>JAADKA010000033.1:0-586382 GCA_009982855.1 Lizonia empirigonia | reverse complement strand
TAACCCTAACCCTAACCCTAACCCTAACCCTAACCCTCGGACGGGCTCCCACCCACATCCCCTACTTATAACTAACAAACTAACAAAATACTTACCTTTTTCTTTTAATTAACTTCTTTACTTGCCTTTTTTATCTCTTTATTCTTCTTCTCTTATACCTATAACATTTGCCTTAACACCTCTAACCTCTACTCTCTTCTATTATTATTACCCTAACTATCTTTATATATTCTCTTTTCTATTTCCATCTTCTTCTTTCTTTCCATCTTCTTTTTTTCCCCTCTTATCTTCTTTACCTTTTGCCCCTCTACTTGCTTCTGTTAACGCTTTTTAAATAATCTAACATCTCTTTCTACTTTCTTTTTACTTTCTCTTCTCTTAATGAATTCCTATTTTAACTCGTCTATTTTAACCCTTTAACTTTTCCGTCTTCTCTTAATTTTCTTTATAACTACTAACCTGCTTATTTCTTCTTTTTACCGGTGTACTTCTATTTCTTTTCTTATTTCTCTTTATCTGTCTCTTTTAACTTCCTCTCTGTTCTTTTTTAAAATCTTTTTTCTTAACACCTACTTGCTAACTCTTCTCTAATACTTTCTTTAAATTCTATACACTCTGTTTCTACTTCTTCTTTCTTCTCTACTACTTTCTTTATCCTCTATCCACTTTGTCTTCTACTTCTTCTTTCTTCTTTTTAACAATTTTGTTAAACTACTAAACTACTAAACTACTTACCTTTTCTTTTATTCTTTCTGCTTTCTTTACTCGCCTTTTCTTTCTTTTCTTTGTACCTGTAATGGTCTTTTTTTAACTTTTTCTTCTCTTACTTACTTGCTTTTGTTGCTCTCTTAACTTTAATTCTCTTCTTTATTCTCTTTACTCTGCTTGTCTTTCTTCTGCTTATCTTTCTCTCTTCTTAAACTTCTTAAACTTGACTTTTCTTGATCTTTTGATCTTTTCATCTTTTGATCTTTTGATCTTTTGATCTTTTGATCTTTTGATCTTTTGATCTTTTGGTCTTTTGATCTTTTGGTCTTTTGATCTTTTGATCTTTTGATCTTTTGATCTTTTGATCTTTTGATCTTTTGATCTTTCCATCTTTCCTTAAATTCAACGGCTTGCGATTGTAAGGGCACGTAACACGGGCACACGATGTGGATCTGCTAGTAGGTTGATTGCCTCTACAAAGTGATGTTAGGGACGTCAAATTGAGAGAGATTGGATTGATTGATCGGTAACCAGAAAGTAAGTACAAAGAGCTAGGGGGGTTTGGTAACCTCGCGAATATGTCGCGAGGTGTTGCCAAGACCCTGATGACTAAGCTAATCACGTGACAGAGCACGTGACCGGGGAACGGGCAGGTATGTGGGATGGATATCGGAGATCCATAACACCACTCCCCCCTCCCAAAAAGCAGCTCCTGCGCGCTAAGGCTCATAAAATCCTTCACAACCCACCAGTATGTCCATTGTCCTCCCTTCCATCCATGAATACCGTGTCGGTCATCGGTCGGTCGGTCGGTTGGTCTGGTGAGGAGCGAAGGCGTCCTTGATCGTCAACTTGTCAGCGGTCATACCACCCGGAGAGTATACTCCACGTCGCCAAAGGCTTCCTCAGTGGGTTCAGAGCAACCGTGGGGACCATCCCCACTGCTGGTGAGCTTACCACCTTCTGCACTAAGACGGGCGAGTATACTTCCAGCCAAGTAGACGTGATTAGTCAAGCCACAAGAACGCTAACCGCTCCTCATGTTGACCAGGTTCCCGGAGGGGTGTCGGCATGGCGATGTCGGGATGTCTGTGGTGGAAGCGGGCTAGGTGCTCTCCGCAGCCCGTGACGTCGTAGTATGGGACCCAGTCTGGCTTGTCGTAACCTGTCCACTTGATGAGGTAGCGGAGGACACCTTTCTTACCAGTAGCGGGATCCCTTCATCATCAACTTCAACAGGGCCTTGTGGGTCTTGACGCTGCCCCGGGAGCGGGTTGTTGTCAACCGGGTGGAGGAGCCATGGGTGGAATACCGGATAGATTTGGGCCAGATCACCGTGGTCTGACAGGTCCAGTCGGTAAGCCTTACCACCATATGATTCCTTCACTGTGAAGGGGCCCAAGTTCTTTGGGGAGAGACCTTTGTTCTGCTGACGGGTGCGGATATTGCGAGCATCAAGCATCACCAGGTCACCAGGGTGAAACTCAGGTGCTGGTTGCCTGTGCTTGTTTGCTTGTTCCTCCATTTTGGCTGACGCCCACGCGAGGCTCCATTTGAGGAATACTTTGACTGACTCAATGCGTTGGATGAGGTTGTCTGCCGCTCGAGAGTCGCGCGAAGCTTTCCACGTCAATGAGGTGTCAGTGACTGGTTCAATACCACTGCGAGGGTTGTAGCCTTTCGTTGCGTAGAATGGGGACACTCCTGTCGCTGCAGTGACTGTGGAATTGGCATGAAATTCAGCGAGAGGTAGTAGCTCAGCCCAGTTCTTCTGGTCATAGTGCACGAAGGCGCGGAGGTACTGTTTGACTGCACTGTTGACTGCTTCGGTTTGACCATCAGTTTCTGGATGGAACGCCGTGGATAACTTTGGTTTGGTACCAATGCGTTCACATAAGCGTTTCCAGAAGTGTGAGGTAAACTGTGCGCCGCGGTCGGATATGACCTCCATCGGGTAGCCTTCCTCACGCCATACGTACTCGAAGAATGCCTGGACTACAGTCTCTACCTCTAGGTCTTCCAATGGGATAAACTTCTTCTTCTTGGAGAGGCGGTCGACGTTCACCATGAGGTGGTTGTACGTCAATCCTCTCCAGGTCGAGGGTGGAAGTGGAGTGATGAAATCCACAGTAACACTGTTCCAGTAGCGATCTGCGACGGGGAGCGGGTTGAGTAGACCATGTTTGCCTTCTCGGTGGGGCTTGGACCGTTGACACACCAAACAGTTCTTTACGTAACGTGCGACGGTATCGGTGCAGGATGGCCAGTAGTACCATCGGGAGAGTCTCTCGTATGTACCATGCTTGCCGCTATGGCCTCCTACCGTGGTGTCGTGGACGTGGCTCACCACAGCGGCCCGCAGTGCTTCGTCGTCGGGGACGTACAGTTTATCGTGGATGTAGAGGAGACCGTCTTTCATGTGACAAGAGGATAGTTCTACCTTGACGCCTTGTTTGGCATAGGACACTGGGAGACGGCGTAGGCCTTCTTCTTTGCACCTGATGATGTCGTTCATCAGCGGATCTTCAGCTGCGGTGACCCGGATACGCTGGATGAGCGACTCAGTATCCGGGAGGTCTTGGTGTTCAGAGTCGGGCTCCCGATCGTCCCCGTCCTCAGAGAGGCCAGGCTCCCGATCGTTCCCTTCCCCGTCGACCTCCTCTCCCAGGGCGACTGTCAACGATTCTTCATCGCCACAGCCCGTCTCTTCACTGAACGCTTGTATCCATTGTGTCAGGTCCATCACGCTGAGTTCGAGCTGATCGTTGACTATGTCGGCTAGGTGGATAGCGTGGTGACAACCATCGTCGGGGGTGAGGGAGAGTACGGCCGTCGCCTCCACGCCCGGTGGGGGAGGTTCGAACATGTGGTCTTTGAGCAGTTGCTGCTGTTGTTGTTGTATTCGATCATCAGACACGTTGTCTGGCACGTCATCGGTTCGGCGGGTTAAACTATCAGGTTTAGTACCTTGTTTACCAGGCCTATACTTAATGATGAAGTTGAACTCAGCTAAGAACTCAGCCCAACGGGCTTGTCGGCGCGAGAGTTGTTTGGTGCTCATAAACCATTGTAACGTTCGATGGTCTGAGAATATCTCCACTGGGTCCTCAGTCCCTGCTAGTTCGGGTCTCCACTCTTCAAATGCCTTGATGATCGCAAGGAGTTCTTTGTCGTAGATTGGGTAGTTCAACTCAGCAGCTTTCATCTTCATCGAGAAGTATGCCACAGGGCGGAGCACGTCGTCGTGCCACTGGGAGAGTATTGCCGAGACCACCCAATCGGACGCGTCGCATTCGATGATCGCTTTAAGGTCTGGGTCAAAATGGGCGAGAACTGACTCGCTGGTGAAAGCTTCCTTAAGTCGTTCAAATGCGGCGCGAGCCTTATCGTGGAAGTTAAGCTTTTGGCCCACTGCTGTGTCACGAATGAGCTCGATAAGCGGTCGTACAATGAGTGAGAACTTGAAGATAAAGCGTCGGTAGAAATTGGCAAAGCCAATGAACGCCTGTACGTCCTTGACGGTGCGAAGATCCTTCCAGTCCTTAATCGCTTTGATCTTGTCTGGATCCATCTGTAGGCCTTCGCAGGTGAGTATCATGCCCAGATATTTGACTCGAGTGACGTGGAACTCGCACTTGCGGATATCTAGGTAAAGACCGGCATCTCTCAGACGCGTGAGGGTTTTGGTGCAGTGCTGCACGTGTTCTTCTTCGGATGAACTGTAGACGAGCACGTCATCAAGATATGCAGAACAGAAATCATCCAAATAGTCTCGCAGGGTGGAGTTGATAAATGACTGGAACGTGCCGGGAGCGTTGCAGAGTCCGAAGGGCATCACCACGTACTCGAACAGCCCAAAGCGGGTGAGGAATGCTGTCTTTTCTTGATCCTCTTTGCGAACAAGCACTCGATTAAACGCGGCGATCACGTCAAACTTTGAGAACAATCTGACTTTGTTCAGACGCGCTAGAGTATCCCGAATCTTAGGAGGCGCATTGCGGTTTTTTACTGTAAGGGCGTTCAACTGTCGATAGTCGATACAGATCCTCAGCCCGCCACCTGGCTTCTTTACTACCAGCACGGGCGCCGCGTAGGGTGAGGTTGACTCGCGAATAAATCCTTTGCGCAGCTCTTCTTGGATATAGGCCTTCAAGGCCATCATCTCGTTACGTGACAAGCCGTACGCTCTCTGGTGTGGTGCCGCGGCTCCTTCGATGAGTCGTATCTCGTGATCTACCCCAGGCTTGCTCAAGGGGACGGTGTCCGCCTCCTTGGGGTCCCATACGTCTATCAGGCGGTGATACTGCGGTGGTACCAGCCTATAGAGCTCGGACTTGGTGATCTTTGGTAGGGTCAGCTTGTCGTGGAACTTCTGGAAGTCCTCTGTGGTGAGGGCGGCGCAGTCAGCCGCGAACAGGCTCATGAATGATGCTTCTATAGGATCGTCTGGTTTCTTGAGTTTCTCCCAGTGTTCCGGGTACACCCAAGTGAGTGTCGACTCATCGCGACGTCCGAAGGCCAGGGCAGCATCAGCGCTGATGAGGGCGATGTTGTCTTTCATGGCCGGGGTGATGTTGGTGACGTGGCTTTTCCCATCACGAGCACAGGTGACCTGTACGCACTTTCCGTGGGTCAAACAGTTCGCTGTGCAATAGTCGCTGCAGAACGTGATGGTGCGGTCGTTGTATCTCTTGACGGGGTCGTGGGTCTCCAGCCATGGCTGTCCTACGATGAGGTCGTATCCAAGTAGCTCCGTGACCCACATCCAGTCCTCGCTATAGTGATCGCCGATGTGTAGCTTCACCAGCGCCATGGTATCCATGCTCGCTGCAATCTTGCCATTGGCGAGTCGGAGTTGCACTGGTTGCGATGATTTCACAGTGTGTAGCTTGTGCTGTGTGGTGAATTGTCGACTGACGACTTGCCCCGAGCACCCATCATCGGGTAAGGTATTGGCCTTCACGGGGTGCCCCAACGGGGTGGTAACTTGGCTAGAGAACTTCATCTGCGGCGAGTGAGGTGGGCGATTTGGAATACCCGGATCATCAACCAGCGCGAGCTCGATGACATCGCGCTGGTGCCTAGTTTGATAATCCTCACTCAACGACACAGCTGATATGTAAACCGCTGGTCGTGCCGCAACGCGGGACTCCTCTTCTCTAGTGAGGTCATCCTGGAGTTGCGCGATGTGTCCTTGACGGCGACTGTCATCAAGGACTACTCGTTTCCCGACGGGTTGGATGGTTCACTGGAAAGGGTATCCGCGGCGTTAACCTCCAACGCGGAGTCCCAAGTGGAAGTGGCTTTGTTCTTGCATGGAGCATCAGGTTGATGGGGGAGATGACCAGGTCTGAGACAGCGGGCGCACAGCTTCTTGGATACGATGATCCTGAACTGAGCGGGTGAGCGCTTGTACCCAGAGTCCCTGGTGGAGTCTTTATTCTTTGTTCCACGGTCGTCGCCGCGTCCTCCCTTCACATCACGCTTCTTATCTCGAGTGTGGTTTCCTCCATGACCGTAAGCCGCGCTAAAGTCTTTCTCCAGTTGTCGGAGGCGGGCTGTGAACTCAGCCCAGGTTTCACCGACGCGCGCGCCTTGGGTGGCGGGTGACTTGTAGTGGCTGTTGAGGTTCTGGAGGGCGTAGAATCGTCGGGTGGCCGCATCAAGCTGGGCCTCTACCGCGATGAGGTTGAATCGGGCTAGCCACTCACCAGCTCCTTCACCAGCCTTCTGTCGGCAGTCGCCTGAGGTCAGCTTTTGTAAGGCTGACGCCTTCTTATCCTCGGAGCTCATGCCAAAGTTGGCTTCTAGGTCTGCGATGAGCTGATCGGCGGATTCATACGGTTCTTCTGAGCGGGGAAGGGCCCGAAGCTTCACTACACTGTACGCGGTATCTTTGCAATGGTCGCGGAGATACTCTACCTTGCTCCACTCATTAGGGAAGTTACCCCATGAACGGGAGAATTTGGTGAGAGCAGACGCTGTCCATTGCTCAAGATCCTCATCGGGCTTGCCACTGTAATCCTTGATGTCAGGATATCTAGGGTTGTTGGCGTTGGGATCGGTGGTGTGGGTATCCTGACCAGAACGGATCGTGATAGGCGTCTCGCCACGTGGACCCAGAGCTGGACCAGCGCTGCGTTGAGTGCGGGTGTCCCTCCTGTCCTCGGAGTCGTCCTCGGTGGACGAGCCGGAGTCATCGGATGGGTCAAAGTCACCCCGAGCCTTCTTGGGGCGAGGTTTGCTCCGAAGGGCCTTCTCTAGATCCTTCTGTGTCTCTTCCAGAGCTTGTTGCAGGGCCTGCATGTTATCTTCAGCATCGTGGAGCTTGGTATTGATCATCTTGTTGTCCCGACGGAGTTGATTTCGGTCGTCGCGCAGGCGTCTAACGGCCTCGCGCGCCTTGTCCATCTCGGTCTCAGCGTCAGTCAACTTCTGCTGGAGGTTGCCATGCTGCTTGTCACAGTTGTGTCGGTACTCCTTCAAGGAGCGCTCTGCTTTGGCTTTAGCATGAAGGGAGTTGACCTGAGACTCAGTGGCTTGTTCCAGGAGCGCGGTTGCATTCTGAAGGTCTTCTTCAGCGATTTCGCGGCCATCGATGTATTTACTGATGACGCGGAACCAAGCGTCTGGATGGTTGTGTACTGATTGCACTAAGGCGGTAGGGTCTTCCACTCGGTCGATGCGATTCTCGGAGGTAATGGTGCCTTCCTCGTTGGGCGTGTACAAGTAGATGGTCTCAATGGGGTTCCCAGCATCGTCAATGGCGTGCGTGAGTTCGGTCTGGTCTACTGCGAACTCCGCGCGCGCGACAGATACGCGTCGGGAGGAAGAGAATGACTGGTTACCCAATGAGGACCGGAGGCGTGGGTACTCAACGTCACGTGCCTCATCGTGGGCGAAGCCAGGAGTTTCGTCAACCAGCAGCGTGACTCGCTTCTTGGTCTTATGACTTGTGGGAGGCTTCAGAGATGAAGGCTTGGGGTGTGTAGCGTCGAGGTCGTCCTCTTCGTTTTCTGAGTTATAGAATTCTCCCGGGCGGCGCTGCGTGCCGGAGAGCTCGGGGCCGCCCATCTGGGAACGACCGATGGTCTGGGAAGTACCCGGGGTGATCTGATCACTCGGGCGGCCTAGGCCCCCGAAGGTACCAATCCGTCCACCCGCGCCCGCCATAGTAGCGTCGGAGGTAGAGCGGTTGTGAATGGATGGATTGCGCTCGTGTGGCATAAGCGCCGGGTTTCGCAACCTAGTTGGGTTGGTGGGCAGACTGTCGCACCACACTACTGCGGGGTACCGATGCTGCGGCGCTCGCTGTCGCTGTCGCTGTCGGGCTGTGATCGTCGCGCTGGACGGTCCGTAGATGTGTGGTACTTACTTTATGTTAGGGACGTCAAATTGAGAGAGATTGGATTGATTGATCGGTAACCAGAAAGTAAGTACAAAGAGCTAGGGGGGTTTGGTAACCTCGCGAATATGTCGCGAGGTGTTGCCAAGACCCTGATGACTAAGCTAATCACGTGACAGAGCACGTGACCGGGGAACGGGCAGGTATGTGGGATGGATATCGGAGATCCATAACAGTGAGATACTGCGTGAGGAGCTCCGGAGGGGCAGCCTCACGACGATATTTAGTAGGGATGACTAAGCCTGTGGCTTAGCGCGTAGCTGGTGGGCCCGTGCGGGAACACCAACCCAGAGGTCGTGGGTTCGATCCGTCACACTACCCCCCCCTTCAAAAAGAGCAGTTCCATCGCTCAAATCTGCAAAAATCCTCCATGTGCCAGACTTCTCGAAAGCTACGTCGGCCAAACATGTACCAAGTGGGTTCACTAAAGCTATACCCTGCCCAAAACCCCATTGTCTATCCTGTATTACCATTGCAGTCGTGGTCGCGCGTGTTGGGTGGTGCGAGGGTCGTCGTGGAGAGGTGGGTTGCTGAGTATCGCAAGTTTGAGAGAGCGCGTCGTGATGCCTCGAGCAAGTCCGTCAACTGAGCACAACCAGGCCTCGTCCGCCGCGGCTAACGAGCGCACCTGGTCCTCTATCCACAGACTTGATCGTGACATCCTTGACACAGGTTGGCTTGTGACCCTCGTGGGTGCCGGAAGCGGGTTCCGTCCTCGAATAGTCGACTAAGTTGGCAGTAGCGGCGACCTTCTCGAGCGCGGAGACGTGTGCGTCGAGGTGGGACGTGATCGCTTGCCTACCAAAACCGTTTGTCTGTCAAGGGGTCCGTCGTCGCGACAGCTCTGCGAGGGTCATCATCACCAGGTCCTGTTTGCTTGTCAGCGTTGCGAAACTCTTGTGTGGACCTGGGGACTTCGGGTGTAGTTGATGGAAAGTCTCCACTAGTGCAGCCGAGCCGACCAGGTTCATGTATGGCTCCCAGGACGGGTTGTCAGGTCCAACAGGGTAGTTAGACCACTTCACGTAGTACTGCAGGAGACCCTTGCGACCGCGGTTACCAGGGTCACTCTCGCGCTGGTTGATGCGCGATTTCAATATCTCCTCAACGTAGTACTCGTTGTCGTCGTCGATGTCGGGGTCAGCGAGCTGGGCGTCATCGTCGTCGTCATGGGTCTGATGTGGCAGCGGATCGCCCTCGTACAAGTGGAGGAGCCACGGATGGAACACGTTGTGCATCTTGCCAAGTCCAGGTGGCAATTCCACCTCATACGCCATATTGTCAATTGCGCGCACAATTCTGAACGGGCCGCGGTTCTTGAAGTCCAGTGACGGGCTGGGGCGAGTTGTGCGTATGTGTCTCGCGTCGACCATGACCAGATCTCCAACGCGGAACTCTGGTGCAGGTAGTCGACCGTCGTTGGCGTATTGTGCTTGCTTGGCTTGGGCCCATTTTAGTTCTGACCGTAGTTGAACGCGCAGCTTATCAAGCTTTTCAGCGAAGCGATCAGCGTCTTGGCGGTCGCGCTTTGCCGGCGTGCTGAGTGAGGGTGACAGAGGTATGGGCGGCTCTAAACCCGAGCGCGGGTCATATCCTTTGGTGAGCCGGAAGGCAGTAGTACCGGTGCTGGCGCTGACCGTATTGTTGGCTTCAAACTCTGCCATTGGTAAGAAGAGAGCCCAGTTGTCTTGTTCGTAATTCACGTAGGCGCGGAGGTACTGCTTCAGATATGCGTTGGCGTTCTCTGTCTGACCGTCGGTTTCCGGGTGAAACGCCGTAGAGAGCTTGGGCTTGGTTCCCAAGCGTTGGCACAGGCGGGTCCAAAAGTGGGAGACGAATTGTGCTCCGCGGTCACTGATGATCTCCTCTGGGTACCCTTCCTCGCGCCACACGTACTCAACAAATGCGCGTACCAATGTGTCTACTTTCAGGTCTGTGACAGGAATGAACTTCTTCTTCTTACTCAGTCGGTCCACAATGACAAGGATGTCAGTGTAAGTGCGTCCATTATCCGTGCATGGGGAAGGTGAGTAATATAGTCCATAGAGATGCTACTCCAGTACCGATCAGGTATTGGTAGCGGATGGAGTAGTCCATGTTTGCCGTCCCTGTAAGGTTTTGACTTTCTGCACATGATACATGCTTTTACGTATCGCGATACGTCGTTAATCATCTTGGGCCAGTAGTACCATCGACTAACGTTGTCGTAGCTGCCGTGTTTGCCGCTATGGCCTCCGCACAAGGATCGGTGAGCTGTCTCTAGCACGCGGGTACGCAGAGAGCCTTCAGGGACGTAGACTTTATTCCGAACGAACAGAAGTCCATCATCCCACTTACAGTCGCCTAATTCGAGGCGCAGTCGGGCGGGACCGTGTATCAGTTCGTGAGGGATGCGTCGGTGGCCTGCTTCCTTAGCCTTGATGATTATTGTGGCCACAGGGTCGCTTGCATAAGCATCCTTGATATCTTGTATGATGGTGCCATCAGCAGCCTGCGGGGTGTCGTCTGTCGGAGTCACTGAGGTAGCGTTCAACCCGAACAAAGTTTGCTCGCTGAAATCCTCCGCTTCTGCGTCACAGTACATCATGTGCGCGAGCTCTACCGGTGAGTATGACAGCTGTCCTTGTGTTGCCTGGGCGAGGTGGATGGCGTGCCTGGCGCCACCATCCTGATGGCAGCGCAGAGTGGCAACTCTGGCTTGTGGATCAACCTTGTGAGGTTTGATGAGCACTTGCATCTGGTGACGAGTGCGAGCGTCATCCCCCTCCGGTAAGTCGCCAGGACGCCTAGTCAACGCGTCAGGCTTGGTGCCTTGCTTGCCCGGTCGGTATTTGATGCGAAAGTTGAACTCAGAGAGAAACTCAGCCCATCGCGCCTGTCGGCGATTGAGGCGCTTCGTGGTCATAAAGGTCTGTAAGGCCTGATGATCAGACAACACTTGGATAGGGTCGTCTGTCCCAGCAAGTTCAAAACGCCATTCTTCAAACGCCTTCACGATAGCCAACAGTTCCTTGTCATAGATTTCGTAGTTGCACTCAGCCGGACTCATCTTGTGAGACAAGAACGCGACCGGTCGCAATACGCCGTCGACCATCTGCGACAGTATGGCGGCGGTGACGAAATCCGATGCGTCCGTCTCAAGCCACGTTTCTCTGTCGGGGTCAAAGTGGGTGAGTATACCTGCTGTCCGGAACGCATCCTTGAGTCGCTGAAAGGACCGTACCTCCGGTCCATCTGGCGCCAGTGGGAACATGGCAGGTCCCCCGTCGCCCGTTAACGCGGTCAACGGTTTTGCGATGTAGGAGAATCCTTTTATAAAGCGGCGGTAGAAGTTGGCAAACCCAAGGAATGATTGCACGTCCTTGACGTTGCGCGGCGTCTGCCAGGCCAGCACTGTGGAGACCTTCTCCGGATCCATCTCAATACCATCGGTGGTGAGGATGAGGCCGAGGTACTTAACGCGTTTGACTTTGAACTTGCACTTCGTGGCATCCAGATACAGGCCAGCTGCTTTGAGCTTACGCAGTACCTGGAGTACGTGTGTCTCGTGATCATCCTCGTTTTCGCTATAGATCAGCACGTCGTCAAGATATGCCGTGCATATGTGATCGAGGTGGTCGCGCAGTGTTTCATTGATAAAGGTCTGAAAGGTGCCCGGGGCGTTGCATAGGCCAAATGGCATCACGAGATATTCGTATAGCCCGTACCGAGTGAGGAATGCTGTTTTCTCTTCATCGCCGTCAGCCATGCGGACCGTGTTGAACGCCGCGATAACATCGACGATGCTCATCATCTGTACTTTCGCCATCCGGGCTAGGGTCTCTTTAATGGCCGGCGGCGCGTTGCGGTTCTTCCGTGTGACACTGTTCAATTGACGATAGTCCACGCAGATACGTAACCCTCCTCCTGGCTTCTTGACAACCAGGACGGGAGAGGCGTATGGCGACGTGCTGGGACGTATGAACCCTTTTAATATCATGTCGTCGATATATGCCTTCACCGCTTTAGTCTCAGTGCGTGTGAGCCCATACATCACCGGCTTGGGTGCTCCAGTGTTAGGTTCTTGCGTGATAGCGTGGTCCACTCCAGCGCGGCGCGGCGGGAGTTGGTCCGCAAGCTTCGGATTGAACAGGTCAAGAAGGTTCTTGTCTTTGCAGATAAAGTCTGGGACCAGAGCTCTGATCTCGGCTTCTGTCATGGGCGGCCTCTCTATCTTATCCATGTATTTCTCAAAGTCAGCCTGCGTGATAGCTGCGATACGAGCGACATTGTTGGCATCTGGGACGCCGTCATGGACCGGGTCCTGTTGTAACTTCTCCCAGTGGTGTGGTTCCAACCAAGTCACTCGCGCAGGGTCGCGCGCGGCCATGAGACACGCTGCTCTTGCCGAAACCATATTGACCACTCCAGCAGTTGTAGATCGTCGTGTATCGCTGTTGGGCGGCCGGTCGACGTAAACGGTTTCGTGGAGACCTTCGTGAAGGCAATTCAGTTTGCATGAGGCCACGTGGAAGTGCATTGACCGGGGCTAAAGCCGATAGCAGGGTTGTGGTCCTCTAACCAGTTCATGCCCAGGATAAGTTCGTACTTGCCGATATGGGTCACGTAGCACAGTACGTTCGCGGTGTGACTACCATGGCGTACTCTAACGTCCACAGCTTGTGTGAGCTGGTCAACTTCTCCCCCGTCTGCTAGCGATAAGCGGATCGGTTTTGTGACCTTCATTATGGTATAGCCATGCTGCTTCACCCAGCGATGGCTGACAAAGCTGGCGCTTGCGCCGGTGTCCACAAGACTCGTAGTCTTCCTCCATCCTCTCTGTGTATGTATGTGGCTCGGGAATTCCAACTGTCGTCGGACGTCGATGGTAGGGTTCGGTTGGAGGGAGATGGTGGAGACATAGTGTGTGGACGACTCGGCATCGTCAACTTGGGGAGCGGCGAGCTCGGAAGCGGCGATCTCGAGGCGGCGATGATGATCGCGGAGTCGCTGTGTGTGTTCTCGAGCTGTACGCCAAACGTGCTCCTGTGCGCGGTTTTGCGCAGGAGCGTCTAGTTTTCCGACAGGTCGTGACCGACAAGGTAGCCCTCGTCATCCACGTTGTCATTGTCATCGGGGTCCAGCATGCGCATGGCTGCCATGGGTGCTCCATCCTCGTCAGAAGTGGTGCCGTTATCATAGGCATCGTTGTCGTCGTCGACTACGCTCATGACCCGTAACTCAGGAATGTCCGCGGATCTAGTGAAGGGCTTGCCGCGACAAGGTGCGTTGATATGACGCATCTGATGCTTACCCCGCATTTGAAGCACAGACCCAGCTCAGCGAGACGCTTCTTGTCCTTGTCGCTGCGTTCAATGACAACCTTACGCTCCGTGTGACGGTTGTTCGAGTTGTTTCCAGCAAAGGATGTGCGTTGGCCTGAGGGTCGGGTCGCTGGTGTTGCGGTGGCGCCACGAGACATTGATCTAGTGTTGGTGTGGGCATTAGCGATCTGTTGGTGTCCCATATCCAAATGCTGAGCCCGATTCAGGAATTCAGTGATTGTCTCGTCTCGGAAGGAACCGTTGGTTGTAGCCAGTGCAAGGTTCTTTCGCATTGTCTGTCGAGCGTGATGGATAGACGTGTGGTCTTTGAACCCAAGGGTACGCATGCAGGCAAGAAAGCGAGCCTTCCATGCCACAAAGGTCTCGCCCGACTTCTGACGGAGGGTACCGTCGTGAAGTTGGGTTTCTGCCTCCGCTACCTTGTCATAGCTCATGTATAGGTCGTCTAGCGCGTCGATGTAATCCATAAAGTAACTAGGGTTAAGGTCCTCAACTAGTCGCCACGCCTCGTTAGATATACGGGTTTCTAAGTATGAGATGCGCTGGTCTTCCTCATGGTACGTCTTGCATTTTGCAATGACAAGGCGTCGCCATCGCTCATAACCCTGCGACTGACTGCCCTTGAATATCTCAACCTCAGGAAGCTTGATCTGGGTTCCGATGGTCGACACGTTTGTCGGCGTGGGCGTGTGGGTTCCAACGTGTCCTGGCGCGAAGTTGTTCATCTGTGGGAAGGTCGCAGCGGGCGCGTTTCGCGCGGCAACAGATGTCGATCGTGCGGCAGCTCGTTCGGCGTCGCTGGGAAGTGGTGTATAACCCGTGCGTCGTCGGTCCGCAGCTTCAGTCGTGAGACGTGGGATATCTTGTTCGCGTCGAAGGAATGTGTAGGGTTTATAACCTGGTTCATACTTAAGCAGTCGGGAGAGTAGATCCTTGTTCTGGCGTCCGATCTGGTTGACTCTGCCATTTGCATCATTGAGGTCTTTGGTCATCGCCGTGAGTTCATCGTCGCGTTGTGTAATGGTGCCGTAGTACCGATCGGCTTGTTCGCGAGCTTTCTTGCACTCATCGTGCCAAAGGTCAGCGTCGTTGCGCTCTTGCACTAGTTCGTCACGGAGCTTGGTGAGGTCTTCTGGCGAGATGTTGCTCTGTGACAAGTTGGCGAGCTTTCGATTCAGCTCTTCAACGTCGACCTTGAGGTTGCCACGCTCCTCGGCGATACTGTTGCGTTCAGTGGTGAGAGCTTGATACAGCGGATGCGATTGCAATTGGGCGGTGGTGACTACGTTGCTTGCAGCGCCCTTGCCCTTCAGACGCTCTATCGTGGTTTCGAGTCGTCGGATCTGGGTGAGTGCAGACTGGTGTGTATGGCTGTCGACTTGACCAACTGCAAATTGGGGACGTGAAGCCTCGGTGAGTTGTTCGTGGAGGGCTCGAATCTCCAGGTCTTTAGTCTGATTTGCTAGCAGCTCATAGTCAATCGAGAAGCCACAGTCGCGGATAGTGACCATGATATCGATGAGCAGTCGATACCAATACTCTGGTTTGTCACGAGCTTGCTTTACCCATTGTGGGGCATTCGTGATCTCTGAGTTTGTGATAGCTCGGATGATGTTGCCTTCGGTGCGATTCTGGCCTACCCGGAGGGTGAAGAAAGAAGTTCCGTCGTCCTCTGAACCGGGGTCTTCTTCGACATCAAACCAATGGTCATCATTGAATGTGATGCGCACATGCTTGTGGTCATCCTTGAGAACTTCAATGCGAGCGTTGGTGACTTTAATGTCGTTGAATACGCGGGTGTCTTCTTCTTCTCCCTCTGGGATTGTGGGCTCTTGTGATTCGCTATCTGGAACCGAAGGCTGAAACGGGTGCGCCGCCCGGAAGGTGCTCTCGCGCCGGGTTGATCGGCGGGCTCGGTCAGGAGCGGGCGGCGGCGCCATGGGTTGTGTGTTTTGGGTATCGTTTCCGATGGTGGTACCACGCGATCCCTGTGTGTCGCTAGGGAACGCACCGGGAGCTGAACTGCCGGCCATGTCGTTGATGATGGTGGTGGTGTATGCGTCGGTGGCAGAGCCTTACTCGAAGCGCGCAGCCCTTGACGATCGCGCTTGTTTCACTCCACTTGCTCAGATTTGTTAAGGGGAGCCTTTCCTTCTACCAGCGTCGGTGACAGTCCTCGTTGACAGAGCAGCTTCACCAGAGCTTTCGTCAACAGAGCCAGATGTCCCGCCCGTGGGCTTCCAGCGCAATACGCAAGTTCCTCGTTGCCGAACCTTGTCGCCAATCAGAGGTCAGCGATCAACTGAGCGTAATCCTCAGCGCAGTTCCACTCCGCAGTCGTGTAACAGAGCCTGGGCTTTGGATCCTCGTCGATCAGAGTTGATTCCTGATGCAGTGCAGGTTTGCACTGGCGCGGGGTAGTGTCGCACTACTGGCGCGCGCGCGACTCGTTCGGTAACTGAGCCTGAATTGTCGTATCCTGGGTATGT
The DNA here is from genome assembly GCA_009982855.1 of Lizonia empirigonia. NCBI lineage: Eukaryota > Fungi > Ascomycota > Dothideomycetes > Pseudoperisporiaceae > Lizonia > Lizonia empirigonia. The sequence goes on along the minus strand of JAADKA010000033.1, from coordinate 570,456 downwards.
TGAAATGACGCAGTATAGTGTAAGGGCACGTAACACGGGCACACGATGTGGATCTGCTAGTAGGTTGATTGCCTCTACAAAGTGAGATACTGCGTGAGGAGCTCCGGAGGGGCAGCCTCACGACGATATTTAGTAGGGATGACTAAGCCTGTGGCTTAGCGCGTAGCTGGTGGGCCCGTGCGGGAACACCAACCCAGAGGTCGTGGGTTCGATCCGTCACAGCGATTGCGGACTGCCAAATCAATTTTTCGTTACCGATTGCCGTAACGGATAACGGCTAACGGCTAACGGGATCCGGGTTACGGCCTCCGCGTTTGCTTCTGTCCTATTGTCTACGTTTCTCAAATATGGATAACCCTAATCCTAACTTGCGTCCGGCTCTAAACTCAACTTCACGCTGTAATACCTTGCGCGCCTGTTGAAGTCGTACTTTAGTCAAAGACCGTAAGCACTGATTCTATTGGTTCTCGGGGATGAGTGCCGGCTCTGGATCGGTAGGGTTATCAACTAAGCAAAGCTCGTGTTGATAGGGGGTTGCACTTGAAGAGTATAGAGGGTACTATCTGTATCGAAGGCAGGTTGAGATTCCAAAGACAAACTTGATTGACTAGGTTGAACACGAACTATAAGAGTCGTGTTCCTACTTGCTTATATACCTGGGGCGTCTCATCCGTCCTACGAAGTCCTACGGGTCTCACTCGCCTTGGCGGTCGTGGGACTCGTTGAGACTGATGGGACTTCGTGAGATTCCTACGGAGTCTTACGTGGGGTTTGGTGCGGGGTTGAGCGCTTGGCGCTCTGAGACTCGTGAGACTCACGTGACCTGTGCTTGGCACGCGACCCACCTGAGAGCCTCGTACGACTGACTGGTCGTCGTTCCTTCATAACTTGCCGCTCCCCATACCTGGTATGTTGGATCGTAACAGCGCCCTTCGCTTACTTTCTACTTTCTACTTCTCTTTTTGCTCTCTCTGACGGCTTGATGACGTCGTCCCTGCTGTCTGCTGCTGACCGTGAACCTCCTCGGCTTGCGGGGCCTTGTACCTGCGTCCTACCCTCTGCTACGGGTTGCCGCTCTTCTCCACCCAACTCTGCACCTGCCTCTTCGCTCTTGTGTGACATCTGACGGGCCTACCGCCCACCCTTCTCTTACGCACTACGGCATCTACGGGTCGGGAATGCCTTTTGCAGCTGCGGCACCACAATCGGATTGGCTAAACTTCCTCTAACTACTGTTCTATCTTGTAACAATACTATGTACACGCCCAAAACACCTTTTTACATGTCGTCCCTATTCTGCTCTATCTCCTTAAACCCCTTGGTGACCTGTTCGAATGCCTCTTCATCTCTTCATTCTACTTCTCCCAACTTTTCCTTGTCTCCATCCTGTGCTTTCTCCTTAATACAAACGGCCGCTTTCGGTCCGCGACTTACTTGGTTTTGCGTGCTTTCCCTGGGTCATGGGCTCTTTCTGCGTTGTGGGCTCTTCTTAAATAATCAACTCTTACTGATTTCCGGTTACTGATATGGATTCCCTTGGTTTGCGCGCGGGTCCACTTTCGGGCCACTTGGGCTTGGGGTCTACTTTCGGACCGCCTGGGGTGGGGGACCACTTCTGGACTACTTGGGGTGGCGCATTGCTTGGCGCACGAATTGTGGAACCACTTGCGGAACTACTTGGGGAACCACTTGGGGAACCACTTGGGGAACGATTTGGCTTGTGGGCCTTCTTGTCGGCTTCTGTGTCCTTCTACATGCTGTTCTCTGCTCAACCCAAATACGGCGAACCCTAACCCTATCCTGACTTGCGTCCGGGCCCGACCGCAACTTCCGTCCCGCCCTGAACCCAACTCCACTACCCTCGACCTGCGGCCTGGCCTGAACCCAACTCGGCTGCACTGCTTCTATAAATTGTGAACGAAATACTCTTTCATTGGCTACCACTACCCCTACTACTTCTACTCTGCCATGAACCGCGTAATCCAACAAAACTCCCCTACCAACCTGTTGCTTTCAACACACTCCAACGCCTGTTTGCGCCCTAAATGCTTAATCAATCCTTCTATCGAGCTCGCATCCACATCCTGCTCTATCAACCGCGCAGCCCATTGCTCTACTACTCCCTCCTCGCCCCCGTACACCAACCCTAACAACCCTCCTACTAACACCCCTCGGTATGGACAATCCCTTCCGTCTGCCCTCTGATACCGTCCGCGTCCGTTGTCTTCCCATCGATTGCACACCTCCTGCGGTACCCCACACCAAAAACAACCCGAATACGCCTCGAACCGCATCTTCTCCTCCACCGCCTTGATCATCTCCTTTGCCTGCCGGCTCTCCGGCCTCCAACACCGCCGCACGTCGTGCTCGCTCTGTCCGTCGCCCGCTACCTCGCATATCCCACACCGCTTCGTCCACCACGCCAACTGCCTGCGCAACCACTCCACGTCGGCAAACTCTTGCTGCCGCTGCTGTATCAACGTCTGTCGCGGGCCGCGTCGTGCTTGCTGCTGCTGCTCAAACACCCGCTGTGCCTCCTCGAGCTCTGCCTCAACCGTGTCCGTACCCTCTGCGTTGCTGCTGCCTCCCTCGTCCTCCTCGCTCTCTTCGTCCACCATCTCTTCCGCGTCTTCTTCCTCGCCGTCTGCTCCTCTGCACACCTCGCACTTCTCCTCTCCCTCTTCCCACACCACCCGCTCCTTCTCTCGCCTGTCCAAATATCCGTCCAACACCACCCGCCTGCACCTTGCTGTCTCGTCTATGCCTTCCACGTACCCTCGCACCAACTGCTGTTCCACCTCCGCCTGCTTGTCCGAGCCTGCCCGCTGCTCTCCTTCCTGCACCATCATGACCGCCTCGCTGCGCAACCCGTCTCGTCCTGCACGCCCGCTTTCCTGTGCGTAATCCAACACGGTGAACCGCCAATCCATGTGTATAATGCACCGCATGTCCGCTATGTCGACGCCCATCCCTAACGCCCTTGTTGCTACCATCATACGCTTCTTGCCCGCGGCAAATTCTTCCAACATGCTTGCTTTGCCTACGGCCTTGTCATGGTATGCGTGACAACCTAACTTCTTCGCCAACTCCTTGACCTTCGGCACCGAATTGCCGTACACCACGACCTTGCCCGTCTTGTGCTTGCGCAACTTCTGCTGCACCATGCCCAACACCATCTCTACCACTTCCTTCTTCTTCGCCGCCTTGCCCACCCTGATCACGCCGTACGCCACGTTCGTCCTTGCGGTTTCCGCTCCGAACAAATCGACCTGATCTCGCTCGACGTACATCCGTCGGAACAACTCGTCCTCCTCGCTCGGCGGCAATGTTGCTGTCAACATCACCATCTGCGTCTCGGCGGCTGCCAACTTGCCTAACTTCTGCATCTCTTTGCGGAAATCATACCGGCGGTTCAACACCATGTGGCACTCGTCGATCACGATCCGGTCTAACTGCCGCGTTGCTCGCAACCGGTTCAAAAACGTCGCGAACTCTTCCCCAACCGCTGATTCGGGCGTCACCAACACGACTGCGGCTGCATCTGGCGGGCGTCGCCTGTCCCACTCGGCGCACGATATCCCCAACTTCCTGCATCGCCGCATCATGTCTCCTCGCAACGCGATCAACGGCACCACGACCACCGTCGTACCGCCCTGCTCGGCCCATGCTGGTAACATGAACAACATGCTCTTGCCTGCCCCGGTCGGCATCACGGCCACTACGTGACTCTTGCCGGCAACGATGGCGTCGATGGCCTCTTGCTGCACGCCGCGAAACTCGGCCGCCTTGCCCATCATCCGCTGCAGCTGTGCGGTCGTGTCCATCTTTCTCAACCGGCCCCACCGATCGATCCTTGCCTCGTCTGCCTCGCTCTCGAATGGGGCCCGTTTGCGCTTCTTGCACCCGTCGTCGTCGTCTACGCCTGCTTGGAACCCCAAAAACCGGTGCCAATCCGTGCTCGACATACGGAACGGCTGCCTCTTGTCTGCTACGGCCCCTGCCTGTTCCATGATGCCTCGTGCGTATATCATCCCCGCGATGTGCACTGTGTGCCCTGCCTGCATGTCCGCAATGGCTGACCACGTGTTCTCCTCGTTCCACTCCTCGTTCCCGTCTCCCTCGTCTGCTCGAAACGCGGTGGACCCGCGCAAAAACCGCCGACTGATGCCAATGGCCATCTCGCGATACGCTGGGATCGTCAATTCCAACCCTAATCCGATCCTGCTCTCGCGCTTCAACGCCTCTCGGAACCGGTCGCTCGTCCACTTGCGGCCGCTCGGGTCTGCCGGCCACATGTGCGACGATATCACCTCCTTCTCCCACACCATCGCCTCCAACCGCTGCTGGAACGGTAACACCAACCACATGTAATACACCAACAACTCGCCCACCTCACGCGGCAAATACCGGTGGATGATCTTGACGTCGCCGCTCACGCTGTATCCCTTGTGGTACCGCGTCACGAACACGACCATGCCGTCCTCGATGAATATGTTGCGGTGCCCGCCCTTGACCGTGTTGCTGTGCCGGATGCTCATCATCTCTGGGCCTCTCGCTGGCTGTCCGCCCGCCATGTGCATCAACACAATCAACTTCTCCCGGAACGCCACCACTCGATCCATGTACCGCTCCACCTCTTGCGTGTTGATGCCTGAACGGGTCCCCCGCTTTGTGAATCGGTCCCGGATGGCGGCGTCCTGCCCGACCCGCTGGAACAACCACCTCTCTCCATCGACGGGCATGCGGGTGCGGTGGTCCTTCAAAAAATTCCACCCGGGCCGCTCGTCGGTCGGGTTGTCGCGCAAACCGTCCCACGGCACACTGGGGATGGGCTCGGCGGCCCTGCTGTTGCCAAACAACAACTCGTCCATCAACAACCGCCGACTCTCTGTCGCCAATCCATGCACCATGCCGCGGAACTGTGCCATGCTGAACGGCAAACTCTTGTACAACAACTCGTCCCGGCCAACCCACTCGACGTGGCCGCGTGACGTGGTGTTGTAATGGATCTTCAACCCGTACGTCCGCAAATCCAACATCCACTGCATCGGGCTGTGGCTGCCGCGCACCATGAACCGGTCCATCATCTCCTGCACGAACTGTAAACATCCTTTGCGCCGGCGTCGGGGCGGGTTGCTGCTGTCGTCGCTCTCGTACGCGCTGTCGCTGTCGAACCCGTCGTCGTCCAACGGGCCTGACATCTCCAACGCCTGCTGCACGACCATGAACCGCGCCACCTGGATGACGGCCGACAAAACGGGCGGATACTGCTCGGCGCCCTTCCAACCGTCCTCCTTCACGCCCAACACGGCCAACGCGCACACCAACGGGCTGTCGTACTCCCTGCGGGTGATCTTCTGGCTCATCAACGCGATGCAAAACTCCAAACACGCCCGCTGGATGCTCGACAACCTCTCTGGCTCACTGATGGCGTTGGTGCTGGGCTCGGCTGTGTCTGTCTCCATCTCGTCGATGGCTTCGTCGACGTCTGCCATGGCCTCGTCCTCTCCGTCTTCAACCTCCATCTCTTTCTCCTCCTCTTCATCTTCTTCTTCTTCCTCTCCGCCCTCCTCTCCCTCGACGCTTCTCTCCGCCGCCTCGACCAACGCCTCCCATGCCTCTCGCTGCCGGCGGGTGAAACGATACTCTGGACTCTTCCACGCGTGCTCCCGTTGCGTCCGTGCGAAAAACATCAATATCTGCTGCCACGGCCGCGTGTGGTCGCCAATCGACTTCTCGTCCATGTACGGCTGCAACGGCTGGAACCGTGTCTGGTGCTTCTCTGTGCGGATCGCCTCTAATCGCACGAACACACCGATCCGGTGGATGACGGACGCTTGACTGAACCGCGCCAATCCCTCCATCGCCGCCCAAATCGCTGCCTCTACGGGCTCGGCCTGCTGCTCCTGCCTGGGATCGGGCTCTGCCACGGGTTCGTTGATGCACGCCAACAACTCGGGCCGCTCCATGCCCACCAAATACGGCAACCACTGCGTCCGCTCCAACCACGGGTTCACCTCGTCTCTCTCTCCCTCCTGGATGGTGTTTTGCTTCCGCATCTCGACGTTGGCCCACGCCTTGGCCATCTGCTCGCCCACCTGCGCCCACGCTGCGTCGCCATCAATGGGTACCGCCTCTGGGCCATCGTCGCCCGGCTGGTGGACCTCGAAATACTGCGAACCCTGGCCCTGGACCAACAACCGCTGGCAATGCACTTTCTTGCAATACTGGTTCATGCGGTCTCGTATTTTCTTCTGCTCAACCCGGGTTGGGTGTCCACCCTTCCCTGCTGGCGACCACTCGTGGGCGACTCGCCAATGCTTCTTCATCACGCCTTCGCTCCGGAATAGCTGGCGGCAACGGTCGGGGACCAATCGACATATCAATCCATCCTGGTACACTGGCAACTGCTGGATGGGCTCGATCACCTCGCTGGGCACCTCCAGCTCGCCGGCATACTGGATCAAACCGGCCCAACTGCCAACTTCTTCTGCTATGGCCTTGGCTTACTTCCGCTTAGCGGGATGGACACGCTGCACATGGCTCTTGATCTGGCTGGGCAAAACGCCGTGTCGGCACTCTTTGCACACTGCCAACGCGTACTCGACCAAATGCTCAAAATGCTCGCCTGCGACGTTGCTCTCTGCCATGATGGTACAACGGTTATAATGGCACTTCAAGCTTACGATATGACGTGAAATGACTCTTTGGAATGGACTGCCAGGTACTACGGACTCTACGTTATTTATTGTGTTGTGGACGCGTCTTCCTACCTGTATACGTGATGCAGCTAATCGCGTATCTGGCGTTGGCGGTCGCTGCTCGCTATCTCGGAACGACTCCGAACCCTGGGGTCTGGGGTATTGCGACGTCACAAACCTAACCCCAACCTCTGAACACGAAACCCTAACACCATCAACCCTATCAGCTGCGCGGTTGCAAATTGGTGTCAACATGCAACTCAGCGCGCTGATCAACATATACAAATTTTGGAGCTGTTAGCTTGCAGGAATCTAACGCGACCGACTTGCGAACGCTACTCAACCAAGCCGCTATGCTGAACAATACGCAGTGTCCGGTATATCTCGTCCCTAACTAAAACATACCCCTAACGCAACCAAGAGCTTGGTCGACTTGAGGCCCTGGGATAGAGTTTCCAACGATTTGGATGAGTACACGCGCTGGAAACTTGAGCCCTGGGTCCCCTCTGTCGACAATCCAATCACTTATTGGCTCTCACGCCGCCGCGACTACCCCAACCTTACGCGCCTCGCGCTCGACGTCCTCTCTATACCCGCCTCCAGCTGCGACTGTGAGCGTATGTTTAGTGAGCTTGGCGATCTTTTGCGGCCAAAAAGGAGGAAGATCTCATCACAATTGCTAGTAGCAATACAGTCAGTACGCGCTTGGTTGCGGGCTGGCTTTGGTGTTGAAGGAGAGACTGCAGAGTCTCTACTTAGCGACGAGGCAATTGATAGCATGTATAACTTAGGGGATTGGCACAATAGCGAAGTCTAATTTGTATGTAAAAAAGTAATCAGTTTAAATAAGTTACCTGATCAGTTCAGTTCGAGCCTTGCTGGAAGACAGTTCAATCAGTTTGTTAAGATTTTTCGGCCTGCTTCTTGCAGTTCAATTCAAGCCAAGGGTTGCAAACTGACTGAACGGATTGTTGACATGTCTGGGAAGGAGACTGCTGCGGTTCCAGGTTAGTAAACCTCGAAGTGCCGGTGACACTGCATTGCTAAAGCTGACGTCCTTCAAGATTACCCAGTCCACTAAGGCGCTTTGTAGAGCCTGCTGCCTTTGCTGCTTCGAACGGCGACGAAAAACTTGGCCTTAGGGTGACTTCTGGCAGTAGGCCGGTGGCAGGATCGATCCGGTGAACTTTGACTATGTGGTTGGTAATATGAGCAGTACTGTTAACAACTTTGGCGTCTGAAGTCTCTCTGGCAAGATGGCAGAGTCGGCAAAGCCAGAGCTTTGTTGGAGTCGTTTCAGATGGCCGAAAGTACTCTAACTCGACACCATATTTCCATATGGGTGAGCTCTTTTTGTCGCCGAGGAGAGCGCTCTTGTGCCTCACTTTATAGCCCACGCGCGACGCCAGAAACTACTTGCCGTCAAGGTACATATGGTTGAAATCGACCGGAAATCGCTCGCCCACAACACCAAATTTCTCCTCAGGATACGCATGGGTGGCCTCCACCGAGGTGGTCACCGAGGTGCTTGAAAAGCTTGGTGATTGAGGTGTTTGGGCGCGAGCTTTGGCAAACCTCTTGCTGCCGGCAGAGTGAAAAATGGGTGCAACAGCGCTGGCAATAGAGGCAGCTTGCGACTGCGATGAGCGAGATGGGCGATTCATAATGTGTAGGAGAGCAGCTTTTCGAAGATGGGATGAGGTTGGAAAGATGGGATGAGGTGGAAACAATTTGGTAAGCTACACGCGGCAGTTAACAGATTGTCGTCCAAACTCAAAAAAGTATCTACTTTGCTCCACTACCTCGCGAACCAAAACGAGCTTCTCACAGATGAGAATGAGGGCCTACGCGAGGCTCTCACCACCAAAAAGAAGCACAACAAGAAGGGCAAGGTGCTTGATTTGCAGCAGAGGCAGGAGTATCACGGTGGGGCTGTCTTCTAGTCCCCCCAAAAGATGGCTGAGGCTAAGGCACGTGATTGGACGAACAAGCGCCTCGCTGAAGAGGAGAAACTCTAGAAAGTTGAGATGACGAAGCTCAAGGCTGCTAACGCCTTATACAATAAGAAGCTTAAGGGGGAGAGGCGTGTGGCGACTGCAGCAAAGCGAGAGGAGCGCGAGAAGGAGAAGGCCAAAAAAGCCGCTAAGGCAGCTGCTCGAAAGGCAGCCCAAAACACCACTGCACCTATCCAAACTTCCCAGACGGGTAAGCGCAAAGCCTCACAGGTATCAGCTCCAAAGGGCAAGCGGCAAAAACGTTCTAGTGGTGCTGCAGCACCTGCTGAAGTCGCACCTGCTGTTCCAGCCAAGGTCGCCCGCAGCGGCCGCGCTGTCAAGCTGCCGACTAGATACACATAATCTGAGTAATGCAAATTGTTCGCCATAGTTAAGATATCAATCCATCAGAAAATCTCGCGATAATAGCTATTGTATGTGGCTCAAAAGCTTCATGTTTTGGTGTGCAAGATGGTGGTTGGGGCGATCGTCACGCGATACGGGCGGCACGTGCACGAACACGGTACACGTAATCAGTGCTGGCAGAAATTAATTCCGAACCAATCACAACCCATCGATATCGGTAATTGCTGATATCGGGTAATCACCAATTAATTGGTCCGGAAATGCTTGGCACTAAAAAATTCTTACTGTACGACTCTTTACCTTGTGTAAATACTACAAGATGTCTTTTATTATAGACGAAAGCGAGAGCTTATCTCTTCTATCCGCAGATTCTTTAGCAAAGAAATCACGAAAGTCATCTCCTGTCCATGATCACTGTCGTACGCCAACAGCAAAAGAAAAGGAGGAAAAGCCAGACAAAAGATGGCTATGGTGCAAGCATTGCTCGTACGCTGCTCAGTCTACAACGAATATAAAAAACCACTTGCTATCAGTCCATGATATTAATGTCCTCTTGGCCGCATCAAATCGTACAAGAGCGACTGAGACAGTTGACGCCCTATACGACAAACTTCTTCTTCAGCTTGGAGACAAAGACAACGTTGACCAAGAGATCCTCCGGCGCACTGTGTCACAGCCAGTAGTTGACAGTACCCTTCTGGATCTGGTTGTTGTACGACGGCTTCCATTCTCATGTGTAGAATGGCCTGAATTCCATTCCTTCGTCCGAGCATTGAATCCGGAGGCTAGCACCTTTATCCCGTTGTCCCACAATACACTGAAGGCTCGAATTTCTTCCTGGTATATTCAAGCAAAGGACATCGTACGAAAGCGGCTTCAATCATCTCAGACAAGTATCCACCTTGCTCTAGACATCTGGACATCTCCAAGCAATGACCTACAATCGGGTGCCAAAAGTCTGTTCGCGTTGACGCATGGACCACCACAACCACATTTGATTACCAACTTCAAAGCAGTATAACTCTCTACTACATAGACCAAATAAGACAATTAGGGTTGCAAATTAATCGCATTACGCTTAGTATCTAGTCTGGTAGCCCTTTGCACGTCGCACAGCGTCTAGGCGTCGTGGCATAGACCTAATAAGGCGTTTGATCAGTGCGTCAGGTATAGCAGCCCATGCCTCAATCAACCCCAATTCGAACGCCTCCCACTCAGCTAGAGAGTCTCCCATATAGTCAAATTCAGGATGCAGCTCATGGAGCTTCTTTTTAAGTGCCCACCACATGTGTTCAATAGGGTTAAGGTCAGGTGAGTATGGTGGCCATTTGATCGTAGCAACACCATGAACCTCTAGCCACTCCTTCAAGACCTGGGAAGTGTGGATAGGTGCGTTATCCTGCATAAACCACTCGCCTGGCCTGTAGCTGTCCTGGAGACCTTCCTCAAGTGCTCGTATGTAGCTCTGAGCTGTGTATCCATTGCGTTTGGCTGATGTGTCGCGATTCATAATTACTAGACGACTACGCCTTGCTCGGCCACCTGGAGTCATCCATATTGAGCCCCATACCATACGAGCAGGTTGGCTAGCAGTGGTGACCTCCTCAACCATCTCGTGCGACCATTTATCCTCAGGTAGTCGCCATACCCAGGGCGTGTTGTGGCCAGATCCACGAGCAACGCTGCACTCGTCACTGAACCTGATAGTACGCCTCCCAAAATCAAACCCCAGCCATTCATTAGTAAGATTGAGGCGTTCCGCAGCTGTGTTCTTGTTGATTTTTGGCCTACGTCTCGCTCTGAACTTGCGGTATCCCTCGTCAGCCATTGCGCGCTGCACAGTACGCTTAGAAACGCTGGGGTAGGTAGTATTGGCGTCCCACAGTCCAGCCTCCTCCATAAGCTTGTGGTACTCAATACCTGGGTTTTTCCGAGCAATCCGTAGCAGCCGGCGATGGTCTCTACTAGTCAATGTAGGTGGCCGGCCTGTCCGAGGCTGCGTTGTGGTGCTGCAGCTGGTTGTCCATCGGAGTACTGTTTTCTGTACGCACCGCTGCGAGCAGTCCAGCGCGTCAGCAACTTCGCTTGTCGACACACCAGCCTCAACCTGGGCTAAGCAGTATATCCGTTGGGCTTCTGATAATTCACCTCCGCGCACTCGATTTGATGAAATTTTAGTGCTAAAAGCTCTCATATTGATGTAGTCGTGTGTAGTTGAAGAAGATACCCCTCTTTAGAGTTCGCGTTGTTGAAATGGTCTGTGCACACGCGCGAACAGACTAAAGTCCTAGTACAGTATTGCTTGCAGTCTGTGCAAGCTTTGTTGATAGTCAGGGCTCCTTTCGCAATATCCTTATTGGGCTTCGAGTTGTACGAGGACATAGCGGTCTAGATCAATGGGAGGCTCTGCTTCCAGTTCTTCAAGAGTATGGAATTGAAGAAAAGATCGGTGCAGTTGTGGGTGACAATTCTGGTACAAACGACACACTCTGTCGTACGATAGCCAATTATCTTTCTGCAGAGAAGAGAATAAACTGGACTCACACACACTTGCGGCTTCGGTGTTTAGGTCATATCTTAAACCTAGTTGTTCAAGCCTTTCTTTTTACAAATAGTGAGGATGAGAAAGAGATGGAGTCGTACGATCAAGAGAACATAGAAGAGCAGGAAGAAGGGGAAAGGGAGAAGTATGCAAGAGAAAGAGCTGCAAAGATTCGTACAAAGATGGGTGTTATGGGCAAAGTCCATAATATTGTCGTACATATACGCGCTTCACCACAGCGTATCTCTCAGTTCAAAGCAGCTGCTGGAAAGACAATTCCTCTAGACAATCGTACAAGATGGAAGAGCTGGTTTCGAATGCTTCAGACTACATTAGAAGAACCAGTCCTGAATGCTGTACGAAACTACACTGAAAAGCACATTGCTCAAGGAACACTTGACAAGAAAGATGACCTAAGCAACACCGACATTGCTCTCCTTCGTACGATTGCAAACTTTCTTGGAGTTTTTGATGGTGCATGTCTCTGGCTTCAAGGTCAACATTCAACAATTGAACGAGTTCTTGAGGCAATTGACATTATCAAAGAGCACTTAGAGGTATCACTAGTATGTTGTACAAGTAAGGGTTTAGCTCGTATACTAACTTATATAGAAAAACGCACGTCAACTAAAGCCCCGAATTGAGAACTCCAAAGCAAAGCTAGAATCGTACGTAGTTAAGCTTGACCAAACACCGTATTATGCGGCTGCTCGCATTCTCAACCCTGAGGCTCGTACAGCATGGCTGAAAGATACAGCATACAACCTTAAGGTTGGAAATCTTTGGGAGAAGTACCGCCGAGAGAATTGCATGATTTCGTACGATGCTACAGTTGCTCGTGCTCAGAAAGAGCAGTCAAAGCCAATCAATGGATTTGAGCAGCTTCGTCAGAACCTGAGAGTGAAACACGGTCGACCGCAGAGTCAAGATGAATTTGAGAACTACTGCAATGAACCTGTCTCGTACGATCTCAAAATGGCACCGATCAATTGGTGGTTGCAGGACACACAGAGGGAGAGATGGCCGCAGCTATCCTCGTGGGCAATTGAGATTCTCTCAATACCGTCTATGAGTGATAAGCCAGAGCGGATCTTCTCAGGTGGTCGCCGTACAGTTTCATGGGACAAGACTGCGATGTCTGCAGCGACACTTGAGCAGCTTGAATGCGGGCGAGATTGGAAGAGAGAAGACTTGCTTGAAGAGAACTTTTAGTCGTACAAACTAAATCTCTATATAATTCTTCTTGTGACTGTTCAAGATAGCGTACGAGCTGAATCGCTGTAACTGCTAGAGAGCTATCGTAACACCACACCCCACACACTCAGTACGTACTGCTACGTCTTATTGCTTTGTACAAGCACTAACTGTTGCACCAGCACCAGCACCAGCACCAGCATCAGCAACAGCATCAATACCAGTACCAGCACCAGCACTACAATGTAAGCTTGCCCCACTATCTCTTAATCGTACGAAGCTAAAGTTCTTTCTCAGGGCCCTTGTTATCTACAACGCCGCTGTCGCCGCCGCCGCCGCCGCCGCCGTTCAGGCTAGTGGCAATCCCAACCCCATTCTCCATGTCGGAGGGCAGCAGATGGCCCCATTTGTCCACAGTCCGCAAGGACGTGCAATGCTAGCTCTTCTAGGGCAGGATGTGGAGATCGTCCAAGGCAACGTACGTCCAGATCAAATAGCCTCGCATCGTCCTTCGTACATCAACGCTATCCTTATACAATCTCGTGGACAGGCTGTGGCTGACGGATGTGGTTGCCTCAGCTCTATACGCCCAGCCTTCCTAGAGTGCCGCAGGGTAGCTGGGCACTTTGATGGGGCATGTGCTAATTGCAAATGGAAAGACCATGCAGCGCGCTGCTCCGTACGAGGGAATGGTGGTGAGCATGATGGCGGCTCTCTGCGTCTAGCTCCTCAGCCAGATAGTAGAGATGGGATAAGACAGCGGCCGATATTAATTAAGGATGATGATGATGAGCCTGGGGCTGGGCTCCACAATGCTATTGTTTTGTTCTAAAGGTACGTACTATTACGTGGTGTCTAGGATAAGTAGTCGTACGAGGCGAAACTAAGACAGGCTTTTTTATGTATCTATTAAATTTGAAGATTTTGAGATGTAGTTAACTGTCCGTGCACCAATAATTGGTAATCACGATTGCAAATTATCGGCAATTTGCCGATATCGAATTGCTTCCGATTGGCTAATTTCTGCCAGCACTGCACGTAATCGTACCATCATCCATCGTGGGGTAAAGTTCGCGTAGACATTGATCCGTATAACTTCGTCAGGCGTTGTTGAGGACCGCTTTGAGGAGCGGTATAATATGCTCAATGCCGAAGTTGCCGGAGTTGATGGTGATGACTTGGGCTCCGAAGAATTTCCGGCTTGGCATGGTCTCCGTCGCGCCGTCAGCTCATCGCACTCCAGCCATCTTTCACTCTCAAACGCCCATACCCGATTTCGCCCTCGACACTCCCTCTGCACAGGCGTATATGCCTCGTTCTTCATTTCACTGCGGTTCACATCGTCATTTCTATTGACTATCTCGAGCGTTCGCTGCGCTCTCGCGCCATGGCCGATGAGTCGCGATCAAAGGTAATCAAGGCAAACCCCATTGGCAAAGGACTCGATACCTTTCGCGACTCTTTCGAATTCAAATGCAGAGGCCTAGCTATCACAGGCGCTGATGCATTGTACCATCTTAGTGGGGAGGGTACGGCTCAACACCGAACTCGCGAGATTTCCTAACATCAACAGGGCCGAAAAATTCCCTCCTTGACCTGATACACGCTTTCCAGGGTCTCTCCGCCACACGTTCGCTGCCCTCGAATCAAGGTAATAGGGATCTCCTCGGCGACCTATTAGCGCTGAGTTCAGCGGTCTACTCCGACAACTTCGACAATAAGCATATCCTACCGCTCCTCAGAGCAGTCCTCAGCAACGAGCCCGATGAAGTCATATGGGACAATGTTTACGCCGCCGTCGCCGCGTCTACAGCTTTCACAGTCGCCAAACCCACAACTCCTCCGTTGTCCGCCCCGTTCCTCACCGCCTCCTTCCAGCAGACGCCATGGCTGCAGAACACGGGCAGCTTTGCGAACTCTACCGAATACCGCAAATATGTGGATGGCGTGTTAAAGGGGGAACTAGGACAGCTATACGTCGGGGTCCCTGGTTTCTTCCATGCCTACTTCGGAAGCGTCCCAGGTCTGGAGTCGGTAGCGCAGGCCGTGCTCGACAAGTGCAAAGAAGGGGATAATCCGCTCTACCGAGAGGAGAGCGGCTGGCAGGGCTGGCCTGAAGGCGCGAAGGAACGCGACGTCTTAAGCTGGTTTGCGCCTCTTACCGGCCAGCTCTTGGACTTCGCAGCAGAGAATCAGCCCACCTCCAGGCCTCGACGGCGGCCGCTGGCACAACCCCACCAGCCCGTGCAAGGCTCTACCGCCGACCGCAAGTTGGATGTCGGCTTCGTAGACGACCCGAGCGCCGGCGTTGACTCCAAGTGCCACTGGTCGCAGATCCTTGTGCCAGGAGAGCTCAAGAGCAATCCATCGGCAGATAAAGCGTCCAAAGCATGGCTTGACCTGGGGCGATATGCAAGGGAGGTGTTTGCAGCCCAGGACAGCCGCCGCTTCGTGCTCGGCTTTACCCTCTGCGGGTCGTTCATGCGGCTGTGGGAATTCGATCGACTGGGCGGTATTGCGTCTGAGAAATTCGACATCAACGAAGATGGACTACAGTTTGTATCTGCCGTTCTCGGATTCCTGTTTCTGAACGAGGAGCAACTTGGATTTGACCCCACCGTCATCACAGCCGGGGACAAGCGATACATCGAGATCGAACGCGACAACCACACCGAGCGACTAGTCATCGACGAGGTTGTGAAACGGGTACCCTGTGTCGCCGGTCGAGCGACAACCTGCTGGAGAGCACATCGCGATGGAGACGATTCGCGAACATCTCTTGTGATCAAAGACTCATGGCAGTTTCCGGAACGCGAAGAGGAGGGCGAATTGCTGCGCGAGGCGACTGAGAAGGGCGTCGTGAACGTCGCGAGATACTATCACCACGAAACGGTCTGTGTGGGCGGCCAGGACGACGATATCCGCGGAAACATACGACGTAGCCTGGACATAACAAAAGCGACAAACTACAGGCCGGAAAGCTCGATGCCGCCTCCAAACACGGCTGGGCGTCGCGTCTCGGAGATAAGCCGGAGTAGCAGCGTCGCCGGACAAAAGCGATCCTCGAGCTGCACAGACGCGCCGTTGCCGCCCAGCAAGCGAACCTGTTCAAGTTCTCCAGTTAAAGGGGGAATGGCGACAGCGAATCGAATACGCAGGCGCGTTATCATCGAAGACTACGGGAAGCCCATTTACATGGCGAGTTCCAGGGTTAGACTTCTGGCTGGACTGGAAGGCTGCATCGCCGGATACGAGTCGTTACACACAAAGGCCGGCATGCTACAATGCGACATCTCACCAAACAACCTCATGGTGAATGAAGAAGAGGACAACCATTCCTGGCCCGCGTTCTTGATCGACCTGGACCTTGCTATCAAGGAGAATCGCGAGAAACCGTCAGGGGCGCGAGGGAAGACTGGCACAAGAGCGTTCATGGCGATTGGGGTACTTTTAGACGATGAACTGCATTCCTTTATGCACGATCTGGAATCGTTCTTCTGGGTGCTATTCTGGATATGCATTCATTATGAAGGACCGGACAAGGGGAGGGTAGTTCCTCAATTCGAGAAATGGAATTACATCGACACGGAAGAACTTGCTAAAATAAAGAAAGGCGAAGTGGGCGATGAGAGAGACTTCCTTAAGGCGGCAGAAGAGAACTTCACTTCATACTTCCAGCCGTTGGTTCCTTGCGTCAACAGATTGCGAAGGAAGGTATTCCCTGAGGGGGGACGGTGGAGGGATCCGAATCCGAAGCTGTACGTTGAGATGAAAGAAATACTCCAGACAGCACAGAAGGAATTGAAGGATTTGAAGTAACGCGAGGTGGTTGAACTAGCACTCTGCAACCAACAACCTTCAAGTAGCATAAAGGAAGTCACTAGAAACTACAGTCGGCGCAGTAAGTGAGGCATTCTTCTAAACTTATAGAGCTCTGGCAGTCTTACTCACTTTATGAACAGTCACTGGGCTGCGTGACGGCAATACCCAGGTACCTCAAGGCTAGGAAAGCTTGCTCACCTTGGACGAGGTAATGTGCTCTTTCAAATAATCCTGGTAGCGTGATCCGCATTCTGAAGCGCTTCTCGAATACTTATATCAAAGGACACAGGGGCTTATAATGAGAAAGGGGCTAAAAATCCGTAAGCTGCCCGAGGGAACTAACTAGGATTTATGCTGCAATGGCGCAGCGTACAGCGGTAGGAGCTGCTGTTTATCAAGGAGCATGGCTAGGCTCGATTTGTGAAGCCTATGGGTACACTCTGCTAGGCTCGGTTTGGAACACCCAGAGTGAGAGAGAGAGAGAAGCACTGCATGCTAGCCAGCGTTTCGGCTCAGTATGCTTGCACAAACTCAATGGCTGGAAAGGACGTGCCCTGTTGTCATATGAAGGCAGGATAATGAACCTACTCTTACGCATGCACGACACGGGTGTCTCACATGATTTCGTGGGCTCACCAGTTGCCTTCTCTCCAAAGCTCACTTCTGTAGTTGCCTTGTCTGCCTGAGCGTTGGACCGTCTGCCTTCTTTGCCTTCTTTACCTTCTTTGCCCGACTTTCTTTTGTCTTGGTGCTCAGTCTGAAGTGGCAACGACTTTAGTCCCAGAGCCTGGGTTTGCTCGCCTCGCGGGTCGTTCGCGCTAATAACATGGTGCTTTGTTGGAACTAGGGCCGTCACAGAATGATAGATTGATGCTTTCTCCCCACAGCCTCCTGGCGATGGTCCAACCACGCTGCGCGTTTTGCTCCGTAGATGCGCAGATCACATGCGACTAGAGTTGTCAACAAACAAAATTGATTGACTGATTGATTCCCTTCTGGGAGTGCACGTTCAATAATACGGACCGTGAAGCTTGACTGCAGAAGACTTGTCCTGCCTAATCGCTCACTTTGCCCAGAACTGCTGTGGATCAACGGGTGCGGCCTTTGAGTCTAAGGTACGCAGATGAGTGCATACTCACACATCAATGCATCTGCTGAGCCAGTTATCCAAGGCTAGAACGCAGGAAGGGCTCCCAACCCGAGCTCGTCTTTCTGGTATTCGAGGGTAATTAATACTACACTGCAATACGTAGTCTCGCCATTTTTGCTCTATGTCACCATCGAGCTGGACATCGACCCCAGTTAAGCAGTGAACTGATGTAGGTCACGGTGAATCGAACTTCGAGACACGACGAAGTACAGTGGTAGCTCCAACATGCAAGCTGTTCACTCATGCTGCCCAAGTTGCATCTTATCATCTGCACTCCAGACGATCGTATCAGTACATGCCTTGGTAGCTTGGAAGACACAATTCATCCTTTGTTCGGTATGTCGCCAGAGCTCCCTGGCGCTGCCTAGACCTCCAACCAGGTCATCGGCTTAGACGTCGATGGGAACTATTCAATTGGAGGAGGCCCTCCTTACGATCAGACCGCAGCGAGTCTGGTCATTGTGAGAGACGCTGAGTGAGCCAGGCTCGCATCGCAACAAGCAGGTGGGTCCCGGATCGCGCCGAAGCACTACGGTAATGATGATGGAGGTGGAAGTTCCGTATAACCTGCGTGAATGTCAGCCCTCGCAGAAAGAAATGTGCGGTTTTCAAAGTCATTCATCTTGATAGCTATCTCCAGACACGTCACACAAGAGGGAACGCAAGTAGTCGAGCCAGCGTTCTGGAAGTATGATGTGATCTACAATAAGTTGACACAAATCTAGTAACTTTTCCGACTGCACGCATCCCACACACTCCTCGAAGTGGCAACCAACCCATCCATCGTAGCTCTTTCTCCTGGTTCATATGTTCCTTCCCCCATTTGGCTTCGTTGCAGCTGCGCAATCGGCCAACTTTGTTCCATCCCCTTCCACGCTGCGGAATGGTTCGAGCAACAAGCGGAAAACCTCGCACCAGCACCGTCAAAAATATCATCTGACCTGGACCTTGGTGATGCAGCAATTGCCACAACGTCCGTACCCACAAGACCAGAGATGTCAACAATCAAATGGATTCAATAATATTGTTTTTGTTGGTAGGCCTTTGTACGATCGTACGGGGTGATAACAATAACGGGGTTCTCCTTGTGTCTTGGTATTCGTATTGGTATGATTTCTCTATGAACGTGGGTACTACGAAGGTATACCTGAGCTTGGTGCGAGTCGGACCGAAGTAGGATCGAGGCGGCACATTGGGCAGCCTCGGGAAGTGGGGTGTGTGTATACTGACAGTTTTGATTTTGTTTGATTACTTCAAAACAATCAAACAAATCCCCACTGCTCCCAATAATCAAACAAAATCAATATACCTGCTTCCAATTATTGAATCCGTTTGAATTTTTTTGAAAAATCGTCACGTGTGAGGTTGTTGAGATACCCGTGATAGCAGCCGACGATCGATTTCCTGGTGTAGTACCCCCCCCCCAACCCTCCTAAATTAATACCACAGCAATTGTATAGTCGCTAGTAGAGCAAAAAGATAGCTATAGTCAGATTGAATTAAACCTACAAGCTTAAAAAGCCTGTGGATTTAGTCTAGACTAACAGATGCCTACTTAAGTGGTGGTGTTCGTAGACTTAATTGCGGTCTGCTGGCCTGGACTAAATCCCTTCTCTTCCCCCTCTTTTAGATAGAAGATCCTTAAGGCTACAGATATATATACAATATACTAAATAGGGTAATATTGTGGTGTTGTAGTGTTGTGGCAGAGTGAGATTCTGATGAGAGCTTAGGTCTGGCATATAAGCACGAATATCAATTATTGTTGAGAATAACTGGGTTCAGTCCAGGGTGGAAGGTGTTCGGGAGTCACATGATATGCTGTTGTGGCAGGCACTGCCTGGTGGGTAATGGCACTCACAATGACAGTGTGAGTCTTACACACAACACGATAGTCAATACAATACGTTGCAGCCACCCCGCCTTGTTCCTCTCCTACTCGGTTATCCATGGTAGTCATACTACCAGAGGGACCTTGTTCCAATAATTATTATATATAACTGTCAAAAAATCGCCAGCCACAACCACGTGGTAAATTTATAAACTAAGCTTAGTAATAACTAAAGTCATGCTGCTAAATTGGTTCTACTTGTTAGATTTACTCTATCTCTGTTGTGGCAGATTGTATAGCGTTTTTGCATCAACCCTTGGCAGAGGCGGTGATGTTGATGGGCCAGCCGCGTCCTTTTCGCGTACACAACGCGTCAACACCTACCCCCCCATCTATCTCACTACACTTACGGCTTGTGCACTATGTACTATGCCTCCAAAGCGTACACACGAGCCTGCCGACGCAGCTGAATCAGCTGCTAAATACCCAAAACGTACGCCGAAGCCCTCGTTGAAGAAGCGCGAAGGAGACGGGAGCCACTCTATCCATCACAACACTACACCTGAGCCTCCATCTACACCTTTAACTCAGTTAAACGAGCCTATACTTGTAGATGCCTCACCCCGACGTACATCCCCGCGCCGAGACCTACAGTTAGCCACTCCAGAGGCCTTACAAATCATCGACAATAATACCTGGGAGTCACAATTGATGCATAACAAGCCTGAGGCGGCAATTGTACAACCGCTGGCTGGCTCTGACGCAGCAACGGAGGCTACAATTGATGACAACAATGATAGCAATAGGTGGATTAGCAACTACGACGACGTTGACTTTAGTCGATTGCGAGGCATGGCAAAGCCGCTGGCAGGTCCGAAAGGTAACGCCAGTTGGATCTATAAACACGGCTGGCGGGTGTGGAAAGAGCACACGTTTGAGCCGGAGTTGCTCTATTTTGTGTGTAAATACTGCCACACACATCAGCTATCTGGAGCAGTACACCAGACTACCAGATCAACAAGCGCTGCTATACAACACCTCGCTCTTGATAAACCTGGTCATCGACTTAGCAAGGCGGGTCTAATTGCTCCAAAGCCTCGACGGCAACCTGGTCAACAATCGCTACGATTTGCTACTCAGGGCGGCCTTCAGGTCTCTACATCTACCTTCAATGAACTAGGTAACTTTGACGTACACGGATTTCGGCAGGCTGCTGTGCTATGGCTAGTTGAGAACAATCGACCTCTCCGAGAGTTTGAGACGCCAGCGTTTCGTAGCATGATACGGTTTGCCAACCCAGAGGCAGAGGCGGCGTTGTGGAGGTCCCACAACAGCGTCTCACGATTTGTGATGAAGCTATACAGCTATATGCAACCACAGGTCACACGCGCGTTGGCGGAGGCGGAGAGTCAGATACACATAAGCTTTGATGGATGGACGTCTAAAGGCGGCAAACGTGGCTTCTTCGCTGTGGTTGCTCACTACACCAACAAGGACGCTGAGATAGTTGACCTACCTATCGCGCTGCCACAGGTTGTCGGCGCCCACACTGGCGAGGCTATAGCTGACGCTGTAGCAGCCATCTTACAGTACTTGAATATTGGTCGTAGCAAGCTTGGGTACTTTGTACTTGACAACGCGGCTAACAACAATACTGCTGTTAACAAGCTTGCTGCAATGTACAACTTCAACAGCACCAATCGCCGTCTCCGCTGCGCCTGCCACATACTCAACCTCATCGGCCAAACAATCATGTTTGGTCGCGACGCTGACGCGTATAACAACGAGCCTGAGAACATAAAGGAAGAAGAGTACTATATGAGAGAGTGGCGGAAGGATGGACCATTAGGCGTCTTTTTCAGCGTTATTAACTACATCAACACGCCAAATCAGTACGCGTTGTTTGCGAGCTGTCAACGACAGGCCGTGAAGGAGATGGCTACTGGCTCTGCTACAGCTGCTATCCGCGAGCCTATCAAGCCTGTTGTCACACGCTGGAATAGCTTTTGTAGCTCACTTGAGCGTGGTGTAGAGCTTCAACAAGCCATCACGTCGTACGCCGATTATCACATAACGGAGACCAAAGCCGCTGACTCTACTGTGCGGACTCGCAACAACAAGCTCCCATTAGTACCATCCTGGATGAGGTCAACTGGGCTTACTGCTGCTGACTGGGCAGTGATCAACGACTATATTGCTATCCTACAACCTCTCAAGTTTGCTACTGATCGCCTACAAGGTTGTGGTAAGAGTGGACGTCACGGCGCGCTATATGAGGTTATCCCTGTGCTGGAGTCTATAATTAATGAGTTAGATAGCCGCCTTGAGCCATACCGAAGCGTTGATTATATGCCATCCGAGGCGCCTGAAGACCACCTGCCGATCAACCTACGAGCCGCGAGGCGGAAAGCGACTCAATACCTTGACAAACTACTAGAGTCACCTGTCTACTACACCGCTACAATACTCCATCCGCGCTACAAGACCTACTGCCAGCGGCTCTGGCGCAACAAACCCGACCTTCTCCGCGTTGCGCATGCAGGCTTCCTACAACTCTGGGCACCGTACAAGCCGACAGACGCGATTACAACCTCACCAATCTCCCTACCAAAGCACGCGATGAGCAGCTTTGACGACGCGATCGATTCTATACTTGACGCTGGCAATAGTGATTGCGACGCGATGGAGAAAGATGAATACAAGGAGTGGCTAGAAGAGCCTGCGTGGACAGCTCAACAACACAAGGACGGCGTAACAGCTATACAATAGTGGTTATCGCTGAAAACAAAGTACCCCAACCTCGCGCGGCTCGCGATTGACGTACTAACGATCCCTGCCTCTGAGAGCGACTGTGAGAGTCTTCAGTGCTGCTGGCGAAATCTCAGAGCCACAGAGGCGAAAGATGAACCCACATTTACTATCTGCTCTTATTTGTACGCAACGGTTGGTTGGTTGGTTGGTATTCGATTTTCGTCCATAGGATGGGGATTAAGTCCACCATCACCGCCTCCCGAAGGGCATATAGGACGTGCTAAGCTATGGAATTACAGTGCTGCCACACTACCTTAGAAAGCATTTCTTGCCTGCGCGGGTATTGCTACCATTTCAGAACTACAGCTCCCCTTCCAATTGGGGAGACTGAGCAGTGTGTGTACATCAGGGTGGTTCCCTTGTGTGTATTCAGGGGCGGTTTGAGTGCCATGAGAGAGAGTAGGAAAGAGTAGGTGGGTGTGAAGAGCCGGTACCCTGCCGAATCGAAGCCGTGGCTCTGCGCGAGGAGAGCCTTTGTACTAGGCTTGGCCATGCCTGTGTCTGAGGAGATAGGTGTAGTAGGAAGGCAGAGCCAGGCCTGTCCTTCTTCTTTATCCCCAAGGGTCGTGAAATCTAAGGCCATGCTGGCTGCCTTGTTTGCGTGTTGTGTCAGGTCTGGGACGCTGACAGTCGGTCTTCAGAGAGCTGAAAGCAGCTCTCATCGTTGTGGGTGTGGAGAGCCGGTGCTCTGTCGAATTGCGCCGTAGCTCTTCGCGTGGAGAGCCTTGCGGTAGGCCTGGCGATGCCCTTATACTGCAAGAACAAGGAGTGGTAAAACTGTCTCCTTGTCTTGGTGGTGGTTGTGGCCTTCGACCGAACGTGAAAATCTGAGTAGCGCACGGGCCATTTTGAAGAGAATTCAGCTCAGCGAAGAGCTGAAAGACAAAAGAGGGCAGCGCGCCTGCCACAACGCCTGCAGCTGGCTGTACGTGGTGGGACACCTATTGGCAAGAACTGGGCTGAGCGATTTGTGTCGCGTACGGAAGAACTCAAGATGGCTTTCAATCGCGCAAAGGACCGTCAGAGAATACTCCAGGAAGATCCAGAGGTTATCAGCGCGTGGTTCAAGCTCGTACAGGAGACAAAAGACAAGTATGGGGTCCTAGATGAGGACATCCACAACTTTGATGAGACCGGCTTCCAGATGGGAGTTATTGGCTCAATGAAGGTTGTTACAGGCTCAGAGAGGCGTACAAGACCAAACCTTATTCAGCCAGGCGATCGGGAGTGGGTTACAGTTATCCAGAGCATCTGCGCTGCTGGGTATGCTATCCCACCCTTCATTATCTACAAGGGGCGTGTCCACATCTCTGCCTGGTATGAGGAGACTAATATACCGTACGACTGGAAGCTCTCTGTCTCTGAGAACGGATGGACAAACAACGCGCTTGGTCTTGAGTGGTTGAAGCATTTTGACGTGCATACAAGAGCGCGTCAGAAGGGGTTGTACAGGCTGCTTATCTTGGACGGCCATGAGAGCCATCTCAACCAGAATTTTTTTTTTTTAAGGACTACTGCCTGGAGAACAGAATCTTAACCCTCTGTATGCCTCCTCACTCATCACACATACTTCAGCCACTTGATGTGGTGTGTTTCTCACCGTTGAAACTGAAGTACTCCCAACGCGTACGAGCCTTGGCATCCAAACGCGTCTTCCACATTAACAAGGAAGGCTTCCTCCCAGCCTTTAGAGACGCGTTTTTCGACGTGTTTACGTACAATAACTGCAAGAAGGCCTTTCAGGCATCAGGACTAGTGCCTACTGACGCGCAGGTAGTCATTGATCGGCTTGAAGTGCGATTTCATACCCCTCCACCAGTACCTCTACTAGAAACACCATGGCAATCCCAAACACCAAGCAATACGTACGAATTTGGGTCGCAGTCAAAGCTTGTAAGCGAGCGCTTCGTACGGTCACCAACATCTGCTCAGGAAGGGTTCTCAAAGCTAGTAAAAGGAGCTAAGGAGATGCTGCATGAAAATGTTCTTATTAAGGCTCGTGTACAAGAGCTTGAGGAGCAATTAGCAGAGGTTACTAAGCGCAAAGGGCGTAAAAGAAAGCAGATTCAGTATGGTGGGACAATAGAGTATGGTGCTGCAGCGTTGTCTGTAGCTGAGAGCGCAGCTGCAGCTCGTACGGTGTCAAAGAGAGCGCGCAGTGGTAGTGGTCAAGAAAGAGCCCAGCCAGGTCAACGGCACTGTGGCAACTGTGGAAAGACTGGGCACAACGCTCGTACGTGCCAAAAAGATGCAGAAGAAGATTCTGCATCTAATACAAGTGCGTCGTACGCGGGTTCTGCAGAGGGTAGTAAGTAATTGCTTGTTTTGTACATGGTGTTCGCAATGCCAAGGAAAAGTTGCCGGCTCGGTGGTGTTGCCGGCTCGGTGGTGCTTTACGTTACATATAGTTACATGATACGAACTACTTTTAGCGGCTGAAACCGTGTAGGAATCAACCAACCAACCAACCAACCGTGAAGGGGCTTGCAGGCTGAATGGCTATCAACGTAGAGCTTGCTGCGCAGCAGCTATTATTTTATGGACATTACCAATGTATCCTCTGTAGTAATTTTGGTCTGGTCTGCTCTGGTCTGGTCTTATCCGGTTCGGTCCCTAGGCCTCACTATCCCCGTTCAGAATGGCATGAGGAGGTTACGAAAGACCTTGTAAATTTCGTAGTAGTCCCTAGATTTATACGTACAAAATTCGGGTTGGAATGGCGAGACTACGCGTTCGATTTTGGTCACATGGTTGGTTGGTTGGTTGGTTGGTTGATTCCTACACGGTTTCAGCCGCTAAATGCAGCTATGCCCGGATGCCAGACGTGGCAGACAGCCGACACGGTGCGGACGTGAGTCTGCACCGCCCCACTTCACTCTCGAAAGAGCCATCTGTCCCCAGAGGCCTGGCGTTGTCTGGCTTCTATCTACGACTATGTACATTTCGTCTCCAGAAGTGACGTCTTTTGCCTGTGTTTGTGTTCTGCGAACTATGTTTCCGTATGTATGCCGTACTCGAAGCCTCGTATGTGCAGCGTTGTTCAAGGCTCGTAGAGGCATGGTTGCCTCATGCTTTGCGTCCGTAATACCTTCAGTCTCCCCCTAGCGTTCAGCTGTCGTGTGTGCTAGCTTGCCCCGATACCCCCAGGGCCTACAATATGTTCCCCGATCTCTGGTGTTCTTCAAGTGTTATGATGCCGTCCACTAGGTTCCTATGTGGCCGTGTTTTGTGGTGTGACCTGCCACCGGGCGCAGCGGCAGCAGCATTTCGTCGTAACGCAGCTCCACAGAAGCGAGGCTCCGCTCGTGCGTGCCGTCGAGCCTACTGAGCATGAGAGCTCTTGCGCGAATCTCCTCAGACCTTGTCAGGTGTGTCGAAGGGAGACCACTCCTTCAACACGTGGGGCGACAGTGGACAAGGCTGTCTGGTGATCTGTAAGTGTGTTGTGGCACCAATAGTAGCATGCCAGGATGTCTGTGAAGAGATTCGTGCGAGAGGTGATGCCGTTCAGCTCGACGGCTCATCGATGCGGGACGTCGCAGACTTTGTCGGATGGTGATAGGCTAGCCAGAAAGCCCATCAATGACTGTGTGTGTGTGTATCGTAACCATGATGCTGGATAGGGTGTCTGGGCTCCGTCGTCGCGCCTTGCGTTGCTGTGTCGTGGCTAGATGGCTGCCGCTGCATTTGGTAGACGTGTCATTTTAAGTAGCTTGCTCGCAGAATTTGCTATCTGTGCCAGCCAGAGTTGGCAACAAACAAATCAAGTCCAAATCAAGTCTCTCCACGCAGCACCATCTGGTCCGTGTTAGCGGGCACATACCAACAGTAGGGCCGTTCGCGGGACTTGATTTGATTTGATTTGTTTGTTGCCAACTCTGGTGCCAGCCAGGGCCGCAACAGCAGCTCTACAGGTACCAAACTGACGCGGGGGGCCGCGCGATGGCCTGTAGAGACCGTTGCGGCCTTTGGCGGGTGTATTTGCAGTCCTTTGTGACGATAATTCCAGAAATTGAGTTCTCGCTGTTTGTCGTGTTTTGGGGTGATAGGGTGGCTCGGCTGGTGAACCGGCTCGGCTGGTGACTTGGCACGGTAAGCCTCGCTTGCACAGACCACACAAACGTGCAAGTTTATATGGTCCGTGCATTGTTTTTACACCTCGTCGTGTGGGCGGTTAGTACTATCTCGATGGCTAGCAGATTAAACGTGGGGATAAGCTGAAGGGATATTATATATTATACAAAATGCTTAAGAATAAGAATATAATTACAAGTCCAGATAAGAAAATGTCAGCTAGGTGAATCCCCACAATTCAGTAGTTGCTCGCCGTCTTTCCCGCGCAAACACATCGTCCCTTACTAGCTTAGCTATGTCTGCCGCAGAACCTCTCTTCCTCTTTTGATTGGGCGAAATGACACCGAGCACGGTGCGTGGCTTGACGACCTCTGCCCGCTCGAAATCAATCACCATGACTCGACCTGTCTCCTCATTCCACAGTATATTGCGGGGTTCGAGGTCCTTGTGCAAGACTCCAAGCTTGTGGATCGATTGGGCTGAGTAGTTGACCTGCTTAGCAATAATTGGCCTGTTCTCGGTGGTTAGGCGTTGGGAGACTCGTTTCCCTCCAAAACTAAGAAACATCATATGGACAAGCTCACAAATCCCCTCGTAGTAATAGGGGGTTGCTAGGTCTATGTTACCTAGATGGACTGGCACATGAATGCCCTGGATCGCACGGAGGAGGTCGTACACGGCAGCCTCGTGTTGAAGACGATAGACAAAGTCAATAGGTGTGCACTTGGCTGCTACTGTGTATCCGTGCGATTTTAGCCGGACTCGGAATAAGACACCGCAAGCGCCAGGTAGGCTCACAGGCTTGCAGTCGGTATCTAGGTCGTCTGAGAGCTGTTGGCGTATACGAGTGAGGAAGGTCCGCCGGTCGATCTGGTGATGGCTTTGCCCATGGTCTCGCACATTTGGGCATGACATATCAAGCGGGCCACCTTTGACTAATCCTAGCAGGCAGTTTTGAGTGCAATACTGTCCACTCTGTCCTCTGCGGGAACTCTGGCTGGGCGAGGAATTGCCAGTAGTGGCGTGTGTGCGAGGCAAGCACTGGGATGAAGGTTGCCGTCGGCTCGGAGTATCGAAGTCGGATTCTTCATCGCTGGCTGCGTTCTGATCCTGTGGCCGCCCGCAGCTTGGGGAGCTGATGGGAATATGCCTCCGCCGGAGCTGGACGGGTGACATGCGAAGAAACTCGTCGTGCCGAGGCGGGCGGTACTCTGATGACGGCGGGTCTTCTACAGGGATAGCATCTAGTAGGTCTTCATACACAACCTCCCAGCTGTTGAGCTGAGAGGCGGCTTTGACACGCCAATGGTGGCTGCGAGGAGGGGTTTTTAACGCCTGCAGGGTAAAAGCCAGCATCTGCCCAACAGCTGTTAGATGCAGGCGATTCGCTCCATCCAAATCAGGCGCCCACCCCGTGGCTTCGCCGACGTCCCCTTTGGGAACGGACAAGAAGTAGTGGACCGTCCTAGGATCATCGGGAATCCGTAGGAAGACGAATGCTTCGCCGGTGCACACGCAGCCATACGCTACACCAAGCTTAACCATGTAAGAGAATGCTTGTGTGATGACTGCAGCCATCAGCCGGCGAAAGTGGTCGCGCGGAGTATCCGTTTCGCGACACCGGACCACGTCGTCGAGTCTCATATCCTCCAAACCCTCGTAGATGCACCCAAGCGGCAGCTTGTGTGGAGGCTTGTATTCTGTGATATATGCCGCGACCCGAGTCTCTGTGTTCTGAGTGCTGATGTTGTAGACGCAAAACTGATCGGCTCGAGGACGGGACGATCGTGCTGTGTGAGCGCGAGGCGCAGCGGGCGATTCTGGGCGGTCTAGCGAGTTGCCTTGGGCCTGGGCCTGTAGGCGTGGTGACCGGCGTCGCCCAGTCCCAGAGACGGTCATGGATCCGATGCCCTCCTCCAGCTGCCATTCCGGGCTAAGGGTATTGGCATGATTCTCAAATTGCACTGAACCTTTAAGTCCAAATGTCCGTCGTAGTGTTGGTTGATCGTATAGCCGTTCAATAATAGACGTTACGGGTTCGTCCGCAGTAGAACGCTGAAAGACATGGAGATCTAGCTCAGAACTCATCATCTTGCGCAAGATAGCCTCGCCAGATTCTTCTAATGTGTGCAGCGACGTGAAGTGTCGCTCTAAGGCGAAGTCAGACCCCATAAGCACGTCCCAGATCGCTGACTGTTGTGCTGGAAAATCCTCCCATAGAACGAGCTTTTCAGGTCGAAGCTTGTTAGTCGCATTAGCAGGGTCGCCCTGCGTCGACAAGGTCGCATCGGTCTGAATGGTGAGACGGGAGTGTAGATGAATGTGGCAGGCGTCGAGAAACTCTGGAAGAGTCGTCTTGCGTGTTTTCTGTTCGGCCCTATCCTGTGACTGCTCAGCTGCTTCGCGCCTCCGTTGCTCTTCTTTCTGCGCCTGCTCCGCTGCTTTGCGCTTGCCTTGCTCCTCTTCGCGCCTGCCTTGTTCTTCTTTCTGCGCCTGCTCCGCTGCTTTGCGCTTGCGTTGCTCCTCTTCGCGCCTGCCTTGTTCTTCTTTCTGCGCCTGCTCCGCTGCTTTGCGCTTGCCTTGCTCCTCTTCGCGCCTGCCTTGTTCTTCTTTCTGCGCCTGCTCCGCTGCTTTGCGCTTGCCTTGTTCTTCGAGAAACAGCTGCTTGTAATCGAGCGACTGTTCGGCCATAGTGATAGTCGTGAGATGTTCGCGGTGCGTTTGTTGACAGCAGCTGTGTCGGGGCGTTCCGGAGCGATACTAGATATTGTACCAAAAAATCAACAATAGCTGAATGCTTTGGGCTAGTTGCTGTTCACAATGGGTGAATGCGAAGGTTCAGGGGAGATCAGGCCCAATTTGTTTGTGGTTCTTCATATTTACCGGTAACTTATCTTGGCAGCGCTTGGGGCTCCAACGTCATCATGGCTAACTTAATCCAGGACAGCGCGACCGAATCCCCGAGCGTGAACGCACTTCTTGAGGACGACCCTAGAGGAACCAAAGACGATACGATTCCGCTCGATGACTACGGCATGCAAACCATATTGAATTCGGTGGCGATGTCGCTTCTGCCTCTGCCTCGTGAACGGCAAACGTTGAGCGTCAGATGAAAAGCCATACTGCTATATATACAACTACACCGTTACCTCTGTCCTCGCGCACAAAGAAGACGCCTTTCACTGCGCTTCTAAAGGTTCGCTCAAATTGTCCACGGCCGTCTTTCTAAGCCCCAACTCAAGTTATTAAACAATATCGCTAACGTACTCCACAAGCGAGCCGGTCACCCAAGCGAGCCGGTCACTTAATTTTACACCAAAAATTGAGATTTTTGCACCTTCATAACTCCACAACCAGATGATAGAATTGTCTAAAAATGTTATTAAGGTGCGAAAATCTCAATTTTTGGTGTAAAATTAAGTGACCGGCTCGCTTGGGTGACCGGCTCGCTTGTGGAGTACGTTAGTTGTTTTTGCCCATCTTTATGCTTTTTTGCTTTTTTTTGGCTGAACCCTCCACTCGATCGGAACCAGCTTTCTATAGGTGCATTCTTAGAGGCATATTTTGTATGTGATACCTTCAGGTAGGATGTACAGTAAGATTTATCATTCGACGTTCTGGGTACCGAAAAATGCCTGTTCGGTGTCCGGGAAACCGACCGTACTCCTCAGGGGCAAGGCTCGTAGAGGCGCGTTGCCTCGTGTGTCGCGTCCGCTGTACCTTCAGTCTCCCCCTAATGCTCGGCTTCGTCTATTTGCACCTGCCCTCGTGCCCTCAGGGCTTGGTTTAGGCTTCGTTGTTCTTGTTCCTTTGTGTTTTATTGCCTCCCACTAGGTTCCTATGTGGCCATGGTGTGTGGTGTGACCTGCCACCGGGCGCAGCGGCAGCGGCATTGCGTCGCGACGCAGCTCTACGAGAGCGATGCTCCGCTCGTGCGAGTCGTCGAGCCTACTGAGCATGAGAGCTCTCGCGCGAATATCTTCAGACCTTGTCGGGTTGTGTCAAAGGGGACCCATTCCTTCGACACAGGGTGGGGGCGACAGTGGACGAGGCTGTCTGGTGATCAGTAAGTATGTTTTGGCACCGATGGTAGCATGTTGCTCGCAGAGTTTGTTGATCCGTCCCTGCCAGGGCCGCAACGGCCGCTCTACAGGTACCAGACCTACGCGGAGGGACGCGAGATGGCCTGTAGAGAGCGTTGCAGCCTCTGGCAGGTGTATTTGCACGTTTTTGTCATGGTAATTCCAAAAATTGACTTCTCGCTGTGTGTGGTGTTTTCCCTGTAGATTAGTGGTTCAGTTGTTACCGTGACTAATCAATGAACGGGCCACCTCAATGAACGGGTCACCCCACCAACTTTCACACTTACTTTGACCCCCACACCAACTCACCACCACGATGACTGTTGAAGAAGCCCTTGCAGAGATAACGTCTCTGGGACCTGGAGAATCTTTTTCGTACCGAAGTCTTGCCAAAAAACATCGTTGTTCCCGCACTACTTTGACGGAACAACACCAGGGTCGGAGAACGACCCGTGCAGGGGCTCATGATCAACGCCGACTACTATCTCAACGCGATGAGCTGGAGCTTGTACAATACATCAGAAGCCTCACTAAGAAACACTGTACACCTACGCGGCAGATGATTATCAATTTCGCGACTCCCTTGTGCCAATGGGAGCCTTCTGAGGCATGGGTTTCTAGGCTCATTCACCGTCACAACGACACCCTTATCACTGCCTGGACCACCCCCATGGAAAGCAGTCGTCATGAGGCTGATAATGGTGGAAGATACCGTCTATATTTTGGTCTTCTAGCCAGGAAAGTCGCAGAGTTTAAGGTGGATCCTGAGAATACCTACAATATGGACGAGAAGGGATTTATGATTGGGGTAATTGGTAAGACTAAAAGAGTATTTGATAAGGTACTCTACAAGGAGAGGCGCTTCAAACAAGCTAGTCACGATGCCAATCGGGAGTGGATAACCGTTATAGGGTGTATATGTGCTGACGGTACTACCCTCCCCCCTGCGGTGATCTTCTCCGCAGCCGGAGATCAGGTGCAATCCAACTGGGTACACGATATTGACCCAGAGACTCACTCTATATACTTCTCAGTATCACCCAGTGGCTGGATGAACGACGATCTCGGCGTTGCCTGGCTTAAGCAGGTGTTTGATCCCGCCACTAAGAGGAAAGCTCGGAGAAAGTACAGATTACTTATCCTAGACGGCCACGGCAGCCACGTGACAAAGGCCTTCATCGATTACTGCGATGACAATCGAATTCTGGTGCTGGTATACCCCCCACACGCGACCCATACGCTGCAACCCCTAGATGTATCATGCTTCAA
Organism: Lizonia empirigonia; assembly: GCA_009982855.1. Classification (NCBI taxonomy): domain Eukaryota; kingdom Fungi; phylum Ascomycota; class Dothideomycetes; family Pseudoperisporiaceae; genus Lizonia; species Lizonia empirigonia. The sequence goes on along the minus strand of JAADKA010000033.1, from coordinate 538,620 downwards.
GCCCCTGAGTCAAAATTACTCAAAAGAGCTTATCTATCACAACCACACAACGGAGGGAAAAACACCACACACAGCGAGAACTTAATTTTTGGAATTACCATCACAAAGGCGTGCGAAAACGTCTGCCAGAGGCCGCAACGGTCCCTACAAGCCACCACACGTCCCTCCGTGCGGGTTTGGTACCTGTAGAGTCTCTGTTGCGCCCCTGGCAGACACGGACAAACAAACTCTGCGAGCAAGCTACTTAACATGACACGTCCACCAAATGCAGCGGCAGCCATCTAGCCGCGACACGGCAACGCGAGACGCGACGACGGAGCCCAGACACCCCTTGAGCATCATGGTCGCAATACACACACAACAGTCACCGATGGGCTTCCTGGTCAGCCCGTCACCAACCGACAATGTTTGCAACGTCCCGCATCGACGAGCCCTCAGGCTGAACAGCATCATCTCTCACGCGAATGTCTTCACAGACACCCCGGCATGCTACCATCGGTGCCACAACATACTTACTGATCACCAGACAGCTTCGTCCACTGTCGCCCCCACCCTGTGTCGAAGGCGTGGTGCCCCTTTGACACAATCCGACAAGGTCTGAGGAGATTTGCGCGAGAGCTCTCATGCTCAGTAGGCTCGACGACTCGCACGAGCGGAGCATCGCTCTCGTAGAGCTGCGTCGCGACGCAATGCCGCTGCCGCTGCGCCCGGTGGCAGGTCACACCACACACCATGGCCACATAGGAACCTAGTGGGAGGCAATAAAACACAAAGGAACAAGAACAACGAAGCCTAAACCAAGCCCTGAGGGCACGAGGGCAGGTGCAAATAGACGAAGCCGAGCATTAGGGGGAGACTGAAGGTACAGCGGACGCGACACACGAGGCAACGCGCCTCTACGAGCCTTGCCCCTGAGGAGTACGGTCGGTTTCCCGGACACCGAACAGGCATTTTTCGGTGCCCAGAACGTCGAATGATAAATCTTACTGTACATCCTACCTGAAGGTATCACATACAAAATATGCCTCTAAGAATGCACCTATAGAAAGCTGGTTCCGATCGATTGGAGGGTTCAGCCAAAAAAAAGCAAAAAAGCATAAAGATGAGCAAAAACAACTATAAGGTATTCCTTGGCCAGCTCGAACCTAGGACTCTAGAATTACTAATCCCAGCCGCTGTAGTCGACGTGGGATTTTAGCTGCTACAAGGGTCTTAAATACAATGCAGCGTAAACCTCTGCACTACTAGTAAAGGTGGCGCAACTAAAGGTATAGTTTCATATAAGAATATTTGTAATCTGTTGGCAGGGTAATACTGCCGATTATGGCCGTACAGTCTTACACCTTTGGCAGGCGAAGGGGTTGCAAGCTATTGCAGGTGGTTATGGTTGATTCATTCTTCGTTGTTGTTGTTCTTCTACATGCTTGTCCCCCTCTCTAAGTACCTGGGTAGACCGGAAGCCTGCGGAAACAATATCGGGCCGTATCAACCTCGGTGTTGAAGACACCGTACCAACAAGGTATACCCACATAATCTCTTGATATATATACGCTATATATATTTACTAAAACCACTTAGATTTGGGTTGACGTCAAAGACAAGGTATCGCAATTAAGCAATCTCTGTTAGTGAAGTGAATCACCAAGCTCACCAGTTTGGCTGGCCAGCAGGCATTCTGTTTGGCTTATGCTATACGTATATGCTTGTTGCGGTGTGGAAACAGCGCATATGCGAGAAGAATTGAAGGATTGAACTCAGGTTGTATTGCAGATGCTATGGAAAGTTTATGTAGGTGAGTGACCGTAAACAGCGCTAGCCTAGATAGGCGTAGCTCGCTAAGGTGAGTAGTCGCGAGCAGGTGAAGAGCAGGAGCAGAAGAGACCCCAAACCGTGACAATGCTACACAAAGGACTTTCTACTTTTTGTATCCTATACCAAGGTACCGCTTACAAAATCAGGCAGGTGTATGTGTGTTTGGCTGGCTCCTATTCTCTGTATGCTACACGAAGGACTTTGAGCATATTTGCATCCTACACTAAGGGACTGCTTATAGAATCAGGCATATGCAGTTCAAAACAAACAGAGTCTCTTTTATTAGCATATACTGCAGCATCTATTGTGCTAACAAACTTGTATTAGGGTAGCAGGCTTCACTTAGAAGACTTCGTTCAGTATATATGCTAGGGACAGGGCTAGTAACCTTTGTACATCCTACATCAAGGTACTGCTTACAAAAACGTGCAAAATCTATGCAAGATAACTAAGGTCCCTTCCACTAGCATATACAGCTAAGTCGGCGTACTTTTGCTAAGATGGCAGGCTTCACGATAAGAGACAGAATTGGTAATTCAACCCTCACCCTTCACGCTCACGATGGGATCCATAAAAACAATAGATAGACATCCCCCTACTCTTTTTAACCTTCGGTACTGTAAACACACACACACACACACACACACATACACACACAACGACTCCGTTCTCTAAGCTCCCCAAGGAGCTCCTCGTCAAGATCCTCGCCTACGCCGTTGACGAGCTCACCGACGTCCGCTTTGGAGACCGCTTCCTCTCCTCTGCTGGCGGACTTGTGGGAGCTGTCCCATTCTTCAAGGCCACCAAGCAGTTCTCCATGTAGCTATTGCTTGTCAAAAGATTCATAGATATAGGCTAAATTTGTAGAATTGTGCGGCTGATGGTTGCATTCTCGCTCAGGCTTGCAGATCTCTCCTGCCCGCGAGACTACCCGCTCGTTCGGGTCACCATCACCACCCAGGCTGACCTCGACAACCTTGCGGGTGGCCTTGTCTCCTTGTCCAGCTGGCCGAAGACACTTAAGATGGCTATGGTAGAAGTGGATAAGGCTGCACTTACCAACCGCGCTTTCCGAGCTCCCCTCTGGCGGCCCTGTGCTCTTGCGCAAGGTCTGAGTACCACCACTACCACCACTACCACCACTGCCACCACTGCCACCACTCCCATCGCTGCTGATTCTCTGCCTGTCAAGTCTTTACGCTGCTCGAGTGGCTACTCCTGCAGCAATGCAGGGGGGGTGTGGGAACTCTCGTTGAGTGAAGTGCCATGAGCGCTTCCTTGAAGAGGGTAGGGTTTCATATATCTACTGACTGACCGCCAGGGGACAGTGACGCTAGACATTGATCATATGCAGTAACGATTGTGGATGGTGAAGCTGGACGACGACAGTTGTTGGTGGTGACTTGGACAGCGACGCTTGTGGACGGTGGGGATAGCGACTCTTGTAGACGATGGGGACAACGGCTGTCGCGGTCGGCGACTCTCGTGGACGATGGGGATAGCGACTCTTGTAGGGGTAGGGATGGCGAATAGTGGCTCTGGGTAGCGACTCTCGCGGTAGGTGACCTTGGTGGACAGTGATACAGTTCGCTTGATGCATTAGTATCTCTACGTCACTAAGCAACTGTGTCCTTTGACAAGGTTGCTGCCATCCTACAGCAACATACTAGGCCAATTCTAAGTGCCTGTTCGTGCTACGTACCTCTCCGCAGGACGTTACTGCTGCTATAACAAATGCGCTGCTGTTTAGCAGAAAAGACGATATAGGCGTAAAATATTGCCCACACCCAGTTATCAAGCTATTTCTATCAATTGCTCCTAATCAGAACAAGATATCTGCTCAAGTTCCTCTGTATCTGCGTCAGGGATTCTTCGGTGGTTTTGGTAGTGAGACAGAGGAAGAGCTCTACAGTCAGGGCTTCTACAGGCTCCAAGGTGGGATGGTCGAAGGACTGCTCATTCACAGATCCCATGTAGAAAATCATGAACCTATTCTTGCTGCCCAGTTGACGTTCACAGACAGGTATGTATAACGCTGTGTTCTACTTCAGTGCTGACATTGTATAGGACTACGTCCACTCTGGGTCACCGCAGTATTCCCACTGCCCGACTTACATCTGCTAGGTCACTTGGAAAACGCGTGGCCGAGACACCAGCAATCTCTGCGACTGAGGGAGTGCCGGACGCTGGCAGCGACGACGACACCCCTATGGGTGGGTTTGAGCCGGCGGACAACTTCTTCGCCGACGAGGAGCCAGGCGCGTCTGGGGTGATTCCCGGCGCCGATGACGCTCAGGCACACGCAGGTGCGACCTTAGGGGTTGAGACTGAGGACGACTCTGGCGCTGCCGCTGGTGTTGTAGGGGCATCCTCTGGTGCAGGTGATGACTTGGTGCAGCTGCCCGGTTATCCTTGTACAAAACAGGGACATGCTTTGATAGGTCATGTGTAAGTCTGGCATCGTCTCCTTCATCCTGTGAGTGTGGCTAACCGCGATGCAACGCAGCCTCGACATGTCCGCCGCCGAGTACGCGGATCAAGTTGCTGACCCCGCGAGCGTGCGTAGCTATAGCTGTGCTTTCCCACCAACCTCCGAGGACGCCGCCAACTGGCTTACGCGTCCTGTACCTGATGAGCTTCGCGTTGGGTTCCACTTTTCATTGCCTGACGGCAAAGAGAAGAAGATCATCCCACGAGTGGGGTCTGACGGCACGACGGCCAACAAGCGCTTCCCACATCAATGGGCAGGCAAGTGGTGGTCCGTCAGTCCTGAGGCGTACGAGAAGCTCACCGGGGCGGAGAATGGTAACGCGAACCATGTGGGTCGCATCATGGAGACCTCGGCTGGCGTGGTACTTCAAGGCAGCAAGAGGTGTTACAGGTGTATAAGGGATGGTGTCGTCGAGTGCTACAAGTACAAGAGTACTGCGAGAGTCAAGATGCGCTCTGCCGGCGATAGCTGCGCCCGCTGCCGCTTCACAAAGAAGAACTGCACTGGGGAGACCCGGGGTAGTTTGTCTAAGTGAGCATACACACGGAGGCATCTTTATCTTGCAGGCCTCTAACTTGCTGACCTTGTGCGTCTCATCGCTGGATCTTGGACTTGGGCAAGGACCCTGTACCCTCTGGCTGTCTGGTTGTATCCTATCCCGCGCGTATTGACTAAGCTGTGTAGGAAACGTTGACAAGCGGCCACGTCCTGGGATGGGACGTGGATCTTCCTTCATGGCTGTAACCTGACGCCGCTCTCCGCGCAGCCTCGTGTACTGGTGGCTATGCCACGCAGGCTGAGGTGTTGCAAGGTGTTGTGGTGGCTTTGCAGTTGAGAACAGATAAAACGCCCCGTTGGTGGACCTTGCCTGGTGCAGGTCACTGAACGGGCATCTCTTGGTCTTTGGGCTTAGCTACGACCTGAGGGAGGAGGATAGACAGTGTCGCTGAGCGGCTTCCTTGCCCTTGTCCGTGGTCTATCACCTATGCTGACCTCTCGCGCTCTTGAAACGGCCTTGGTCTTGCGTGTGGGCGCTGACCTGGTCTGTCTCAATCGACTGCTGTCGGAGACTTGGGTGGGCGTCGGTGACCTTGACTGGTAAACTAGAGACTCGCGTATATCGTTGGCATGAAGCGCTACAGTCCTTACCCGGGTTGAACGGCGGGGTCTTAGAGCTGCGCTTGAGCTGACTTGAGGTAATGATCTGTTTTGCGGGCGGGCTTGTCGACTGCGATTTATCACCTCCTGCAAGTCTCTAATCTGTTCTTGTAAATGGTTGACATGGATCTCCGTACGCAGCTGTCGCTCTGGGACCTTTAAGCTGTCTGCCACAAAGCTGTCCTCCAGAGCACTGTCTTGTCCCTCGCTGTTTGCGTTGTATATGTGACCTGGATCTTCATCTACGTCACTATCTATGGCAGCGTCGCTATCAGTAGCCTGCGTGTGGTCGGATGAGATGGTGACGTCCACGTCCTGGTCACGCCAGGCGGGTGTGCAGTCTGATGTCCTCGACCGTCGAGCTCTTACTGGTCGTCGTCGCAACTGCGACGGACCTGCGTCGCTATCGTTGGAGCTTGGATGGTCGTCGTCCATCGCGCGGGCGTCGTTCTGGTCGCTGCTATCATCGGATAAGTCCTCGAATGGAGTACGTTGTACTATTTGCCCGCTGTTGTTGTGCTCGTGGCGGAAGCAGCTCTGGAACCGGACAGACGTGAAGTCTTTTAGGCTTACAAAGTAACCACAGCCAGAGCAATGCTTTGACTGTGACAGCCTCTCTGTATGCACGACCTTGCCCATACGTTGACCGGCTGCGCGACCGCCTGCGTTAGAGTCTTGAACCCTGTCCCGATGTCCGACTTTCTTGCCCCGGTTACCTAACCTTCCGTACGGCATCTGGGTAGATCGAGGCTTCCCAGCAGCCGCACAATTGACCCGATAGCGGTAGTTCTTGTACTGTATCTGAAGATACCTGTACGCAAACCAGTTTCCCGCAAAGCTATGAAACCATTCGTAGCCAGTCCCCGACGCAGTAAGCTCGTCAGCCATCTCACGCGCGAGGTCAGGGTTGATGCCTCTTGATAGCGCTAACCCGGTGTGACGATTGCTGACGTTCGGTATCCAAAGTGAAGTGTCCAGTCGTGATTATCCAGGCTGTCGATCAAGCTATCTGGGAATATGCTGCGATAGTGTGCGACGTAGTTTGCTAGGTGTAGCAGGCTGAGAGAGTCTGGCATCCGTCGTGGGCGAGGTATCAAGCCTTTCTCCAGCCTCGGCCAATTCAGAGTGACTGGTGGCCAGTCAACCTCCTCTTGGTTCTTCTTCTTCGGCCTACTCTCAAACATGCCAGACTGTAGACCGTTGTTTGGCATGGTTAGGTAGTAAATAGTGGTAACAATGTCTAGTAGCGATGTGTTGACGTGACAGTAAGCCATGGTGCCACGAATGCCTTTGACCTTAGGACTAGCTAGCTAGCTAGCTATAGCTTGTTGCATTACGTGTAGCTTGCACAGGCGCGGTACCATAGGGTAGAATGCAGCAGTCATTGCCTGCATCGGTCGTTGTCCGTAGCAGACAATTGGTTGAACTATCATAGTAGTGTGCTCAGCGGCTCTAGTCTAGTGATATCGCGACCAATTGCGAGTGAGTTGAAACGAGCAGCGCAGAGACGGCGTCAATTAGCGACTGATAGATTGCTTAGACACATAGACACGTCGCAGACCTCCAGCTGGGTTTGTCTGACTGCTCGTTCTGTCTGTCTGCTCCTTCCCTCCTCAAAATCCCAGGGCAGACGGGCCCAGTGAAGCGAACGGAGGGGAGCTAGAAACTTCTCTTACTCAGCTTCCATGCATCCAATCACAAGGCTCTGATCGCCATGTGTGTGTAGCTCAAGCAATCCGCAATTCGCCGTCAACACCAGAAGCTGATGCTGAGCTCGCCGTCAAACCTTCGATAGGAGCTCCACCCTCGCCAACACCCTTCAGCAAGACCTCTCACTCACCCTCCCTTGCCTCTGACGCTCTACCTTCTTCGAAAGAGGTTGCGGCTAGTGTCGAAGTGAGCAAGGATCACGGTGCTGATCGTCAGCGCGAAGGGGCCTGGGGCAGCCAAGGGGGGGGGGGGGGGGCGGGAGGCCAGTAGGGGCGGCCGTTGTCAGGAGGCCGCAGTCTTCGCTTTTGACCTGGTGTTTCTAGCTGGAGCCGTGGCCAGGACTGATTTGGATTGGAGTTCTCTGAGTTAGTGGCCATCCTCTGGACCGCTGATGAGAAGCTCTGTTAGAAGCTTAACAACTTGTTCAGTTAGTGCGTCCTGCGTCTCCGGTTGGCTGATCAGATACAGTGAGCCACCCTCGACCGATTCTATCTTTACGTCAGGGTGTTCAGTGTCCACCTCAGTGGCAGGTGGGTCATGGTCTTTGATGAGCGCCAATGGCTCGTCCATCCCTAGCTGCGGCGCCCGTCAAATGACTGACTGTGCCTGGTTCGTCCAGGACTGGGTGTTCAGCGGCGAGGTCACTGGAGAAGTTGTCCGCTCCATCGTCAGGATGCAAAGCCACCTCCGCAAGGTTTCAGGCCCGTGGGATCGTTCATCCAGACGGCTCAGGCCCGTCGTGCTGTGGTTCGTCCGGACAAGCCGGGGCTTAAGGTAGAGATGGACGCGATTGGTTCTATACTTGACGCTGGCAACACTAATCGCGACGCGATGGCAAAGGATGGATACGAGCACAATGTCCTACCTTGACACCAACATCATCACGTGGGGCATTGAATGTTTGGCAGCGGTACCTTGGGGTACGATGCAAGCTATGTCGCAGACAATTCAGTATTAGGTACTGACTTGTTAGCAGCATCGCAACTTGTCAATATGGGAGAATCATCATATTGGGGTGCTATCTGAAGGTCTAGAGATTCGTGTGCGGGGAAAGGCAGCTCTATGTATGAGCTAGTCTCAATAGAGACTAGCGTGCAGATCCAAAACTATAGGGCTGCGCAGCAGTACTGACACAACTCTCAGGATGAGGTCTGACATTACCTGGACTGTGACGCGTAGAGAATGATGTTATACCTGTTGTGGCTGGTCCGCATGCGCGGCGTGCACGTAGCACCAAAACGGCGTTTATTAGTACGTGGTAGCTTCGGGTAGTGTCAGTGTGGTGGATACCTGTACACGTGATCTCCGCAACTAGCGTCTTGGCAGCTCCTTCCTGTATTCAGCTCTTCCACTCACTAAGCCAATACAATCAAGTTTCTTTCCCATTGACAGGTAGGATGCTCTCTGAATACCACAGATGCGCTGCTGCCAGATTGTCTCTTCTCAGTCAGTAAGTCAAAAAGTTGGTCGCACTTGGGTTGTGCCGCATAGCAATGACGTTATTCCCACTGTGGCTAGCCTGCACAAGTGGCGTGCACGTAGCACCAAAACAGTGTTTATTAGTACGTGGTAGCTTCAGGTAGGATGCTCTTAGAATACCGCTGGTGCACTTCCACTAGACGTCTCTTCTTACTTGTAGTGACTTGGTGGAAGTCGAAGGGTGTCTCGGTCGCATGAAAGGCGAGGTGCTACTCTGCCTCTGCCTACTCGCATACGTGCATTTTGTCTCCCTCCCAACAACCTTGCGCCTTTCGTCTTCCGTGAGACCCCATTCGTCTACAGTTGGTCCGCCTTCCCAGAGTGGACCTGTGCTGTGTCACACTTGACTGACTGACTAACGCCTTGAATAGAAATCACGTACCGCCAAGGTCGCGATCCAGGACACGACTGATCATTCTGTTCGACTCCCAACTCCTTGAATTGAATCTGTGTAGGACCTCTGGGTGACGGAAGGAGTGCAAGACCCATCGATGGTGGATACCTCCAACATAGCTGTTCCATAGTCGCCGACGGATGTTCAGCAACGCTCAAAGCTCAAAAGGGTGGAGCGCTCGGGAAGGTTCGCGACTAAGGTCTGTCACTGTTGACTCGTGCTTCAATGGCGCCTTGACGAAGGCTGCGCATAAACGCTGGTCTGCTGTTAGCCATACACCAAAGCGAAACACCCCAAGGTCTGTCCACTTGGATTCGCTGGACCGGTATAGCGTGCCAAGGACAGTGAATGCTTTGTGTAGACAGCCTGTGCTAGGCATTTGATCTGCGCGTAGATCACTTCGCAGCGACTGCTCGTGGAGGGACTGTACTGCCTCGATGGCATAGTTGCAAATCCTATAAAATCGGGAATACCAGAGTACGCCCACTCAACGAAGTCGCTAGCCTTTAGGTTTAGAGGAGCTTCATAGCCGGCGCCTCTGGTTGTAATGTGGAAAAACTCGTGCTTGCCTTCTGTGCAGTCTGGTTTCCACGATGGATAGCCAGAGAGGCAACCAGCCCCAGGTTTCGACATCTTGTAGTGGTGACAACAGTGCGTGCGGGGGGACTGCTTAAGACTACCTGTCCGGGAAGCTTTCCGGGAAGCTTTCCGGGAAGCCTTTCCGGGAAGCCTGTCCAGAAAGCCTGTCCAGGAAGTCTGGATCAGAGTAGCTGTGGACGATCGCCTCAATGCAAGCCATGCATCCATAGGTTGCATTAGCAGCAAACCAAGTAACCAGAGCACGTGCTAGTGGATAGCGCTAGTAGATGCGTCCCATCAAAAACAAGCGGAACCCTGGTTTGTCTGGCTTTATCACAATACCTTATGGCTGGCAACTCCAACCAAGTGCACCAAGTGCGTGTCTGCAAGTGCCGCAACTACATAAAACACTCCGGCGACCATGTAGTAAACATACGTACCTTCCAGAAGCACTTCCAGAGAGCTCAAGAGAAGAACAACTATCATAGCTTTGACCCAGACGTCATCATTGCCATGACTACTGGAGAACCGCTGCCACCAGACGACTACAATCTACCACCACCACCACAAGATCTCAACGACAGTGACGTAGCAGACAATAGTCGAGTATATGGTATGTACAACGACAGTGCGGAGGATAAGTCCGAGGACGAGGACGAGGACGACGCCCGCAACATCCAGAACTGCGTTGACGATGTGTACAACCCCTTCGACGTATTTGGTATGGACAGAGGGGTTGAGATTCTTGCCAACGACCTTGACTCTGACACGGCGGAGATGGACAGCGAGGATCCAGACAACAACCTCATCAAACACACTGAACTTCATCGCTTCTACCGCCAAATTGGCCGACGGATGTGGAAGGACTTTCAACGCATCATGGACACATTCTATGGTATACACATTCACGACGGCGACACGTACGGCCGTAGGGTGCGTAAGGCCATCAACATACCTGTGATGAAGATAGACAGATGTAGACTTGGGCATATGGCGTTCACTGGCGCGTTTGCAACACAGACCCAGTGCCAGTTCGTAGCCAAAGGCAGGCAAGAGAAGTGCAACGAGGATCGCTATAAGCCCGCCAACAACCCAGACGAGGCTCTAGTACCAATGTCGCAGCTCGACTATATCCCACTCCAGAAACGTCTCCTTGATCAGTTTTGTAATGCCATCCGAGCAAGAGAGCTGCAGGAGTGTCATCAGCGCCAACCTTCTACCAACCTGACTGATTGGACGGATGGACTGATATACCAGCGTCTCAGAGATAATGGCTACTTTGCCGACAAAAGGGAACTCGCGCTGCAGATGTCACTGGATGAGATTACCCTAACCAACAAACGCGTGGATTCCAAACTACACAAGGTTATGGTGGTGTTTATCTACATACTCAACCTGAGCCCTAAGGTGCGATTTACCAAGTCAAATACCCTTCTCAGCATGGTAATACCTGGCGGGTATGATAACCATACACTCGACACCTTCCTGCAACCACTTGTTGACGAATGTCGGCTTTTGTCCACCCACGGCGTCTCAGCTATCGATGCTAGCGATGGCAACTCTGAGTTCACACTAAGAGCCCATCTTGTCCTGGTCACCGGCGACGGTCGGGCGGTTGCCAAAGCCATGGGTATGAAGGAACCGGGCAACGCCGTGTACGCATGCCGCACATGTGAGATGAAGGGAACTCGAGATGGCGCAGGTCACTACTACATGCCGCACACAAACATCGACGTGAACCGTCTGCCTCTTCGTCAGCACTTTGACGTTTTCATTGACAACTGGGTACCCTCTACCAGGAGTCCGGACAACGAGAAGGGAGTAACGCGTCGAAGTTTACTGCGTAAGATACCGTTGTTGTACTGGCCATCTAGCTTTCCAGTTGACACTATGCACTGCATTGCCCACAACTTGTCACAGGACGTCTTCCGTCTACTGTGGGGTGCGAAGTGGCCTAAACTCGCTTCAGCAAGCAACCAAGGGTCATACTGCGTCACTCCCCAAGATAAAGAGCACATCAGTAACGCTATGCGAGATGCAAAGGCTACTGTACCAGCGTACATAGCACCTCCATCAAGGGAGATAGCGCTTGAAGACATGAAACAGCTCAAAACAGCGGAGTGGAAGGCTTTCCTACTGGTATACGGTCCAGCTGTCATGCAGGGGGCAATAGAACTACCATACTGGAGGAATTTTCTTGACTTAAGCCGTCTGTATGGCTTACTCCTAAACAGTATTATACGACCAACGCACCTTCGAGAGATCAAGACGCTGGCAGAAAGGTTTGTAACTACCCATGAGAAGCTCTACTACACCGACCTCAGAGACCAGGACTCTCTTCCAAGCAGACATGTCAACAATCCGTTCAGTCAGTTTGCAACCCTTGGCTTGAATTGAACTGCAAGAAGCAGGCCGAAAAATCTTAACAAACTGATTGAACTGTCTTCCAGCAAGGCTCGAACTGAACTGATCAGGTAACTTATTTAAACTGATTACTTTTTTACATACAAATTAGACTTCGCTATTGTGCCAATCCCCTAAGTTATACATGCTATCAATTGCCTCGTCGCTAAGTAGAGACTCTGCAGTCTCTCCTTCAACACCAAAGCCAGCCCGCAACCAAGCGCGTACTGACTGTATTGCTACTAGCAATTGTGATGAGATCTTCCTCCTTTTTGGCCGCAAAAGATCGCCAAGCTCACTAAACATACGCTCACAGTCGCAGCTGGAGGCGGGTATAGAGAGGACGTCGAGCGCGAGGCGCGTAAGGTTGGGGTAGTCGCGGCGGCGTGAGAGCCAATAAGTGATTGGATTGTCGACAGAGGGGACCCAGGGCTCAAGTTTCCAGCGCGTGTACTCATCCAAATCGTTGGAAACTCTAACGCCTTGATGAGGCTCCATCATAGACGCGATAGCGTCGTTGAGGTCGTTGTTTACACGCGCCCGTGGTGCTGCTGGCGCTGGCGGCGGTGCTGGGTTGTCCTTGTACGTGCCCCAAAGCGTCTGAAACGCCGACTGCGCTGCTACCAACCACTCTGGTTTATCCCTCCACGCGTTGTCGCAGTAGTGTTTGTACGCTGGATGGAGAGAGGTGGCAGCATAGTAGGCGGGGGAGTCATCAAGCTTAATGAAGTACTCGTTCGCCTTCGCCCAAGCAGCGCGGAGGTTGATGGCAATGTGGTCCTCTGGCGCGCCAGGTTCGTCGTAATTGACGCCGCTGTAGGACTCTACGCGCTCCTCGTAGCTAGATAAGATGGTCTCGAAGACAGGGATCACCTCAGCAAGTGAGCCAAATCGCTTGTAGGTACCGCGACCTTCAAGGCGCTTTGTTGCCAACTTCAGCGGTCGTAGCATCGCGAGATACTCGTTGACAGTCTGCCAATCAGCCGCAGTAAGACCACCTGAGCGCATCCAACGCTGCGCGTCAGGCTCTTTGTTGCCGCTCGCAGCAGCGTAGGCGTCCGCGTTGGCGGTGTTGGTAACATGGAGTTGACAGTAAGCGTTGACTGCAGACTGCAGCGTAACTGCGCGCTTAAAGCAGCTAAAGTATGAGTTCCAGCGCGTAACAACAGGCTTAATAACCTCAAGAATCTTGCGATCTTTGGCGGACAAGTCAGCGTTTGCGCGGTGTTGAAAATTGATAAAAAGCTCATGCTGCTGTGGTGTTTTGATGTAGTTAAGCAGCACGCCAAGGGGACCATCTTTACGCCACTCTCTCATAAACCTCACCTCGTCACTAAGCTCCTCGGGCGCATTGTCATACGCCTGCTGATTGTTACCCCAAAGGAGCGTCTGCCCGATAAGGTTGAGTGTATGGGGACCGCAGCGGAGGCGGCGGTGGACTGGCAAGAAGTCGTAAATCTCTGCAACCACAGCAATAGCGGTGTCGTTGTTAGCCGCGTTGTCAAGTACAAAGTAACCCAACTTGGCGCTATCAACACCAAACTGCCGCAACGTTTGGTCAACAACCTCAGCTATCCTTACGCCTGTATGGGCACCTGTAAGCTGAGGAAGCGCAATAGGCAGATCTGTAAGCTCGCCTGATGAGCTCACAAAGTGCGCAACAATGCCTAAGAAGCCTCGCTTGCCTCCTTGCATTGTCCATCCGTCAAAGCTTATGTGTATCTTACTCAGCGCGTTGGACAGCTCAACAGCAACACGGGGTTGCAGGTAGTTGTAGAGACGCATAACGTACCTCGAGACACTGTTGTGGCTTGTCCATAGCGCAGTTACCGCCTCTGGGTTGGCTGCCTCCAACATAGCTCGAAACTCCGGGCGCTCAAACTCAGATAGTGAGTGGTTGCCTTCGACAAGCCAAGTGACCGCCTTAAAGCGAAACAGCTGTACGTCAAAGCCAGTAAGGGCGTTGTGTACATCCTGAGGCACCTTGCCGCCTGCCTTGTAGTATGAGCGTAGGGTGTGTTCCGTTGTAATTGCTGCTAGAGCCGCGGGTTTTTCAGGGTTGTAGATCTGGTGGGTGGTGTTAAGGTGACGCGCTGCCGTCGACGGCGAGGTAGTAGTGTCGTAGATGCCGCTGCAGGCTTTGTGATACCTAAGATGGCAGATTTTGCACACAAAATAGACCTTGCTGCTGAACTGAGGGGCAGTAGAGTTGATGCGATAACCATAGGCATAGATCCAGCTTTTCTTATGCTTCTGCGGCACAAGCGGTGCCCTGTAACCAGGCAGCCTTAGCCAGATAATATCATCGAAGTTGTCAGCAAATCGCGTGTCAAACCCTGCCGCCAGCGCCTGCCCTACTGTGCTGTTGTCATTAGCTGAAGCAACTGTAGGAGCGCGCGAGGCGGCGGTAGGTGCAACAATAGCCCCCTCTAGCTGCGATTCACGCAGCTCAAGCTCGAACGCGTCATCCTTAGATAGCGGTTGACTCCCTTGCTGGCTAGCAGCAAGCAGCGCGCGTGGGGAGGACAGACGCGTTAGCGCAGGCGTTGATAATGCAGGTGGTGTTTGACGCGCTGGCGTTGCAGCTACCCGCGCGCGCTTTGTTGGGCGAATTTCCGGCGTTGCAAAGTCAAGCTGGGCTTGCCTGACCTTTTCGGTAGGTTTAATCGTACGCTTAGGGTGCGTCATGGCGGCGTTAGGGAGTAAATAGAGGGAAAATTGTGGGTTGCTCGCATCTACAGACGCGCTAGTTAGCGTTCCCACGGTACAAAAAGACGCTTATAAATTAAATTACAACACAAAAAGTTTTTAGCTTTAAAAGATCCTAAAGCAAATGTTAAGCCTAATTAGGCACCCTAAAACTTTAATACTATTAGGCCTTTCAGGCCGTTCAATCAGGCCTTTACCCTTAGCTTGAACGGACTGCAAAATTTGAGTGGTCTGGCTTGAATTGAACGGACTGATCACGTGTCAGGCCGAACAATCCGTTAACGGGAAACTGACGGATTGTTGACATGTCTGCTTCCAAGGATATCTGTCTGCACACTGCAACGCCATTCTCTATTACATATAGCAAGTGACGTCCGCAACTGGGGACCAGCTTCAATATTTGCACAATGGCTCCCTGAAGGCTACCTGGGATACATCAAGGGAGAAGCTGATAGCCCACCGCACATGGTACGCAGTCTGATTGATGGGGTACTTGACGACGACAGGTACACCATAGCTCTGTTCAGGACAAACACATATGATGTGAAGACGCTGCCCATCCGCGCAGGCCTGGTCCAGGAGATGGACGTTGTCTTGCGGGGGGGATACATCAGAAACCAGCTACGCGACTGGATAGTTGGCAAGGATGGTACTGTACTAGGACTTTAGTCTGTTCGCGCGTGTGCACAGACCATTTCAACAACGCGAACTCTAAAGAGGGGTATCTTCTTCAACCACACACGACTACATCAATATGAGAGCTTTTAGCACTAAAATTTCATCAAATCGAGTGCGCGGAGGTGAATTATCAGAAGCCCAACGGATATACTGCTTAGCCCAGGTTGAGGCTGGTGTGTCGACAAGCGAAGTTGCTGACGCGCTGGACTGCTCGCAGCGGTGCGTACAGAAAACAGTACTCCGATGGACAACCAGCTGCAGCACCACAACGCAGCCTCGGACAGGCCGGCCACCTACATTGACTAGTAGAGACCATCGCCGGCTGCTACGGATTGCTCGGAAAAACCCAGGTATTGAGTACCACAAGCTTATGGAGGAGGCTGGACTGTGGGACGCCAATACTACCTACCCCAGCGTTTCTAAGCGTACTGTGCAGCGCGCAATGGCTGACGAGGGATACCGCAAGTTCAGAGCGAGACGTAGGCCAAAAATCAACAAGAACACAGCTGCGGAACGCCTCAATCTTACTAATGAATGGCTGGGGTTTGATTTTGGGAGGCGTACTATCAGGTTCAGTGACGAGTGCAGCGTTGCTCGTGGATCTGGCCACAACACGCCCTGGGTATGGCGACTACCTGAGGATAAATGGTCGCACGAGATGGTTGAGGAGGTCACCACTGCTAGCCAACCTGCTCGTATGGTATGGGGCTCAATATGGATGACTCCAGGTGGCCGAGCAAGGCGTAGTCGTCTAGTAATTATGAATCGCGACACATCAGCCAAACGCAATGGATACACAGCTCAGAGCTACATACGAGCACTTGAGGAAGGTCTCCAGGACAGCTACAGGCCAGGCGAGTGGTTTATGCAGGATAACGCACCTATCCACACTTCCCAGGTCTTGAAGGAGTGGCTAGAGGTTCATGGTGTTGCTACGATCAAATGGCCACCATACTCACCTGACCTTAACCCTATTGAACACATGTGGTGGGCACTTAAAAAGAAGCTCCATGAGCTGCATCCTGAATTTGACTATATGGGAGACTCTCTAGCTGAGTGGGAGGCGTTCGAATTGGGGTTGATTGAGGCATGGGCTGCTATACCTGACGCACTGATCAAACGCCTTATTAGGTCTATGCCACGACGCCTAGACGCTGTGCGACGTGCAAAGGGCTACCAGACTAGATACTAAGCGTAATGCGATTAATTTGCAACCCTAATTGTCTTATTTGGTCTATGTAGTAGAGAGTTATACTGCTTTGAAGTTGGTAATCAAATGTGGTTGTGGTGGTCCATGCGTCAACGCGAACAGACTTTTGGCACCCGATTGTATCAACCACTACAGTCACGCTGAAACACGTATATACAGCAGCTACCGTATTGTAAGTGGTGCTCTTGTTACGTCGATTGGTTCACAACGAGCTACAGGAGTAAATCGAAACAACTGCTACATTGCGTATTACTGGAGCGACGCCGATCGTACGCTCCGATTTGGCGAGGTGCGGTGTTTTGCCAGAGTACTTGGAAACAACCCATGGGATCTTGCATACGTCATGGAGTGGGAGACTGCTCAGGAGACTGGTTGCTACACAAAACTCCGGAACCTTCACCGATACTGGTTTGAAGCGCGACTGATAGTAGGGGTAGTAGGGATAGTTACTATAAGCGTTGGTAGAGGCACAAGGCAGCGCATTGTAGGGAAGGATGGCTTCTATAACAAAGTCGACAGAAACACCTAACGTCTGCTAGTACGCCCTACATCATACACCAACACAGCATAAAATCGTACCTGGTACCATAGGGTACGATGCGACGGTCAGGGACAGAGGCCAAGCGGAAGGAGCTAGCAAGAAGGACCACCCAGTGTACACTAACCTGACCTAGATGAGGATGTGGTACCTTAGGGTAGGATGCACTCATTCGACCATGAATAGTTAAAGCAGAAGGAGATAGGGAGAACAACCACCAAAGGAGCCAGGGGGAACAACCACCGAAGAGGCCAGGGACTCAGAAGGAGCCACTATAGGCAGGCCGCCACTGTGCACCAACTTGACTAAATTTGTGTGTGGTACCTTGGGGGAGGATGCATAAACCAGGTGGATGGAAGGCAGGCCCTTGACGTGCATTGGACCGGCCTGGATTTGTATGTGGTATCTTGGGGTAGGATGTAAAAACCAGGCAGAGCCAGCCTTTGACATGCACTGAACTGACGAAATTAGTATGTGGTACCTTGGGGTAGGATGCAACTACTATGTGTATACATAATTAATGCAGAACAACACCAGAAGCCAGAGGGAATACCTACCGAGAGAGCTAGAGGGAATACCAATCAAGAGAGCTAAGAGAAATGGCTATAAAACAGACCTTCAACCTGCATCAATCTGCCGAAATTTGTATGCAGTACCTTGGGGTAGGATACAAAGGCCAGGTAGATGGAAGCCGGGTAGATGGAAGCCAGGTGGATGGAAGCCAGGAGGATGGAAGGCGGGCCCTTGACGTGCATTGGACTGGCCTGGATTTGTATGTGGTACCTTGGGGTAGGATCAAAAACCAGGTGGATGCAAAAACCAGATGGATGGAAAGCGAGCCCTTAGCGTGCATCAGACTGGCCTGGATTTGTATGTGGTACCTTGGGGTGGAATGCAGAAGCTAGGTGGATGGAAGGCAGTCCCTCAACATGCACCACACCCATCAAAACTCCCAGGACTAAGAGAGGGTTAATTAGTCAGGAAGCTTTGGGACGGGCAGAGATGAATTGATATCTACATTGCTTATTTTGGGCGTGGTAGCTTCAGGTACCATGCAATCAGATTTCAATTGTCTATCCCTATTCGCAGCACGAGGTATACTCACTTCTGAGGTTTGGTTTCCAGAGCACCGAAGTAAATTCGGCGTAACCGGTCAAAACGCGGTGTAAGCAGCACCGAATGTTCGGTGCTCCAGAAGCCAGAATTCGGCTTACTACACACCGACCAGTTCGGTGCCCTGGGAACCGGCCGTGCGCCACAGGGATGTTGTATTAGAGTTGTCGGAGGTCAATTCTATATACAGGTGAGAACAAAGAACAAAATAGGGAAGTGAAACCTGGCGCAAACACCTACACGGGCCATGAGGAGCATCATGGCTGACAGATCTTAGCAAAACATTCCAGAATGATAATGCTTTGAAGATGGTATGTTCTTATACGCACGTTACCGTGGCGGGCGAGCCAATGCCTCGGACTGGGCAATGAATGATTTGCCCCACCACCACGCAGTTTATATATCAAGTAAATATCTATCTCTTGGGTTACTAGGTTTAGTCCGAATAGTAATAGTCGTAGTCGCAACTGCTGATGATGTCCCCACAGCTGGTCGGAACGTCATCGTACCAATCATCTCCCCCATCATCTTCCTAATCATCATGCAGGCTGAAGGATTTATCGAAGTGACTAAGGGGGATGCACATGATTCCACTAATTCAAAACGATTTCCTGACCTTTGCTCCACGGAGCCATCGCCCTATGGGGGCCGTAGGGCTGGTAGTCCGATCTCTGAGACGCCGCGACGCGCTTCTTAGATTCTTCACTGACTAGGTCTCGCCACCGATTGGCCTGCCGCATTCAGAACCTATCCCGCAACTCCGGGAGGTACTAGACATCATTGACACAGTAAGAAATTATATCCTCTGGGATCGGGCGCCTGTTGAAAACGTCATACGAGCCGCCATATTCGGCTTTGAACAATAGCTCGCCTTTCTTCTTAACCAGCTTCCAGCTAGCTAGTCCATTGCCACAGAAGGAGAGGAGCACGTTTTTCTCAACACATTTGGTCAGACCGTTCAAGGACTTCCTAGATGCCTTAGTCTTCCTCGTCTCGCTCTCCAAAAGCTGGACGTCCTCGACCCCCTTCAAAGCCACACCGAAATGCGCAAACAGGGCATCTGAATCGTTGCGAATGTCGAAGAAGACCTTGGGGATCTCTCCATCCTGAAGCTTGGGATTTTCCAGATCCCTTCCAAGTCGTCGTTAGCATACTGCATGAGCTGTAGCTGCGACCTTCCACGTTCACGTTGGATGATCTTTCGGACTATGATACGGAGGGCATAATACCGGCAGACTTTCAGGAGACGCTTCGCCGCATCAAAGAGGGAGCGCGAGGAGTAGCTAGCTGGGGAAAATCTGGCTCAGGGTGATGCGCATCACAGGTAGGCATGCAGGCCCAGGGGTAGCGTTATCGTCGTCGCGTCTCACTGATGGCATTGCGATCTCAGATGATCGTAATGTGCGCAGATCTGCAGTAAGATATAGATCGTGGAGAAGACTTAGGCAAAAGAGATGAGTTTATAGAGAAGTCATAATAGCTCGAGAAAAGAACCCTGTTGATTCAGAGCCGGCTCAACAATCGTTCGAGCGTACAGCTGCCCTTTCTGCCTCTTCCGCGCCACGTATGCTGCACGGGATTCTTTTGGTAGTAAAGTGTATTACCGAGACTAAACTATTTATAAGCTTATGGGTCGCTAAATTTTAAGCTAAGAGTCTGAAGTAGCACATAAAGCATTGGGTTTGGATCTCCCATCTGATCCTCTAATTCCTTAACCTCATTCAACAGTTGATTCTCCATCTCTTTAATGAAGTCAACTATAGTATTCAGCGCACCCGAGGCCTTCAACAATGATATTATGTAAGATTTCGTCTCTGGTGGCAGCTGCACAGCATTCGTTTGTTTCGCTCGAAAAATACCTATAATCTGCGCAAATGAAGTGGGTGCCATTCTCTTGCACACAACGAGGGGGTACGATATTTTTCCCTCGTCCAAGTCTTCACACACACCCTTGCCCTGGGTGTATTCTGTACATGTTAGGTTCATGTAATCGTCTCGGACTTGGAAGTAACGTCCGAAGATTCGCACGAATGAGCTGAAGGATTTGGCCTTAACACATCTTGACTTAGAGGCCATAAGCAGGAGAAGTAGCTCAAACATGCACCCTGTCTTTTGATCGACCATCTCGAAGTATTCGTCCTCAGTGGGGCAGACCAGGTGGAATCTCCAGTGCAGGTCGTAGCTCTGCCCGATGTGCATGCGTTCTAGTATCTCCAGGAAAGACCTTTGCACTGAGGGGTCGAAGTTGTCGTTGACCATTTGCATCGTCCGAACGAAAAGGTATGTGGAGCTGTTGATGCACTGGGCTGTTCCAAGGATAGTATGAGCAGCTGGTCTTCCACGGCGAAGAGGCGATTGGTCTTGGATGTCATCTAGAATTAATGAAGAATTGTGGAGCATATTTGTGATGTCTTTGATCATGCTCACGTACCGGTCCGAGATCTGGAACCATTGATTCAGGGCGTGGATGAATGTGGACCTAACGCCCTTTGATGGTAGCGATGCGATGTACTCACACGCAGCGGCAACTGGATGAGGTGGTTTTAACAAAACGAGAGACGACTGTGTTGTGCAGTCTATCTCGCTCGTCGCGTACTGGTCGTCAGAAGTGCAGCTCGACTCATGTGCCTCGGACGAAGCCGATTTTGGTGAATCGGATGAGCTCAAGGCCTGTTCGGGTGAACCAGTCCGAACATCGGGTAAATTTTGCTGGTCTACAGCACCTGCGATCTGGTCCTGCCATGCATGGTGCCTAGGACAGTTGGCGCACCAGTAGTGGTTACCCGCAACTACAAGCCCGGCGACTTCGATAAAGTGGCGCAAATAGGGCGGCGTGGATGGATGTTCCTGGAGAAAGCATTCTAGGCGTTTTTCGTACTCTCTCTCGTACATGATGATAAGCTCCCGGACAACGTCTTTCGCCTCGCCATAGCTGATAATTTTGAGGCGCGAGAGGAGTTCAATGGAATTCACGATTCTGGAGCCCTTCGTGAGCGAGGCATTGTACTCACGACCCCAGCTCCAGTAGTCGTTTGTGAGAACGAGTGCCCACTCCGCTGGCTCAAAGACATGTCTTGTGGGTGCTAGCTCCTCATCCGGAATATTCAGTCCCATGCCAAATTGGCACATCAACCAAAAAGGTCTGCCAAGTTATTGAAGTTAGCCCTCCAGCTTCAAAGTAAAGTGAACTAAGGGTACCCACTCCATGCCTCCGTTCAACATTCTAAAGTCAAGATAGTCCTCAAGGGACCTGATCTGATCGTAGTTCAGGTGCTCCATGACATCGAGCCATTTCTTCTGATAGGACACAATCATTCTCATGCCCATGTCTCGGTCGATACTCAGTATGTTCAAGACGCAATTGCTGACTAGATGTCTGAATTTCCTTGTCTTCGTTTCTTGAATGGACACATCCGCATCAATGCCGATTGATAGAGCAGTGCTCAATTGTTGGTGTTCATTGATGGCCTCATCTAGGCTGATATCCTCCGTAGCATCTATGTCAAATATTCTTAGTTCACATAGTTGCTTTTCTTTGGTCGATATGGCGGTCTCTCACCATCGTGGATGTTTCCAACATTAGCCAAGTACGTTATGCTGGCTAGCCTCTCGGGCAATGACTCTGAGAAGATCAATGCGCACCAGTTGCCCACTTTGGATATAGCTGAACCCGACTTGGCTTCCCAGCCGTCACCAACATGTTCTTTCCAGTCACTGATCGATCGAAGTGTTGCCTCATCTGCGATCTCATTCCGCTTGTGGATGCGAATTGGTAAGGTGGTAAAACAACCTGTCTCGCGGGCGACGTTTGCAGGAACGGCCTCAGATTGCTTCCAGTCTGTATACAAAGTGCTTGGCATGACTCTTTCAGGATCTTTGGGCTATTACAGTACGTATGTAGGTGCGTGGGAGTGAAGTATAACAGGTTCGTAGGGATGGAAAAAATATTGGTCAACTTTTGCTAGATAATCTAACAGTACCGTATTTGAACAGATAACAAAGCAAGTACTATGATTAGTAGATACCATAATTAAGTCTGTTGCTATTTCGTTTCATGCATTGCACAGACTCTCGAACGTCTAACATTTGATTCGTTCGGCTTTCTTAGTCTAGTATAGTATCCACGATACTAACTTAAACACTATAAGTCTTCGCAGTAATACTGCTGCTTTAGGAATAGTAGAAAGTATATTTTGGCGCGAACGCACATACTCTCCATTTACACTAAAGACCCCAGCACCATGTTCCTCTGCACAGACTAAACGACAGTGACTAAGATCATACCTGCGTCCTCTTTTGTGACTAGAGAACCTAGACAAGAACCTAGCATGGAGAGAATATCGGCATCTATCTAAGCTCAAAGTTTGGAGAAAACAAAAGACAAGTCCCGAGTTAGAATCTAGTCATCAGACATCACGTAAAGCCACAGGTTACATGTCCCATAACTGCGGCTGGCCATCGGATACCGCGGAATATAGAAAATGCTCGGCTGAGCATATTGCGGTGAATTGTCGGTACTAAGGTGGGCAACAAAATGCGTTGAGGTGACTCGGCCGAGCACAAAGACAAGGATTCCGGCGGTTCTATGGTCAAAAAGAGGGATGTAAGGTCATCTGTTTCAGCGTGCGGAGAACTGCCCGTAGAGTCTCTTTGGTACCTGGACCAAATAGTAAAGCTGGTGTTATTTACTCGTTAACAATTGCCCCGTTGAAGGCCCGATACGTTCGTTAATGAAAACGGCTTTAATAATACCCAGCGGACTAAGTTCTAATAGAGTTAGTATCGAAAAATCTCGAAAAATCTTATGACTTGCATTACGATCATGCAATTTGTTAGTCCGACCGAGCCAATCGCCCATTGCAATGACCTATACCACGATTCACTTACGTCTTCGCCAACTCACACGTCTTATACGCAAAAACATACTCTCGAGTAAGGACTGTTGCAAACACAAGGAAAGTCACTTTGTAGGCTATGTACGAAACACGCTTCCAACCTGATACTGTGCCAAGTGGCAATACTCTACAGCTTGTTTACCAAGCAATGGCTCTTCCTTTACGAGTTATCGGACCATCACTATTACTCATATTTGGGCCTATGGTTGTAAGTCTACCAAGAAGACACAATTCCAGCGAACAAAAAAACTAAGACAGCTATTCTTATAGTTAGGACTCTTGTGCATGTACTATATATTCATCCACCCCCTCTCAAAGATACCAGGGCCTATGCTGGCTGCAATATCCCCAGTATGTACCCGTCTTGTTGGGTTTTGAATTGAATTGTTAACTTCGACGTAGCTATGGATGATGAAATCCCTGTATGGCAAGAAGCTAAACCGAGATATTAAAGCGCTTCATGACCGTTATGGTAGGTATAAACATGTCCAAGATTCCATTATCTGCCCATTTAGGTGCTTACTGTAGGTTGAAGGTGATGTAGTTCGCGTTGGTCCTAACACCGTCTCATTCGCCACAGTCGGAGCTCTCTCCTCAGTGCATCACGAAAAGTCTTGGGGTGACGACGGTACTTTTACCAAAGAGGGCACTATCGAGTGGCTTCTTGGCCTAATGGCATGGCCCGCGCCGAATATTTTGACCAAAACAGATGTAAAAGGGCACGCCAGACTCCGCAAAGCTGTGCAACCCGCCTTCTCGGCCAAGGAACTTAGAAAGCAGGAGCCGATCGAACAGGAATGGATTACTAAGTTTAATCGCTTTCTAGACGCTGCAGCCGAAAGCAACGCGGAAATCAACATCACTGAACATATGTCGCACCTTATCTGGGACATGCTTAGTGATCTCGCATTTGGAGAGCCCTTGGCAAGAAGCCAGCTTGGTATGTGACCTTACCCAGCAGAAATTTCGACAGGCTCCGCCACGTTCGCGATCTATACGATATGTGGGAGACTAATAAAATAAAAAGTTAAGTTCAATAGGCTCAAACGGCTTGCTTGTGCTATGGCCCCTATGTTAGAGGTCATGCAGAGCATTCTCACACTCCCACTTGTAGGAGCCTTTACAAGATGGATCGTCACTGCATTCCCACAGGCCTTCCAGCTGCCTCGCGACATATTACCAACCGGTACCTTCCGCACGTAAGTTTACGTAGATAAAGCTTTATTGCCACACTGTTGTTAATGCAAGTCATGCAGGACCTTGGAGCGCACAGATAGGGGCCATGACTTCCTCAGTGCTATTATTGGCGCCCAGGAAAAGGGCATCGTTCTCTCTCAAGACGAGCTGCAGAGTAATGCAGCCATGCTCGTCATGGTTGGCCAGGACGCAACTGTCACGTGTCTCTCATCGACACTCTACTTCTTGCTGCGAGATCCACAACATATGACTAATCTGCAGAACGAGGTGCGAGGGCACTTCAAATCCGAAGACGGGATCAATGGTCTAGCAATCGCTGGGCTTCCCCTTCTCAATGGCTCGATTAATGAGGCTATGCGTCTGCTTTCCCCTGCCAACGGGACAGGCACGCATCGGCTTTCCAATGGAGGTTCCGTAGAGGGCATCTACATACCGGCAGGCATCACGGTTGCTGTGGATCAGTATACCATTCAGCGTTCACCGAAGTACTGGCGAGATCCTGAAGCATATCGACCCGAGCGATGGGCCAGTGTTGACGAGCAGGGATCTGAGTTCGACAATGACTTGCATTCAGCATATCGGCCGTTTCTATTGGGTCCAAGGGCCTGTCTGGGGCGCGAGCTCGCGTTACAAATTGTGCGACTGGTTCTTGCACGTCTGGTGTTCTCATACGACATACGTATGGCAAACAATGATTTTGAGTGGGAGAGGGACTGCGATTCATCCTACCTCTGGCTCGGACACAAGGTGGTCGTCAAAGTGCAGAAGCGACAGAGCACCTACTGATTGATTTATCATTGTAGTACTACATAGTGCTTACCACTAGAGAAGTCAACGATCAATCAATTAATTAATTGATTGTTAACTTCTCTGCTTACTATTACTTTGCGCATGTAGTTAATGGCTAACCACCTATACTGCATTATATGACTAGCGATCCATGTAGCAAGAATCCTACGTTCGCTAATTGCCTACAAAGTTGTAGCCGATCTCGCTAACAACTGGAACTATGTCGAACATTCACCGCCTGATTTCATGCAAGGTATACACTGAGCACTGCAACGACATCTTAGGGCTAGACATAACAGGCCTCGCTTACAAGATATGCGATATAAATCTTGTTCTAACTTAATGCTGGTTCATATCGAATCTCAATATGCCCAGGCTGACTTCTCTTTTTCTTTTGCGATTAGTTCTCATTCGACAGTTTCTTTTGGGATGAGACGGGCTGCAGTGAGGAGTTACGTAGCAATTCGCCGAAGAGTACCGAAAGACAAAGGCCGAAAACCGTAATAGTGCTTGCGGGGTCAAGATCCATCCAATTGTGTTAGACCGGAAAGCTTCTGAACTTAATTGTGAGAAAAGGACCGTTCCCTGCAGTGGGGAATGTTAATATTAATTGGCAACAAGTAACAGTACCTCGGATCGGCGCTCCCACTGCAAGTCCTTCGGGACGTCGTGGTGTTAGTGTAGGCAGCTTAACCGGGGACGTTCGGGTGTGTTACTGTGCTGAGGGATATGATTCTAGGGTTGTTAGTGGACGGGAAAGTATTTGCGCACTGCAAAGCACATGATTTTGAACTCATGGTTGTTGAGTTAGTATTGTGGACACTGTACGGAACCGATAAAGCTGAACTAATCACATCTTGGACATTCGATCGACAATACCTTGGCTAAGGAAATTACAGGGAAAGACTCTGTGTTTTATAAAACACCACGTCACTGTCGACAGGCCTCAGAGAAAATCTGGTGTTCCTTAAGCCTCGCCACCTCGATGTTGTTCACTATGCCATTCTCAGTGGCAATTTTTGCTGCATTGGTAGGTACTCTTGGCGTTAGTGCTCTTACACTATGCTCACGATACCAGGTCTTCCCGCTTCTTGTAGTACTTATCGCCTATCGCCTTCTCTTGCACCCGTTGGCATCCTTTAGAGGGCCGAAGCTGGCTGCTGTCACTGACTGGTGGTTTTGTACCCAGTGGTATGAGAAGCATGCGGTTCCATTCAAGAAGCTAAAACATCTTAGGCTTAATGGTCAGTGGCCTCAGACCCTGGAGAAGCTGCAAATCCAATACGGTAAGTGCCACTCCTAAGCCAGTCTGATAGGGAGGCTGAGTGCGTTTCAGGCGACATTATACGAATTGCCCCAAATGAGCTGGTCTTCGCTACTCCTGAGGCAGCAAGAGACATCTACGCCCGCTGTAGCCCTGATCAGGATCCTCAGTTCATTAAAAATCCTCCCTTCTACCAGCAGAGCGAAGGATTCCCAACTCTGGTGACTGAGACCGATCCAGCCGCCCATCGCGCCCTGCGAAAGCCTCTTGAGCGAGGATTCAGCCCAAGTTCACTGAAAGACTACGGGTGTATAATTGAGAGAGTGGCCGAAGACCTTATAGCGCAGCTTGAGAAGGCGTCCAGGGATTCTAATGCAGTCGATGTGAAGACCTGGGCAGCTCGTTTCACCTTTGACGCAATTACCGAGATTACCTTTGGTAGATCTTCTGAGACTGTCTCACAAGGCAGGAAAACAGTCTGGCTGGATCTTCTGACTGGCAACATCGCGGCCGCAGCTCTGGGTATAGCAATTCGGCGACAGCCACATGCTACCAAAATATTACTAAGACTTATATTTGCTAAGCTATCCAAAACAGCGAAGTTGAGGAGCCTATATCTGTCCACCTGTCGAAAGATGTGTGAGGAAAGGCTCAGTGAGCCGCCGAGGGCCGCAAACCTCTTCGATCACATCCTTGCCACATGCCCTCCACGTGGAAGGGATGCCGACAATAATGATTATTTAGTATTTCTCCAGGGTCAAGCTGCCGCTTTCGTCTCAGGCGGGACAGAGACCTCCTCAACTCTGCTATCTTCCCTTATTTACAACCTCCTCACTCACCCTTTACAGTTGGTCCGACTACAGGATGAAGTCAGAAAGGCGTTTTCCAAAGGAGAAGAGGTCAGTATTGAATCCACGAAGCAGCTCAAGTACCTTCAAGCGGTAATTGACGAGTCCCTGCGCTTCTTCCCTCCTGTAGGATTTGGGCTACCAAGAGTATGTCCAGGTGCGACTATTGGAGGCGTTTACGTCCCAAAGGGAGTGAGTTCTACGCCCTTAACTTATATACTATATAGTACACGGCTGATGTAAGACGGTATCAAGACTGTAGTGCAAGCCCCAGATATCCTCATGGTACGAAACGAACGATACTTCGCGCGGCCTCACGAATTTCTTCCCGAGAGATGGTTACCTAAGGATCATGAATTCTATGACAATCAATTCTCGGAGGACCGTAAGGAAGCATCAAAGCCCTTTTCACTAGGCCCTCGGCAATGTATCGGCATGTCACTTGCCTATGCAGAATGGAGATTGGTTCTGACTAAGCTGGTGCGGAAATTTGACTGGGAGCTCGTGGGCGAGAGGCAGGACTTGATCAGTGTAGCCAGGCTTAGGCTACTCTGGGAAATGCCACCAATTCTAGTATATTTCAAGCCTTTGGATAAGAATGCCGAAGGGCCTTCGATAGTATAGTGTATGTTAGGTTTTATGAGGTATAGAAACTGCGTGTGCCACGTGTGTTGTCGTGGTGCTCCTCCGTCACCATTACGAGCATTAGAGATACATTATGTAGATAGACCCTAATAGTAGCCATATACAAGGTGACCACAACAGTACAACAGCACAACAATAAGTAACACTTCATACTCTGATTACTGCTTCGCGCAGTTGGACCTTCATTTGCTGCATTAACTGCTGCAAATGTATAGTATACGTGATTAAGCCTCTGTGCTGCTCATTTATATTACTAAGAGGCAGATACCGGTTTCAATTGGATATAGTACTGTTCATTATAGCGTAGGGGTTAGTGTAATTCGATGTGTTTCGAAATATTTGTATAATCAAATCAAATCAAATCAAATCGGTTCATTAACAGCCTGTCTGCCTCGATATAGATCACTAAGCAATACTGATAAGCTTTCCCGCGGCTGATAATTATGTGCGGTCACGGGAAAATGTTCTTGCATCCGAGCCGCTTGTAGCCCGCGCTTCTGCCAAACCGGCTATAGTATATATATATGCACAGGCACAGTCTCTACATTTCGTCCTGGTCTCTTATCATCGTCTCTTATGCATTGTTTTCTTATCGTTGCATGCCGTGTAGTACCCTTCCCCGCTATCTACCATGTCGAACCAACTTCCTCCCATCAACTTCCATACGGAGATATCGTACTTGAAAGACCCCAAACGGGTTTGCTCGGACGAGGTGGTTGCTGATGCTAGTCTGCGAGCACCGCGGACCAAGCTCGTGCGAGACATGCGGCCCAACCAGGACGACTTCAAGCTTGACATTCACGGATTCGAAATCCTCCACCTTCCGTACCGGGAACGCAATGACAAAGATAGCAAGGAGATACAGACCAAGTACTACAAGGAAATCGAGGAACTGCTGAAAGAGAAGATCGGCGTCAAGCATGTCTTCTGCTTCGCGCCCGTGTTGAGACCTTTTGACCTGTCGGACAAGTCCATCCCTAACACGCAAAAAACCATTCCACGGCCCCATCTGGATTTCGGTCCTAAATCGGCAAGCGAGGGATGGTGGACCTGTTTCACCGATGCCAATCTCCGGGCAGCTGTCCCGGCGTGGCTTGAGTCAATTGGTGTGGATCTGTCGATCGCCGAAAAGGCGCAACGCTTCTCTATACTAGGGTAAGCAACACCACGTCCATCTGGCTCTCAAACTTGCACTAGACGACGCATGAGTAACCCGTAGTGATACAGAATTTGGCGGCCTCTTTATAAGCCCGTAGAGAGGGATCCCCTGTGCGTCTCAGACTTCCGAACCGTCCCGGAAGAGGACTACGTGATCCTGCAGCCAAGCAAGAGAAAGACCTACGATGGTGAATGGTCGGTATTGAAGCACGGAGAGCCTGATGTAGATCATCACTGGTGGTACTTATCTAATCACGGGCCGGACGATTTGCTGGTGTTCAAGCACCACGACTCGAGCGTGGATAATACAGCGTGGAGATGTGGTCATGGAGCTTTTGGTATACCTGGCACTGAGGATCGGCCAGATCGGGAGAGTTTGGAAATTCGCGCATTCTGTATCTACTAGTAAAATCCAAGAATCGCCGAATCTGTTCAGGAAAAAGCCACGTAATTCATCACGCTATACGATGTTGTCCGGCAAACTTTATAAACTCCAGAAACACTCATTCGGTAGGACTTCGGATAACCTCTAGCTAATAGAAAGCGCTTATACAATTGGCTTTTGTGCAGGGGTTAGAATAGCCCCTTATTAGGCGCCCACTTACATAACTTTCGCCTGATACCATAGTATGTTTAGCGGGCCCCCTGTTCTGTTCAGCTGAATTTATACTATTGTGGTAGGCAGAAGTATTGTATGTGGGCGGCCTGCAAGGAGATGTTTTGGCAGGGGTAGGTAAGCGTTACGTTTGCTTATACGAAATCGATTATATGAGCACTCCTTATTGGCGGGGAGCCATCCGAAGTCCACCGGATTAGCGTCTCCATATACAATGTTTTGGCCTGATACCATAATAACAAATGATGCCGGAGGATGGTTATATGATAGAGAACCTTGTATCCGAGCTATGATAGCCGATTTGTGCTCTCATTAGCTAGGCGAAAGGAGCAACGTCATCTCGGAAAGTTCAAGCTACCAATCACTTCCGATCTCAATGTCTTGGGTGACATAGATTCGGTCCGAAGACTTGACCGGTCGAAGACTAGAGACTCGACCTGCAAACTCGGCAAGATTTTTGAATTCATCGAGTTTTGTCGTTGTTGCAACTGCAGGGTCGGCAATGGTGGCATTCACGGCGCCGCCACCGCCGACCATGACCATGCAGATTCTACATTCAGACCTAATCGCAAAGTACCGCAAAGACTTTGCCGAGGGCCTCTAACGCTCTGCACATCCAAGTCCTTGACATACGCTTCTCCGTGCTTGCTGCCACTGTACCTTGCGAAATTCGCGTTCTGGACCTCTACCTGAGTATACTCTCGACACACCCAGCCTGATGAAGCCAGCAACGATTCTCATCCATTGCTTTATTGCTACATGTCATGCCGCATTTCAAGGACCCTTCAGTTTTACCCAGCGGACAACACACTTCGCTACTTCTCCTCCGGCAGAATTTAATGCTACGTTCGAGCAGAGGTACTGGCTCGACCTAGCTAAATATTCCAAAGGTCATCCCGTTATTCTCGTTGATGCTGCAGATAAGCCAGGAGAAGAGACTGTTCGCTTGATCGAGCAAGGCATCGTCAGTCACATCGCTGATGAAGTAGGAGCTGCCGTCGTGGTCCTTGAGCAGCGTTACTACGGCCGCTCTTTCGTCACTAAAAACCTATCCACCGCCAGTCTTCAATTATTAAACACGGATGAAGCTGTTGCGGACATGGCATACTTTGCCGAACATTTCCCCTACAAACAACACTGGGAACTGGATGCCTCCGTACTACCTGCCAACGCACCATGGATATCCTACGGCCACTGGATCGCCGGTACGAAGGCAGCCCTGCTACGAAAAATGTATCCGAAGCAGCTTTGGGGTGCTATTGCGTCCTCGGCACCTCTGCTGGCTATCCAGGACGTATGGCAGTACCTTGAAGCTATTCGGCTGCGAGCAGACCCTCTCTGCATCTCGGTAGTCACTACAGTTGTGGCTGATATTGATAATGAGATTGATCGAGCCGGCCTTGATGAGGACGGGGAGATAATCATCAACAAGCCGCTATCACGCTATCGTGAGATGTTCAATCTGAGTACCGAAAAGACAGTACGCGATTTCATGAATCAGGTTGCGACACCCCTAGGCCTATGGCAGAGACGGTCGTGGGATGAGCGGCAGGAGGACAATCGGGCGTGGGAGTATTTCTGCGCAAATCTAACGCAAGGAATCACGTTAGAAAAAATGACCGACAGCCAAGTAAGCGCAATCGAACAGCACAGCAAGGTCGTTTTCCACAGCCGAGCCATGGAGAATTATGCCCGCTACATTCGTCACTACTTGGCTGTCGGCCATCAGCGGGTCATATCGCAACTCTCCCAGCCGCCAGACGAGAAGGTGTTTTCCCTCGGAGAGATCCGTCGCAATAAGACCTGTGAGCTGGTCGGGAGGTCGTAGTATGTATGATGTAGATTGTGTTGTGTCTATCTATGTCCCAGATGCGGGGTATATACATGGAGTAGTGGAAGTAGTGGACTGATTAGTCAGTGGATAGACCACATGACATGTGAAGTGTCCTGGGCTTACACACCTCCCTCAGGTTCGAACGCATGTAGAAGCTGATGTGATCATATGCCACCCCCTACCCTGTATAGGGGTAGAGCTGCTTGTTTGAGTGCGGTGGGTAGCCGCTTGATTGGAGCAGTTCCAGGTGGGGATCGTCTGCCGTCGCAGTGTATGTGGACCTCGCTCTTTACTACAGGCGTCCCTGATAGTCAGACGTCTCCTAGAGCTTGTATTGAGGTCCTGATTTGCTTCGCGTTACTGTATGGAGATTGGTGGTATCCCTGAAAGTATTGAGAGTATTGAGCTTGAGAAGGTGTACAGCCTCGTTAAACCTGTAAAAACCATGTAGGAAAACCAGGAAGAGTACTGTACTGTAATGTTATAGCTCGCTATTTTGTAGGAAATGAATTGAAGTGTAGTAGTGATACCCAGTTTTGATGTCTTTGTTTTGGAAGAAGCTTTGTGAGGCCATCAGCTGGCTGTATGTTGGTTGGTATATAAGAGAGATTGATGTTTTGTGCTTGCGCTTCCTGTCGTAGCCAGTGATGATGTACATCGACGTGTCGAAGTGATGTCTTGAGTCGTGGCGTTGCCGTAGTCACTAGACGAATAGTCTGCTGGTTGTCACAGTATAGTATCTGCTCGTTGTCTGGATCGAAGTCGATGTCCTTGAAGAGTCGCCACCACCATAGCAGCTCAGTGCCAGCGGAAGACGCGGCGACTAGCTCAGCTTCAGTAGTCGATTTAGTGACGCATCGTTGAAGTGTCGCTTTCCAGTCAACAGGGCCGCCAAACAGGAAGAAGATGTAGCCTTGCGAGCTCTTCCGAGTGGCTTTGTGATCAGCGTACGAGGCGTCAGTGGCACCAAAGAAGTCTGGTTCTTCGTGGTCGACTATTTGAGCAACGTCGGTGGATACGGATGTATCGTAGTAGAGCGCTCGATCCTTTGTTGAGTATAGATAGCTAAGTGTTTGATATGCAGCATCGATATGGCGTTGTGAAGGCTTGACAAGGAATTCTGCCAGTTTTGAATGAGCTTTGGAAACATCGGGTCGTGTGGCAGTAGCGATATAGCCGATTGATCCAACGAGTTGTGCGTATCTGTATGTGTTCGCATCGTTCTTTGGCTCGTTCGAAGGAAGCAGTTCCTCGAGAGGAAGCGGTGTAGCTGGAGGTTGATTAAATGGCTTTGGCGATGGATATTTCGCGCTAAGCTTGTCAAGGTATGCTGATTGTGATAGCCAAATTGAGCCAGTTGATCTGTCTCGGTGCGTTTGTATGCCGCAGAAGGTTGACAGGTCTCCTAGCGATCGAATCTCGTACCGGCGTAGCAGCTTGCGTTCGAAGTCATCGAGAGCAGCTGTGTGAGCTGGTTTTGCGAGTATGACGATATCATCAACGTAGAAGAATACTAGCAGCTTGTCATTTCTCCAAAGACATGGAGCGTCTTTGACCTCGTGAAGTCCAAGTTCTGTAAGTGTCTTTGTAAGCTCCTTGTACCATAGTAATGGCGAGGTCTTCAGGCCGTATAGCGCTCGGTGTAATTCCCACAGGTGATCAGGATCAGAGAAACCTTCTGGCAAATGACAGTATACAGGCGAAGCGAGTCGAGCATTCGTGAAGGCATTGACTGCATCGTATTGTCGAACTTCCATGTTGAAGTAGGGTGTCTTCAGCTGTTGTTTGGAGATCGCCGCGTACACAGATTCGAGCCTTGTATTTGATGAGGTATCCTTCATTGTCGAACTTGTACTTGAATACCCAGATCAGTGGCAAGACCTCGTTGTCCTGAGCGTTAAACTCTTTCCAAGTAATCGTCTTGTAGGTGTCCTTGCGCTTGACATCCGACATCTCGCGCTGCATAGCTGCAATGAAGCCTTGCTTGTGTAGAGCTGGTAGCTTCATTACGTCCTGATAGAACTGAGGCTCAGGAGGTAGATCCGATCGATGTATTCGGGTTTTTGGTGCTGTGGTAGACGCAGCTACGAATGTTGACCAGTACTTGTTGACAAAGAAGCTGCTGCTCTTGCGAGAGGGTTTCCGTACTCGCGTCGATCCCTCAGGGAGTATGTGTGTACGGCGTAGGTTGCTGTCGATAAGC
This sequence comes from Lizonia empirigonia, assembly GCA_009982855.1. Lineage (NCBI taxonomy): Eukaryota > Fungi > Ascomycota > Dothideomycetes > Pseudoperisporiaceae > Lizonia > Lizonia empirigonia. Next base: position 504,897 of record JAADKA010000033.1, on the reverse strand, counting down.
TCGCGATTTTGTGCAGCGTTTGAGTCGGCTGCGTCGCGTCGCTTCCGCTTTCGAGATTCTTGAGAAGGTGACACGAAATCTGGTGTAGGGCTGTGACCGAGCGTAGTTGATAAGGCTTGATCGCTTTCTGAGCGAGTATCGGGATCAGGAGAGATTGTGATGGCTGGTGTTGGCAGAAGAGGTGTTCCGCTGTGTGGCTCAGTAGGCTTTGTGTTGCTGTCTTGAAGGTGTATAGCCTGACTAGGCTCTTGTATCGTATCGTACTCGCCCTCTGAAGAGTCTTCTGGATCTTGCAAGGATGGCATATGAAGCGTGTGCGTGATTGCCTCAAGCTCTTCGCCTTGTAGGAGTGGATCGGCTTCGTCTCTGTGCTGGTAGAAGAGATCCTCCTTAAATGTAACATCTCGTATTCGAATAACCTTTCCTTGATGTGCTCTGCTTGTCGCATTTGGTAGCCATACTCGATAGATATTTGAGGAGTCGTAGCCAACAAGGTATCCGATGAGTGCTCGTGGTGATAGCTTGTCGCCTCTTGGAATCTGCTGACGGAGTGCATATGCACGGCAGCCGTATACACGTAGGTGAGCAATTGAAGGTTGTTTGGAGTAAGCCATCTCAAATGGAGTCTTCCATCCAAGTGTTCGTGTAGGTGTACGATTGAGTAGGTATGCTGCAGCGACGTATATCTCAGGAGCAAGCGGTAGAGGCAGATTTGATGTAATGCTCATGGATCGGCTTCGTACGATCAAGTTCTTGCCTGAGCGTTCGGCAGAACCGTTCTGCTCCTCAGTGTGTGGTGCTCTGATCTGAAGTCGAATTCCTTCTCTGTGACAGTACGCTCGCGCTGAGTCGTCTGTAAGACCGTAGCCTTTCTCATCGTCAGCGATTATGAAGGTAACAGTAGTATTGAATTCGCGCTTGATCGATCGATCAAGACGGGTAAGGACGTCGAGCAGTGTTGCCTTATCGCGCTTTGCGATCGTATACACGAAATTGAGCTTTGTATATAGATCAAATCCATGGAAGACGTATCGGTGCCCGTTGTATCCAGGAGTGTCGAGCTGTATGAGGTCGATAGCCACGGTTTCGAAAGGACGAGACGCGCCAAGTTCGTGTCCAATGCGTCGAGAGATGATTTTCTGAGCCTTATTCTGCAGGCATTCTTCGCAGTTAATTGTGGCTGGAGCTGAACCAGTGGGTGGCAGTATGCCTCTGACGTGGCTTGATAGCTGGTCGATAGCATCACTGCCTGCGTGTCCTAGCAAGACATGGAGCTGTGGCTTTGTGAGCAATCGAGGCTTGAGTGGTTGAGCTGAGTACTGAGGCCTGCGCTGTTTGGTTGCGAAGGCTGCATGCTGCAGTGCTGACTGTGCTGCAGGTTGAGAGCGATGCACGACTAGCCAATGTCCTCCGGATCGGGTAAGGTTTGCGATGTCTTCCCGTAATGTTTTGGTTGCTCGATAGAGTACGTTCTGACCAGAATCGAAGTGTATGTTCGACGAGGAGAGGCGCGAGAGTGAGACAAGGCTGGTGAAGAAAGATGTTATAAGTGCTACTCGCTTGAGCGTGGTTGTCTTGATACCGTTTGGTGTTGACAGAGGTATCTCGACTTCTCCCCATGCTTCGATCGACATCTCTGATCCTCCTGCTAGTACGATATCGTCGTCGGCCGCTGGAGACTTCCACCGGAACTCTGCGGGGTTGTTGCAGATGTGGATATCAGTTGCGGGGTCGAGAGTCCATGAGTGGAGAAGCGGATAGTGTCGGAGAGATAGCTGATTGTTAAAGGCTGATGAGAAGACAGCATATGCTTCGTGCAAGGATTGATCTGTAGGTGCGTCGCCAGCGTCGATTTCTATCGAATCAGAGTTGGCTTGCTTGTCCAAATCCTTGTTCTTCGTCTTCTTGTAGCGTCGGTTCTTCTCTCGGATCTTGTTCAGTAATCCTGTCGTGTCTGCAGCCTCGAACAAAGAAACTTTCTTGGCTTTTTCAGGGTCTTCGACAAATCCTCTTGTTCTGAGTGAAGTGTCAATGTACGCACACTGTCCCCAGAAGTGGATGTCTCCACAAAGGCATGGCTTCGATGGCTTCGCATTGTCTCTTGATCTCTTCTTGTTGTATGGAGATCCTTGCCCATTTAACGTAGCGCCGAATACGCCTCCGAGGATGTTTGTCTTCCTTGAGTGCGTTGTACGATGATAGCGTAGGAAGTCTGCTAAGACAGTGGACAGTTGAGACTGGTTCGGTATAGGTGTATCGCGATTCGAGTTCCAAGTCTCTTCTGCTTTGAAGATGTCGAGCGAGACACTTGCGGCATAAGCAGCGTCTACTTGCTTGATGGCTCGTACGAGGTCCTTGTGTGCTCGGTAGCCATGTACTTCAGGCAAGTCGAGTTGCTTCGCTCGGTTGTATGCAGTGAGAAACTCGTTGCACCAGTCTTCGATATTCGATCGTCGAGCATGTAGAACTTTTGCTGCTTCGTACGCTTTTTGGACGCGATATTCTTGGTCGGCTGTCGTCGGAGAGTAGAGCTCTTGAAGCGTCTTGATCTGATCGCGTACGGCTGTCTTATCTTTAATATGATAGAGCAGATCCTGCTGAATTGTCTTAGTGATATGTGCTTCAACTTGTCCTAACTTATCTTTCAGGCGTCTGTATTCTTTGATTTCGTTGTAATAGACACTGCAGTCTTGGTTATACTGCACTAGAGCTTGCTGAGTAGGCTGAATTGGTAGTCCCTCGGCATTGACGATAAGCGTTGGCCGAACAGGCTTCTCAGGCTTTTGAGGAAGAGGATGGAGTTGGTTAGGATCAATATACTCCCATACGTCTCCTGCCTCAGCGATGCGCTTAACGACGAAGATCCAGAGTTCCCAGTTGCTCTGGCCTTGAAGGATAATGTCGGTAACGGTGTTTTTCGACATGTTGAAGCGACGTTTCGTTCGTAGGTCAGTTTTTAATGATAGAGAATGCGGATTAGGCCGGGCTCATAACTGTGAGCTGGTCGGGAGGTCGTAGTATGTATGATGTAGATTGTGTTGTGTCTATCTATGTCCCAGATGCGGGGTATATACATGGAGTAGTGGAAGTAGTGGACTGATTAGTCAGTGGATAGACCACATGACATGTGAAGTGTCCTGGGCTTACAAGACCGAGTCTCAAAAGATTGACCTGGGCCAGGTCTGGCGCTTATGGTATTGGCAAGCCTGCACTGAGGTATGCACCCAATGTTCAATTCCCCTTGCAGCGATTTGACACTAACTGGTTCTCCACAGTGGGGCTATTTCTCCGCAGCTGAGCCATATCCACTGCCGGCGCTCCTCTCACGTTCTCTCAGCGAATTCTATCTGACTGAGGTCTGTCGTTTTGCTTTTGACTTACGTAAGCTTCCCTTCTACCGACAGCTCTATGATTCCGCAGCCTACTAATTGCTGTAGCTGATGACTACCGCGTTACTGTTGAGCGTATAAACAAACATGGCGGCGTAACTCTTCACGCTCCTCGTTTATTATTTGTCAATGGTGAAGATGATCCATGGCTGTATGTCACGGCGCACTCCCCCTTAGCTGGCGATATGCGCACGAGACTCGGCGATGGGCATCTTTTGAGACAAGGAGGCTTTGCGAATGATCGTACAGCTCTGCCTACGCTTGCTGATGAGCCCGCTGAGATTCGATTAATTCATGAAGAGGAGATCAAGGCTGTCAAAGCATGGTTTATCGAATGGAAAGAGAAGAATGACGAGGGTACGGGTGAGCTATAAGGACGCGAGCGAACTTTCCTGGAGATGAGCCCAGAAGTCATGATCATTTCAAGTGAGCTCATGTTACGGTACGATTGACTCGATGTAAAGCACCTTGGTGTGTTTATGTATGTTAATCAGACATCCTTCACTTGGCTTCTTGCGTGATTCAGTGGTATCCTATCCAGCTTGGGGGATTGTAGAACCATTGTAAGCCAGGACTATATATCACATGGTCGTAGAACATCCATAACCAATGCATCCGACTGCTTTTGTGCTCAGATCGCACACATGTACATACATGGATACTTCTATACAGGAGACTTAAATCTAGTTCCACAGTTGATCGCAGCTATTTATCTTGCAAATTCCGCGAAGCTCTCAACAAGACGCACCTCCACCTTTTTGGCGAGGTTGTGTTCTTCCCGCGATACGCGGCGCAGTTCTGCCGTATATGGTTGGTTGCGGTGGAACTTCCAGGCCGCCTCATCGGTGAATCTGCGAGCCGTAAATATCTTCAATCAAGAACTATAGGTTCCGTTTCACAAACTTCTCTATTACATAATACACTCCCGCATCAGCGTCCCAGACAGCTCGAAACGAGATCGCATCTGGCTCGTGCTTCTGAACCTCCAAGACAAGATGATCTAGCATTTCCCGAACCTAAGAGGCAATTGACAACATCATGTTAGCTTGAATGAGTTCAGAGGGTGAATCCCAGAGTTCACATACCCTTTCCTCTCTTCCAGGAGCCGGGGTGACGATGTTGATTGTATGGAACATGCTAGCGCATAGGTGATGATGATGAAAATGGGGGAATGCAATGAACGGTAGGGATGAATGGAGATGGATTCAGAGCAGAAGTGTGTCGCCAATAAGGCTGGTTTTAGCTGTACTTAACTACGCACAACCGACTTGGCCCCGGCGAACTGTATGCGTTAGACCGCCGCATCTTACGCTAGCCCGTGCTGCGGGCTTGCAATTCCTAGCAACTACCGTGATACCGCCGATGAGGCTTGATTTGCTTATTTATATACCATCTCGACTGAAGACTACCCATGTCACTAGACGTTTTACTATAGTATCCGACAAAAGTTTTGTATGTGGAGACGCTAATCTGGTGGGACTTCGGATGACCCCTAGCCAATAAATAGCGCTTATATAATCAACTTTTGTGCAGGGGCACGTGAACTCTACTCCTGTTGAAACAGCCCCTTGCTAGACGCCTACATACAAAGCTTTTGCCGGATACCATAGTGTTTACCCGCAGAATACGTAATGTAACACTTAAGGAGAAGATTGTACTTAAAACCTCTCTACTATTTAAGCTTTTGAGGCCTCTTTAAACTACGTTTGATTGTTTCATTGTTTCGCGCAAGACGACGCCTATTCGAGTTGACTTTGATCGAGTACCGCGAATACTGGATAAACCATGGCTCTCAAAAAAGAGCCATTTAGTCTCACTGGGATATTGGAGACATTTCGATCATTCGACGTTGCACCGACAATTGGGACGGAGTTTCCGGATGCAAGTCTCAAAGCATGGTACGAAGATCCGAACGCGGACGACCTACTTCGTGATTTAGCAATAACAGGTCAGCTTCTAGATATGCGGCATCCACATCTGGTTGTCGATGGCAAGGCTTCCCAATCGCTAATCGTGGAATTAGTTTCACGTCGCGGCGTCGTTTTCTTTCGTCAACAAGACGACCTTACTGAAGAGATCCAGAAGTCGATAGTCCAGAGGCTGGGGATCCTTACCGGGAAGCCAGCTACCTCCTCTCTCCACCGCCATGCTGTCCAGCCCAATCGCGACGCGGATCCCGAACTCCTGCACATCAACTCCGAAGTAAACAAGAAGATCTTAGCAGGAACAACATTTGATCCTGCAGGCCCGGCACGCCAAAGCTGTCGCGGATTATGGCACAATGACATCAGCTACGAACCTAGTCCAAGTGATTATGCCTTGCTCCGACTAACGCAGGTGCCCAAATCAGGAGGCGGCAGGTGACTCCTCGCTTATATCCAGAACAATCGTGGCTGACATTTTTGCACAAGATACCTTATGGGCTTCTGGATACGAGCTGTTTGACCGCATCTCGCGCCCCGTACAGATGTTTCTCGAAACCCTCACCGCTACATTCGCGGAGTTGCGCGAGAGAGACGCTTCTGACCCTCGGTTCCAAGTCCCACGAGGGGCCCCAGAGAATGTAGGCACGAATCTCCGACCGACGCATCCAGTGGTCCGCACGAACCCTGTCACTGGTTGGAAAAGTGTCTATGCCGTCGGTCTACACGTCCAAGAAATCAATGGGCTGACCGGCGATGAGAGCGAAGGACTCAAACGTTGGCTTACCAAACTAATCGTTGAGAATCACGATCTCCAAGTGCGCTTTCGTTGGAACAACGCTAATGATGTCGGTATGTCGCACCAATGTGTCTCGATGTGACATGTCAAGATCACATCTCCGCCCTAAATCTTGCTATATGCATCGTTTGCTGACAATTAAAGCTATCTGGGATAATCGCTGTACATTTCATAGCGCCACGTACACCATGCGGTGGATCGCTTATGGGTCGAGCCAATGAGTGGATTTTCTGACAATCCGATCGCTCGGCCAATCAGAGAGCTAGAAACTTGCTTAGTAATCAGATCTTCGAAGTTGCAATGCAATACACCCACCTTCATGATGCTTCAAGGCGTCGAACTTTTCGAATTTTTCAACCACCACGCGATGCCTGTACCTCCACCAAAGCAGAGAGGCTCTGTCGACACCTCCCGTACGCAGCGCGCTGCAGTTATTACCTTGCGAGTAGTCGCAGAGTGGACTTTTGAGCGGATTAGCAGCGCGCTCGGCATCCCGAAGAGCACCTGTATTGGTATTGTCCGACGCGCAACTGATGCCACCAAGAACGAGGATATCAACGAGCTACTTGACTATACTGCCCGGGAGAACAATCGTGAGGTAGCTGGCACTGCCTCGACCAAGATATGGCCGTACTCAGCAGAGTCCGTACTGATCCAAGACGCAGCTTACTGGTATCCGCGCGAGACGTGGCATGAAGCCGTACGCAACTACACGCCGTTCGGAGAGCTTGATCGCACCACGATAGCTAGAATCTGCCGCCTACACCCTCATCCTTCGCGCGATCAGCCGCTCTCTCGAGTGCTAGAGGTCCATAAGCCACCTCTTTCGATCGATCTCATGGATCTACGTGTCGATTACTGCCGCTGGTGTATCTTCTGGCTCGACAAAGGCGCTCTCTTCGTCTTTACCGATGAAACGTTCATCCGCGCCGGCGGCCGCCCACACAAACGTCAGAAAGTTACAGTCGTACAGGGCCAGCCTACAGAGACTCGGAGCCAGTATTTAGAGCCTATACACTTCAGTATCATGCAATGGGGCGCTGTCTGTGAGGATCTACGTGTCCCCTTCCCTCTGCTGCTCTGGGAGATGGAGACACCAGAGGAGAAGGCTCAACACCAGCTAGAACTCGACCTGGAGAACCTCACCGAGCGTCAGATCGGCATCTATCAAGGCTTACGAGCGCGCCAAAACGATACAATTGAGCGTACGATACTCAGCGAGATCAGTAGCAATGTAGAGCTTCACAACCAAGCCAGACGGGCTGCCGGCCGTACAAGAGGCATGAAGCGAGCCCCCAGCCCACAACGAATATTCAAGCCCACAAAGCTTACGCGAGGTGTAAAAACCAGAGGTATAGACTGGTTTCTATACCGTAAATACGTCCTCCACGATCGCCTCTTCCCATACCTACGAAAGCTTCAAGAGCTGAACCCTAACCGGCCGATAGTCGTCGTAGAAGACAATGCTCCAGCACATACAAAAGCAGCTGAAATCTGCACTGCTGAGTACGCGTTACGTGGTATCATCAAGGCTCCACACCAGCCAAATTCGCCTGACTTGAACCAGATAGAGCCTCTTTGGGACTACGAGAAAGACCAATTAGATGGGCGTTTTCAGCGATCAAGTAGTAAAGACGCAGTACTTGAAGGTAGAGCTCTTATACAAGACGAGTGGGCAAGAATTGGGCCAAAAGCCCACCAATTCTGTCAGGGTTTTCGCGGCAAATTGCAGCAAGTAATAGATATGAATGGCGACAAAAAGTATCATGGATGAAGTAAGCGTCTCTCTAGCTGTTCAAAACACCAAAAATTATCTATAAACGATCAAAATTGAGCTCAGAAATGGCTATGAAAGCTACCCTCTTCTTCTCGAAGTAATGGTGGTGTTCCTATACAAATTGCTACCAAAACAAGTGAGATCGTTCATTGGCCAGAGGCCCTTGTTCGCCACTGAATCCACCGGAAATCAGCCATTGGCTCGACCCATAAGCGATCCACCGCATGGTGTACGACCACGAGGGTTACGGCATTCGGGAAGGCTATCGTGCTTGTGGTGTTGGGGAAAGGCCGTATCTAGATCCTAATAGTACCGGTCGGAGGGAAGCGTGGCAGGGTTAGAAATTGGGCTGTGCCAATCATCCTGCAGTATAGTATTCCGATGAGAAGAAAGTACCCCTGGAATGCTGGCTTCTAATTGGCTACAACCCTTACTTGTGGGTCTGTTGATCGGAAATGGGGTAGTGTTGCCATCTTTTCTTTTCTCCTATCACGTCCTTAAAGAGAGAATTTAGACGCTCTTCGCGGCCCGTTTCTCCGAACATGTCTAGCTTCACCTTTGGATCCGGTGCCATATTGGTTGAGATCCCTACTAATAGTAGAGCTATCTTCTCATTAGAGGACTATACGAATCGCAACATGGAGTACATACTGTGCGGGGCCAGACTAGCGATTGGTATCCTAGGCATCTGCAGGGTGGCTCCGAGCTTGCATCGGCAGGATACGGTCCGATTTGAGAAGTATCGGCATCTCTAATCGGTCCAGTGATCGGAATGGCCTGATTTGCATCAGACCAATCGTTTGGGTGATAATCGGCCCGACCTCAGCCTTGGCAAATCGTCAGACCAAACCATTCCAATCACTAGATCAATCCGATCAGCTTCTTGACATCACTCATCATCGTATTTCCATGAGGAGTTTAACTGCATAGGCGTACATAGTCTAAGGATATCACGCACCAACAACGCGGAATCATGTCCTTCCCAGGCTCCGATCCAGATAACCCGCTGATTGGCGTACCTAAGCTGGATCCTCTACCGGACGACATCGACATATTCTCCCTATATCAAAAGATTTTCTCTGGTTCTGACCTCTGTATGCCGCACCTGAATTTATGGACCAGTGGAATCGTAAGTGTTCGAACCACGGACCGGCCGCCGTTGCTGATGCTTGAGGCGCACAATCTTATTTCCCACCGAATACGTTATCACGGATCTGAAAGGATGCAAATTGAATGGGTGCAGCTCGTCCTGTTCGATGGCATCATGCCTTGTGCGAATGAAGAGAGTGTAGTCTATAACACTTTGAGTGGCCGTAAGACAGCAATTCCAGCACCCTTTTTGTGAGTACCATGATGTCTCATGTTAAGCCTTGTCAATATCAGCTTTCTCTAATATTTGTTCATCTATTCTAGCCACCCTCCAGCCATATCCACAATACAGAAGGAGAGTAGGACGCGCCTGAGTCTCGTGATTGATCGGCCAGGGGTTCCCTCGTATGAGGGAACGATTATTGCTGGTTTAATTCCGGAAGATCACGGCAGAGTTGCTTTGATCCAGATCCAGCCGCAGTGGACAGATGGCAAGCACGGTACAAGGACATATACGCAGCTAACACTTATGCTCGTGGCAAGCATTGCGGAAATCCGAGACAAGTCCGGTAAATCTTCCAAAGCGCATGGGTCATTCTGGGGTTTCCAGAACGGGTCGTTCATTCCTTTGTTTGGCTTTGAAGATGGTGTGTGTGGCGAATTTTACACTTTTGGGCAGGTAGTCAAAGGATTGCCAGACGAAGCGGCTATACCAGGTTTATGGTCCAGGTACCGCGCTAATTTTCCGGATTTTTTCGACGACAGCGGAGCGTTGAGTCCAGATTGGGACAGACTATTCTCGGGAGAGCTCAAGGGCGATGGCTTGAACAGAAGGGTAATTGGGCTCGAAGACGATGCTGGATACGTAAAAGCATGATGCAAAACTTAGATGAATTAGCAACACCGGAGCGCTGTTGGCTGGCACTACAGTGACCGTGCACGCGGTGCACACCTTCGCGCGGTGCACACCTTGGCACCCTCCTGCACACCCAAAAAATGAGGCTGCAGAGCCACATACAATAGATATTATTGCGAGGTTTTTCGTTATAACAGTTTAATAGGTCCTACAGTGCATGCCCTGCTCCCATTTCTTATTTGGCCTTGTTGCGCGGCCGCTGCGCGTGGTAACTGGTGGAGGTGCTGGGGACGGGACCCAGGGGGTACTCAGCCCTCAACATGGAGGAGCTCTCCCGAAGCGTTCAGCAATGGATCTAGTTGCCGCCTTCACCCACGACGTAGAACACGCCTGGGCGATAGGTAAGCACGTTACAATGGTAACACTAGACGTTCAAGGTGCCTTTGACGCTCTGCTAAAGAATAGACTCCTTAAACGAATGATCATTCAAGGCTGGCCAAAGCCACTAACACAGTTGATCGACAGCTTTCTCACAGAGAGAAGAGTCCAGGTCCGGCTGGGTTCAGCAATCACGCCTAGCTATTTTGTTCAGTGTGGCACCCCTCAGGGATCCCCTTTATCCCCGGTCCTATACACACTATACCTGGCTGAGCTCCTCAACCAGGACCGGAACCTAAGGTTTGGGTACGCGGACGACGTTTGCATATACCGAGCTACAAGCTCCCTAGGAAAAAATGTAGCCCTACTCGCCAAGGATCTCGCAGCCATAGAAACATGGGGGACAGAGAATAAAGTATTCTTTGCGCCAGAGAAACAGGAGATGATCCACCTGACAAGGAAGAGAGGAGGCGAACTCCCCTCATGCCAGGTCAATGAACAGCTCACCATCGCACCCATATCCCCCACTGGAGATGGTAGCCAGCCGGCCCTTCCATGGCTGGGAGTCTGGTTTGACCGCAGACTCACTTTCCGCCGACACGTCTCCGAGAGGATAGCGACTGCAAGAAAGATTACCCAGCATCTCAGAGGCCTGGCCAATACCGCCCATGGGCCCCCAGCATCCGCGCTTCGAAAAGCTATCACCACCTGTGTCCTCCCAGCTCTGCTTTACGGTACTGAGGCCTGGTACGAAGGCCGTACAAAGCAGGCGGGCGTTCAACGGCCTGGGACAGACCGCGTCAGCACCCGCAAAGGCTGGCATATTCAAGCAATTGATCAGACTATCACAATGGCCGCACGTGCGGTACTGCCAGCGTGGAGAACTACACCAAAAGCCATTCTACTCAGGGAAGCTGGATTACCGTCCGCTACAGTAGCCCTAGAACAAGCAAAACTGCGTTTTGCACTGCACCTCCGAACCACCGACGCAGCGAACCCCCTGACCTGGCGAACCAAGGTTCGACAGATTGCAAGGGGCAGAAACGTTGGAGAACTACTCCGGCCCAGATCCAAAGTCCAAAGACTCTGTCAACTGCTACCAGAGGTCCCCCGACCAATTCTGACGGCCCCACATTACTCCCAGAGTGCCGAATAGACCCAACCAGGGGCCACTCCAAAAAGGCTGCCGCGGCTGCCTTTAAAGAATGGTGGGATCAACTCCCCCCCCAAGTCGTCACCATATTTTCGGATGGATCAGAACAGCTGGTCAACGGAGACAAGAAAGTTACCTACGGATACGTCGTATACCAAGGTCAGACCAAGATACACAGCGGGAGTGGCTCACTTCACTCGCTGTCACACGTATTTGATGCGGAAGCAATAGGCGCCTGGCGAGGGCTACAAGCTGCTATCCGATCGCCACAATTGCGGACGCACCAAATCTGGATGTGCGTTGATAGCACCTCCGTCATATGGGGTCTCAGAGGGGTAGCCCCCACCACTTCGCAATGGGCCTTCCTCGAATACCATAGCGCGATGGAATCCCACGACGTACAAGTACGCTGGTCACCAGGGCACACTGGAATACAAGGGAATGAGGAAGCCGACTCCCTAGCGAACGCTGAAGCAAAACGCCCCAACGAAGCACTGGGCCTGGCGGCTAACCCCACAGTCTCTGGCGTTAAGTCAATCGCACGTACTCTTCTCCGCCTGGCGGAGAAAACTTGGTGGAGCAAAGCTAAAACCAAACTGTCTAAAAGATATCTAGATTGGGAACTGCCCTACACACCATCGGAGACGCCTGATACACTAAACCTTTCACGGCCCACTTTAGCCAGACTGATCGCCATCCACTCATCGCATGGGGACTTTAGCTGGTATCACAAAAAGTTCAACCACGAAGAAGCAAAGCTCATTTGCTCCTGCGGACGGAACAAGACACCTGATCACATTGCACAGTGCCGAAAGACCCTGGCTACGTTCCACAAGTGGCCACTGAAAGGCTACTGCCCCCCAGATTCCCCGCAAGAAGCCAGGAGTTACCTAGCCAGCGTCATGAGCTCCCCACCTGATTTCGCAGATCTGCTTAAAGTTACTGCGTTCTATTCGAAAATTTGCACCCGGTAACGAAGCGTCAACGATAGACAGGGTAAACCTGCCTATCACAGCTACTTCAGCACTACAAATGCTGAACTTTTGAGTACCCCCAAAGGGGGATTTTGCTCCATCTTTCACTCTGCTTGCCATCTCTAGCGGCAAAAAGCTACTTCGATCCCCCCGAAGGGAAAGACCGACGTAGCACCCACTGACAGGCACCTCCACTGCCCATCCCAGGTCTTGGCATTTCACAGTAGCAGTTCGCCGGCGTTTAACGCCCAGGATACTGTGTGAAACCTCTGTTTTGTTTCCTCCTGCTTATACACTTACACTCCTTGCTTTCAAATTGTTATAATACTCTGAATTATGTGGTATAACCACCCTGTACACTAGACTAACTTTCCTTAACCGGCGAAGGAAGATAGTACGACATCGCACCAGCGCGAAGTACCCATGAATTGCTCTCTACGGCAGTGTGCCAGCACTGTAAGTCCATAGCTTAGCACGTCCAGATACCCCACGGGAGGTTTGAGTCTCACCAACTCCAAGCGACGTTAAATAGTACAAAAAAACAAATATGGGCTTATGAATGGTGAATGGTAACTTGGGACGAAAGAGGTTCAGAAGATTGTTTTAGTTTGACACGGAGATCTGTTCGGTACAAGCCTGTATGATGGGGAGAATGAATAGTGTAATAAGCATAACTCCGAAGCTCTGTCTCGAATAGCATAGATAGTTGGAATTTCGATCAGAGCCCAAGCGTCGAACTAATTCCCTGTGTCAAGTTCGCCAGAATATTACTTCCGCCTGCCACAGCGACCAACGCATCCTTGTAGCTGTCCGCCAGAATCTTCGCTCCCTCAGGAAGCGGCTGCGGACCACTCGCATACAGTTCTACCACCATAGCGCCCAAGCTCACCAGCGTGATCGGCGTCTTACTTGGCCGCCAGCCCAAGTTGTACGGCAACTGCTCCTTCTCGAACAGGCTTCGGACATAGTCGATTTTCACCGACCCTGAAACGGGATCGCCCATGGTCTGGAGGTAGAGTGCGTTCTCGCCGTAGGATAAGACGGCTTCTCGGGCGCCGTATGTGAAGTCAGGGTTCTTCGTGAGCGAGTCGTTGTAGCGTGTGAACTTGGCTTTGCTGGCTGTGGGCACGTCTGTCACCGACTTGCCGTTGAAGAATGTGATGTACTGCTGCCAGTTCGGATCGTAGAAGGGCTGATCGTTGCCAAGCGCTGCGTCCTGACGCGACATGCTGGCGTCGTGCTCAATGGGAAAGTTGTGCATGTTAAGATCATCCAGGTCGAAGGAGCCACCAAGCGGGTTCGGCGAGGCGAGTAGCCCGGCGCCGCCAATGGCGGTGGTGAAGTCGGCGCCAACGTTCAAGCCTTCTGCCAGGCCCTTGATGAGGACGGGGATGGTGTTGCCGCGACCATTGTGTGGAATGAAGTTGTGGTTTGCAAGGGCGTTCAAGCCGGGGCAGGGTGAACGGACTGAAAGTGGTGTCAGTGATGACCATGTTCGCTGGGTGTGTGCACTGACCATCGCCAGATCCTGCGGGTTTGAAGTTTGTGAACCTGGGATCGTTTGCAGATGCTGGACCCAGGGACTTGAGCAGAGCACCGATGTCAAGTGGCAGTCCAAGCAGTGAACCTCCTTGAGGATGCGCAGCAACACTGGCTACCAACCCACCAGCAACAAATGTAAGACGCATGTTGAATAGGTTTTATGAGTTTAGCGAGAGTGTACAGTGACCGTGCACGCCGTGTACACCTTCGCGCCGTACACACCTTGGCACCCTCCTGCACACCCGAAAAATGAGGCTGCAGAGCCACATACAATAGATATTATTGCGAGGTTTTTCGTTATAACAGTCTACTAGGTCCTACAGTGCATGCCCTGCTCCCATTTCTTATTTGGCCTTGTTGCGCGGCCGCTGCGCGTGGTAACTGGTGGAGGTGCTGGGGACGGCGACGCTTCAACTACAACGCGAGTTGCACCACGCTTACGCTGTTTTTTGGCTGCAGGCTCTGTACAAGGCTTACTTAAAGCCTTGCGCTTGCCTCTTGAGGGCAATTGGATAGCTTTGGCAGCGTCGCTCTCTTGTTTCTTTTGTTGTTTCTCAGCCTTCTTAGCAGCCTCCCTGTAGGCTTTCTCTTCCCTCACCCTCTCTCGTTCTGCCTTCCTCTGCTGCTTGTCCTGCTCATCTTGAAGCTTCTTCTGGGCCTGAAGCTTCTTCTGATGAGCCTTATCTACCTTCTTCTGCAGCTCTTGCTCCTTGTTGGCTTTATAGCGATCCTCGGCTTGGCGGATCTTGTGAGGGCTCCAAAGAACAGCTGCACTACAGAACTCCTTATCATGCTGCAGGTCAAGCCTCCTTCGCTTGTTTTTAGAGGGCTTAAGCTCTCCAATTACGTTGCGCAGGCCTTCATTTTCAAGCTGTACAAGCTGAGTGTGGGCGGAGAGGTGAGAGATAGTACGCCGCAACCGCTGCACCTCCTCTGCGTCCTGATTCTCTACCACCTTGCCCAGAATTTGGATAGCTTGCTTCCAGTTATCTGCTGCAATTGGTGAAGGTGTACGAGGCAGCTGCCTGCGCTTATTCCGAAACCTATCGACGATTACAGCTGCGTTGGGTGGCGATAGGCCTGTGACTTCGAAGGCCTTGAGGATGAGGCTTGGGGTAAAGGTCTCCGTCCAGGACTTATAGAATAGGTGGAAGAAGTCACGCTTCTTCACGCCTACTAGGCCTTGAGTTGTGTAAACGTGTTTAGTGAGCTGGTTTGTATAGCTTGTAGCCAGAGGTGAGAAGAGTGCTACATCAAGCGGCTGCAGCGTGTGGGTACTGTGAGGAGGGAACACTAGTAGCAGTATCCTATTCCTATCGCAGTACTTGATGAAGGACCAGGTTATATGCGAGCCGTGGCCGTCTACTATAAGTAGTCGCCAACTTCTGCGCGCCTTCTCTCGAGTATAGCGATCAAAGATTTGTTCCAGCCACGCAAGGCCGACCTCGTCGTTCGTCCAGCCTGAGGGCGTTGCAGTAACAAATACTGAGTGCTTTTCTGCTTCTATATCCTCTACCCAGGTCGATTGTATCTCGTTAGGAGCGCCTGGATAGATGATGCCTGGAGGCAGTGCCGAACCATCAGCGCAGACGCTTGCGAGTATCGACACCCACTGCCTGTTGCCGTCTTGCATAGGCTGGCGCTTTGTTTTTGACTCCACAGAAGCCCTACTGAACACTCGTTTGGTGCGCCTATTGAGTACGCCAATTGCGAAGCCCTTCTCATCCATATTGTACGTGTGCCGTGGCTCAATCGAGTATTCGGTGATCTTGGAGTGCACAAGCTTGAAGTATCGTGTGTACTTCTCGCTGCTATCGGCGTGGAGGCGCTGTGCGTCGATAGCGTTGGCCCATTTGTATAGGAGCTGGTCGCGGTGATGGTCTAGGAAGCGAGTAACCCACGAGTTGGAGACCCTATCTGCAGCCAATTCAGAAGCCATGTTTTGTACCATCTGCCTTGTAGGAGGTAGGCCTCGCTCAGTAAGCTCAACTATGAACTCACAAAGCTCTCGCTCTTGTGTAGGGTGGAGTTTAAGCAGTTGTTGATCAGCGTTAGCACGCGACGCGACAACGTGTCGGTGGTGTCGCGACAAAGTTGTGCGGCACACATTGTATTTTTTTGCAACCGCCTGGTATGAAAGTTTGCCTTGTGCATCTGCTACATCTGCCTCTTTAAGCGCTTCTTCTAACGACATCGTGGTGTTGAGTTATGGGGTTGAGGAGTATAGTGGATTTTTGGTGAGGGTGTGCACGGCGCGAAGGTGTGCACGGCGTGCACGGTCACTGTAAACAAGAGCAATCGCGAGAAGTCGGGCCAAGGATGAACACAGCACTCTTTTGACCCAATAGAGGCCATGGCGATTTGATGACGAGGGCGTCATCTTAGAGCCTTTTTGAGTTGCGATCGTGCCTCGGTGGTTTGTGATGGCTTCTTTTAGCAAACTGCTATGGACAGGAACAGGAGTGATGTGCGATGATTGACGTGGTTGGCGTCGAATTAGCTCCGGGAGTGTTCAGATCCGGCCCAAAGCGGATAAGTGCTGGTGATCACTTGAGGATGCGGAGAATTCAACGCTACACCTTTTGAGGTAATTTGAGCTGGGGTAAATTAGATACAAAGGGTGGAAAAAAGTGGACTATCGCTCACGTGAAATTTCTTGGCCGAACACCAAAATCCGGCAGCATCATGAGAACACCCCCGGAAACAGCTGATTCACAGCGTTTTCAGCGCTACAAAAGGTATTTAAATTATGCAATAAAGTTGTTGCTATAACCAGCCGCTTTGCAGGCGTTTGCAACGTCCCGAAAGTGATCAGGATGGAGCTGATGGGCCATATATTGCCTCATCGTCTCGTCTTCTTGCCAGATTGACTGTACAAAGGCTACTGCATCAGCTTTGGCTTGTTTGGACGCGCTCTTCACCTCATAGTCCCCTAGGAAACCTTCTAGCCTGCCAAAACAGCGCTCAATTGGGTGTAGATCAGGTGAGTTGGGGGAATGCGGAGCGAAGCGGATGTCCTTCTCTTCAATTTTGGGTGCGCAGTACCTTAGGCCAAGTCCATGAAGGTAGACGTTATCCTGTACTAAGAATACTTGAGCACCAGGATTGCTGGCTCGTACGGCTTCATAGTATGGAAAAAGGACGTCCTTAAGCACCCGCTCAGCGTACCAGATCCCGTTCATCAGAGATGTCAACAATCAAATGGATTCAATAATATTGTTTTGATTTTGTTTGATTACTTCAAAACAATCAAACAAATCCCCACTGCTCCCAATAATCAAACAAAATTGTTGAGAATAACTGGGTTCAGTCCAGGGTGGAAGGTGTTCGGGAGTCACATGATATGCTGTTGTGGCAGGCACTGCCTGGTGGGCAATGGCACTCACAATGACAGTGTGAGTCTTACACACAACACGATAGTCAATACAATACGTTGCAGCCACCCCGCCTTGTCCCTCTCCTACTCGGTTATCCATGGTAGTCATACTACCAGAGGGACCTTGTTCCAATAGGTTATGAGCCCCGGTTGCCAAAACTGATGTCATTGTTTTGATCCCACCAGAGTCGCGCAGGACTCAGATTCGAGAAGGAATCAAACCTCAAGAGTCACGAAGGACTCAGCTACGATTCGCGGAAGGAATCGAAACATCTACCAGAGTCGCGCAGGACTCAAATTTGAGCAGGAATCAAACACCACCAAGGTCGTGGAGACCCTAGCCCCAACTCACGGAGGAACGATCACATACCCAAGTCGCGCAGGACTCAGATTCAGCAATCGAACACAAGAAGCCGTGTGCAACGCAGTTGACACGCAAACACATCTACTCTTCTTCTCCACGCCTGAGAACCGACAACAACTGCACTACCCGCAGCATATCGCCTACATATATAACGCACGCATACACCGCATGCACCGCATGTACTGACTGCACCGTCTGCAACGCCTGCACTACCCGCAACTGATACGTGCAAGCTTCTACACACATGATGGCCGAAGAGAAGGAAGAATGGAAGATTCCGAAACTCACAGCTGAGAATCACGATGCTTGGTTCCGCCGGAACAAAGTCAAGCTCAAGGGAAAGAGGGTCTTCTATGTCTGCGAAAGAACCTTGGCAGATCAATGTCGGATCGCTACCGCCGGAGAACTGTCGGATGCTATGAGGGAAATGGACATCACAGATGAGACTGTCAAGGCCCACATCAACATCGACAAAAGAGACAAGTACCTGGAAGATGAAGCCACCGCAATCGATCTCTTGTTCAGGTCTCTCAGCGAAGAGGACCAAGCCCTTATTGACGAGTACGATACTGCCTTCCACTTCTGGGCTTACTTGCGCATGAAGTACAGTCAAACCGACGCTACAGCCGCCAACATGTATATGACCAAAATTCAGACATTCACATTTAGTCCTGAGAGCACAATTGTCGGATCGTGGGAAAAGCTAAAGGACTACCGACGCAAGCTCGTGGCAGCAGATGCCGACACCAACGGAGCCTACAAAGACTCCGCACTGCTACTTGTCCTCATCAGATCACTCCCAAAGAAATTTGGGACTACGATCGACACTTTGAACGCCCAGCTGAACCTCACTGTCGAACAAAAGCTAAAGTTGTTGGAAGAGAAGGAAGTCCGAGACCAGCAAGATACTGATGAACAAGCTCATCTAGCTTTCCGAAAGGTCGCCAAGTACGCCCCACCGCACAAGCGTGTGAACAAGGACTTGTTATCTTCGTCCGACTCCGAGTCCAGCACCAAGCCCAGCATCCAGTGCTACCTCTGTGGCGATGCACACTATATCCGGGACTGTGTGAAGCTTGGGAAGGCTCGAAGGCTTCTTGGGGAGTATGAAGCCGAGAGGAGGAAGAGGAAGAAGAAATCATCCTCTGCAACATCCCCCAAGCCTCCCGCTAAGACACCTGAGCAAAAGAGGTCTTACAAGAAAACTGGCAAAGCATATGGAGCCGAAGAAGCCAGGTCAGAGTCAGAGCTGGAGACATCAACCGATACTTCAGACTTGGAAGACGAGGAAATTGAGACATGTCGTCTCTCTAAAGACATACTCAGTAAGGCATCTCCATCTACCTGGGCCGGCGACACTGGCGCCTCCTCACACATGTCTGACCAACCCTCGCTGTTTAGACGAATGATCAAGATCAAGCGAAGACTTGTTCGGGTTGGAGGGGGAGAACTACACGCAGACTGGAAAGGAGAAGCCCAAATGGTATGCAAGGATGGATCTTCGACATGGCTTTCAGATGTACTGCTGGTACCTAACCTTGGAGTCAATTTGTTATCAGGGAGACGAATTTGCGCAGCAGGCATGAAGGGATGTTTTAATTCCCACACACTGTCCTTCAAACTAGGGAAGAAGACGATCATTAAAGCAACTATGGACGATGGTCTCTACGTAGTGTCACACATTGCAGATGGATACCAAGAGACGGCATTTCTGGGAAAAGAACTCTATGCACCAGCCCTAGATACAGAAGTCCTTCACACACCAACTGAGTCCGAACTCAAGGCTAGTGAAAGGGAGAGATACTTGCTGTACCACAGACGCTTTGCACACCTAGGACCTGCAAAGATTGCCAAACTCCACGAAGTCACAACGCTCCAGAACAAGATTCGAGTCCCAGTGAAGAAGGAAATCTGCGAAGTCTGCGCCCTGACAAAGATGAGGAACAGCATCCCTAAGCAATTGAGAGACCACAAAGCTGAGAAGCTAGCTCTGGTACAGTTTGACATTGCAGGACCCTTTCCAACATCTCTGCGAGGCAACCGATGGTTTCTCCTTATTATTGACAGCTACACGCGGAAGAACTGGGTTATCCCGTTGAAGCAGAAGGGAGACGCACAAAAGGAACTCAGAGCCTGGAAGATTTTTGTTGAACATCAGACCGACGAGAAAGTCAAAGCTGCTGGGACTGACAACGCGCCAGAACTCTTGCAACAAGTTGAGGAATGGAGAGTCACACATGGAGTTGAACTGCAGCCTACCACAATTGCGTCATCACATCAGAATGGACCAGCCGAGCGAAATATCCAAACTGCAGAAGCTAGTATGAGAGCAATGCTCAAGGACGCTGGTTTGCCAATTGAGTTCTGGGACGAAGCTGTGGAAGCCGACACGTACATGCGAAACCGCACTGATACAGGACCTACAATGAATGGAAAGCGAGTCAGCCCCGAAGAGGCTTTTACAGGAAAAACGCCATCTATTGATCACATCCGTGTATGGGGGAGCAAGTGCTACTCCTACATCCACCCTAAAACAATTCCAGCAGATCAACGACACGACAAGCTTGTGGACCGCGGCAGAGTTGGGGTATTCATGGGATATTCTGAGACAACAAACAAGCAGTTCAAGTTCTACTCGCCAGAACTAGGATATACCTCAAGATCAAGCCGTATATCAGTAGACGAACACACACCTGGAGGGAGAGTCGAACTACGGTTGCGGAACATTCTGGCTGGATCACAGGGAACGCCAAATACTATGCCAGACCGAAAACCAAGAGGAAGACCAAGGAAAAATCCTACTCCTGCTCAAACGACTGCTGCTCAACTAGATCCTACTCAACGAGTTCCTGCAGAACCGACTCCTGCAGAACCAACATCTGTAGATCCTACAGAACCAACTTCTGCAGATCCTACAGAACAAGCCACTGTGGAACAGATGGAACCACCGACTGCAAACGAGATGGAACCACCTCCTGCGGAACAATTGGGACCAACTCCTAAGCCAATCAAGCGTGGAAGAGGAAGACCAAGGAAGCTGACTACCGCTCCTCCTACTACCGTCTCACAAGATGAGCGAGTACCGGATCTGACGACTAAAGAACCTGAGGAACCAGCCCAATCCTTGCCGGAAGCTCCACGATACTTCACGAGACAGTCTAAACGCAAGAGATCTGGAGAAGATACTGCTGAGGATGAAAGACTCTGTAAGATTATCAAAGCTATGCTGGCGCAAGTCAATCTCACGGACGAACAAGCCCAGACAACTGAGAAGGCCTTCCCAGCAACGGAGATCGCAGGAATTCAGATTCCCCAGACATATCAACAAGCTATCCACGACCCAAAGTACGGAAATAAGTGGAAAGCAGCGGTGCTGGAGGAGATAATCTCGCTAATGGAAAACGGAACCTGGGAAGAAGTCTTACGGCCAAAAGATGCCAACATGGTTGATTCAAAGTGGGTTTTTACAATCAAAACCAAGCCAGACGGAACAATTGAACGATTTAAAGCACGCCTTGTGGCACGTGGCTTCACCCAAGTACATGGAATCGACTACAACGAGACCTTTGCGCCGACTGTCCGCATGGATACCTTGCGTCTATTCCTGGCTACTGTCGCAGCAGAAGACCTGGAATGTTTCCATTATGATATCAAGAATGCGTTCACTGAATCTCACCTCAAGGAACAGATTCTCCTTAAGCAACCTGAAGGAGTTCATGTCAAGAAAGGACATGTCCTGAAAGTGCTTCGAAGCCTGTACGGACTGAAGCAGGCTGCTCGCGACTGGAACCTGTTGATAAAGAAAGAGCTTCTTGCATGGGGGTTTGTGCAAAGCCTTGCAGACCCTTGTATGTTTGTCCATGAGGAAAGAAAGATTCGAATCCTAGTCTACGTTGACGACGTTCTTGCAGCGGCAAAGGAGCAATCCCAAACTGAGTGGTTCTGGAAGAAGCTTTCTGGACGATTCAACGCCAAGAACCTGGGGGAGGTACACAAGGTCCTTGGAGTGCGAGTCACACGAGACAGAAAGAACCGCACAATCCTCCTTGACCAAGAGCAATACCTGCGCGCAGTACTTGACAAGTTTGGAATGTCAAGCAAGAAGCATAAGGACAAGAAGATCCCATCTGCCGATTACACCTCATTCAGACCGGCTACTGACAACGACACTCGAATTGACACAACTGAGTACCAGCAAGGAATTGGAAGTCTGATGTTCGCTATGGTTCTCACACGTCCAGATATTGCATTCACCCTTGGGAAGCTAAGCCAATACATGAGCGATCCAGCAGAACATCATGGCCATGCACTGAAAAACCTGCTACGGTATCTCCGATCGACAGTCTCAATGAAACTACGCTACGGACCAGGGGGAGCACACTCACAATTTGTCATCTACTCTGATGCTGACTGGGCAAGCGACATCGTGGACCGAAAGAGCGTTTCAGGAAGCACGGCAATGTTCTATGGAGGGCCAATATCATGGTCTAGCAAGAAGCAACGGTCAGTTGCTACATCAAGCTGCGAGTCTGAGTACATGGCACTATCAACATGCTGCAAGCAAGGCCAGTGGATTGCTCAAGTGTTCAGAGACCTTGGTTTCCCAAAGTACATTGGAAAAGACACCAACAAGGTTCAGATGCTGGGAGACAACCAGGGCGCCATCGCACTTACAAAGAACCCTCACCTCCACGAAAGATCAAAGCACATCGACGTCTGTTATCACTTTGTCAGGGACCTGGCAGAACAAGGCAAACTTGATGTGGCCTATGTGCCGACTGCAGACATGGTTGCAGATGGAATGACAAAGCCTTTGCAGCGAGTTGCATTTGAGAGATTCAAGAACCAACTGGGAGTTATCTATGGACCGGACCTGTCCTGAGGGGGAGTGTTGAGAATAACTGGGTTCAGTCCAGGGTGGAAGGTGTTCGGGAGTCACATGATATGCTGTTGTGGCAGGCACTGCCTGGTGGGCAATGGCACTCACAATGACAGTGTGAGTCTTACACACAACACGATAGTCAATACAATACGTTGCAGCCACCCCGCCTTGTTCCTCTCCTACTCGGTTATCCATGGTAGTCATACTACCAGAGGGACCTTGTTCCAATAAAAATCAATATACCTGCTTCCAATTATTGAATCCGTTTGAATTTGTTTGAAAAATCGTCACGTGTGAGGTTGTTGAGATACCCGTGATAGCAGCCGACGATCGATTTCCTGGGGTAGTACCCCCCCCCAACCCTCCTAAATTAACACCAGAGCAATTGTATAGTCGCTAGTGGAGCAAAAAGATAGCTGTAGTCAGATTGAATTAAACCTACAAGCTTAAAAAGCCTGTGGATTTAGTCTAGACTAACAGACGCCTACTTAAGTGGTGGTGTTCGTAGACTTAATGTTACGATCAAGGTAGATCAACAACCTACAACAGGAATCTACAGGACCGAGGACAACTGCGGGGCAGGACGTGTCACAGTATCACGTGACTACCGTCCAGTCTTGGCACTACCATCCACCACGTCCATGGACGACAACGACCTCCACAGGCGGGACTACCACCCACAGTGTCGAAGGGATGGTAACAGTATTAGTGGACGGTCCCCTTAGTATATAACAAGTAGGAACACAACCCTTATGGTTCGTGTTCAACCTCGTCAATCAAGTTTGTCTTTGGAATCTCAACCTGCCCTCGAGCCAGATAGTACCCTCTATACTACTCAGTGCAACCCCTATCATCACGAGCTTTGCTTAGGTGATAACCCTACCGGTCCAGATACCTTACTTATCCCCGAGAACCAATAGAATTAGTGCTTACGGTCTTTGACTAAAGTACGGCTTCAACACTTAATTGCGGTCTGCTGGCCTGGACTAAATCCCTTCTCTTCCCCCTCTTTTAGATAGAAGATCCTTAAGGCTACAGATATATATACAATATACTAAATAGGGTAATATTGTGGTGTTGTAGTGTTGTGGCAGAGTGAGATTCTGATGAGAGCTTAGGTCTGGCATATAAGCACGAATATCAATTAACGTGGTTCACCAGCGAGCGGGCCACCCCACCGAGTGGGCCAGCAAACCCCACCAAAGCGCCTTCGCGACAACAACACGTAATGTCGCAACAGCGCAAAGCTCCCAGAACCTATACTGATCCAATCAAACCAGTTCCAAAGTGAAAGACGCGCTGCAGCTATCTACAACGTCCCTCGAACCACTGTGCAACACCGACGCGACGGGAAACGCTATCGACGCGATTGCGAGCCGAATTCAAAGCGCCTTACAAAGCTAGAAGAGGAGGTGATTATACAGCGGATACTTGACGAGAGTCTACGTGGCGTACCGCCCTCGAAGCTACACGTACGAGCTATGGCTGATAGACTGCTGCGAGAGCGTGGCGGGAAGCCTACAGGCAAGAACTGGGTTGATAGGTTTATCGCGCGTACACCTGAGCTGCGCACGCCATGGAGTCGTCCGTACCATCGCCAGCGAGCTGCCTGCGAAGACCCAGCGGTTATCCGGCCCTGGTTCAGCCTGGTTCAATCGATGAAGGCGAAGTATGGTATCGTAGATGAGGACACCTGGAACTTTGATGAGTCTGGCTTCATGATGGGCAAGATATCCTCTCAGCTTGTTGTTACAGGCTCAGAGAAACCTGGGAAATAGAAGAAACTACAGCCTGGCGATCGCGAGTGGGTTACCCTGGTCCAAGGCGTCGCTGCGACGGGGCGCATTATCCCACCCTTCCTCATCTTTGCAGGCAAGGTCCTTATCTCCTCCTGGTTCACTGGTCTACCTCGCAACTGGGTTGTCACAGTCTCTCCTACTGGCTGGACCAACAACGATGTCGCGCTGGCGTGGCTCAAGCACTTCGACGCTCATACGAAGGCGTCCTCTGCTGGGGCATACAGGCTGCTCATTATTGACGGCCATGACAGCCACTGCTCAATCGAATTCCAGGACTACTGCAAGGAGAACAAGATTATTACCCTCTGTATGCCACCACACTCATCGCACCTCCTGCAGCCTCTTGACGTTGTCCCCTACTCGCTGTTGAAGCGCCACTACGGCGACGGGATCTCGCTCTTGGCACGCAGCCGCATCCACCATATTGACAAAGAAACCTTCCTACCAGCATTTAAAGCAGCTTTTGAGAAGACATTTACACCAGAGAATATCCGCGCAGGGTTTCGAGGCGCTGGGCTAGCCCCGTATGACCCTGACGTTGTGTTATCGAAGCTGGATGTGCAGCTACGTACGCCAACGCCACCTACACCAGGCACTGTCGCCTGGGAGGCGCAAACACCGCGCAACGCCCGCGAGATAGAGGCGCAATCTACGCTAATTCGAAATCGCATACAAAACTATCAGGGGTCTCCAGCAAGTTCATTAGATGAGCAGGTCAAGCAGCTAAGTAAAGGCGCTCAGCAGATAGCTTATAATATGGTGTTGGTGCAGGAGGAAATAGGCCGCCTTCGAGACGCTGTTGATACGCTTACAAAGCGCAAAACCCGTAAAAGGCGGTATATACACGCAGAGGAGACTCTTACAGTTGGTGAGGTATCTGACCTGATTGCTGAAAAGGAGGGTGGTAGTCGTGAGGAGGGCGAGACGCCTGCGAAGAGGGTGCGCGCAGAGAGACGCTGCGGCCGTTGCAGCGAGGTTGGGCATAACTCCCGCACCTGCAAGGTAGAAATAGAGGACGTAGATGATAGCGACGCTTCTGAATAATATTACGCTATTATGTACAGTACAGTAATTTGTTGTGGTGTTGCGCTACGTCGCTGCGTAGGCGCTTTGGCGTGGTTTGCTGGCCCACTCGGTGGGGTGGCCCGCTCGCTGGTGAACCACGTTAGTAATAACTAAAGTAATGCTGCTAAATTGGTTCTACTTGTTAGATTTACTCTATCTCTGTTGTGGCAGATTGTATAGCGTTTTTGCATCAACCCTTGGCAGAGGCGGTGATGTTGATGGGCCAGCCGCGTCCTTTTCGCGTACACAACGCGTCAACACCTACCCCCCCATCTATCTCACTACACTTACGGCTTGTGCACTATGTACTATGCCTCCAAAGCGTACACACGAGCCTGCCGACGCAGCTGAATCAGCTGCTAAATACCCAAAACGTACGCCGAAGCCCTCGTTGAAGAAGCGCGAAGGAGACGGGAGCCACTCTATCCATCACAACACTACACCTGAGCCTCCATCTACACCTTTAACTCAGTTAAACGAGCCTATACTTGTAGATGCCTCACCCCGACGTACATCCCCGCGCCGAGACCTACAGTTAGCCACTCCAGAGGCCTTACAAATCATCGACAATAATACCTGGGAGTCACAATTGATGCATAACAAGCCTGAGGCGGCAATTGTACAACCGCTGGCTGGCTCTGACGCAGCAACGGAGGCTACAATTGATGACAACAATGATAGCAATAGGTGGATTAGCAACTACGACGACGTTGACTTTAGTCGATTGCGAGGCATGGCAAAGCCGCTGGCAGGTCCGAAAGGTAACGCCAGTTGGATCTATAAACACGGCTGGCGGGTGTGGAAAGAGCACACGTTTGAGCCGGAGTTGCTCTATTTTGTGTGTAAATACTGCCACACACATCAGCTATCTGGAGCAGTACACCAGACTACCAGATCAACAAGCGCTGCTATACAACACCTCGCTCTTGATAAACCTGGTCATCGACTTAGCAAGGCGGGTCTAATTGCTCCAAAGCCTCGACGGCAACCTGGTCAACAATCGCTACGATTTGCTACTCAGGGCGGCCTTCAGGTCTCTACATCTACCTTCAATGAACTAGGTAACTTTGACGTACACGGATTTCGGCAGGCTGCTGTGCTATGGCTAGTTGAGAACAATCGACCTCTCCGAGAGTTTGAGACGCCAGCGTTTCGTAGCATGATACGGTTTGCCAACCCAGAGGCAGAGGCGGCGTTGTGGAGGTCCCACAACAGCGTCTCACGATTTGTGATGAAGCTATACAGCTATATGCAACCACAGGTCACACGCGCGTTGGCGGAGGCGGAGAGTCAGATACACATAAGCTTTGATGGATGGACGTCTAAAGGCGGCAAACGTGGCTTCTTCGCTGTGGTTGCTCACTACACCAACAAGGACGCTGAGATAGTTGACCTACCTATCGCGCTGCCACAGGTTGTCGGCGCCCACACTGGCGAGGCTATAGCTGACGCTGTAGCAGCCATCTTACAGTACTTGAATATTGGTCGTAGCAAGCTTGGGTACTTTGTACTTGACAACGCGGCTAACAACAATACTGCTGTTAACAAGCTTGCTGCAATGTACAACTTCAACAGCACCAATCGCCGTCTCCGCTGCGCCTGCCACATACTCAACCTCATCGGCCAAACAATCATGTTTGGTCGCGACGCTGACGCGTATAACAACGAGCCTGAGAACATAAAGGAAGAAGAGTACTATATGAGAGAGTGGCGGAAGGATGGACCATTAGGCGTCTTTTTCAGCGTTATTAACTACATCAACACGCCAAATCAGTACGCGTTGTTTGCGAGCTGTCAACGACAGGCCGTGAAGGAGATGGCTACTGGCTCTGCTACAGCTGCTATCCGCGAGCCTATCAAGCCTGTTGTCACACGCTGGAATAGCTTTTGTAGCTCACTTGAGCGTGGTGTAGAGCTTCAACAAGCCATCACGTCGTACGCCGATTATCACATAACGGAGACCAAAGCCGCTGACTCTACTGTGCGGACTCGCAACAACAAGCTCCCATTAGTACCATCCTGGATGAGGTCAACTGGGCTTACTGCTGCTGACTGGGCAGTGATCAACGACTATATTGCTATCCTACAACCTCTCAAGTTTGCTACTGATCGCCTACAAGGTTGTGGTAAGAGTGGACGTCACGGCGCGCTATATGAGGTTATCCCTGTGCTGGAGTCTATAATTAATGAGTTAGATAGCCGCCTTGAGCCATACCGAAGCGTTGATTATATGCCATCCGAGGCGCCTGAAGACCACCTGCCGATCAACCTACGAGCCGCGAGGCGGAAAGCGACTCAATACCTTGACAAACTACTAGAGTCACCTGTCTACTACACCGCTACAATACTCCATCCGCGCTACAAGACCTACTGCCAGCGGCTCTGGCGCAACAAACCCGACCTTCTCCGCGTTGCGCATGCAGGCTTCCTACAACTCTGGGCACCGTACAAGCCGACAGACGCGATTACAACCTCACCAATCTCCCTACCAAAGCACGCGATGAGCAGCTTTGACGACGCGATCGATTCTATACTTGACGCTGGCAATAGTGATTGCGACGCGATGGAGAAAGATGAATACAAGGAGTGGCTAGAAGAGCCTGCGTGGACAGCTCAACAACACAAGGACGGCGTAACAGCTATACAATAGTGGTTATCGCTGAAAACAAAGTACCCCAACCTCGCGCGGCTCGCGATTGACGTACTAACGATCCCTGCCTCTGAGAGCGACTGTGAGAGTCTTCAGTGCTGCTGGCGAAATCTCAGAGCCACAGAGGCGAAAGATGAACCCACATTTACTATCTGCTCTTATTTGTACGCAACGGTGGATACACGCTGGCTTTAAACCACCTGGCGCGACGGCAGCGGCAAAGTACTGCGAAGAGACGCTCGTGAAGGAGTTTGGGATCAAGGATTGGGAGGATCTACCTTAGTAATTGCTATACAAGTCGCCTTGTAGAGCCTCACAATTCTTAATAATCAAACAATCAAACAAACAAAACAGCTCCTATAGTCTATCAAAACCAATCAAACAAAGTACAACACCAGGAAATCGTCAAACAAATCAAAACCGGGCTTCAAATATTGTTTGTTTTGTTTGTTGACAAGCCTGCCGTTCATGCCTTTCCCACTTTTGTATATGAAGTCTTTATATTTGAAGAACTTAGCAGGTGTTACAGGGTTCTTAACGCCCTTGAGGATGGCTCCTCCCTTCACTCCAGCAGCTTTGTTAGCAGCCTTAGCAACCTTGTTATTGCGGGTGATATTTTGATTGATTTCACGCAGAGCGCGCTCCTCTTGAGTACCAGCAACTTCAGCACGCGCCCTCTTATTTTCGATAAGCCTACGAGCCTTCTCATTTGCTCGGCGTACGCGTTCAAGTGTCTCCTCACGATCCTCATCCTCCTCTGCTACCCATACTAAACAAGGGCGTTTTGGGCTTGTGAGGGTTGTATCAGAGGATGTAGCAGCGCAGATCATGAGATTGAACGCAGGTGGACGGTATGGGAGGGCGTATTGATTGGCTGGGGCGCCACGAGGCCTCCAAACGTACTGCTTGCCACCACGATTGTTCCTGCCTCCGATAGATTTGCTAGTCTCGTCGTAGCAAACAAATATAAGCCGGGGAGCAAAGCGGTCGTACGTAAAAAAGATCCAGGCACAGTAGCGCTCTCTGTTCCTAATATCATCGTCGTCAAGCTCAGGTTTCTTAGGCCGTACGCCCCTAACGATAGCGTAGTCGTGCTCTTGATCACGGTGATCGTGAGCAATATTGATCAGCGTTGGTTGGCTTACTGTAATCCCAACCTCTTAGAGGACGTGGCGGGTGGCATTTTCAATGTTGTAAGTGCCAAATTGTATGATAGCATCTCGTATACAAGTACTGAGAGTGCTGCCGTTGCGTACCTTTGGCTGGGCGCCAGGGGGGCCAATAGGAGTTGAGTTTACTGTAGCTAGGAGGTTGGTGAGCGAGGGCTCGAGTGAGGCCTCCGCACAGGCCTTTTTGACCTGGCTGAAGACCTTCTGAGGTGTTGAAATGTTCAATCCCATTGCTCCGGCGATGAACGCAAACTCAGTGCCGGAGAATTGGCGTAGGGCTACAATAGCACCTTTCTGAGCTTCTGTCAGATTGCGGGAGTCTTTTGGGCGGCCTCCGGCGCGTTTAGGCGGCATGGTGAGTGTGAAGGGTGGGAAAAACAGTGTATACGAGCTGGTGATAGAGTCCTGGTGTTGAGTTACGAGCTCAGGCACGGGCTACAAGAGCTTATCGATAAAAACGCTAGCGTCTTGGCTACTCACGTGAGCGATAGTCCACCTTTTTCCACCCTTTGTATGAGCCGAATTTTGCCAAGGACGGAACTTCAGCCTCAAGTGAGTCAAGCTCGCAGTCTGTTGCTGCGGTGCTGAAATAGAAACTAAGCTTCAATAACTAGTAAACAGCAGGGTTATTGAAGCACAAAGAGAAGCCCTGAAGGTAAACACAACAAGCCGGCAGCTCTCCGCTTAGACACTCTCCCTTATATAAACGAGCTCTGCTCTACTTAGGCATGAGGCGAAACGAGCTTGCAAACAGCCATAGAGACACAGGACGAACCGAAAAAACTCCATAATGCTATGCTATGGTACCTAGGTGCGATGTTCGCGATATTCCCAACAAAGACTCAAACAGGCCCATTGTAAGAGGCCATAGCCAATGGTATACAACACCAATACAACAAACGACGCCGCTCACCCACAGCAACGTCTACATCGGCCGTCTAAAAGGATGCGCTTCGGTGTTCAACACCCACTCATCCAGGCTAATCAAGTCCTCCTCGCTGAATAGCAGATAGAAATACTTCAGCGTCTCCGCTAGCCAGAAGCTCTCCATGCTGTCGTTCAGCTCGGGGGTCTTCTTGGTCACGTCGTCGATGGCACTGTTGCCAAACTCGGTCGTGGTTGCTTTGACGACGGCTTCAAACATGCGCCAGCCAGCTTCGCGCCAATGTGAGGAGCCCGTGATGCGATACATGTACCATACTGATTCGATGGCTTCGGGGCTAGCGGGTGTTAGCAACGAGACATGTGTAGGGAGGAGGGTAAGTAGGAAGGTGTACCGGAGAATGTAGTTTCTGCTGCCGATGCGTACCACCCCCTGAGGCAAGCGCTCTTCCTCGATGCGGTTCTTGACGTACTCCTTGTGTGAGAGTTGAGGCACGGGCGAGTACAGATAAGGAAATGTGGGCATAGTGCGGCTCGGCTGTGCAAGCTCAGGAATAACAGGGGAAGCTTGAACCCGTGTGGGCGGGCCTTCGCCTTCCTCAGACTCGCCGCCCATGACGGACTCGTGGTCTTGGTTCATGGGTACGGCGGGCGATCGGACGGCCGCGGGTGGTGAGGGGTTAGCAGCTTTAGCTGGCACACCAGGTGTGTCCTCAATATTGACGTGCGTGGCATCATCGAGCAGATCGATGAGTTGGCGGCGGTCGAGGGTGTCGGCGTATACGTAGGATGGCGTCGGCGTGGGCTCTGCCGCGGCGATGGGATTCGCGATAGGGACGGGTGCAGCAGTGTAAAGCGCCATTTGTTCCTCGTACCAGGACATGGCAGAAACCAAGCCGACCTGATACTGTTGTAGCTGCTCCTGGTAGTTCTTCAGACGCGAGTCTGAACGTGGGTCGAGAATTTCATGATACAGTGTCTCGTTCCAGGGACAATCTTTCATGTTATCGCATGGCACAGCATCATAGACTTCAGGCATAATGCCTGTAGCTGTCATGTCATAGCCGTATATACAGCCGTCTGTCAACTTCTTCGCGATCTCGAGATCTTCAGGGCGATCGAAGAGCTTCGCACCCATGCCAAACATGCCGCCAGCAAAACATGTCAGGTGCGCATTTTCGGGTTCGAGGTCGCCAACGAGTGGCTCGTCTTTGAGAGATTGAACATTGAATTTACCAGAGTAGAGGACGTCGTTGCCACGAGGGAGCATGGGGCGGAAAATTAGATGCTCTTTGACTACGTCCATTGCCCACTCATACATGGTACGATACTTTTCGACCTGGCCTCCGAGGAGCAGCCACTGTTTGGGAAGGTATTCGTACGTTGAGTCAGACATGCCGCCCAACGTGTACTCTTCCCGTCCATAGTTGGATGACGACACAAAGCCTTGTGGGCTGCATGTGGGGGCCGCAGGCACAGCTAGACCGGTTGACGAAGCCGCATCAAACTTGACCCAGCCCATATTGCCCCTCTGGAGCGCAAGGAGATCAGCTGCTAGATCAGGCGTCTTCTTCGGAGGGGTCCTTCGATCAATGTCCAGTTGTCGCCGCTCCAACGCTGGCAACGCAGACATTTTTGCAGCGTTACCCAGCGCAGCCAGCATCGGATCAGCCAAGCCTTCTTTCGGTGGTACCCAGTTGGGATCGACTCCGTTTGGTGTGAGCACAATAGGGTCTGGTAGATCGAGCGGAACCATTTTCTTGCCGTCTGGCGACAGGAGTTCCGCAAGGGCGGGCGTAAGGCTAGGTGTAGATGCCTCAGCATCAGCTTTAAATGAATCCTCCACAGGGGCTTTCAATGGCGCCTGCACAGGCACATCAATAGCCACAATCTTACAGCCCGAGCCCGAGGCATCCAGATATGTCGGCCACATGCCCGGCAGTCTCGTGTTGTTCTGAAACTCCTCCAAATGGTCGGTAATGCGCGCAATCGCATCGTAGTATTTGTGATCCCCAGTGAGCTGTGCAAGCCTGGTGAACTCCATCGATAGGGATCCAATCTCAGCCAGGACGACGTGACTGCTCGCACGATGGGGATTTGACGCGAACTGCGACCTCCAATAGTAGTATGTCTCTGGCATACGGTTTGGCGTGTCAAACGCGCTGTACAGGACCTCTGCAAGCTCCACCGCCTTGTCCAACAGGACTTTGTATTTTTTCCCGCTAACATCGTACGCTGCGAGCAGGCCACCCAAGTATCGAATGGTCGTCTCGAAGAGCGGAATATCGGCGCGCGATGTCGTCGTAAAGTCAATCGTAGAAACAGCCTTGACAGCGTCTGCAAACTCCTCTTTCAGCCCCATGATCCACAGTGTGTCAAGGGCATCCACCAATGTTGCACGCCAGCCGGCAAATGGGTCTTTGAACTCGCCAGACACAGGCTTGAGCTCATCGTGCTCCCAAGCAAGCTCCCTGTATCCCTTCCAGGACTTCTTGAAGACATCCCTGATTGCGTCCAACTTTTTCATTCTTTCTGCTCGCGCTTCTGGTGTCTCGGGCTTGAAATCGAACTGTATCCTCTTGATTGGCCTCGACTTGCCAGCTGGTAGCTGGATCATCGACTGAGAAGGAACAGGAAAGTTCTCAGGCAGCTTCGACCAGTATACCGGTTCGATACTCGATGATTCTGGGAGAATGGCGTTCGCAGGATTGCCATGTGGTTGACCAAGGGCTGGCGTGGGAATTGTAGGCATGTGCTGCTGCGGCAGCTTCGGTGTCACAGCGGGGCTCGATGCGGGCGCTGCAGATGACTTCCTGCCAACAGGATGTTTAACGGGCGGGGCGTCTGTAAAGGCGTCTTCCTTGTCGCAGCAGGTACGTCGGCTTCGAATCTCCTCGTCTCTTGCGCGATAATGTTGGGACTGTGTATGTATTGCGCAGCATCTTCAGCTGCATCCTCTAGCCGTCCAGCCGCGCTCGACGCAGCTTCCCGCCATGTTGCGCCTGACGTCCCAAACTTGTAGAGCGCAAAGACGGCAATGACAGCGAAGATGAGAAAGACGCGATATCTCCGCATGCGAAACATGGCTGTGCAATCAGCAGCGCAGCGCGCCTTGTCTCGTGAGGTGGGTGTGCGATTGTGACCGTGGAAGTTCGTGGCGTCGTTTACGAAGTTGTATTGCGAAGGGACGCGCTCGTGGTATATCTCGTGGTCCCAAAGGGCGGCGGCGTGTTATTAGGGAATGAGTGATAAGAGAACGGCGAGGTTTCAGAAGACTCCAATAATTTGGCAGATCAGCGCTGCCATCAGGACAGTTGGAGGAGGAAGGAACGAAGAAGACAGCGTGACACAAAGAACAGCCCAAGAAAAGATAGATTGAGGGGCACACAGGAGAGCGTGCCTGGCTGAACTTCACGGCCTTGGCTTTTCGAGAGGAGCTTAGTTGTGATGCACGACCCACTGAAGATCGCCACGGGCGTTGCAAGTGGCTTGAGTCGTGGGACAGTGAGCAGAGTCTCTTGACGGATGCCTGTCGATTAATTGTGGGAGTGTGCCAGGACTTATTGAGACCGTGTAGAGTTTCATGGTGGCCAACATCTTTGGAACGCCGCTCGTGCTTTTCTTTGGTCGACAGGAATGTCAAGTCTGGGTGAACCACGGTACCGCGGCACGATCGCTGGCAACCCCCGCACCCATGTTTGGAAACTGGGGCTAGCAAGTTAAGCTTAAGCTGCGGCTGGGATAGGGGTCCTGGACATCGGCGTTGATATCTTTGCGACGATACGCATGTGAACTTTCGTGGAAGTGTCGCTCATTAATGTACTAACGTAGTTTATAAGCAAGCAGGCCAACATAAGCAAGCGGGCCACCTAGCAGAGTTAGGATAATTGCAATGCATATACCGCAACACCACTATTACTTACTACAATTTGCAGGCAGTGGAAATACTATCTAGACTCGTCGCTTTCAGATAAATCTACAATTTCAACTGCGCAGGTGCGAGCGTTGTGGCCAGTCTCTCCACAACGTCCACAGCGCCGCTGCGTGCGCACCCTCTTTCCAGGCTCTTTACCTCCCTCCTGCTCACCACCCTCCCTTTCAACTATCAAATCAGCTACCTCACCTACTGTGAGGGTCTTATTTGTCCGAATGTACTTCCTCTTTCGACTTCTGACCTCTGTTGCTACCTCTACTGCCTTTCGAAGCCCTGCCATTTCCTGTCGCATCAACACTGTTTCATGCCCCATCAATGCAACCCCTTTATTGAGCTGCTCAACTGCCCTAAGAAGTGGAGAAGGTGGAGAATCTCTGTGCAGCCGTACACGCTCGCAAAGCAAGTTTGATTGGGCCTCTACCTCACGAAGGTTGCTTGGTGTTTTGGATTCCCATAGGGTGTCCTCTGGCTTAGGCGGTGTTGGCGTACGAAGGACCACATCAAGCTTTGAAATTACCGCTTCTGGGTTGTGTGGGACCAGTCCAGCACCCCTGAAGCTTGCGCAGATATTCTCCTTTGTAATTGCCTTTTCAAAAGCTGCTTTAAAGGCTAGTAGGAAGGCCTCCTTATTCTGCTTGGTGCCGTACCGTGCCAAGCCACTGATCTCATCTCCATATGCCCGCTTCAAGGGCGAAAAACAACCCACATCAAGTGGCTGCAGCAGGTGCGACGAGTGAGCAGGCATACAGAGAACAATAATCTTCTCCTCCTTGCAGTATTTGTGAAATTCATGTGAGTTGTGGCTCTCGTGGCCATCCACAATTAGCAGTCTGTGTGCACCCACACTACGTGCCTTTGTATGGGTATTAAAGTGCTTTAACTAGGCGAGACCAAGCTTATTTGACGTCCAGCCATTAGGACTGACCTCAATAACCTAGTCCCGGGGTAGATTGTGGAACTAGGAGGTAATAAGGACCTTGCCAGGGAAGATTAAGAAGGGTGGTAGAGCCCATCCCTTTGCGTTGACTCCTTGGATATCTGTAACCCACTCACGGTTCCCTGGCTATATTCCCTTTGAGTTTCCTCGCTTTTCAGACCCTGTAAGGACCATTTGACCCTTGATTACCCCTATTATAAACCCTGTCTCATCAAAGTTGTATGTGTCTTCATCTGTGATGCCGTACTTGGCCTTAGTGTTGGCAACCAGCTCAAACCAGGGCGTTATAACGCGTGGGTCTTCGTTGAGGGCTCGCTGGCGATCGTATGGACGACTCCTTCGAAGCCTAACCTCAGGCGTACGCTTCTTGAAGTTATCCACCCAGCACTTGCCAACAGGCTCTCCACCACGCTCTGCAAGCAGATCGTTGGCCATATCTCGCACCATATCCCTTGTAGCGCCTATCCCTCGCTGGTCAAGGTCAAGTATACGTCGGACAAGCGCCTCCTCCTTTAGCTTGCTCAGTTTCTTTGAATTGGGCTCACGATCGCGTCGAGGGAGGGCTCCTTGGCGTCGTCGTTGGAGGGTAGTTCGAGGCACGCTGAAGGCTGCAACAACACGTCTTTCGCTCTCGTCGCGATCTTCAATTGTAGCTTGGATAGCAAGCTGTAATGTGCCTTCAGTGTAGGACAGTTGCGCGTTGCGTTGTGGTGGCATTGTGGCATAAGCCAAGTTTAGGGTACATTTTGCGAAGTTGGCCCGCTCGCTTATAAACTACGTTATATGATGCATATAGAGTGCATATAGCGTGCACGAATGGAGCAAGTCGCCTTCCGTGCCTGCGCACAACAAGGGCGACATCCCCGCCACCTGCCCGTGCGCCGTCTAGCAAATACAGAGTTCCCCTCAGTCCTTCTTCTCTTCTGGCGGCGGCAGCATGACTACATACTCGCGCTCGCTCCCTGCAAACTTCAACATGTCCTTATCCCTCAGCTCGAAGTAGCGGCTGGCCTCAATGGCCTTCCCATTCAGCTCTGTGCCATTGCTACTCTCCAGATCAATCACATACGGCTTGACCCTTCCCTTGGTGCTTTTCACCCCAAACTCATCCTCCACAACCTTCTGTATGTATCTGAACTGTATCACCGCATGCTGTCCACTCGAACTAGGGTGCTCTAGCACGTAGTCCACGACTTCGTGCGAGCGACCCAGTAGCCAACAGCTCTTCTGCCACAGCTCGATTGTGTCGACCACGTCGTCGCCCTTGAACACAAATATGCGCCAGGGTTGTGACGGGGACGGTTTGCGCGCCTCGGGGGCTCGTGGTACTTGAGGGAGATCTTGGTGCCTTCGACCCGGTTGGCGTGCTTGGCTAGGGCACCGGTGGTCTTGAAGTTGGGCTTCTCCTTGTTGACAGGCGCACCGCCGTACTTGCTGGGTGCCTGCGCTGAGTTGTCGACGCCGCGGAAGGAGACTTCCTGGTCGGGCAGAGGCTTCTTGTTGCGCTGGTGCGGAGATTGTGAACGCGACTCTGAGCGGCTGCGGCGGCGCCATTTGGGCGGTGGTGATCTGGAGGCGAATGGAGAGCGTGAGCGGTGTCTGCGCTCGCGAATGGCAAGCGGAGAGCGTGAGCGCTTGGCGTCCTTCGATCGGTCTCTGCGCCGTCGGTCTCGTGAGTGCGAGCGATTGCGTCTGCTGTGTCCGTCCCGTGACCGCTCTCGCATGTGGTCTCTATCCGCGCCCTTGTCTTTCGAGCGGTCGCGCCGCCTATCTTTCGAGTGGTCGCGCCGCCTGTCTCTCGATCGGTCGCGCTTCTTCTCTACAGATCTGTCTCTCCTCCTGTCCTTTGATCGATCGCGCCGTGTGTCTCTCGAACGGTTTCCATGGCGGTCCCGCAATCTGTCGTGTGTCTTCCCCCGTGAGTCGTCTCGAGGTCTCCTGTACGGCTCTGACGATCCACCTCGCCCGCGTCTGCTCGCGCTTGCCGCTGGCGAAGCATCCTTTGGCCTGCGGTCGTTTGAGCGGTCTATGGGCTTCCTCTCCCGTGATCTACTTCTTGACCGGTGACGTGACGTGACCGAGGGCTCCTTGCTTGCTCGTTCTGGCTCTTTGCTTGTGATTCTCTCTCGCACAACGCGCGGTGGAGTGGGGACCTCGCCTCTGGCCAGCTGTTGGGTCAGAAGTTTCCTCTGGCTGAAGGGCGACAGATCTTTCGCCATGATGCGACCGCTTCTTGGGGGGCGACTGTAGTACGGCGCAGCCTGGCGCGATCTGGCGTTTCAGGTCGTGAAAACGGTCAAAGAGTGATGTGAAATGCAATCACCGCAACACCGTAGGCCAGTGCAAATAGCAAGGATCGCTCAGTGTAACACGGCCCTGTTCCGTACAGCGCATGTGTAACTGACCGGGCTTCTACAAACGGTTGCAGGGCAAGACAAGAGTCAGTTGCAAACTTTTGTAACAGCCGTTCGCGGTTTCTGATGACGATCTTTGGGGGTGGCCCAAGCTCGCTCCTGCCTGCAGCACCCATCACAGGGCGCTTCCCTTGCTGTCTCCATGCGCCAATTCGTCCAGCCTCTGTTTGGCGTTCACAGTCTCCCTGTGGAGAAGCGCTTGCATGTCTCCTCAGCGAAGGATTCTCGCGTCTCACCCACTCGACTTTGGCCCCCAGTCAAATATGCACGCCATGCTCCAAGCGTGCATCGTACACCGAAACATGGCAGCAGCGGACATTTGCAGTAGCCCAAACCGCCGCCACCGTAATTACGGCGCAGTCAAAGTTTCGAGGCCTCCTTGAATGAATATCGCTCCGGACCCATTCGTCTTCTGCTGTCCTCGCCGTTTCTCACCTTGGTCATTCGTTTCTGTAGTCCATCGCATTCGCCATAATGTCTTATTAATTCTCCCTTTCATCGCGTCCCTCAGAGCGCGTAAATGCCACAATGAGCTCCAAACGACTGTTTTCTTGGCAGAAGCGTCAGTCCAATGTAGAGCCCTACTACAAGACGGGGGGTTTGCTGTCCATTGACGACCTGGAGGGGGAACCCAGCAATGGTGCAGCAGAAGCAAAGGTACGAGTGACCGCTGTAACGGCTGGTGGTGAGCTGGCCATGCGCAGCAACGTGTTCGTGCATGGAAAGGTGATTGTGGCTGTTGGCAGAGGCATGCGCCGGGAAGCTGCAGGCTGCTTCGTCGTTATGACTGTGTATTCGCTGACATGCTGCAAGGACACGCAAAAGGCACGGCGGTGCCCCTCCAACCTCACTATAATCCCTCCAGAGAACCAACACCCCACGTCGAGCCCCCTGTCCTCTCCATACAATGCCCGCCGTATCAGCTCGACGTCCAATCTCATGGCTCTCTTCAATGATTTGCTACGCTCACCATCGTTGAGCGCTGCGGCCTATCCAAGATCTCCTTCCATACAAAAGCCCCTGCCCACTCGACCACGCTCGAGCTCCGGACCATCTCCAGACCTCCCGGTCGAGTTACCTGGATCCCTTCTACAACAGAATCAGGGCTTCCCATATTTTGAAACCCCAGACTTCATACTGAGTCGACCCACTTCGCAAAACGTTAGACGAGGCACACATCCACCTGATATATGTGCTGGAGACGAGGGAGACGTTTTTGATCTTTTACACTTGTTTCCTGGACCTTTGGATTATTCACGGAGTGTCCCGAGTATGAATTCCGGGTATCAAGAGAGTGTGATGAAGTCTTCTCACAGTGGGACTGCTCCCAATGCCAGCCCCATTAGAAAGTCAAAAGCGCACAGGATGCACCATAGGAAGGCACTGAGCGACATCGAATGGAGCATACTCGCAGATTCGGAAACAATCAATAATAGCCAGGTCGTGGTTTCATCTGCCCCAAAGCATGCCAATGCCAGTCACGACTTGAACAAATTGCCTGTAGACACCGACAGTCTGTCGCAGCCGTCGCCGCTGGTCACCGAAGTAGAAGCCTTAAACAGTACCTTTGACAGACGCGCAAGCCGCCGAGACGATGTAAGTACTAGTTGTTCCTTTGCAGTTGTGTTCACTCGCCGAGTTCGTGCTGTGCATGACGAAACGGTTTCAGATCGCTCGCACTCACCTTACTCGCCTTAATGGGGCACTGTTTGCCTGGAATAGATAGACTCGCCTGTTGCAATCGACTGCTGCATTTGTTTCAGGACCCGGGTTTTTGTTCTGGTCATATCGGCTCAGGCGCATGGGTTGTCACTACCAGCTCGAGTACAAGGCTGCAGGAACAGGCACAATGGAACAACCTCCAGCTTCCTTCTATCCCTCAACACTCAGAAACAGCAGAAGTTGCAGTTGAGTTCACCCATTGATGTATAATCACTGATCACAAGCAGCTTGGTGCATGTGCTACGCCAAAACCGACAACCACGCGCGGCAGACGCACCGAGGATCTAGAAGCTACCATTGCGACACGAGACCAGACAATATCAACATTACGATCACAGTTCGGCAGTTTGAGGTCGTCACACGACGCTCACGCTGCAGAAGTTGCGTCATTACGGAACTACGCAAGGCTACTGGAAGAGCAATTGGCTCAGCGCCCAAGCCTGCACCACGGTGAGTGTAACTGTACCTCCTTGCCTCGCCTTCACTTTGTTTTCTTCATTTTGCATTCGTTGCAACCGCCAATTGGCGATCACCGGATTTCGTGTTCGCTAGGGCTCTTTGCAGCTCTAGCCAGGGGCACAAGTCACTAGTTATGCAACGACATAACGACTTCAGCTGACATACATCTAGCGTCAAGCAATAATCTCCTGTCTCTTCTCGATACCAGCGAGGATTCCTTCACACCTAGCCGTAAAAGCTCGCTGCACACAACCGGCACTTCTGCCAGCTCAACCTTATCATCTGGGGTTGCACAGGAGAAGCCACAACGGCCCCCCACAAACTCCGACATGGAGAGCTTGAAGCACAAGCTGAGCACTACGCGTCGGCCGCAAACCACAGACCGCAACCTGTTACCCGAGCTCAATCAATTCAAGCAGAATAACGTCGCGCTGCAGACGCAAATAGGATCGTTGATGGCAAAATTGAACGAATCCAAGAAGAGCGAAAAGGCGTTAAGGGCGACCCTGCAGGATGTCGAACAAAGGTGCGCGGAAGCCGAGAGCAAGGCAAGCGAAGCACAACGACTTGCAGCAAGCGCACATGCGCTGCAGAACACGATTGATCATCTTGAATCCCGCCTCGAAATTGCCAATACCGAAAAGCTAGACGCCCAAGAGGAGCTGTTCAATATACGAGAATTGAAATCACCGTTCGACGCTCGGTTCCCCAAGCTACAAATAGCAACGCAAGACGCTCACGATAGCGTGGATACAGTTTTCTCGAATGAATCGAAATCAGGTCAGCAACGCAGCTCAATGGCGACTTTATCTACATCTGTCGAACGTATCGAGCAACTACAAGACGAGATCAGACACAAAGACGCCTATATCTTCGACTTGGAAGGGGATAGCATTCAGCTGCGGCAGATGCTGGATCTAGCTAATCAACAGTACGAGGAGATCAACTTGCAGCTGAATAACCAGAACGAGCTCCTCAGGAAGGCAAAAGAGACGGAAGAACACATGGGACAGCTACGAACTGCTATCATAGAACGAGAGGCTGTCATCGGGGAGAAAGAAAAATTGGTCCGTGATGTGGAAAGGCAACTCGAGCACCACAAGCTCCTATTGCAAGCAGAGATACGGAAACACGCCACGATGGCACGATACCTTGCCGACGAGAGCAATCCACTCCCTGACTTGAGCGCTCTTGTGACCAAGAAAGATATTGACAGGTGGATCCAGAAACTCAATCAACGTCTAAGGAAAGCAAAGCCCATGAGTCCAGCAAAGAGACCCTCAACAGCAGTCGAGGCGCACATTG
The DNA here is from genome assembly GCA_009982855.1 of Lizonia empirigonia. Classification (NCBI taxonomy): domain Eukaryota; kingdom Fungi; phylum Ascomycota; class Dothideomycetes; family Pseudoperisporiaceae; genus Lizonia; species Lizonia empirigonia. Next base: position 464,060 of record JAADKA010000033.1, on the reverse strand, counting down.
AGGATCTGCGCAATGAAATTGACTTCTATGTGCGTGAGATCATATATTACAAGTTGGATATTCGAGGCTACAAGAGCGACATCAAAAAGCTCAACAGGATTACGGCGCAGCTAGGCAGCTATGAACAGGGGGCTAACGACCTCAACTCTGATACATCATCGCTCCGACCTACACCTACACCCAGCCGCTCGCAATTCTCATCAAGGACTCCAGTGCTGAAGAGCTCAGAGCACCCGTCTCCTGCTTTTATCGGTCTTGCCACCGCGAACATAGTCTCAGCCGGTGCCTTGACACCTCCGCCATCGTCGACTGCAGACAGTCCCAATGAGTCGCCGGTGGAACCAACGTCATATACACAGGATGATTATGAAGAAGCAGCTTCAAGAATCCCAGTCACACCTCACGCGCCTACCAAAGTCACAATCATTAGTGCGCCGCACACTTCTCCTGTCGCCGCCATGCAAGAAAGCCCAACCACCCAGCGCGGTACGACGCTTTCTCCTGCCATGGATGTTTCGGAGCGACTATCGATTCATGAGCTCGATTTTGCACAACAGCCAACCCTTTCAGCGGACGCACATGATACGAATGCGGCCAATAATACGCTGCCCTCACTATTGAATGTTGATCGGCCGACTCTCGAGCGAGGCGTCTCTGATGCGTCCACTGTGCGTCCTGTCGTGCCGACATCGAAATTTTCGAGGGATTTACTACAACGTTCACCCTCACCCAAACCCTACCAAATCTCGCACTCACGCGTTGGCTCGGGATCAAGTACCACCAGTCATGTTCTGCAACCCCAATCATCGTCACGCCCAGAACACAAACACAGCGGCACATCCAGTGCAGGCATACCTTTTGTCATCGCCATGGGCTCACCTCATAACCCAGCTATCGCTGTCGCAGCAAAGAACATGCCCGTCACGCGGCCACATATGTCTTCTTCTACAAGATCAAAAGCAGGCGTCGACGGCACGTTGGTATCTTTGCCCTCTAGCGTCGACAGCTCATCTTCAGGACCGCGCAAATCACCAAATTCGATCACGGGGCATAAGAGAAAGTTAAGCCTGTCATTCAGGAAAGCTGAAAATGAGATTCCTACTACGCCTATGCATTCAAGGAGTCTGAGTAGTGGAAGCATCAGAACCGCGATCAGGTGGACAAAGGGTGCGAGTAAAGACAAGGAGAAGGAAGGGCAGCTGAGGAAGGATAGTATTGGGTTACCACAGCCGCTTGGAAGCCCTTTCATGAGTAACGCGAGTGCGAAGACGATGCGAAGTGAGTCAGTGGCAATTAGTTTTGCTACTGATGATAGTGGTGAGGGTATGACCAGAGTGGTTGCTTGACTTGTTTTCAGCGGCTTGGATCCTATTCTTCGATTGGGTAACATGACAGTATGTATATTGAATTGGCGATTGATCATCGTTATCCTACTTTATGTTGGTCTTGCCGTTCATTTCACACGGTTGGTTAGCGTTGCCAGACGAGCAGCCGCTTGCATTTCTCCAACGCAAGTAAATTCTATTGATCAACATGACAATTTGTACATCAAACGGCGACTTGTTATTGTTAGCTTACTTCTACGTTGGTTCCACGTTCATTTCGTAGGGGTGATTAGCCTTGGCGGTTGCTAGACAAGCAACCGCTTAGGTGCATGTCTCGAGCGCAGACATCCTTGCAAGTTTTGTTCTGGTCACTCTGCTCTGAAGCTCCCTGTTCTTTCCGTTTCCGAATCAAACCAGCCTCCACGAAGACCTGCTTTGCACGAATTCGCCATTCTTCAAGAACATTCTGCAGCCACAGCGGAAAGCTGTGGAAGGTGACTGTTCTATCTGCCACGAGGAACTTCAGCCCGGTGTCGAAGAGCTAACTTACTGCGCGGCATCGTGTGGAGGCAACTTCCACTACGAATGTATTGAGCAATGGAAGGACCAAGCACCTACATGTGGAACGACACGATGCCCACTCTGTCGAGAGAAGTGGAAGATTCAAAAGGCTATGACAGTCCGTCGCCTAACCGACCTCGACCCCGACGGTTTCGATATCTACACTGAATGGCTCTACAGCACAAGGCTCGACATATGTGACACGCACAAGGACATACCGACACTCATCAAAGCCCATCAACTTGGCAAACAATTGAATGATCGGACTTTCTGTCACAAAGTCGTTGGAGCCCTCTTTAGAGCATATAAAAAGAATACCGTGTTACCTCGTTTGGCCCATATTAAATTAGTGTACGACGACATCACCCCCTCTAGTTCTTTACAACACTTCATGATTGAAGTCTGTACAGGGCTCAATAGCGAAGGTCTAAGGCCAATGTTCGACAATTGGGAGGCGTATCCGGCCGTATTCACGCGGGATCTTCTCAAGGCATTCGTGAAGGATGCTGAGTATACTCGTAAGTCAAAACTAGATGATGAGAAGGCTGTGTTGTGCTTACTGTAAGAAGCTGAAAGCGATTCGGAGTCAACGGGAGACGAGGACGACGAGGTGGAGGAAGGAGAAGATGACGATGAGGAAGGGGAAGATGATGGGGGTAGCGACCATGTCAAAGAGGAGGAGAAGGATGAAGATTGAGTTACGACCGGACGTAGCAACGGCGAGAATGACCGAAAGTTGGCCAACTTGGACTAGAGTCGTCTTTCGGCGGTGCTTTCGAAGCTTGTAGTTTGACTGATGGCTTCATGATCTGTTCATCATAATTTGGCAAAGGCACCATCTACGTTTACCGGTGGACCACCTCACTGGGACTAAAGGCGCTATTTCGGACAGACAGCGTAGCAAAGGCAGGCGTGAAGGTGAGATCTCAAACAAAAAACCTAGGTTCGGAATTTCGTAACCGCCCCTAGTGATAGCAATAATGGCTGTAGAGTTTCTTTGCCAACTTTCGAAGAAAAAATAATTACACAAAATTTCATCTATGAATGCTCAAGGTAGTCAACTCAGATATCCATCCTCCACGCAGTCTGCGCTTGAAAGACCTTAACTCAGAACAGCCATCAGCGTTTGGTACGTAACTTTCCAGGGCATGGGTAAACCATCAACCGGCCCCATCACGGCCGCTCGGACCGGCGTCTTGCAGAGCTGCAGGTGTCATCACCTCGCCAGCCATGTTGATCGTGAGAGTGTGAACTTCTCTGCTCTCTCTGGACTTATCGTCAGTGATAAATTCGTAATTCGACAGTCGTCACAACGTACTCCTCACTCGTAACGTATTCATCCTCAAGAGCACTATTCCGATCAGCTGTCTTCTCAAAATCCTTATCAAGCGCCTGAACTATTCCCTGCGAGGTCCTACGTCTCTGCAATTTTCCAGCAACGGGATTCGTAAACCATTTCCGCTGCGACCCCGAGCCAGCTACACGAGCGAGATCAAGTATAAACGCATCTGGTATCTCATCTCCTTCTTCGCGGAGATACTGCAGTCCATTCCTACTCCACTGCACCCAGATATTCACAAACAGACGCCTCATCGCTCGAAATCCGCTCGGCATGTCATACACAAGCCGTATCTCCTCCGGACACGGCACATCATGAAGCTCGTTGCAAGCCGTGAACACAGCACTCAACACGCTGTTGCAGAAGCTGCGATTCAGAAAGCAGAAACCTGTTTCATAGCACCGGATCAAGATTGTGAGAATCTCGTTTCCCGGGCCGCATACCCGGCCGGCGCCGTGCGAGATAAACTCGAAGTAGATCTGCAGTGCTTTTGCTTCAAGGGCGGGGAAGACGGTGGATAGCGGGGGTCCCCAGGGTTGTCGACATAGGGCGCACCGGTCGCCTGCGGCTATGTTGAGGGTCAAGAGGCGCCACTTCTCGACACAAGATAAGTGGAACGTCATGCCGCAGGAGGTGCAGAATGTAAGGTCGGTTTGGGGTGGGTCAGGGGTGTATGGAGGGATGAGCTCAGGGTAGCAGTTGTGGCATTTTATCTCTGTGCATCCGCAGTCCCTGAGATGGAAGGATTGGGGGGATACGTTTTCTAAATCTTGAGACTCGAAGACACACTCCCCCCTGTTGGGCTCGTCGACATCTCCGCTATTGCGGTGCAAGATGGAGTTGGAGAAGACCGGCGGGCGACTGTCAGGACACTGGATGTCTTCGTGGCAGATTCGGCAATCTCCATTTTGACGTCTTTTCTCGTGGAAGTATTCGCAGAGATAGGAGGACGAGAAGCTCATCATAGCTGTGTCGAGCACACAGGTGGCTGTATGCACGTAAATTCTAGGCGTCGGTCTAGTCGCTATTAGTAGAGCTCCGAAGACGTCCACAGAGGACTTTACCGGACCGACGATCTAACTTGCGGCATTCTATGGCATGACATTGTTGCTAGAAGCCTCTCTGTGGGTCGACAGAATTTGTTGTCCGGATGATAAGTAAGCTTCGATGACCTCAGGCTCTAAATACATTTGATGAGATGATTATTGGGTTTGCAGTAGAGTTTGAAGAGAGTATAGCAACTTTAAGTGATTTCATGATCAAGGGTTTGTGGGTTGATCTGTGTCGGCTCGTTTCCAGAAACCGCGTGTACAGAACCACGGGCGAAAGCGGGCGCCCTCTTAGGGGTACGAAAATCCAAGAACATGATTTCTGTAAAGAGTCGAAACTTGATTCTAGGTATATCGAAGGATGTGGTGTGAATTATCTGTCGTGAGTGATCTATCAGTACGTTAGTGCATTTCTATATTGCTCGCTACCGCAGTTTCGTCACCTAGCGTTGCTTCGAGAAACTTGAACCGAGCACACAACCTGTTGCAGGAAGGGTAAACCTGGATCTACCCGCGATTTAGTGTTGAATAATGAAGTTTGTTAGAAAGGTATATGTACCAATCAACGCAGGGGCAAAGTGTGTTCAGTGTTCACATTTTGTCTCAACAAAGTTGAATATTTCATTGGGTGAGAAGATGACCTTTTACTGATAGTTTGTTCAACGACCCAGTAACGTGTTCCACCACCGAGTGCACGGCCCCACCGAATGCACGAACTTGGCACCCACGCCCACCACAAATATGAGGCTGTACAGCCACCCACAATAGCTATTATCACAGGATTTTGTAGTCTTGAGTTTCTGTAATATAGAGGAGTATATTAGGAACTTTATATTACATAAGGAGCTTTGTGGGTGGCCTGATTGGCCGGCCGCGTCGGGTGAGCTGGGGAGCAGCCTCATTAACAACATGAGCAATCTCATCTACTACAACGATCTCCGTAGCTTTAGCAGGCTTGAGACTTTGCCTCTTGCCCTTTTGGGATAATTTGATATCGCTTTGGAGTTGTTTGTGAAGCTGCTTAGCCATCTTATCTTCCTCGCGCTGAAGGGCTTTCTCAGCAGCCAAGCGCTCTCTCTCCTCCTTCGCTGCAACTCGTTTCAGACGACGTTCTTCAAGAAGCTGAGCTTTGACAAGCTTCTGCTGCTCACGAAGCTTGTTTGCCTCACTTTTTTGGTGTTGTAGCTCCTGCTCTTTAAGGTCCTTTTGCTCCTGGCGGTGACGCGCTTCTGCTACCTTATTCGGCGACCACAATACAATCGGGTGCCAAAAGTCTGTTCGCGTTGACGCATGGACCACCACAACCACATTTGATTACCAACTTCAAAGCAGTATAACTCTCTACTACATAGACCAAATAAGACAATTAGGGTTGCAAATTAATCGCATTACGCTTAGTATCTAGTCTGGTAGCCCTTTGCACGTCGCACAGCGTCTAGGCGTCGTGGCATAGACCTAATAAGGCGTTTGATCAGTGCGTCAGGTATAGCAGCCCATGCCTCAATCAACCCCAATTCGAACGCCTCCCACTCAGCTAGAGAGTCTCCCATATAGTCAAATTCAGGATGCAGCTCATGGAGCTTCTTTTTAAGTGCCCACCACATGTGTTCAATAGGGTTAAGGTCAGGTGAGTATGGTGGCCATTTGATCGTAGCAACACCATGAACCTCTAGCCACTCCTTCGAGACCTGGGAAGTGTGGATAGGTGCGTTATCCTGCATAAACCACTCGCCTGGCCTGTAGCTGTCCTGGAGACCTTCCTCAAGTGCTCGTATGTAGCTCTGAGCTGTGTATCCATTGCGTTTGGCTGATGTGTCGCGATTCATAATTACTAGACGACTACGCCTTGCTCGGCCACCTGGAGTCATCCATATTGAGCCCCATACCATACGAGCAGGTTGGCGAGCAGTGGTGACCTCCTCAACCATCTCGTGCGACCATTTATCCTCAGGTAGTCGCCATACCCAGGGCGTGTTGTGGCCAGATCCACGAGCAACGCTGCACTCGTCACTGAACCTGATAGTACGCCTCCCAAAATCAAACCCCAGCCATTCATTAGTAAGATTGAGGCGTTCCGCAGCTGTGTTCTTGTTGATTTTTGGCCTACGTCTCGCTCTGAACTTGCGGTATCCCTCGTCAGCCATTGCGCGCTGCACAGTACGCTTAGAAACGCTGGGGTAGGTAGTATTGGCGTCCCACAGTCCAGCCTCCTCCATAAGCTTGTGGTACTCAATACCTGGGTTTTTCCGAGCAATCCGTAGCAGCCGGCGATGGTCTCTACTAGTCAATGTAGGTGGCCGGCCTGTCCGAGGCTGCGTTGTGGTGCTGCAGCTGGTTGTCCATCGGAGTACTGTTTTCTGTACGCACCGCTGCGAGCAGTCCAGCGCGTCAGCAACTTCGCTTGTCGACACACCAGCCTCAACCTGGGCTAAGCAGTATATCCGTTGGGCTTCTGATAATTCACCTCCGCGCACTCGATTTGATGAAATTTTAGTGCTAAAAGCTCTCATATTGATGTAGTCGTGTGTAGTTGAAGAAGATACCCCTCTTTAGAGTTCGCGTTGTTGAAATGGTCTGTGCACACGCGCGAACAGACTAAAGTCCTAGTACAGTATTGCTCCTCCATCATACTGTACTTAGTATTGGCGTCCCACAGTCCAGCCTCCTCCATAAGCTTGTGGTACTCAATACCTGGGTTTTTCCGAGCAATCCGTAGCAGCCGGCGATGGTCTCTACTAGTCAATGTAGGTGGCCGGCCTGTCCGAGGCTGCGTTGTGGTGCTGCAGCTGGTTGTCCATCGGAGTACTGTTTTCTGTACGCACCGCTGCGAGCAGTCCAGCGCGTCAGCAACTTCGCTTGTCGACACACCAGCCTCAACCTGGGCTAAGCAGTATATCCGTTGGGCTTCTGATAATTCACCTCCGCGCACTCGATTTGATGAAATTTTAGTGCTAAAAGCTCTCATATTGATGTAGTCGTGTGTAGTTGAAGAAGATACCCCTCTTTAGAGTTCGCGTTGTTGAAATGGTCTGTGCACACGCGCGAACAGACTAAAGTCCTAGTACAGTATGATGGAGGAGCAATACTGTACTAGGACTTTAGTCTGTTCGCGCGTGTGCACAGACCATTTCAACAACGCGAACTCTAAAGAGGGGTATCTTCTTCAACTACACACGACTACATCAATATGAGAGCTTTTAGCACTAAAATTTCATCAAATCGAGTGCGCGGAGGTGAATTATCAGAAGCCCAACGGATATACTGCTTAGCCCAGGTTGAGGCTGGTGTGTCGACAAGCGAAGTTGCTGACGCGCTGGACTGCTCGCAGCGGTGCGTACAGAAAACAGTACTCCGATGGACAACCAGCTGCAGCACCACAACGCAGCCTCGGACAGGCCGGCCACCTACATTGACTAGTAGAGACCATCGCCGGCTGCTACGGATTGCTCGGAAAAACCCAGGTATTGAGTACCACAAGCTTATGGAGGAGGCTGGACTGTGGGACGCCAATACTACCTACCCCAGCGTTTCTAAGCGTACTGTGCAGCGCGCAATGGCTGACGAGGGATACCGCAAGTTCAGAGCGAGACGTAGGCCAAAAATCAACAAGAACACAGCTGCGGAACGCCTCAATCTTACTAATGAATGGCTGGGGTTTGATTTTGGGAGGCGTACTATCAGGTTCAGTGACGAGTGCAGCGTTGCTCGTGGATCTGGCCACAACACGCCCTGGGTATGGCGACTACCTGAGGATAAATGGTCGCACGAGATGGTTGAGGAGGTCACCACTGCTCGCCAACCTGCTCGTATGGTATGGGGCTCAATATGGATGACTCCAGGTGGCCGAGCAAGGCGTAGTCGTCTAGTAATTATGAATCGCGACACATCAGCCAAACGCAATGGATACACAGCTCAGAGCTACATACGAGCACTTGAGGAAGGTCTCCAGGACAGCTACAGGCCAGGCGAGTGGTTTATGCAGGATAACGCACCTATCCACACTTCCCAGGTCTCGAAGGAGTGGCTAGAGGTTCATGGTGTTGCTACGATCAAATGGCCACCATACTCACCTGACCTTAACCCTATTGAACACATGTGGTGGGCACTTAAAAAGAAGCTCCATGAGCTGCATCCTGAATTTGACTATATGGGAGACTCTCTAGCTGAGTGGGAGGCGTTCGAATTGGGGTTGATTGAGGCATGGGCTGCTATACCTGACGCACTGATCAAACGCCTTATTAGGTCTATGCCACGACGCCTAGACGCTGTGCGACGTGCAAAGGGCTACCAGACTAGATACTAAGCGTAATGCGATTAATTTGCAACCCTAATTGTCTTATTTGGTCTATGTAGTAGAGAGTTATACTGCTTTGAAGTTGATAATCAAATGTGGTTGTGGTGGTCCATGCGTCAACGCGAACAGACTTTTGGCACCCGATTGTATTGAGTGGGCGGCTCGAGTAATACCGCTTTGCCCCGCTGCCTACGCTTCTTCTCATTGGCCAGGGCGTCTCTGAGGTTGTTGTTCTCGTGTTGTAGCAGCTGGTTTTTGGCTAAGATCGTGTGGATCGTTCGGCTGAGCTTCTTGGAGTTGTGATCATAAATATCATCCACTGCCTGCCGCAGCAATCGCTCAATTTTTTGCCAATCGCTAGCGCTCAATACTGAGCTTGTAGAGCCGCTCGAGTTTGGCCTAGAGTTGTCTGTTTGCGTTGTTTTGAATCGCTCTAAGATGACGCTCGGATTGCATGGGTTGGTTGGTTGGTTGGTTGGTATTCATTTTTCGTCTGTTGATGGGGATTAAGTCCACCATCTCGCCTCCCGAAGGGCATATACGACGTGCTAAGCTATGGAATTACAGTGCTAACACACTACCTGAGAAAGCATTTCTTGCCTGCGCGGGTATTGCTACCATTTCAGAACTACAGCTCCCCTTCCAGTTGGGGAGGCTGAGCGATGTATGTACATTAGGGTGATTTCCTTGCATTCTGAGGCATCTGTGTGCCGAGAGAGAGAGAGAGAGAGAGAGAGAGTGTGTGTGTGTGTGTGTGTGTGTGTGTTGGGGGGAGGTGGGGGTGTCGCAGCCATTGTGCTGGACCTAGTTCTGCTAGGTGCTGCATTGCTTGCTGCTGTTGCAAGACTGCAAGAGCTAGCGGGGGCAGATCCTGGTGTAGTACTGTGTGAGTCTAACAAAGGCTTCAAGGGCCTCTGGATCTCCTACTAGTGTTGCAGTATACGCTAGGCCATCAGCCTGGCTGGATGGTGGTATAGGCGGTCGTAGTGGCCATCTGCTAAAGGTCCCTAGGGTCTTGCGGCAAAGCGCGAGGTGCTCTGGTGTCTTGTCCTGTCTGCATGAGCAAATGAGGTTTGCATCCTTGTGGTTGTACTTTCGGTGGTACCAGGCGAAATCCCCGTGTCTGGTCCGGATAGAAAGTAGTCTGGCTAGGACATCTCTTGGTAGGTCTAGCTCTTTTGGACCGCTGTGTGGTGCATAGTCTAACTCCCAGCTCTTGTACCATTTTGAGAGCTTGGTCTTCTTGTCAGACCACCAGGTCTGTTGTGTGTGTCGTAATGTCTTGCGGGCTATTGTCTTGATGCCTGAGAGTGTAGGTATAGAGGCTTTTCCAGTCGGGGGTGATGGGTGCTGGGCTTCTAAGTTGGCTAGCCTGTCTGCTGCCTCATTTCCTCCAATGCCTAGGTGTCCCGGGGCCCATTTGATAGAGACGTCGTGTGTCTCCATGGCACCGTGGCACTCCAGGAAGGCCCATTGAGAGGTAGGGGGTGCGTCGCCCCTGAGGCACCATATCACTGAGGTGCTGTCTATGCACAGCCAGATTCGACGGGTGCGGAGCGCTGGTTGCCTTATAGTGTGCTGGAGGCCTCTCCACGCTCCGATTGCCTCAGCGTCAAAGACGTGCGAGGTAGAGTGGAGTGAGCCGCGTCCAGTCTGCAGTTGCTTTCTGTTCTGATAGACTGCAAAGCCGTAGGTAACCCGCTTTTCTCCTTCTTTTGTGTACTGTTCAGAGCCATCTGAGAAGATAGTGACATCTAGTGGCGAGAGCTGGGCCCACCATTCATTGAAAGCCGTGGCTGCAGTCTTCTTGTCCATGCCAAGCGTTGGGTCTGTTCGGCAGCTGGCCGAGTAGTGAGGGGCTGTTAGTGTCGTCCTAGGGATCTCTGGTAGAAGAGATGCCATCTGTTGGACTTTAGTCTTGACTCGCTGGGGTTGTCCGGTTTTTACGCCCCTGTTCACTACATGTACTACTGTGCGCCTAGTGAGAGGGTGGTCTGCATCTGTGGTGCACAGATGAGTTGCGAATCTGAGTTTAGCTTCCTCTAGAGCTACTGCTGCCGATAGCAGTCCGGCGTCTCGGAAGAGTGCAGCTGTAGGGGTTGTTCTCCACGCTGGTAGGATGCCTCTTGCTGCTATAGCCAGTGTCTTGTCTATAGCAGCTATGTGCCATCCAACGTAAGCGCTGACCTCTTGTGGCCTGCCTGGTCCCAGTGTACGTGGCAGTTTAATGCGGCCTCTGTACCAGCATTCAGTCCCATACAGGAGTGAGGGGTACACACAGGCAATAGTAGCCCTGCGGAGGGAGCTGGCTGGTGGTCCATAGGTAGTCCTAGCTAGACTGCGAATATGACAGGCTACCTTAGCAGCTTTTGCAGTGCGCATGGCTACATGTCGTCTAAAAGTGAGTCTGCGGTCAAACCACACTCCTAACCAACGCAGGGCTGGCTGGCTGTGCTCTCCACCTGGGAGGATAGGGTGGACGGTGAGCTGCTCATCTACCACACAGGGAGGGGAATACGTGCTCCGCTGTCTGGTCAGGTGTATCATTTCCTGCTTTTCTGGGGCAAAGGTGACCTTGTTGGCCTCGCCCCATGCTCTGATCTGCCTCAGGTCTGATGCTAGGAGCTCGACGTTGTTGTCCATAGAGTGGGAGGCCCGGTAGAGACATATGTCGTCTGCATATCCAAATCTCCGTTCTGTATCCATGGATAGTAGCTCGGCTAGATACAATGTGTACAGGACAGGAGAGAGAGGCGAGCCTTGGGGTGTGCCACAGGCGACAGGGTAGCTAGGAGTAGTGATCTGTCCAAGGCGGACTTGAACCCTCCGGTCAGTGAGGAATGAGTCTACAAAGAGTATGGTCCTTTGTGGCCAGCCCTGTTGGGCCATCCGGTGTAGCAGACGGTTCTTGAGGAGGGCATCAAAGGCGCCTTGGACATCTAGGGTAACCATAGTGACATGCTTTCCAAGTATCCATGCTGCTTCAGTGTCGTGGGTGAACGCTGCAGTGAGGTCTGCTGCAGAGCGTTTTGGGAGGGCGCCGCCATGCTGGGGGCTGAGGATCTTGTGTGTCATGGCGGTCCATGCAATTCGTCTAGCCACTGTTCGTTCAAGTCCTTTTCCAATGCAAGAGAGAAGCGCTATAGGTCTCCAGGAGCGAGGTGACGTTCGGTCTGTCTTCCCCGTCTTAGGTATCATTGCTACCTCTGCGAGCTTCCATTGTGCTGGGAAGTGGTTAAGCTCAAGGCATCGCTGGAAGATTCTTCGCACGAGTTCCCCAACCTGAGCCCAGCAGGCACGGAGTAGTCGCACAGTAGAACGATCAGTGCCTGGTGAGGTGCTTGAGACCCCTATCGTGTTTCGTTCAGTTTCCTCCAGTGAGATGTGTGTGCTCCACGGGAGGGTGTCTGCATTCTCCTGGTCTGGGTAGTGCCTGAGGTCATCCTCTGCTGTGTACCGGTTGAGGACTTCTTCTCTAAGAGCCTCTGCCTTTTCTAGGGGGTCTGATATTGTCATGTTATTCACTACCAGAGGAGTGTCCTGGTTCTCTGGTGTAAGCTTGTGCCAGGCAATGATCTTGAACAGGTCCTTGTTATCTTTGGCATTGTCGATGACATGCCTCCAGTACTGTCTCTTAGCCTGTCTGACTGTAGTCTTAAAGGCCTGTCTCACCTCTAGTAGACTGCCAGAGCAGAGCTGTCTAGCGCGTTTGTAGGCTTGGTAGGCAGTCTTGCACTCCCTGGTCCACCATGGTGCAGCGCGGCCTTCCTTGCGGTCGAGCTTGCCTGCTGCCTGAACAGAGTGCTGTACGGTGTCTGTGAGCAGCGCGACGCATTCATCTAGCTGTGCCGCATCCTGCGTTGCAAGCGGGTCTGGGATGTTTTGGACACCTATTTCTACCAGCCCACTGAACCTAGGTAGGCTTGCCTCTGGGACTCTGTAGTGGTACTGTTCTAGATGCGGAGTGCCTGGAGTGGAGATAGGGACAGAGGTTACTATTGTCTCATGGTCTGAGCCACTGTGCATGCTAGCATCAACAGCAGATCAGATTGCATGGGGAGATGCCTGTTGCTTCGAAAGACTTCAGGATAAGCTTTTCTGTGAACGAGAAGTGCCACGCGGCATTAAATAACCGGAAAAAGTCGCGTTTGGTGATGCTCGTGAGGCCCTGGGCTTGATCGAGAAAGTGAGCGAGCTCAGCTTTGTACGCAGCTGCGAGCGGGGCAAACATGACGACGTCGAGCGGCTGAAGCGTGTGAGTACTATGAGGCGGATAGATCATTAGCAATATCTTATTGGCATGGCAATACTTAATAAAATCCATAGTAACGTGTGAGCCATGGCCATCTAGGATGAGCAGCCGCCATGACGTGCGCGCCTTCTTCTTTGTCTCGCGATCAAACACCTGCTCGAGCCAGGCAAGCCCAATATCGTGACTTGTCCATCCTGAAGGTGAGCTTGTAAAGAAAGCGCGGTGTTGTTCTGGGTTGAAGTCCTGCAACCAGGTATCCTGGATGGCTCCAGATTGAGCCTGGTAGATGAGCGCAGGCGTGAGCGACGTGCCATCAGCACAGATGCAAGCTATAGTGGTAATCCACTCACGATTGCCATCCTGTACGATGTGCTGCAGCTTCCCTTCCTCAAAAGCGCTCTTGGAGAACACCCGCTTCATCTTTGAGAGCATGCCGATAAGGAAACCCTTCTCATCCATATTGTATACATGCCGGTTTTCAACGCCGTATTGCTCGATTTTTCGTTTGAGAAGCTCGAAGTATAGCGAATACTTCAAAGCTGAGTCAGCTTTGAAGCGGTTGCGATCAAGGCCGGATGCCCAGTGAGAGATGAGATCGATCTCGTGTCGGCGCACAAAGCGGTCGGCCCAGTTTTTCCCCACATCTTTCTGAGCAATCTGGCTCGCGAAATTACGTATCATTTACTTGGATGGAGGCAGCCCGCCGCTCACAAGGGTGTGTATATATCGTACAAGCTCCGATTCTTGCGTGGTGTTGAGCAATCGGCCATTTGGGAGCTGGGTTGCACGCGCTCGTGTGACCCCTCGGTGGCGTCGCGATAAAGTAGATCGGTCGCAATTATACTTTGCAGCTATTTCTGAATATTTAAAATCATCTTTAAGGCTCAGCGATTCCAATTCTGCAAGCGCAGCCTCGATACCTGCCATAGTGGTTGAGATATATTTGATTGAAAACCATGGGAAAAACGGTGTTGCGTGCATTCGATGGGGTCGTGCACTCGGTGGTGGAACACGTTAAACAGGCTGAGAAACATGGCTAACGTAATCCACCATCGAGTTGGCCACCCCACCAAAACTCAACCTACTACCTACATTATATCGTGATGTCTCAACAACCTAATCTTGAATTGCTTCCCCGTGAAGATAGAGTCATCCTTGCTATCCAAGTAATGAAATCCGACGCGTCAATGAGTCAGTGCCGCGCTGCAGCCACGTACAACGTTCCTCGAAGCACGCTCTCCAACCGACGCGCTGGTCAAACTTCACGACGCGATATCCAGCCCAACCGATCAAAGCTTTCAAAGCACGAAGAGGAGACGATTATACAATACATAAGGAAGCTTGACGCGCGAGGGTTTGCCCCTACGTTCACCCACGTACGCAGTATGGCCAATCAACTCCTAGCCGTACGTGATGGTAGTGAGGTTGGGGTCAACTGGGTATACCGTCTTGTTAACTGGAGACCTGATGTCAAGTCTCAGGTAACCAGACTTCGGGGTCACCAGAGGGTCCTGTGCAGCGATCTGGCTATTATTAGTCCCTGGTTTGACCTTGTACGCAACGTCAAAGCCAAGTATGGGATCCTGGATGAAGATACCTACAACTTTGATGAGACAGGCTTCCAAATGGGTGTTGGGGGGTCGGTCAAGGTGGTAACTGCGTCTGAGAGACGTGTTAAGCCACTTGGAGTCCAACCTGGTGATCGTGAGTGGGTAACGTTGATTGCTGCAATCAACGCCATGGGGTGGGGTATCCTACCCTTTTTCATCTTCAAAGCAAAGCACCACAACCAAGCCTGGTATCACCAACAAGACAAGGAGTGGAGAATAGCTGTCAGCGATAATGGCTGGACTACAAACGAGATTGGATTTGCCTGGTTGAAGCACTTTATCCAGCATACAACAGCCCGTACAGTGGGTGGTTACCGACTGCTTATTATCGATGGCCACGAGAGCCACCAATCGCTCCAGTTTCAAGACCTTTGTGAGGAAAGCAAGATCATTACTCTCTGTATGCCTGCTCATACCTCCCATATCCTCCAGCCGCTTGACGTGGGTTGCTTTGCCGCCTTGAAGCGTGCGTACAAGAAGGAAATCAATGTCTTGGCAAACAGCCACATCAACCATATCGACAAGAAGGCGTTCTTGGCTGCGTATGAGGAGGTTCATAAGGATGCCTTTTCATCTAACAACATTAAAGCTGGATTTAAGACAGCTGGGTTAGTCTCACATAACCCAGAAGCAGTGCTATCAAAGCTCGATGTGAAGCCTCGTACGCCAACACCACCTTTACCTGGGTCAACCCTCTGGCAGCCTAAAACACCAAGCAACGCTGCTGAGATTTTGGCTCAATCAACGTTGGTTGAAAAGAGGATAAGAGACCACCGGAGCTCATCACAAGAATCAGTACTTGAGATGGTGCAACAGTTGCAGAAAGGAGCTGTAATACTAGCACATTCACAGGTGCTTTTAGCTAGTGAAGTAATCAAGCTTCAAGCAGCCAACAACGCTGCTTCTGAGCGTAAGAAGCGAAAGAAGAAGCGGATTCAGAAGGGTGGTAACCTATCACAGGCAGAGGCAGAGGAAATAATTGCCCAAAGGGACGCTGAGGCTCAGGTTAAGGTAGATAGGCGTATAGAGAAGGTCCAGGCAGGTGTTAGCAATAGGGGTAATTCCCCACTGTAGGAGGTGTGGTAAGGCAGGGCACAACAAGCGCACGTGCAAGAAAGATGCAGCTAGATAAGGCGATTAATCTAAGCTATAACGTGGTTTATCATCGAGCCGCCAGGTATCACCGAACCGCCACCCCTTGCCAACTTTTTAAGACTTACCAACTATTACAGGACTATTACGCTTAACCACAACGCTGCACTAATAATTACAATCGTTACAATTACTCTTTAGAAGCAGCGCTATCATCTGCATCTAATATTTCTGCAGTGCAGGTGCGCAAATTGTGGCCAGTCTTGCCGCAACGTCTGCAGTGCCTCTCTTTGCGCACCTTCTTCCCAGACTGTTCAGATGCCTCACCACCACCACCATCCTTCTTAACTATCATATCCTGTACCTTACCAACCGTAAGAGCCTCCTCTGTCTGGATATACTTTCTTTTGCGACCACGCTGCGCTGTCAGAGCCTTAATAGCCTTCTTTATGCCATCCATTTCCCTTCTCTGCAACACGTTGGCATGGTCTATCCGCGCAACCCCTCTAGCAAGCGAGTCAAGTGATTTCATAATAGGAGACAGGGGCGAATCTCTGTGCAATCGCATGCGCTCGCGGATATACAACGTTTGCGATTCAACCTCCTTTGCGCTGGTTGGTGTTTTGGATTCCCATGGGGTAGTCTCTGGTGGTGGTGGTGTTGGCGTGCGAAGGACCACATCAAGCTTCGATAGCACTCGCTCTGGGTCAAAAGGAACTAGTCCCGCGCCTCTGAAGCCTCCGTGGATATTATCTTTTGTAATAGCCTTGTAATAGGCTGTCTGGAAGCCAGTGAGGAAGAACTCTTTCTTAATTTGTGTCTTTGAGTATCGTGACCAGGCGTCAACCTCAGTCGAGTACGCCCTCTTCAAGGGGCCAAAACAGGCCACGTCAAGCGGCTGCAACAGGTGCGACGAGTGCGGGGGCATACACAAGGTGATAATCTTGTGTTCTGCGCAGTATTCCTTGAACTCTGCAGAGTTGTGGCTCTCGTGGCCATCAATAATAAGCAGACGGTAGGCGCCAACAGTACGCTCCTTTGTAGACGCGTCAAAGTGCTTCAACCACTCCAGACCAAGCTTGTTTGTTGTCCAGCCGTTCTCGCTGGTTGCAATTACCCAATCACGAGGCAGATCAGGGTACCAGGTTGTGATCAGGACCTTGCCTTGGAAGATGATGAAGGGTGGGATAGCCCAGCCAGCAGCGCAGACGCCGGTGATGATTGTGACCCACTCCCGATTGCCTGGCTGGATATTCTTAGGGTCAGATCGCTTCTCTGAGCCTGTGAACACCATCTTAGACCCAATTATGCCCATCATGAACCCAGTCTCGTCGAAGTTGTAGGTATCTCCATCTAGGATTCCGTACTTCTCCTTTGTGTTCCTAACCAGCTCGAACCAGGGCGTTATAACGCGTGTATCTTCGTTCAGGGCTCGTTGACGATCGTACGGTCGGCTACGTCGAAGCTTGATCTGTTGGGTACGCGTGTTGAACCTGTTTACCCAGAGCTTGCCAACAGGTCCTTCATCGCGTGCGGCAAGTAGATCATTAGCCATATCTTGCACCATAGTCTTTGTCGCGCCTATTCCTTGCGTGTCTAGCTCAAGTATACGGTCAACTATCGCCTCCTCTTCTACCTTTGTCAGCTTCTTTAAATTGGCCTCGCGATCGCGTCGTGCAAGCCCTCCAGCGCGTCGGTCTCTTAACGTTGATCGGGGAACACCAAAGGCCTTAGACGCGTGATTTATACTGTCAGGCATAGTAGCTTTTGTAGCTTGGATAGCAAGGTATAGTGTACCTTCGTTATAGGACGATTGCGCGTTGCGTTGTGATGGCATTGTAATAGTTGTCGTAATAGTCGCAAAGTTGGCGAGGGGTGGCGGTTCGGTGATACCTGGCGGCTCGATGATAAACCACGTTAGTGCACTATTTTATCTTATTG
Source organism: Lizonia empirigonia (assembly GCA_009982855.1). Classification (NCBI taxonomy): domain Eukaryota; kingdom Fungi; phylum Ascomycota; class Dothideomycetes; family Pseudoperisporiaceae; genus Lizonia; species Lizonia empirigonia. The sequence goes on along the minus strand of JAADKA010000033.1, from coordinate 446,597 downwards.
TGGTGTTGAGATATTAAGGTTGTACAGTAGGTAGCTGCATATAGTGGCCAACTCGATGGTGTGGCCAACTCGATGGTGGATTACGTTACCCAATGAAGACCAGTCCCTAGCACCCCCACATCATCATGTACTTTCCGGCCTAGGCACCACACATGTAGTATTACCATTTCGTCGCACAAAACTTGTAGCAAACATAGTAAAAACCTGCAGGTTTGCTTCATGAATTTCTGGTCCTAGTCAAGTTGGCGACCAGAACACGCTAGATGGATCACGTTCAGTGAAGTGTCACTGGAACGTGGCTGGTGCAGAGCTAGTCGAACTGATTTCGAGAACTCGCACACTGCATCATTGACGGTGTGTTTCCTCACATGGTTCTAAAAGAGCATTCTCGTTTTCGAAATACGTACTGCTCTATCAAGATCTTTCAGATCAACCCTTAGCCTTGTCTAAGCAACAGCCCTCCCATCTCTCTTCCCCTGCACAATCTCATCCATGATCCGCTCTTTCCTCTGCTCCTCCTCGACACTGTTCACGTCTTTGAACACCTCGTCCATCTGCTCAAGCATCTTGACCGCCGTCTCAGGGATGAAGAAGAACGTGAAAACAAACGCGAGAAGGCAGAACACGGCGAAAAACGTATAGTCGCCGTAGCCTATATTTTGAACGAGTGGCGGGGTGATGAGGCCCTGGGAGTTTCAGACGCGTCTAGAATACAGACAGGAGACGTTGCTCCGCGCACGAAGAAAAAGATGAGCTTACGATGGTGAAGTTGTTCAACCAATTGGAACACGTCGACAGCGCAACACCCTTTGCCCTGAGACTGCTCGGGAAAATCTCAGATGGCATTGCCCACGGGACAGGGCCCCAGGTCGCGCCGAAGCTGAACATATAGAAGAACAAGAACGCCACCGGGACCCACCCTTCTGTCGAGCAGTTGGCCCATCGCCCGCCGTACTTGCCCACCAGCACGGCAATGGTCAGGTGGCAAATGAACATGAGTCCTGCGCCGGTGAGCAGTAGCGGGCGGCGTCCGAAACGGTCCATGATCCAGAGTGAGGTGATGACGCCGACGAGCTGTGTGCAGTTGATGATGCCCGAGAGGAGGAGTTGCATTTCATATTCTTGGCCGAGGGTGCCGAAGAGACTGGGGGCATAGTAGATGAGAGCGTTAATACCGACGAACTTCAGTCATGTCAGTAGACTGCTAGGTCATGGAGAGGGGGAGAACTGACCTGCTGGAAGAACATGATGCCCACACCTACGAGGGTGCGTTTCCAGCATCCATGACGGAAACAATCAGCCCAAGAAGCAAACTCGAGCTTGAAGTTACTAGCACGCGTGCCATCTTGGAGATTAGGATGTTTCTCTCGGTTGACTTCGCGCGTGAAGGCAACTTCGGCACGGATTTCGCACCACTCTCTGAAGACCCTTGAGTCTTCAGCAGGCAGACTGCGTAATTTGGCCAGGACTTGCAAGGCTTCGTCGTCGCGGCCTTTGCTGGACAGCCAGCGAGGCGAGAATGGCAGGAAGACAATACCTGCGCCAAGTACGAGGCCAGGGATCATCTGGATTAGAAAGGGGAGGCGCCATGACCATTCTCCGGTCATGTAGCGCGCACCGTAGGTAGTCCAGAAGGCGATTACAATGCCGAAGACGATGCTGAATTCTTGGAAGACGAGTAGTGTGCCGCGAATTTCTGGGGGTGCAGCCTCGGAGATGTAGAGGGGTGCAATGCAAGCCAGTCTACGGGTTGTCAATACGGTCTTCAAGCTAGGGTCAATAAACTCACGCTCCGATGCCCAAGCCACCGATCAGTCGCCCAACGGTGAGCATGGCATACTCCACAGGCGCAGTCTGCAGAATACTCCCAACAGTGAAAACAGCCACCGCCACAACGATGGAGTACTTTCTGCTCAGCTTATCCGCAAGGTACCCCGCAAACAGGGCACTAATCAGAGCTCCAAGCTCAAGCATAGCGGTCATAAGACCCTTCCAGAAGCCCGCTCCTGAAGCTGTGTCCGAGACTCGCGGAAATGTATGAAGGAACTGCTCCATGACCAACGTAACGTTGATCACGCCTTGATCGTAACCGAACAGAAACCCTCCAGCGGTTGCAAAGGTAGCGCACATGGCAACGTAGTGGTTCGTAAACAGTCCCCTGAGGCCTGCTTTTCGTCAGCCACCAACGCTCTTTCAAAACCGCATGTCGCAGCACAGCTTCGACATACCACCAGGGCCATACGGCTCCCTAATCGCCCCAAGCACTTCCTCATTCCACATCACCTCGCGATAGATCTGGGTGGGCGCGGCGTCAATCGTGTATTTCTTGTTTTCTTCCGTGGTTGACATTGCTCACTGAAACGAATAGAGATGTCCAAACAAATGGATGGAGATCTGATTATGCGGCGTAGGAGGCCGGTTCTTATATGTCCGTCGTTCTCCGCAATACAGATGCTGTGGAGAGATCGTCAGTCAGGCCTGACATGCTAGTGCTGGCATCGTACCTAGCTGTCTGCCGGAGATGGGGATGTGAAAGGTGATAAGCGGGCCTTGCGCGGGCGTGATTGGCTGAGAACTGGCTGGTAGTACTCAAGGGATTTAACGTGCGTGAAACGTGGTTTCCTCGGCCGGGGTTGAGTGACGAGGACGTCAGAGACGGTGGTCTTCGGCTTGGCTTGCAGATGCAACAGGTCGACGACGCGCACGGTTGTTGGTGAAGAGCTTGCGAGGTATTTCTGTGGACCCCGAGCCTGGCGTCTGAGGATTGCCGGTCTGTATCATCTTTCCATGATACTGTACTCGTCGATGTAGACTTGCAAATTGACCGAAGCCTTCACATATCAACCAATTCCGATGTCGACTGGAGAAATTCTACGCACCTCGAATTCGCGCAGGAAATGCTGGACATAGTTCACCCATCGACGTCATCCCGCTCTCCACCACACAAAGATCGCGGTGTCTGATTTCTACCCCAAGATCCTCAGGAAGTCGGCACACAACCCCAGTTTCCCCAGAGTTAGGCTTCGCATCGTTCCGCCCCCTGCTCTCTGTTCTGTCCAATTACGCAGGCGCTTTTGTCTTGCTGTGCTGTAAATGTCAAGACGTGGCGGCGAATTTGACCCTACATGGTCAAATAGATGGCCACTAGCTGGCTAGCGGTTGCTGTTTTGAGCGTGGGAAGCAGGAGGCGCCGCGTTGAGGCTCTGTGGCTCGAAGCGAGGACTAACATGTCGGGCCGCGTAACGCCCCATCAACCCCTCAACGCTCAATTTAAAAATGAGGCTATTGAGCCACCAACAATAAATAATATCACTGTTGAGAATAACTGGGTTCAGTCCAGGGTGGAAGGTGTTCGGGAGTCACATGATATGCTGTTGTGGCAGGCACTGCCTGGTGGGCAATGGCACTCACAATGACAGTCTTACACACAACACGATAGTCAATACAGTGACCGTGCACGCCGTGCACACCTTCGCGCCGTGCACACCCTCACCAAAAATCCACTATACTCCTCAACCCCATAACTCAACACCACGATGTCGTTAGAAGAAGCGCTTAAAGAGGCAGATGTAGCAGATGCACAAGGCAAACTTTCATACCAGGCGGTTGCAAAAAAATACAATGTGTGCCGCACAACTTTGTCGCGACACCACCGACACGTTGTCGCGTCGCGTGCTAACGCTGATCAACAACTGCTTAAACTCCACCCTACACAAGAGCGAGAGCTTTGTGAGTTCATAGTTGAGCTTACTGAGCGAGGCCTACCTCCTACAAGGCAGATGGTACAAAACATGGCTTCTGAATTGGCTGCAGATAGGGTCTCCAACTCGTGGGTTACTCGCTTCCTAGACCATCACCGCGACCAGCTCCTATACAAATGGGCCAACGCTATCGACGCACAGCGCCTCCACGCCGATAGCAGCGAGAAGTACACACGATACTTCAAGCTTGTGCACTCCAAGATCACCGAATACTCGATTGAGCCACGGCACACGTACAATATGGATGAGAAGGGCTTCGCAATTGGCGTACTCAATAGGCGCACCAAACGAGTGTTCAGTAGGGCTTCTGTGGAGTCAAAAACAAAGCGCCAGCCTATGCAAGACGGCAACAGGCAGTGGGTGTCGATACTCGCAAGCGTCTGCGCTGATGGTTCGGCACTGCCTCCAGGCATCATCTATCCAGGCGCTCCTAACGAGATACAATCGACCTGGGTAGAGGATATAGAAGCAGAAAAGCACTCAGTATTTGTTACTGCAACGCCCTCAGGCTGGACGAACGACGAGGTCGGCCTTGCGTGGCTGGAACAAATCTTTGATCGCTATACTCGAGAGAAGGCGCGCAGAAGTTGGCGACTACTTATAGTAGACGGCCACGGCTCGCATATAACCTGGTCCTTCATCAAGTACTGCGATAGGAATAGGATACTGCTACTAGTGTTCCCTCCTCACAGTACCCACACGCTGCAGCCGCTTGATGTAGCACTCTTCTCACCTCTGGCTACAAGCTATACAAACCAGCTCACTAAACACGTTTACACAACTCAAGGCCTAGTAGGCGTGAAGAAGCGTGACTTCTTCCACCTATTCTATAAGTCCTGGACGGAGACCTTTACCCCAAGCCTCATCCTCAAGGCCTTCGAAGTCACAGGCCTATCGCCACCCAACGCAGCTGTAATCGTCGATAGGTTTCGGAATAAGCGCAGGCAGCTGCCTCGTACACCTTCACCAATTGCAGCAGATAACTGGAAGCAAGCTATCCAAATTCTGGGCAAGGTGGTAGAGAATCAGGACGCAGAGGAGGTGCAGCGGTTGCGGCGTACTATCTCTCACCTCTCCGCCCACACTCAGCTTGTACAGCTTGAAAATGAAGGCCTGCGCAACGTAATTGGAGAGCTTAAGCCCTCTAAAAACAAGCGGAGGAGGCTTGACCTGCAGCATGATAAGGAGTTCTGTAGTGCAGCTGTTCTTTGGAGCCCTCACAAGATCCGCCAAGCCGAGGATCGCTATAAAGCCAACAAGGAGCAAGAGCTGCAGAAGAAGGTAGATAAGGCTCATCAGAAGAAGCTTCAGGCCCAGAAGAAGCTTCAAGATGAGCAGGACAAGCAGCAGAGGAAGGCAGAACGAGAGAGGGTGAGGGAAGAGAAAGCCTACAGGGAGGCTGCTAAGAAGGCTGAGAAACAACAAAAGAAACAAGAGAGCGACGCTGCCAAAGCTATCCAATTGCCCTCAAGAGGCAAGCGCAAGGCTTTAAGTAAGCCTTGTACAGAGCCTGCAGCCAAAAAACAGCGTAAGCGTGGTGCAACTCGCGTTGTAGTTGAAGCGTCGCCGTCCCCAGCACCTCCACCAGTTACCACGCGCAGCGGCCGCGCAACAAGGCCAAATAAGAAATGGGAGCAGGGCATGCACTGTAGGACCTAGTAGACTGTTATAACGAAAAACCTCGCAATAATATCTATTGTATGTGGCTCTGCAGCCTCATTTTTCGGGTGTGCAGGAGGGTGCCAAGGTGTGCACGGCGCGAAGGTGTGCACGTGCCGCCCGTATCGCGTGACGATCGCCCCAACCACCATCTTGCACACCAAAACATGAAGCTTTTGAGCCACATACAATAGCTATTATCGCGAGATTTTCTGATGGATTGATATGTTAACTATGGCGAACAATTTGCATTACTCAGATTATGTGTATCTAGTCGGCAGCTTGACAGCGCGGCCGCTGCGGGCGACCTTGGCTGGAACAGCAGGTGCGACTTCAGCAGGTGCTGCAGCACCACTAGAACGTTTTTGCCGCTTGCCCTTTGGAGCTGATACCTATGAGGCTTTGCGCTTACCCGTCTGGGAAGTTTGGATAGGTGCAGTGGTGTTTTGGGCTGCCTTTCGAGCAGCTGCCTTAGCGGCTTTTTCGGCCTTCTCCTTCTCGTGCTCCTCTCGCTTTGCTGCAGTCGCCACACGCCTCTCCTCCTTAAGCTTCTTATTGTATAAGGCGTTAGCAGCCTTGAGCTTCGTTATCTCAACTTTCTGGAGTTTCTCCTCTTCAGCGAGGCGCTTGTTCGTCCGATCACGTGCCTCAGCCTCAGCCATCTTTCGGGGGGACCAGAAGACAGCCCCACCGTGATACTCCTGCCTCTGCTGCAAATCAAGCACCTTGCCCTTCTTGTTGTGCTTCTTTTTGGTGGTGAGAGCCTCGCGTAGGCCCTCATTCTCATCTGTGAGAAGCTCGTTTTGGTTCGCGAGGTGGTGGAGCAAAGTAGATACTTTTTTGAGTTCGGACGACGATCTGTTAACTGCCGCGTGTAGGAGGCGATCCGCCTCACGCCAGGTGGGCTCGGGCTTGTTGTTTGGCTTGTTTGGCGGCTTCGGTGGGAAGCGTTTCAGCACTCTCTCTCGATCCATAGGCCATATACCAGTAGCAGCAAAAGAGCGTAGGATCGTCCGCTTCGTGAAGCTCTCACGCCAGGAGTCCCAGAACAACAGGAAGAAATCGCCCTTCTTGATTGGGACTAGCCCTTGGCTCCGTTGGGTGAAGTTTGCAAGCTTTTTTGAATACGCGTTAGCTAATGGCTTAAAGCAAACAACATCTAGCGGTTGCAGCGTATGGGTGCTGTGAGGTGGAAATACAGCAACAAAGATCTTGCGCGTAAGGCAGTAGTGTAAAAAGTTATCTGTAAGGTGGCTGCCGTGGCCGTCGAGGATAAGTAAGCGCCACTCTCTCCCGTGGCGGGCTTTTTTCTTCGTGCAGCGGTCGAAAACCTGCTCTAACCAGGCCAATCCTACGTCATTATTCGTCCATCCAGATGGTGTTGAAGCCACAAAGACATCGTGTTTGCCGGCTTTGATATCAGCCACCCACTGCGCTTGTATCGTACAGTTTGCAGACTCGTAGATCAGCCCCGGCGGCAGCGCAGTCCCATCCGCACAGATCGCAGCGATAGTTGTTATCCACTTTCGAGAGCCATCCTGGAGGGCAGCGGTGACCTCTTTGCGCTCCCATTGGCTGCGTGTGAAGACTCTTTTCGAGCGCCCGATCACACCTATCATGAAGCCCTTTTCGTCCATATTGTAGCTATTGTAGGGCAGGATCTCATGCTCCTCTATCTTGCCGTGCAGGAGCTCAAAGTAGAGCTTGTATTTGAAGTATGAGTCGGCTGAGTGGCGTGTAGCGTCCATGGCGGTGCCCCATTTTGAGATGAGCGCGTCCTCGTGTCGGTGCTTGAAGCGCGTCACCCAGGACTCAGAAACGCGTTCGTGGGCTATCGTAGAGGCAAAATTTCGTATCATGGTGTTAGTGGGCGGTAGGCCTCGCCTTGTTAAGTCTCTAATATAGAGTATAAGCTCCTCCTCTTGTGCTGGCGTAAGTTTCTTTTGGTCGAAGATTTTGGCTTGTCGCGTGCCCTGACGGCCCTGGTGTCTTCGAGCCAGCGTACATCTATCTACACCAAACCAATCAGCATACTCCTGGTATACAAGATCATCTCCTGGCTCGCGCGATTCGATTGCTGCAATCGCTTCGTTAATCCGATCCATATTGATAGAGTTGTCCCGTGTCGAAGTTAGAGTGTTTGTCGCGTAAATTGAAGTTGGCGATCGTCACGCGATACGGGCGGCACGTGCACGAACACGGTATGGGCTCGTGCACGAAAATCATCATCCATCCACTACCAAAAATGAGGCTATACAACCACGCAGAGTATATATTATCGTGATATTTTGTGGTGTAGTAGTAATTTGATATCTGGGATTAACGTGCGCTACTTAAATTTACTTGGTAATATGATGTTGCGGCCGCGGCGTGTGGTTGTTGTCGGTGGAGCTGATGAGCTGGCTGAGGGCTCCCCACCAACTAGATCATCAACTACAGTCGCCACAGGTAGCTCAGATAGCTGTAAGGACTTGGAAACTTTGATACTTTGCCTCTTACTCTTTTTGGATAATTGTAGATCATCCTGGAGTTGTTTTGCAAACAACAGCAGCAAATACACCAAAAAGCTGAGGAAGCTCGCCTCTGGGATGATCAAAAGCTACTCAAACAGCAGCTGCAGGAGGAACGACGATTGGGGCGGATGGCAGCCAAAGTAAGACGTGAGGAGGCTGCCGCGGTGAAGGCGCGAGAGAAGAGCCGCGCTGCAGTTGATCGTGAGCTCAAGGTCCTTGGCCTCCTGGCGATCGCGAGCTTGCTGGACCTTGCTTGGTGACCAGACACGGATACCAGCGTGGTGGTCATTGGGTGCCTCAAGGAGGAGTGGTTTGCCACGCTGACGGCGCTTCTTCTCATTGATCAGAGCTTCTCGAAGCCGCTCATTCTCGTGTTGAAGTAGTGTTTTTTGGACTGCGATAGTGTGGATTGTCTGTGAAAGCTTCTTAGCTTCTCTGTCGTACATATCCTCCACTACACCGCGCAGTAATCGCTCAATCTTCCTCCAATCACTCGCGCTTATCACTGAGGTTGTACTGTCACTCGTAGACGGCCGAGAACCGTGATCTGACTGAAAACGATCAAGTATTTGGCGTGGATCAAATGGAGATAGGCCCGTGCACCTGAAGCTCTTCAGGATATTTGTAGAGTGAAATGAGACGTCCCAGGCAATGTAGAAGAGGCGGAAGAAGTTGCGCTTGGTGATAGATGAGAGGCCTTGACACATCCATGAAGTCAGCGAGTGCCGCGCTGTACGCGCAGCTGAGTGGAGAGAACATCACCACATCAAGTGGCTGAAGAGTATGAGTACTGTGAGGTGGATACACTGCAAGGAGTATCTTATGAGCATCACAATACTCAATAAACTTCATCGTAATATGACTCCCATGGCCGTCAAGTATCAGTAACCTCCACTGCCGCCTTGCCTTCTCTTTTGTCTCGCGATCAAAGACTTGTTCAAGCCACGCGACGCCAATATCGTCGTTCGTCCAGCCACTTGGTGATGCCGTGAAGAAGCACTTGTGTAGTGAGGGATCAAAATCCTGCAACCACGAGTCCTGGAGCTTCCCAGAGGCAGCTTGGTATATGAGCGAAGGAGTGAGAGCAGTACCATCAGCACATATACAAGCCAGCAGCGTGATCCATTCACGGTTGCCCTAGATCAAATCTTTCACTGCCCCAGACTCGTAATAGCGCCTACTGAACACCCTCTTCATCTTAGACAGTACTCCAGTCAAGAAGCCCTTCTCATCCATATTGTACATATGACGTGATTCAATATCGTATTGCTCTATTTTCTCGCCCAAAACCTTGAAGTATTCCTCATATTTGTAGAGAGAATCAGCTTTGTGGCGATTGGAGTCCTTGCCGGAGGTCCATTTGAGCAGGAGGTGGTCGCGGTGCCGGGCGATAAAGCGGTCAGCCCAGGCTTTGCCAACGGGCTTTCTGGCGATTTCAGACGCGAAATTTCGTATCATCTCTCTTGTAGGAGGTAGGCCGCGCTTGCTGAGTGTTTCAATATACTTGACAAGCTCTTGTTCTTGTGTTGTGTTGAGTAGGCGTTGAGACTCATAGCCCTTCGCGCGCGACGCGCATACCCCACGGTGACGCCGCGACAACGTTGTTCGGTCAACACCATACTCTCTCGCAACCTGAGCATAACGAGGAGCTTCTCCAGGCTTCAGAGCATCTAGCGCTTGAAGCGCAGCTTCTAAATCCGACATTTGTGCAGGTGCTCAAATGTTGATTTTCCATGAAAACGTGCACGAGCCCATGATGCGCACGAGTCCATAAAAGACTAGTGCGGCTCCGGCAGTAATAACACCCGCTATAACTGGAGCCTCGAGACTACGGCGCTATTTGTTCGCATCGAGGACGTAGGATGACTGCAGACAGAAGCACATATGCATAATGTCTAAATGATATCCCTCCAGAGTACTGACACATATATTTGCCCCAGGGCTTTGTTTGAATCAACAAGATGCTCGTGGAAAGAGGCTAACCATGCAGAACTACCATAAGGATTCCCAATGCCAACCACAACGCCAAGAAATGCGACAATGTTGTCTTGAGATATATCAGACCCCCTCTTGTTTGGTAGCAGTCCTCAGGTGGGCATGCCCATAATTCCGCTCCAGCCATTTCCTCCTCCCCCAGCTGCACCTCCTCTGCGTGTGCCTCCTCCCGCGGCTCTTTTAGGTGCGGTAGGTGCCTTGCTGCTTGATGCTTTGCTGGAAGCTCGTTTCCTCACGCCTGCGAACGAGCCCTTGCCACCGAAACTACTACCGGACTTTCTGTACGGGCCCTTTCTCTTTGGCCCAGACGAGGTTGCTCTGGATGCTCTCTTTGATGCTGCGGCCCTTGAAGTGGCGGCGTTCGCGCTCGTGGTCTGCGTCATGCGGTTGTTGAATTCCTTTACTTCAGGGTCAAGAGGTTGCGTGAAGTGGTGGCTTCGGTGCAGTTCGTCGTCGTCATCATCATTGTCGCCATAAGAGTAGTCGCTTTCGGATTCCTCGACTGCTTGAGGAGCGTCGTCGTCGCTGTCAACTGTGAAGTCGATAACGTCTTGGTGATTCGGATCGAAGACTTCTTCATCGTCTTCTTCCTCGCAGTCATTATCCGAAAATTCTTCCACAACCTGTTGACGTGGGGGCGCACGGGTTCGAGAAGCAGGTACGTTGCCACCGTACATATCCCTCGTGTTGTTGATGAGGTGCATGAACTTCCTGCCATATCGTTCTACCATCTCTGGCTTGATTCCTGGTAAGGTTTTCATCTCTTCCAGATCAATTGGCAGGCGGAGAGCCATCTCTCGTAGCACCGTGTCGGAAAAGATCGCTTGACGATGACTGTGCTTTATCATGAGGTCCTGTCTCAAGCTCTTGGCACTGTTCAGGAAGTCGTGCAGTGCATCTTGCTGCCAACCACTGAGTCCAGCTGTCCTCTCGTCCACTGTAATAGGCTGACCCAGGCCCTTGGGTTGGGCAGCAGCTTTTGTAGGCTTGGCGACCCGGACTCGCGCAAATTCATCATTGAAATTCTCAGGTTGGCGACTGCGACTCTTCTGGTCCTTTGTAGGGTGTCGAGGTTTCGCGAAGTGATCGTCATCGCTGTCCTCATTTTGTTGCTGGTAGGCATAGTCCTGGATCCTTCGCTTCGTGGCACGAATTGGCGAAGACACGTTTGTCGATGGATAATCCGCTTGCTGTTTCTTCGTCTGCTTCTTTCGGACGGGGGCCTTCGTTGGAGAAGCTCGTACCTGTAGCTGCAGTTGCTTTCGCTTGGTCGCGTAGTCGTTACGGGTTGTGGCGGGCTATGCTGTTTAGCTGTTGCCGACTGATGTGCAAAAATAACTTACATGAAGATAGTTGGTCGCGAAGCCGACTTTGTTGACTATGCTCTTCTCCTTCAGGGCTCCAGATTCTAACAGAGATTGGAATATCCGCTCGTTATCTCCTCGATCCAGATCAGCACCGAAGCCCCAACCATAGTCTTCCAAGCCACTCTTCTTTAGCTTTGCAGATTTGGCGCCTCGGAAAGCATCGACGCATTGGTGCATGGTGACATTATCTTCATGCACCTTACTGACGAGTTTGATAGCCATAGCAGCATACTCGGTCAAATCTTTCGTAACAAACGACGCATCCGAACGGCAGTTGTCGCAAGTCGAGTTGCAGTTGGCTGGGTCAAAGGGTTCACTGAAGTAGCCAAGTACCTGCGCGCGTCGGCAGTCGGCCTTATTTTCGCAGTACTGCACGACCGTCCGCAGCATGTCATGAAGACGCTGCTTCTGCTCTCGACTGCCTTCGCCTTCGTCAATCATCTTGCGCAGCATCCTTGTGTCGGCAAACTGGTAGTACAGAAAGCAATCTGATCTCTTGCCGTCACGTCCCGCACGGCCAGTCTCTTGGTAGTATCCTTCCAGGCTCTTCGGCATAGTGTGATGGATAACGTAGCGTACGTCAGCCTTGTCAATGCCCATGCCAAATGCGATTGTTGCAACAATGACATGGTATTCGTTACTCTGCCACTTCTTCTGGACATCTGAACGCTCGTCTGCTGCCATGCCCGCGTGGTAGTGGAAAGCGCGGACGCCAAGGTCGGTAAGTTTCTTTGCAACATCCTCGCAGTTCTTGCGGGACAAACAGTAGATGATTCCCGATTTGCGATGGTATCTTTGCTTGATCAAATCTGCGAAGATGTTGACCATGCCTTTGCCCTTCGGCAGTACTTCATAGGACAGATTGGGCCTATTGAAGCTCTGGGAGAACATGCGCCCACTCTCGATGCCAAGGTTCGATCTTACGTCTGCACGAACAAGTTGAGTCGCTGTCGCTGTGAGAGCTATGATCGGTATCCCAGGGAACTGGCGTACAACATCCCCCAGTGCTTTATAGTCCGGTCGGAAGTCATGGCCCCACTGGCTAACACAGTGTGCTTCGTCGATGACGATACGAGCCAGTTGGCCTCTGTTGTACAACTTCTGGAAAGCACTCACCATCCGTTGGTTCTTGCTGAGCATTTCTGGTGTAACATAGAGAAGCTGGATGAATTTTCCAGGGTCGTCCGTCCTCTCCAGCTTCTCCATAATCTCCTTCTTTTCGTCCGATGGTGTCTGTCCATTAATGAGGCATGCCTGGACTCCGAAACGAGTCATTGCAGATTCGACTTGATCCTCCATCAGACTTAGCAGGGGAGAAACCACTATGGACACTCCGCGGGTCTTTCCTGACCGGATTACAGACGGCAGTTGGTAACAAAGAGACTTACCACCACCAGTAGGCATTAGAACGAAACAGTGCTCTCCGCCCAGCGTCGCGTTGATGGCTTCCAGTTGACCTGGACGGAAGCCTCTGAGCTTAAATTTGTGGATGAGTGCAGCTCTTACGTCCTTCGACCAAGGGTGGTTCATGCCAGGAACACCCTTTCCAGGCATGCTCATGGCAGACTTCTTGGGTGATGATGGCTTGGGCTGTCGCTGAATTTTGTTGACGGTAGTTTCGCGGAGAGCTTCCCGTTGGTGCGACAACGCTGCACCGTTCGTTGGATCTCCCTTCCAGTCGAAGTGACCTGACTCGTCATTGTCCATGTTATTCATCTCATAAAGCAAATCTTCGTCATCATCCATTCCGAAATCATCTCCATCGTCACTTCCACCAGTTCGATGATTCGTCGGTCCGGACGGTGGATCCATGTGTTCAGTGAACATATTTTCTTCGTCACTGAAGTCCAAGTCGCCGAAGTCCTCTGCTGTGTACGACTCGTTGCCACTAGATCCACGAGTGGTAGCATGATCAGAGCGAGACTGGTGGTGATGCGAGTGCTCCTGATAAGCATTGGTCAATCTGACGGTGGGTGCAGGCGCAGCAACCGGGTCTTCGGCAAAGTGTATGTGACGACTGGGAGACCAGACACGTTGGTCGGGAAGCTGCGTCTGTGGGACTTGGCTGGGCCCTGTGTCGACTAATTTGTGTTGCTTCCGGCGAGCAGGGCTCACCTGCGTCGCCTCAACAACGACGCGATTAGACGCGATGGCTTCGGTTTTGATGGAGGGTTTTCGTGGCGCTTTCGCAGCAGCTTTCGGCTGCTGGATGCCTGCAATACCAAGAAAATGGTGTATCTGGACTTCCAAGTCCTCGAGCAACTTGGATGCTGTCCTAAGAGCGGCATAGTCTGCCTCCTCGTAGATGCCGTCCTCAATATCATCTTTAACCTTCTTCTTGAGAACATCTCGTTCGACAGCGGCTTGCTCGTACCTCTCCTTCAGGGCGGCCAGTTGCTCGACAGCATCCTTCCGTGGCCGCAATCGCTCGAGATTTTCTCTGACATGCGGATCTGGATCGTCGAGACCGACTTGCTCCACAAATGCTGTTTTGGCTTTCTCCCAAGCCACAGTCACTGATGCAAGGTGACGAGCACCGTCTGAGGCGACAAAAAAAGCAATCGCTTCGTGGATGCTTGCTTTTTGATCCTTCGATAATCCTGACGAAGTTGGTATGACTTGCGTCAGCGATCGCATTGCCGGTAGTCTCGACTCCGGTTTCTTCGGCGAGGGTACCTCCCTACGAGGTGACTGCGTTGTGTCTGGTGTGGGTATCGAGCATTGCTTCGTGTCGATTGGGGTGACGCTACGGGCAGGCTTGCTCGGAGATCGAATGGGGAGCTGGAGTTGAGTTGATGGCTTCGTTGGGCTTCGACTCGCCGGCTTTTTGCGTGTGCGTTTTGTCGGTGACGATTTCGGCAGTAGATCGAGTTCCATGACGTCTAGGTCGCCAAAGTCCTCCTCTTCATCCTCTGAGTCCAGCACTGCATGACCGACGCGTCTAGTTGTGGGTGTCTGGAGAGGCTCAGCAGGACACGTCTCTTTCGTCGGCGAAGGGCTTCGTGCCTGCCTGCCAATCTTACGAGCCGGAGCCAGGTTTTCCGAAGGTACGCGACTGAGTGGCTTTCGTTTGCGACTTGCTACGTGCAGCCCTTCTTCGTCTGAAGCTTCCACGAGCCCAGCATCTTCCTCAGCTGCAGCGATTGCTTCTTGCTGCCTCTGTTCTCTGCTGAGAGCGACACTCGAGTACGGTGGAGGCGGGCTGACAGGTACCGGGCTATTTGGGCGCATGACGAAGTCATCGATGTCGGGAAAGTCATCGGCCATGAGGTCTGGACTGCGTGTAGGAGCGTGGCGAGCTGGCTTTGGTGATGGTTTCCGTGTCATGTCCTCCTTGTATTCATCACTCTTTCTTTTCTTGCCCTTGTTGAAGTGATTCGGCACGGGCGATGACGGTACCGCATCGTCGCCCGTGAGATCGATTGCTTCCACGTCGAATGTCTGCACACGTGGCTGCCGTGCAGTCGAAGGCTGCGCTGCACTAGAAGGGTCTTGTCTGCTGATCCACGCTACTCCGCTGCGACTGTCTTTCGGTACCTTACTAGGCGCGCTGACGTTCTCTAGGTGTCGTCTGCCCACGGACGGTGTGGCACCGTATGGTGGAACCCCCGCTAGCACGAGCCTGGGCTTGCCATTGCTTGATGTGGCGCGCAACCTTGCCATATCACTGTCCTCTCCTTCCGTCTCCGGGGGCTTGTGTATGTCAACTGTCTTCGTTCGAGCGAGGGTGCGGGGTGGTGGTGGGCGGGCAGCAGCAGAGGCCGGTGCACGTGCAGGCTGTGCAGCTGGCGCTGGTTCATTGTTTGCCGCGGCATCGACCAAAAAGGAGGCTTCTTCTACAAGTGCGTCGACGCTGGCCGCGTCCTCGGGGTTGTAGGCAACGAGCGGCACGGAGGGCGGGACGAAAGGCTTCGCGTTCAGCAGCCACGTGAGATGCTGGCTAAGGTTGTGCTGGGGAGGCATCAGAGCCACACATGATTGTATCCGAGGTCCTGAAGGTCGTCAACGCGTCCGTACGCGCCGTGTCACCGAGTCGTGCGTGTCGTGGTGGCGTTGCCCGTGGCAGGCGTCTCCAGTCTTGTTGTTGGCCTCCGGGGATCGATCGCGCTAGCACGTGACTCTAGCTCCGCTTATATCCGCGCCTCGACCCACATCTCTTTTGAAGTGTGGCAGTAAGCTCGGCCATATAGTGTTCGGCCACATATAGTGATCGGCCACCCCACCAAAACGCGTCACAGTCTTTGAAGTCGTGATATTTTCAGCTACAACGTCTCTAATTGCCACTCATTACACATAGACTGAAGCGTGAGAGCTGCTGCTGTCTCTGCTGCTTTTTGAGCTTCTTGTTCAACTGAACGTGATGCCTGCTCAGTCTGTAATGCCGCCGCTCGCTCAAGCGCAGCCTTGATAGCTTCAACGTTACTGAAGCGCTCATTTAGGTTAGGTTGAACACGCTTCCTTGAGCGGGTAATCTTAGTACTATCTAGTTGATATTTGAGTCGTTGGTTTTCAGCTTGGAGCTCAGCTGCTCGAGTATTTGCCTTCGCTATAGCCTTGCCTGCCTTGCCAAGCACTGCCCGAGTGCTCCGTGAGAGAGATTCTGACTTTAGAAGCTGCCGGTGAGCCCTATATAGAGCCTGTGCGCTCTGAGGCGTGCTGAGGATCGAATTTGAGAGCTCTGAGTCCTGCGTATCACGTGGTGGTGTTGCTGGACGGCCGGATACCTGGGATGAGAGTAAGACGAGGTCTGGGTTATATGGGCAGAGCCCTGAGGCTCTCCACCCAGCTCGGATTACTCGCTCAGTTAAGCCTTCCTCTCTTGCCCTGTTGTAGGATACCACAAAGCGCTCTTTCTTGATAGGTGCTGCGTCATCAAGGGCAGAGAGAGCCCGGATCTCAGATCGATACTTCGTCTTGACGACAGGGAAAGGAGCAAGATCCAGAGGCTGAAGCACGTGTGAGGCGTGAGGGGGAAGGTAGAGAGGCCATATCTTGTTCTCCCGGCAGGTCCACATGAAGTCGATAGGGATATGAGAGCCGTGGCCGTCCAGAACAAGGAGTCTCCAAGTGCCTTGGCGTGGAGTTGTATTTGGTATAAATATACGCTGTAACCACTCCAATCCAATCTGATTTGACGTCCATCCATTGTCTGACGTTGTATATAGCCAATCGGGTACTCCTTGTGCTGGGAACCACGTGGTTTGGAGGTGCTTGCCCTTAAAGATGACGAGGCATTGAAGCTTAACGCCTGTAGCGGATATCGTCTCAACTATTGATACCCACTCACGATCCTCTGGGGATTTGATATAAGCCTTCTTCTTTGATGAGCTAGCGACGACTCTGGTGTTTGTACATACCCCGAGGGCGACCCCAGTCTCATCCATATTCCATATATCCTCATACTGTATACCCAGCTCGATTCTGGTACGCTCAAATAGCTCAAGAAAGGCACGAACAGTCTCATAGTGAGCTGCTGTAGTCCTCGCCGTCTCAATCGTCCGCCCGACGATAGAGGCGACCTGTGGATTGCGAGCGATAAAATGGGGTACCCACAGTTGACCGAGCGGAGCGTGGTCCCCATTCATCTGAAGTATTCGGGAGGCCATCTCTCGCACGCGCGGATGGGACGGGGGCTGAGCACGTGAGTCCTCTTCAAGAATCCACTCTACTAAGAAGCGCTCTTGCTCCGGAGTCAATCGCTGCTGTTGGTGATGTGCTATTGCGTTTGGTTGGCGACCTTTGAGGCGCTCCTGGAGCGATGATCTAGGGACTCCGTACGCCTTGGCAGCCTTCCGTTGACTTGTAAAAACACCAGAATTAAGATCACGGATAGCTGATTGTATAGCAGCTTCACGGGCGTCCATTTTGAGCAGGTTGTGTTGAAAATATCACGACTTCAAAGACTGTGACGCGTTTTGGTGGGGTGGCCGATCACTATATGTGGCCGAACACTATATGGCCGAGCTTACTCCGCGAGGCATCCAAACTGCGATATCGTCTTGCGAGACGCCTGAATGCAGGCTTGAGCGAGAACCGTCTAGGACACGGCTTGTACCGGAATTGATATTATACCAGTCATAGTCACGTTATATCTAGCATCTGTCTTCTTCACCTCACCTGCTCTCCTAAACTGATTTGGAGTGTGTAACTTACAGCCATCTGCTAATCACTGACACGACGACAAAGGCACACCTCACCATGGACCCAAACACGGCACCTTCCACGTCAATGCTGGACGCGCAGAACCAAGATCAAGTTGACCAGCTCGCCGCAGCAATTGCTAATCTCCACACTTCACCACCTCCAACAGATGTGCTACCTTCTCAGAATACCATCGACAAGGCACGTGCGACTCTCAGACGTGAGTTGCCAGAACAAGGCGTCGGCCTCGAAGACACCATCCGCCATCTCACCCAGGATCTCGGACCAGCACTGAATGCCTCCTCCCGCTCAGCAACCTACTACGGCTTCGTTACAGGTGGCTCAACACCCGTAGCCTCGCTTGCTGATAACCTCGTAACCCACTACGATCAAAACGTCCAAGTTCATCTTCCCAAGGAGAGTCTAGCCACAGAGATAGAAGACCGCGCCCTTGTCCTCCTCTGCTCGCTCCTCGACCTCCCCGCCTCCCAATGGCCCCACCGCACATTCACCACTGGCGCCACAACATCCAACATCCTCGGCCTATCCTGTGGCCGTGAATACATCATCACCGAGGCCAGCGCACACCGCACTGACGCCGAAGTCAGCGTTGGTGAGCATGGGATCGTAGAAGCCATGCGCCTCGCCGGCATCGACAAAGTCCAGATCCTGACTACAGTTCCACACTCTTCCCTCAGCAAGGCTGCATCCATCCTCGGTCTGGGCCGATCATGCGTGAAGTGTATCGGCAGTGCAGATGCCCCCCACAAATTCGACATGGCCCAACTCCAGAAACACCTATCAAAACCCGGCTGTGCAAGCATCGTAGCCATCTCCGCGTCCGAAGTAAACACGGGGCTCTATGCCACCTCGAACCTCGAGGAAATGCAGCGAATCCGGAGTCTCTGCGACATGTATGGCGCCTGGATCCACGTCGATGGAGCATTCGGCATCCTCGCGCGCCTCCTACCCTCTTCCCCCTCCTACGCTATGCTGAAATCCTGCACAGCCGGCCTCGAGCTCGCAGATAGCATCACCGGCGACGGCCACAAGCTGCTCAATGTGCCCTACGACTGCGGCTTCTTCCTCTCCCGGCACCGCACGCTGGCCGAACGCGTATTCGCGAACCCAAACGCGGCGTATCTCGCAGCCGGCGCGGCAGGAGATGGAATCATGTCGCCGCTGAACATTGGGCTGGAGAACTCGCGACGCTTTCGTGCGTTGCCCGTCTACGCGAGTCTTGTTGCGTACGGCGCCGCCGGCTACAGGGACATGTTGCAAAGGCAGATTGCACTGTCTCGTGGGATTGCAGAGTTCGTACTCGAGAGCGAGGACTACGAGCTTCTGCCGAGGTCTAACAGTGCGATGGAGGATGTTTTGACGAGTGTTTACATCATCGTCTTGTTCCGTGCTAAGAACGAAGAGCTGAATCGACAGCTTGTGAATAGGATTAAAGCACCCAGGAAGATCTATGTGTCGGGGACGCGCTGGGAAGGACGACCTGCGTGTCGTTTCGCAGTGTCAAATTGGATGGTCGATGTAGATAGGGATCTGCCACTTATTACACAGGTCTTGCGAGCCATCCTTTAGAGTAGAACCTAATTTTACCAGGCGTAGATCGACAAGATACATTCTACTGGCTAATCTGCACGGTTACAGAGCCAATTTGCTCGATACCACCCTCCCAATACCTTCTTCCGCGGATCCACAGGCAACCTACCCAGAGGAACCCATGAAAAACCACGAGGAAAGTCTTCCCAGTATTACACCCCACAATTCTCATCAGCACTCCAGCCAGTGCGACTACGAGTCCTTAGTTGTACATCATCTCCAACACCTCAACACCTCAACACCTCAACACCTCCCATCCCTGCAAATTCCATTGCCCACCAGGGCGGTGGTAATGTATCATAAGGAACCTTGACATGCCACAGAATGCCACAGCGCCGCAGTTTCTAGATTATAGCCAAAATATGAGGTGTACATATTGTCGCGCAATGGAGCGTGTGGACCACGCTGTGGAGCTCTTATCCTTGGTACTTTGGTACCAAGGTGTGCGCTGGTTGGTTGGTTGGTTGATTCCTACACGGTTTCAGCCGCTAAATGCAGCTATGCCCGGATGCCAGACGTGGCAGACAGCCGACACGGTGCGGACGTGAGTCTGCACCGCCCCACTTCACTCTCGAAAGAGCCATCTGTCCCCAGAGGCCTGGCGTTGTCTGGCTTCTATCTACGACTATGTACATTTCGTCTCCAGAAGTGACGTCTTTTGCCTGTGTTTGTGTTCTGCGAACTATGTTTCCGTATGTATGCCGTACTCGAAGCCTCGTATGTGCAGCGTTGTTCAAGGCTCGTAGAGGCATGGTTGCCTCATGCTTTGCGTCCGTAATACCTTCAGTCTCCCCTAGCGTTCAGCTGTCGTGTGTGCTAGCTTGCCCCGATACCCCCAGGGCCTACAATATGTTCCCCGATCTCTGGTGTTCTTCAAGTGTTATGATGCCGTCCACTAGGTTCCTATGTGGCCGTGTTTTGTGGTGTGACCTGCCACCGGGCGCAGCGGCAGCAGCATTTCGTCGTAACGCAGCTCCACAGAAGCGATGCTCCGCTCGTGCGTGCCGTCGAGCCTACTGAGCATGAGAGCTCTTGCGCGAATCTCCTCAGACCTTGTCAGGTGTGTCGAAGGGAGACCACTCCTTCAACACGTGGGGCGACAGTGGACAAGGCTGTCTGGTGATCTGTAAGTGTGTTGTGGCACCAATAGTAGCATGCCAGGATGTCTGTGAAGAGATTCGTGCGAGAGGTGATGCCGTTCAGCTCGACGGCTCATCGATGCGGGACGTCGCAGACTTTGTCGGATGGTGATAGGCTAGCCAGAAAGCCCATCAATGACTGTGTGTGTGTGTATCGTAACCATGATGCTGGATAGGGTGTCTGGGCTCCGTCGTCGCGCCTTGCGTTGCTGTGTCGTGGCTAGATGGCTGCCGCTGCATTTGGTAGACGTGTCATTTTAAGTAGCTTGCTCGCAGAATTTGCTATCTGTGCCAGCCAGAGTTGGCAACAAACAAATCAAGTCCAAATCAAGTCTCTCCACGCAGCACCATCTGGTCCGTGTTAGCGGGCACATACCAACAGTAGGGCCGTTCGCGGGACTTGATTTGATTTGATTTGTTTGTTGCCAACTCTGGTGCCAGCCAGGGCCGCAACAGCAGCTCTACAGGTACCAAACTGACGCGGGGGGCCGCGCGATGGCCTGTAGAGACCGTTGCGGCCTTTGGCGGGTGTATTTGCAGTCCTTTGTGACGATAATTCCAGAAATTGAGTTCTCGCTGTTTGTCGTGTTTTTTTTTCCGGTGTGCGTGGCCGTCCTTAGAGCTTAGCACTTTGATACCGAGCTTCTCTGCCAAGCCTACAAAGCTTACTTTAGCGAGATTATGTAATCTCTAAATTCCCTTTATATAACGTAATCTACCATCGAGTCAGCATGCGCCGGATCTGGCTGTGCATCGACAGCACCTCAGTGATCTGGTGCCTTAGGGGCGCCGCACCTCCCACCTCGCAATGGGCCTTCCTGGAGTGCCATGGTGCCATGGAGACTCACGACGTCTCTATCAAATGGGCCCCTGGACACCTAGGTATCGAGGGGAACGAGACAGCTGACAGTCTAGCCAACCTGGAAGCCCGGCACCCATCGCCCCCAACTGGGAACGCTGCTATGCCCACACTCTCAGGCATCAAGCCAGTCGCACG
Source organism: Lizonia empirigonia (assembly GCA_009982855.1). Lineage (NCBI taxonomy): Eukaryota > Fungi > Ascomycota > Dothideomycetes > Pseudoperisporiaceae > Lizonia > Lizonia empirigonia. Next base: position 425,414 of record JAADKA010000033.1, on the reverse strand, counting down.
CAAAGCACTGCATAGCACACAGCAGACCTGGTAGTCAGAAAGGACGACGAAACTCTCGAAATGGTATAAACGCTGGAACTTGGACTATGCACCATGCCGCGGACCAAAAGAGTTAGACCTACCAAGAGCCACATTGGCTAGACTCCTCTCTATCCGGTCTATGCATGGGGACTTTGCCTGGTACCACCGAAAGTTCCATCACGACAACGCGAACCTCACCTGCTCATGCGGACGCGACAAGACACCAGAGCACCTCGTGCTCTGCCGCAAGACCCTAGGGGCCTTCAGCCGATGGCCACTTCGACCACTCATACCACCCTCCAGCCGGGCCGACAGCCTCGCTTATACCGCAGCACTGATGAGGGATCCAGAGGCCTTTGAAGCCTTCACCCAGCTCACACAGTACTATACCAAGGTTTGTCCCCGGTAGCCTTCCCTGCCCTGCAGCAGCATAGCAGTAAAGAAGGCTACCTCACCGGACTCTAGGGCAACACCTAGCGGCACTGGGTGCAGCAGCGCAATGGCTGCGACACTCCCCGCCCTTCTACCCTTCTCCCCACCCTCTCCCCCCTACTATCTTTCTCTTTTCCTCTTATACGGCATGTAGATGCCTCTAAATGTAAGGGACTTTTCTCTAATGTACACGCACGGCTTAGTCTCCCTAACCGGAAGGGGAGCTGTAGCTTGAAATGGTAGCAATACCCGCGCAGGCAAGAAATGCTTTCTAAGGTAGTGTCAGCACTGTAATTCCATAGCTTAGCACGTCGTATATGCCCTTCGGGAGGCGAGATGGTGGACCTAATCCCCATCAACAGACGAAAAATGAATACCAACCAACCAACCTTTCGAGCCAGAGGTGATACTCAAACGATTCCATCAGCCAGCTCAATCAGGCCAATCGAGCGATAGCGACTCCTCAGCCTTGAGCGGCTCTGATTGGAGGAAGATCAGGCAGCTGGTTGATCACGCTGTAGCTGATAGAGACCAGAGAAAGATCTCAAAGCTCAACCAAACGATCCACCGACTCTCGATCAGATCAGTCCTAGCTGAGCATGAGAACCTGAGACTCAAGGAGGCTCTCATCAATGAGAGGCAGCGTAGAAAGCGAGGCAAGGCTCTGCCTCTAGAGGCAGCTGAGGAGTATCACGGTGGGGCTTTTTTCTGGTCCCCAAGGAAGGTGAAGGAGGCAGTTGATCGCCAGCTCCAACAAGGGCTTGAGGAGGAGCAACTACAACACCAGAAAGCTGAGGCAGCTCGCGTACGTGAGGAGCAGAGGCAGGAGAAGCTCAGGGCAGTTGAGGCAAGGCGTGCAGCGAGAGCAGCAGCTCGATTGATGAGGCAGGAGGAGAAGGCTCGTGAGGCTGCTGATCGAGCCTTACGGCAGGCAGCTCGTAGGACTCAGCAACGACTCCAACAAGCTCAAAAAACTGCCCAAAGAGGCGAGAGGAGACGCCTCAAGGTAGCTACTAAGGCAGGTTCAAAAAAAAGAGCAGCTGCGCAGCCTCAGGGTGGTGGTGAGGCCTCAGGTGCTGCAGCAGGCCCACGACCATCTCAATCATGACACGGCCGATCAATCAAACTCCCAGCAAAATATATAATTTAATTTAGAGTGCTACCTGGTTCCCTTTCGGGTCTATAAACACTATGTACTCGTCTCCGTGTACAGGGCCAACATGCTCTAGTCGAGCTAAACACCCCTGCCTCTTCCCTCGCTGCGTTTCTCCGTGCAAGTTCCGCTCCTTCCTCGTCGGTGCTGCCCTGTTGTAGGGGAGCAGAAGGGCTTGTGTGGTTCTTAGCCTATAGCTGCAAACGGGGACCACCCCCCGGTATTAGTCTGTTCTACCTCAAGGGTTACTCTGAACTGCTCTAGTAGCCCCGTGTCCAGTAGCCATCTCCCTGCCGCCGCGACTTTCTCCCAGTCACGGAGTAGTCGGGGAAGGTCCGTCGTGCCTGCCCTCTCCATCAGTTTGAGCCTCGCATCCTTCTGGTCCGGGCAAAACGAGAGGATGTGTGTGAGGGTCTGCCTCGAGTGAGCGCATGTGCAGGCTGGGTCGGCACCTGGCACCCCTATGCCCGCTAACCATGCCTTAAGTCCCAGTACTTCCGTGCGGAGTAGCACGATCGCTGTAGCCACGTGTTTAGGGACGTCGTCGTACAGGTGGAGGGGTTGGAACTCCCAGCCCTCTTTCCATGTAGGTGCCGATCTGCGTTGCTTCGCTGCCGCGCGTTCCCACCTCTCCTTCCATTTCTCTGTGAGGTCACGGGCTATCTCCTTGACTTTGCTCCTGGATTGGATTTGCCGGCCGCGGGTTCTGCCCACTTTTCCCGTGCTGGCCAGCGAGGCCTGGCGTTGGGTCTCTCTTTCCTTCACGATTGTGGCGCCGGCCCGGCGCACACCTTCTATGTCCGTCGCTGGCTGGGCGATGTGTCTGTCTGGTCTGCCCCTTCTCGCTGCTCGTCCTCCTGTCCTAGCGGACTGCCACACCTCCTCCAGTGCCGTCTTGATTTGCCCAGTGACTGGGTGGTTCGCTGTTGTGACTGCCCACTGTAGTGCCACTGCCCTGATGTACAGGGCCAGTGGTGGTGTGCCACTTTCCTTCTCGATTGCTGCTATTGGCATCCTCTTATAGGCCCCAAGTGTCTTCCGTAGGCATTTGTTCTGGACGATGAGGAGTTTTCGAAGCGCCCAGCAAAATATAGATAGCTATATATATGAATCAAGGCCTATAGAACTCAACTCTAGAGAATCTCGCAATAATAACGATCGTACGTGGCTCAATAACCTCATATTGAGGTGCTGATTTTGGTGTTCAGGTGGCTCGTTGGCCCGGGTGGCTCGTTGGCCCGGGCGCTAACGTGCCCGTGCGCAGTGTGCCCGGATTCACAGTGTGCTCAGCGAGAGCTGGGTTACTCGCTTCATCAACCGGCACGAGATCCATCTCATCTCAAATTGGACCACCGCCATGGATCATACGCGCCACCTGGCTGATTCTGAGTCAAAATACCGTCTCTACTTGGAGCTACTGCATCAAAACATCACTGAATATCACCTTGAGGCCCGAGATATATACAATATGGATGAGAAGGGCTTCTTGATTGGCTTGATAGGCAGAAGCAAGAGAATATTCAGCAGGCGTCAATGGGAGAAGAAAGAGGTTCGAGCATCTCTCCAGGATGGATCACGCGAGTTTCTGACACTCCTAGCCTGCTGTTGCGCCGATGGGAGCTCGCTGCCTCCAAGCCTCATATACGCAGCTGCAAAAGGAGCTATACAATCAAGTTGGGTAGAGGATATCAAGGCAGGAGAACATGAGGTCTTTGTCTCATCATCTCCAACAGGCTGGTCAAACGATAACATAGGCCTAGCTTGGCTTGAGCAGGTGTTTGATCGCTGTACAAAGCAACGATCAGGTAGATGGAGATTACTTATCCTTGATGGCCATGGATCTCATGTCACGATGGAGTTTATCGACTACTGTGATCGCCACAGGATCCTTCTCATGGTCCTTCCACCCCATTCAACTCACACGCTCCAGCCGCTCGATGTAGTGCTGTTCAAGCCAGTCTCTCAAGCCTACTCCAACGAGCTCACCAACCATCTCCAGAAGGCTCAAGGCCTTATTCCAATCAAGAAAGGGGACTTTTTCCCACTCTTCTGGAGCGCCTGGATATCCTCCACGGAGAGCCTCGTATTGAAGGCCTTGGAAGCTACTGGGATCTGGCCGATGGATGCCAACGTTATCCTTCGTAGATTTGCCAGCACGCCAGAAGCTGAGAGAAGCTCATCATCAGGGCTCTCTGACAATGATTGGAGAAAGATGGATTGATTGGTTTGAGCTGTTCTGAAGGATACCGAACAGATTGAGTCAAAAAAGCTGCGTTCAAGCGTTCACTATCTCTCTGTGCAGAATGAGCTTTTAAAGCATGAGAATGAGGGCTTAAAGGAGGCTCTTCAACACAAAAAGAAGCACAAGAAGAAGGGCAAAGCTCTTGAAGAAGGGCAAAGCTCTTGACCTTCAACAGCGCCAGGAGTATCACGGTAGCGCGGTCCACTGGTCTCCTCGCAAGCTGCGTGAAGCTCGAGCTAGAGAAGTAGTACGGGAGCGAGATGAGATGGAGGAGAAACTCCAAAAAGCACGGGCCAAAAAGCAGCGCGAGGAGGCTCAACTGCAGCGTCAAGTTGAGCTCGAGGAGAAGCGTGTGGAAAGGCAGGGGCTCAAGGACGTCAGGGAGCAGGAGAGAGCTGAGAAAGCAGCTGAACGCGCGCGCAAAGTTGAAGCTCAACACCAAAAAAATCTATCCAACAAGCTCAACAACGCAAGCGTAAAGCCTCACGAGTAGTCTTACCAAGTAACAAGCGTCAAAAACGCGCTGGCGCTGCTCACGCTGGTGTTCAAGCTGGAGATGAGCTATCTGCTACTCCAGCCAAAGTCACATCACGTGGCCGCAACGTCAATCTCCCACAAAAATATAGATAGTACAAGTTGATCGCAAGCATCTAATTACTACAAAACTATATTTCTATCAATATTAAGCTATTGCGTGGCGCTGTACAGCCTCATTTTGAGATTGGGCATGTGGTGTTCTGCGGGGCACACTGTGAATCCGGGCACACTGCGCACGGGCACGTTACGCGGCCCAACATGTTAATATCAAATCAAAAGTTGCTAACGTACTCCACAAGCGAGCCGGTCACCCAAGCGAGCCGGTCACTTTTGCCAAGACCACGTCAAACTTTACTCTACCTACAATGTCTCAACGCAATAACACAAAAAAGCCTTTAAACGAGGCAGATATACAGCTTGCCTTACAGGCTATTCAATAAGACGCGACACTCTCCCAGCGACGCGCTGCAGCAATCTACAACGTGTCTCAAAGCACCCTTAGTGACCGACTTGCTGGAACTACTTCACGACGCGATTGCAAGCCCAACATGACTAAACTAGCTAGTACTGAGGAGGAGGTGATAGTCCAGCATGTATTGAAGCTAGACGACCGAGGATACTCGCCCCGGCTTGCTGATGTGGAGGATATGGCCAATTCTCTGCTTGCGGAGCGCCACCAGACCCCTGTTGGCAAGAACTGGGCTGCCAACTTTGTCAAACGTCGGCCAGAGCTCAAAATCAAGTTCAATCGCAAGTATGACTACAAGAGAGCCCTGTGTGAGGATCCTAAGGTTATTGGGGACTGGTTCCAGTTGGTAGAGAATACCAAAGCCAAGTATGGTATCCTAGATGAAGACACCCACAACTTTGACGAGTCTGGCTTTATGATGGGCGTTATATCAACAGGAGCTGTTGTCACAGGCTCTGAGCGTCGAGGGAGACCAAAGACAGTACAGCAGGGCGACCGAGAGTGGACCAGCGTCATCCAGGGTGTCAACGCGAAGGGCTGGTCTATCCCACCCTTCATCATCTTCTCTGGCAAGTACCACCTCTCTGCCTGGTACAAGGAGCCTAGTATACCTGACGACTGGGTTCTCAATGTCTCTGACAACGGCTGGACCAACAACGAGCTTGGAGTCAAGTGGTTGAAGCACTTTGATGAGCACACAAAGGCGCGCACTGTTGGCAGCCATCGGCTGCTCATTCTGGACGGCCACAAGAGCCACAACTCAGTTGAATTCCACCAGTACTCTGAGGAGCACAAGATTATCACTCTGTGCATGCCTCCACAGTCGTCGCACCTGCTGCAGCCACTTGATGTGGGGTGTTTTGCCCCGTTGAAGAAGGCCTATGGCCGCCAAGCCGAGCGGCTGATGCGGAGCAAGATCACTCGCATCACCAAACTTGAGTTCTTGCCGTGCTTCAAAGCGGCTTTTGACGCCTCAATCACAGAGAGCAACATCCAGGGAGGATTCAGAGGTGCCGGCCTGGTCCCACTTGACCCAGAGGCTGTGATATCGAAGCTTGAAGTACGGCTGCGCACGCCAACGCCACCTACTGTGGACAACAGTACGTGGGAGTCTAAAACACCAAGCAACACTCTGGAATTTGGGTCTCAATCGAAGCTGATTCGAGAGAAGATTGAGAGACACGCTGATAGCTCACCAACGTCAATGGTTGACGCCCTTAATCAGCTCACCAAAGGCGCAGAGCTGATGGCGCATTCACTGGTTTTGGTGCGCAACCAGGTCGCTGACCTACAGGTAGCCAACGAGGCCGCCACACGTCGTAAATCGCACAAAAGAAAGCAAATCCAGCGTAATGGGACACTAACGTTTGGTGAGGGAGTGCGGCTGACTACTCTAAAGGAGTTTGAGGCCCGTAGTGATGGGAAGAAGGCAAAGAAGAGGTCGCGTGTTGATAGGAGCACTCAGTCTTCAAGGCGCTGTGGCACATGTGGCGAGACAGGGCACAACGCGCGAACATGCAGTAAAGATGCGCAGAGTACTGTAGATTAGTGCAATATACTGTGCAGTGTGATATATTGTTGTTGTGTGCTGTAATACTGCAAAGTAGTTGTGGTGTTGGTGTAGTCTTGGCAAAAGTGACCGGCTCGCTTGGGTGACCGGCTCGCTTGGGTGACCGGCTCGCTTGTGGAGTACGTTAATAGCTTCAAAATTCAATCAAAACGGCATTAACACCAAAAACGCTTCAAACAAAACAATATTTGGCCTCAATTTTGATTATTTTGATTACTGGCATCTCTGGCGTTAGGGTGAGACAGTCGTCCAGGCTTGGAGAAGTGCTTGTGTGCTGAACAGCTAGATCAGGTGGTCACTGGTATCGAGTGTGTCGGTACTGCCACCGCTTTTATGCGGCCAGGATGCGCTGTTGGGAAGGCTGTAGGTGCAGTGAGATTGGCGCAGGTGCTATTGAGGTCTCTGGTGCTGTCGAGATAAGCTCGCGCGTCTGTCGCGGAGGGTGTCCGGGTGTCTTGCAAGCACCGCCAACGGCCAGTCGTCCTTTTGAGACTGTGATTCAGCGGTCTCTTAAGACTGTCTCGCAGTCTCTCAATAGTTACAGACGTGGTAGAGCGCCTCGAGGGAAATCTGCTCTCCGCTCACGCGTTGGTTTGCAGGCTGATTGTCTTCTCGTAGTCATTGCGGCACGTCGTTTGCGAGGTTCTCCAGCTGGCAGTCGCCAGATCGTCATTCAAACGCTTTCGAAAGTTGTGGTCTGTGTCTCGATAGATGATGGCGTTGCTACAGCGGTAGCTCGGCTCGGCAAGGATCCGTCTTCAATGTACTCGCACTGACGGTATGCTGCGATTCTCGATGGATACAGGCTGCGCGTCGTTGGTTACTGGCTGAATCGCACGGCTATTTGTGAAGATGCTCATCTCGTCGCGAGTGGTCCACTCGTTTCGAAGAGCGAAGGCACTGCTGTGTGTGGCTGGGAGAGGTCGTCCAGACGCCGTAAGCACGATAAGCAAGGTCCGGCCGCTCCTGTGCAGGCGAGTCCACAGTATCGGCAGGGACACGAGATTTGTCGCAGTCCAGTGTTGCGTTCCGTATACCAGGAAACAGCTGGCGGTAGCAATGCGCGGCAGGCCCCGAGGGAGAGATCTTGATTTTTGAGCAAACAGTTATAAAGGCGTAAGTGTCGAAGGAAAAAGACCGTCTGTCTGATGTCGTTACGAATTTCTTTTATGAGGCATAACAGCTTTGACCATCCACTGAGTCTATGAGGTTGAACTAAAATCGGCCGTCAACAGCTTCCACTCCGACTCCTAACTTGGAGGGCCAGGCCTGCCTTATGGCCAAACTCCTAGACTGCGTGCAGAGATCCAATGTCAGCAGACAATGCGGCCATCCGAATCGAGATGTCTGTACGCGACCTTTATGTGCTTGATGTTCTTACATTCGTCACGAAGTCTTCATCGGGCTACCCTCACCACTGCGATAGCGGGGAGATATCCACCAGCGCGCAGACCCGAGAGCTCTTTGAGACATCTAGCCCGTTGTCTGCTCATGGTCTGATCAGGCTCTCTCAGGTGCTTCCTCAGCTGCAGGATCCAGTATGTGGTGTTGTACATAGTCGTCTCCATGAGCGCGGACCAACCATGTCACTGGCGGAGGTTTTTTCCTAGGCGAATCACAAGCCCGCTGCGGCGATCGCGTCGCGCCTGTCTCCAACGCTGTAAATCGAACATCCCGTTGTGGAAAGAACTGGAAGAACTTGGCGCGGTCCTGCCTTTGAACGTTGTCTCCCTGTGTTGTCAATCTTGTTCTTCACCAGATAGCTACGTATGAGACTTAGCCCGACCATCGTTCCAATACAATCAAACTTTTGAACGCACAAAACTAGGCAGCAATTTCGGGCGGTCGGCTGAAGCATTGTTCAACTCTCTGCGTGGTGTTCGGTGAATGGGGCTTAAACGCAGAGCCAGTCTCGGTTGTAAGATCACCTCACATCGCCCTCCGGCTACGTCTCTACGTCTCGACACTCGCGAACAATCTTGAATATCGTTACGTAGGAAAACTTGGCGAGAACTAGATTCGTCTTTACTACTAGAGGGAAGTCCACTCTAGTAAGACTGACGCAAGTTGATCTGTTCTAGTTATAGCCATAGTCGAAATTTGCAGCACCTTCCCGACATCGAAACGAACTGGAATACCTACTGCATTCTTGTAAAAACGACATTCGATTCGAACTTCAACTTCGAGCTTCCGAGGCCCAAGAATGGGCAAATACCGCTCCAGAAATGGATGGTGAGTAGACCACAAACAAGCCATGTTGACAGGGCTGACGAATTGCAAATCAGTCTCACATGTCGAGCCCGTCGCGTGAAATGTTAATATGCTCCTTATACATACCGACACGTCTGACCCGATCCAGGTGACGAAACACATCCGGTCTGCAAGGCGTGCAATAAAAAAAATCGCCCGTGCCAGTGGGAAGCACCGCACACGAAATTTAAAGACTACCAACCGTCCGACGCAGCTTCGAGTGAGTTGATCGCTGGCCTCGAGCAGAATGGGATGGAAGTAGATGGATCTGATGATGATGGTGGGAGCCAAGCTAGCCGGAGCATTTCACCGAGGACGGAGAAAGAGCAGAGAAACGATTGGCCAGAGACTGTGGGAAGCTCGTCACAGTTGGCAAGCGATCCTTCACCCAACGACAACGACTCGATCGGCGTACACTCACCGGGCTCTTCATTCTCTCTTTCGGCGCCTCGCACTGCAACCAGCTTTTCGATTGCAAGTCTGCTGCGGTACCCTGTGGTAGAGAACATCCGACCATATTCGCAGGAATCGGTTCCCCTCACGCAGGACGAAGCACGGCTCGTACATCACTACTCAGAACATCTTGGCCGCTGGCTCGATTGCACCGATGCAACGCGTCAGTTCACACTGGGTGTACCAGAGAAAGTCAGGGATTGTCCTGTTCTCTGCCATGCGGTCTTATCGTTCGCAGCTCGTCACCGCAGGGAAGACGCCACAGCTGATGCTTCATACCAACGCTGTATTGCTTTACTTATCGATCGGCTGAATGAACCGAATGTGAGTCACGACGAAACGTTACTATGCGCCATAGTCATCTTACGGTTTTATGAGCAGCTGAATGGTAATTCCACAATCCACACATGTACGCCTGAGCTGACTTCTGCAGTGCCCTCTTCCACAGGTTCAGATGCTGGACAACATCTAGCTGGTTTCTCAGCAATATTGCGCGCTTCTCAGGGCAATCACTACGTAGATCCTTCAGCTCCCACGCTTCGTGAAGCTGCGTTTTGGGTTTTTGTCCGACAGTGTCTCTACACAGCTACTATCAATCAGCAGCCGCTGGATGTGGACTTCTCGCTGCAGCTGCATCCAACACCAAGCTCCATGCAGGACTCACATCCGCTAGCGCGCTTACGCTTGGAAACTGCCTGGGCTAACCAGATGACTTGGAACACAGCTTTGACTGTGAATTTTTGTTTTGGAGAAGATCAACCGAATGAGCGCAAAGACAGGATCGGTAGATGGCACGAGCTGTGGGAAGCTGTCCACAATTGGGAAAGGGATAGACCTGAAGGCTTTGCTGCGATTTGGCATGGACCTGCGAGCGAGATCGAAGACAGCTGCTTCCCACGCATATGGTTCACAGCTGACTGGCACGGTACGTTTGCAAACTCATTCCCAAAAAGACCATGCTGATAAACTTTTGCAGCCGTGGCATTTGCGTTGTACCACTTCTCTTGCATCATGCTACACAGCTTTAAGCCAGGGCTGCGCTTCGCTATTCATAGTGTTGAAAGATTATCAGGCACAGACGTAAGTTCCTCCACCGCGGGCTCGCGATGATTCCCTCTAACCATACCAGCGTCAGGTCTTGGAGCATGCACGCGCGATCTGTGGTGCATGTAAAAGTGCACCCGAGACCGTGCAGCTCTCGATAATACTGTGCCACACCATCTTCGTATGGGGCCTCTTAGTAACAGAGACACGAGAACGGGACGAGGTTGTGCAGCTTCTCATGGATTTCGAAAAGAATAATGTCTGGCCAACCACCTGGATCATCAACGCTCTCAAATTGGAATGGGGTACAGGTCAAAGATAATCTCAGTACTTTCAGAAGCGGCATCTCATAGAAGCGTGGTTGGACAGATACCCCAACGTCTACTATCTATCACTTCTCTCATCAACATTAGGATGGTACACTTTGGCTCGCCAAGTGAAACTCTGGTACAGTACTAAGACTTTAGTCTGTTCGCGTTAGGTCCGTGCGCGACTTAACAACGCGATCGCGTTAGGTAGCCAACAACTTCAAACCAACCCTACACAACCCAAACGAGATCTTTCAGTACAGAAATTTCAGACAATCGTAGGCCAGGTGGTGAGCTGTCAATCCAGCAGCGCGATTATGTGATTGCAGCAATAGAGGCTGGTTGCCGGACGTTGGAAGTCGCACAGGCCCTTGGCTGTTCGCAACGCTGTGTCCAGAAAACCATCGCGGGATGGGACACCCACGACAGCAACGCCACCAGACCTCGCACTGGCAGGCCACCTGTATTGACGCGTTGTCAACGTCGTCTACTCCTTCGTATCGCCAGAAAGTACCCCAAAATTGAGTACCGAACGCTCATGGAGGAAGCTGACCTCTGGCCATCCACAATGGCACACCCTCTTGTCGCGAAGAAGACTGTGTATCGATCTCTTATGACACAAGGATTAAGAAACTTCAGATCAAAGCGCCGTCTGAAGATCAACAGATCTACAGCTTTGCAGCGTCTTAAATACTCTCGAGAGTGGCGTTATTTCAACTACAAAAGGACACCTATGAGGTTCTCTGACGAGTGCAGCGTCGCCAGAGGTTCTGGACGAAATCAGGAGTGGAGTTTCCAATACCCGGGTGAGAAATTTGACCATGATAAAGTTCATGAGAGCAGCTCATCACGCCCCAAACAGCAGATGGTTTGGGCTCAGATTTGGTGTACTGCTGGTGGTCGTGTTGGGAGGAGTGAGCTGGTCATCATGGATCGTGACTACACTGCCAAATGTCATGGATACACCTCCTGGAGCTATTGTGAAGCTCTTGAAGCTGGACTGTTACCTAAGTACAAGCCTAGAGAGAGGTTTATGCAAGACAACGCACGCGTCCACACGTCAAAGTACACTCAGAAGTGGTTGGAGAGTCACGGGATTTGGACCATTGAAGTACCCCCATACTCACCCGACCTCAACCCTATTGAACACATGTGGTGGGCACTCAAAAGGAAGCTCCATGAGCTCTATCCTGAATTTGACACTCTCGGAGACTCACAAGAGGAGTGGGATCGCTTTTGTGAGGGTCTCAAAGAGGCGTGGTTGGCCATACCAGACTCACTCATCAAGAAGCTCATCCACTCCATGCCAAGGCGACACCAGGCATGCCTTCAGGCCCAGGGCTACCAGACTAAATACTAAGGATACGCGCATCAATTCTATCAAATCAGATCCACTTTTGACCGCGTGATTGTTGAGATATAACGTTGTGAACATTCACTTATAAGTGGTTGTGGTGGCCTGTGCGCGACAGCGCGAACAGACTAAAGTCTTCTCATTGTACCAAAAAACCGCGATTGGCTCGCGTGAAAAGAGAGAATATCGCGAAAACCTGCATCACATCGAATGATGAAGCCACAACGTCCACCGCAACCCCGTATGCGTTACAACTCACTTACAGCATTCTAGTCATCGCTGATTTCAACTCAACATAGCACAACTTTTCGTTCATTGTTTGTTCATTCTCTCAACAGTTGAAGACGAAGCACATGGTGTGACATAGATTTATTGTTTAATGCTTGCACAATCTCTGGACTCTTCTGGTCTCTGGCCAAACTCGTTCCGACTGCCGCAGGGAAGACATGCTTACAGCCTAGTCAGTAGGACCAACCGCCCAGGCAAGGATGCCGGCGATACCGCTGTGTGTTCCTGGCGGCAAAAAGTTCCGTGAAGTGCCTCTTCCGCGCTGTGTGATGATCAGCCGTGTAAAGAAGCACAGTTACTCCCTCATCGGCCCGTAGTGATTAGTACTGTAAAGCTCATAGTCTTATTGTAATTGTCTCAGGAAACTCTTATCGAATTGACAGTTCTGCTGTTTGCTGTGGCAAAAAGTAGTGTCGTTTGCAGATAGGGCTGAACCAGGCCCCCTTTTGCTGATCAGCCGGGGAGTAGGAAGAGACTAGAAACCTGTGGATGCTGCCGGATCTGCCGTAACTAGTCCTGTAACAATTGCGTATTCGCGGATATTTCTGCCGCCTGTCGTACCAGGCACTCGGTACACGTCGCGTTGATTAGTGGAGGACGTGAAGGATTTGTCGGCTACTTTGGCCGAACGTGAAGGCAAGGGTCCAGATACTGGAATTGATTGTCCCTGCAGTCTTCCCGCGGCTGGCGTGCCTGAGTGAACCGGTCTCTTGGCTGCCGACGTTGGCTGTATCATGCTTTTACCCCATGTCCGGGGCGGACAAGTTTTGCGACAACCAATGATCTTCTTCCCGCCCTGCGCGACATCCCACTTCCACATCGCCTCTTCTCACTATGCATATCTGTAATATTGACTTGACGTTGAAGCGGGGAATATGGCAACATTTCGTCCACGTGCAGAAGCAAGGTCAGGTGTGCGTGTAGTCATTCCCAGTGGACTGATACTTTGGAGTAATACAGTTTCCTTGTCATTTTCATCACAGTAGACCTTCCTTCCTTATGTCGAGTTTTGCTAGATTTTCCAGATGACAAGAAGCATTCAAATTGGCGTTCAGTTGGGGAAGACACATCTTGTTCAGGCTCCGTGGGTGGCTAGTGTGCACCATGCCATTTCTCGCAATTCGTTTCGAGTACCTAGGTACACGTGATTCCCCAGTGCGTCGGAGGGGGGGGGAACGGGGCTACGAGCCGACAGTTCACAGAGCACCCCCTGTGCACACCCTTAATGCAGATGGGTCTGCACGTATTTCTTCGATCATTGTTGAGAGGTCATTCCGAGAAGTCTAAAACGAGTGGATTTCCGTGCAAAATTCGTTACTCTCAATGAATACACCCTCTTCTGCAGTCGGCGTGCAAGCTTGGCTCAGGTAATTCAAGTCCACCTCACAATAATGCGACGTAACGACTCAGCAACCGATGTTAGAGCCATCTCCCCCAGTCAGGGAACGAGCGGAGAGCCTCCGAGGGACAGCCTTAACCTCACTGTCTTGGGCTTGTGCACTGGCAGTGGGTTGGACCACCTCGACTGCGCGTTAGTTCGGTTCGGTCAGAAAAGTCCAACCGATCCGCTACGCGTGAAACTACAGCAGGTCAGTGCTTGGCTTCTCTCTTTCCTGCTTTCGTCTCACTCATAGTATTGTGTACACAGTTCGATCAAACACCGGTCCCGTCGTCAGTGAGAGAACCCATCGTCGACTTTCTTCGATCGGGTCGACGCAAGGCTAAGCCAGCACCACACATTGACGACTTGCTAGGTCGTCTATTTTCCGGCGGAATCAAGACCTTTTGCCGCAAACATGGCATCGAAACGTCATCAATCGACCTCGTGGGCACTCACAGTGGAGTCTTGAAGCTCTCACACCGCCACCAGAACTTCGACACTGCAAGCGAGCATCGAGTTCACTGGAATAGCGTTATAGGCGCAGAAACGGGCATCAGTACTGTTTTCGACTTCACCATAGTCGAGCGTGCCGTTGTTCGACCCCACATTCACCCCATCGCCTACGTCGATAGAATATTCCTTCGGCATGCTACAAAATTCCGAGTCTGTCTGAATATCGATGAACTCGCGAACTTGAGCTTCATACCTCCTCACGGCGACGATGGCGCACGCGCAACGATATCTCGTGACTGCGGACCCGGCAGTCTCCTGATCGACTATGCCATGCGATACTGTACATCAAACGACCAGTTAGAAGACCAAGATGGAGAACTGGCCTCGCGGGGTAAAGTCAACCAGGGCATCGTAGATTGCTTCCTCGACTCACACAACTACCTCCGCCAACTGCCTCCACTGGATATGGCCACTGAGATGTTTGGTGACCACGAAGCCCAGCAACTCATCGACGAGTGCCTGTTTCACAACATGACCGAAGAAGACACAGTCGCGACCATCACACGAATAACCGCACAAAACATGCTGAAGCAGTACCAGCACCTCCTCCAACTCTACTTCCCACCCGGGCAGAAAGTCGACGAGCTCTTCATCTGCGGTCCCGGTGCAAGAAACTCGAACATCGTCGACTACCTCGAAGCCGAGCTCCCCGAGAGCGTCATCACCAAGCCACTGCACGATATCGGGATCCCAGGCGATGCACACGAGGCCGTCTGCTACGCACATCTTGCATTCGAAGCGTTGCTCAGCCAGGCCACACACTCAGTCAACCCTCCACTGGCACCGAGCTCGGTGCATGCAGAGGAAGATGCGGTGAGGGCGATGTTTGTGCCTGGCACGAGGTGGAAGGAGCTGCTGAGCCACGCGCTGGCGTTCAGCGGTGGGCAGCGAACACATGTGACGACGAATGTGTGCATAGCAGGGAGCTTGGAGCCCGTGCCTCAGGTAATGGAGCTACGTTAGCTGTCAAGAGCACAGGGCATGGCAGAGACAAAGTGCTCGAATATTTTAGTTCATGTCGGGATTTGCTCATCAGAAACGTCTCAGATTGGGACTGGAGTTTGGCGCTCTACCGCAATACCTAGGGCATTTAGTATTGCGTCGTTGGAGCGATATAATGACGACTTTTTATTCCCGTTAAGAGATGACCCACCTAAGTTTCGGGTTTACTACTATAATCCATAGGACTAAGAACACGTTCTATCACTGTCGCGTCCTACAACAATCTCGCTAGAACCATGCAATTCCGTCTGCTTAAGCGTGCCACTGTCTTAGTGAAATACTCATACAAGGTATCGATTACTTACTATCTACAATGTTCTCGGATCCTGTCAAACCATCCCTCTTCACCAGACCATGGTCCCGGGAAGTATCATACGAAACTCCAACAGACACGACATTTGGGGATCTGAAATGATGCATGCTCCCACGAATTAATTTCGGCTCAATTCCCCCGTACATGCGTCAGAGTGATAGCTTTCAAGCGGCCCGGTACAAAGGGATGACACCATGGTGACAGACGCAGGGCGAATCATGAGGCAATTCAGCTACGGCGAGAACACCGCTGTTCTAAATAAGTTAACGTGGTTCACCACCGAGTCGCCAACCCCACCGAGTCGTCAGCTCTCCCCCACCAACACGCCTGCGCGGCAACGCTGCGCAACACCACAACAATCTTTTTTACTATACACTACAGTAGATTATACTTCAGATTCTTCGCTATCATCTGCATCCTCTATTTCTACCCTACAGGTGCGGGAATTGTGCCCAACCTCGCCGCAACGGCCGCAGTGCCTCTCAGCGCGCACCCTCTTTGCAGGCGTTTCGCCGTCCTTGCGACTACTACCCTCCCTCTCAGCAATTAAGTCTGATACCTCGCCAACTGTTAAGGTCTCTTCTACCCGTACATACCGCCTTTTCCGGCCCTTGCGCTTTGTAAGCTCTTCAATTGCGCTTCGCATACGCGCCTGTTCCTCCTGCAGCAACACCATATTATGCGCTATCTGCTGCGCGCCTTTACTCAGCTGTCGTACCTGCTCATCAAGGGAGCTCGCTAAGGAACCTGAGCGCCTTTGCATCCTCTGTTGAATGAGCGTAGTCTGAGCTTCTAGCTCTTTGGCGTTGCGCGGCGTCTTCGCCTCCCACGCGGCGTCGTCGCGCTGTGGTGGAGTTGGCGTGCGCAATCTCACATCAAGCTTCGACAACACTGCATCTGGGTTAAATGGAACTAATCCAGCGCCTCTAAACCCTGCGCGAGCGTTCTCCTCAGTAAATGTCAGGTCGTAGGCAGCTTTAAAGGCTGGTAGGAAGGTTTCCTTGCTGATGTGGTGGATGTGGTTGCGCGCCAAGGCTGAGATGCTGTCGCCATAAGAGCGCTTCAACGGCGCAAAGCAGGCGACGTCAAGAGGCTGCAGCAAGTGCGATGAGTGAGATGGCATGCAGAGAGCGATAATCTTGTTCTCCTTGCAGTAGTCCTGGAAAGCAAGCGAGCAATGGCTTTCGTGGCCGTCAATAATGAGCAGCCTGTACACTCCTACAGACTTTGCATGCGTATTAAAGTGTTTAAGCCAGTCAACCCCTAGATCGTTGCTTGTCCAGCCATTTGGACTAACTTGGATAACCCAGTCGCGTGGTATACCCAGCTCAAACCAGGTAGAGATTAGGACCTTGCCAGCGAAGATGATGAAGGGTGGGATGCGCTTCCCTGTCGCGCCGACAGCTTGTATCAGGGTAGTCCATTCGCGATCGCCAGGCTGTAGTTTCTTTGCTTTCCCAGGCTTATCTGAGCCTGTCACTACAAGCTGAGACGTGATCTTGCCCATTAAGAAGCCTGATTCATCAAAGTTCCAGGTGTCCTCATCAAGGATACCGTACTTTGCCTTCACCGATTGAACCAGGCTGAACCAGGGCTCGATAACCGCTGGGTCTTCGCAGGCAGCTCGCTGGCGATGGTACGGACGGCTCCATCGCGTTCGCAGCTCAGGAGTACGCTTAATAAACCTATCAACCCAGTTCTTGCCAGTAGGGTTGCCTCCGCGCTCTCCCAGCAGTCTATCCGCCATATCTCGTATGTGTGCCTTCGAGAGTGGTACACCACGTAGACTCTCGTCAAGTATACGCTGTATAACCACCTCCTCCTCTAGCTTTGTCAGGCTCTTGCAGTTTGGCTCGCAGTCGCGTCGGGCGCGTCGTCCAGCGCGTCGGTCTCGGATTGTTGTTCGGGGGACGTTGTAGATCTCTGCAGCGCGATTTTCGCTTAGAATTTGCTTTAATTTAATATCAGAGATAGCAAGGTAAATGTCTCCTTCATTATAGGACTTTTGCACGTTGCGTTGTTGAGACATTACGCGTTGTTGCCGCGCAGGCGTGTTGGTGGGGGAGAGCTGACGACTCGGTGGGGTTGGCGACTCGGTGGTGAACCACGTTATTTCCTATGTTTCAGCAGTTATCAAACAAGCACTCCAGCCTCAGCAACAAGATTCAACCTAGTCTGCGCCTTGGATGGCATGGTGTTGTACACCTCGCATTTCAAACTCTGAGTGCTAGAAAGGCAAAAGGGTAAAGTGGCTTTGTTGTAGTAATCTGTAAGTCTGGCTACGATCCTAATCTAATTCCCAGCGCTCCCTTCTAGGTAAGACAGCTGTGAAGTCCCCGCACCTTCCACCTAGCTAGCATGTATGTAATATGCTTGATAAAAAATTATTCATATATAGTATATTAATACACAGTACACAATCCACAACCTACAATCTACAATGCACAATCCACACACCGCAACTTAAACAAATAAAATTAACTATGGGTATAGACTACACTACACTAGACCACCACCAAACATTCCATCTAGTCGCTCCTCCACTTCCCAGCACTTAGCACTTAATATTAAAGAACCTAGTACTTAGTATCCTCTAACTACTAGAACTACATCTAAATATCCTCCTCCAGCGCAACCGTCATCCCCCGCACGACACTGCGCTGCGCCGCCTCGCGCTGCCGCACATGCACTACACGCTGAACCTGCTCGCTTTGCGCACTCGCCTGCGCGACAAGAAGCCTATCAAGCGCGCTCTCCACCCCGGCTGCCGTATCGTCGGGCCACAAGCGCTGCAAATCCGCCCTAGTCGCGGCCGCGAGCTGGTCCTGCAGGGCTTCGAGGGCGCGGGTCCCGAGGTGGCGGATGGCGTGCTGCAGGGCGGTGGTGTCTGCAGGGCGTGCGCGCTTCGCAGGGGCGTCGCGGTCTGGGGCTGCGGCGGCGTCGGCGCTGCGCTTTGCGGCTTTGGCTTGCTCGCGGCGGGCGCGCGCGGCGAGGTAGGCGGCCGAGTGACCGAGGACTTTGCCTTGGGTGGTCAGGGGCTGGGAGACGTTGAGGGGCGGGGCGGTGAAGAAGAGCACGCGGCCCTTTTCGTCGCATTGGAACTGCTCGCGGATGTGCTGGGGAATGCTGGCGTTGGCGTGGTCGTTGAGTGTGTACACCTCCACGGGCGGCGGCGCCTTGTAGCCTGCGGGCGTGGGCTGGACGTACGGCTGCTGGTAGCCGGGTGCGGGGCGCGGCGTCTGGTACTGCTGCATCGGCGCCACGGGCTGGGGTGTGAAGGGGACGTGCGGAGTGATGGGCTGGTAGGACGGCGGCTGGGCTGCTTGCTGGATGTGAGGGGCGGGCGACTGCGAGGCGTGGTAGTGTCCGGGGTGTGTGGGCGTGTAGGCCGAGGAGATGTGGTGGTGCTGTGGGGTGGGCGCCGGCATGGGCGTGGGCACTGGTGCTTGAGCGATGGGGTAGTTGGACGGCGGGCCGCCGTAGGTGCTCGAGTCTGCTCGTGGCAGGGTCGGCGTCGGCAGTGCGGGTGCTGGGGGCGGCGTGGGCGGGGGTGGAGGCGTTGGCTCTGGCGGTGGTGAGTCTTTGGGGTCGCGTGGACGGCAGTGGACAGCGCCAATCTTCGGGGGGCATTCTCAGCGCCCCACTCGGGTTTGGGCAGGTCGTCCGTCTCTTTCTGGTCGTCCTTGAGCATGTAGGCAATGGGGCTGGGCACCTTCTTCAACTTTCGCTGGGCATCGAAGAGGTCCATGACGTAGTCCTTGTCGCGGACCTCGTCGGGCAGACAGCTCGCCCATGTCTTGATCTTGTTCAGCTTGTGGTTCTCCTCGTTGTAGCGGGCCTCGCAGACGTAGATCTCCTTGTCTGGGGGGAAGTCGCGCGGACGGCCCTTGTTGTAGCGCGTGACGAACATGACGAAGCAGCGGTCGACGACCTCGTCAATGCGGTGGTCGCGGTACTGGCCCGTCTTGACCACCTCGTTCTCGAGGAAGTGGCGGTCGAAGCGGTGGACCGTCTGCTCGGGGCGGTAGTACCAGCAGGCGTTGACCCACTTGCCGCCCTCGGCGTCCTGCCAGGTGCGGTAGATCTGGGCGACAATAGGCTTGGTCAGGTCGTTTGCGTTCTGGATGTGGACCCAGTCGCCGACCTTCCACAGCTCGCCGTTGTGGAGGATGCCGTTGGGCATGGGGATGCGGCCCTCCTCCATGACAAAGTCCGAGTCGGGCTTCTCCTTCTCGGCCTTTGCGACCTTGCGCGACTCCTTCTGCAGGTGGACGGCGTCCTTGTAGATCTGGCTGTCCTCCTCGTTGTACTGCTTGGCGTTGTCGAACATGAGCTCGACGTCGAGCATAAAGTGGTCGACCGACGTGTACTTTTTGCGCTTGAGCTTGCGCTTGAGGATGTCCATGGCCATGGGGGTGCGGATCTCGGCGTGGTACTCGGGCATGACGGCCTTGTCCGGGACGCGCTCGAAGGCGCTGACCATGAGCTTGTTGACCTGGTTGCGCGGCTTGCGGATGGCCTTCATGATGGCCTTGATGCGCGCCTCCATGGGTGTGTCGACGCGTGGCGGGCGCCCGCGCTTCTTGCGCGACTCGGGGTCATCGTTCTTGGCCTCTTCGCGCGCGCGCTCGCCGCGCTCGCGGCCCTCGCGCTTGACAATGGCAGCCGTGGAGCGCGGGCCGCGGCGCTTCTTGCGCTTGCCGTCGCCGTCGTCTTCGTCATCGTCGTCGTCGTCGAGCTCGAGCTCCTCATCGTCGTCGTCGTCCTCTTCCTCGTCCTCTTCCTCGGGCAGCAGCGGGTCCTGCTCGGGGATCTCGCCCAGGTACGGCAGGGCGGCGACGGTGTCGGCGATGGTGCCGGCGGCGACGAGGCGCTGCAGCTCGGCCTGGATGACCTTCTTGACGTCCAGGGCGTCGACGTAGGCCTGCGAGTCCTGGCGGTTGTAGACCTGGGCGTTGTGGGGGATGAGGGCGAGGTCGCGCACAAACTCGGAGAAGCTCTTGTAGTCCTTGGCGGCGACGCGGGCCTTGATGGTGCTGAGGGCCATGGGCTCCTTGATGATTTCGTAGTAGTCGGGGACGGCGCGCCTGTTGACCTTGCGCTGGAAGAGCTTGGTGGGGTCGTAGCCACTGCGGCCGTCAGTATGCGCAGTGCGGCAGTGCGGCAGTGCGGCAGCGCGACGGGACAGGGCACTCACTCGTCGTTGCGGTAGTTGTACATGTTGGCCAGCACGTCCGCCATGGCCCTGTGCTCGGGCTCCGTGACGGTCGAGGCCGCGCCGTCGACGCCCGGGTCGGCCTTTTCGGTCGTCGGCACGGGCGTCGAGCTGTGCGCGCGGGCGGAGGCCATGGTAGGGGGGGGGAGGGGGGTGTAGTTAGAGGAGGGTGTAGTTAGAGGAGGGTGTAGTTAGAAGAGTCAACGGCGATGCGACTGAGAACGCTGCGACGCTGCAGACGTGACCGTTCCTGGTGGCCCGTGCGCGGCTAAGCGTGGCAGGGGTGCTGGCTAGCTGCCGCCGCCGGCCCCCACCTGCATGCTGGAACATTCACTCCCACGCGCCACGTCGGTCATCAACCGCACCGGCATGTGCCTTGGTAGCTCAATACAATACACAGTACATGCTCGCTGCACCTCCACTCCGTCCACTGCTGTGCCACACCGCTGCCGTCTACTGACCTCCATCCCAGCTTCCCCCTCGACTAACTCACCCACCTAGCCCCCCACCATTGCCTCCCCCACCCTCCCACACACCGCCATGCCCATCCGCATCCGCTTGCGCGCCCCCAACGGCCAGCACACGCTCGCTCTCGATGACACCGCCGCCGTCTCCGACCTCCTCTCCGCCATCACCGCCGCCACCGACCTGCCGCTGTACGAGCTGAAATGGGGGTTCCCTCCACAGCCCCTCGACCCCTCGCTGTACGGCCTGCCCACGCTCCTGAAGGACACCGACCTCAAGCTGAACGGCGCCCAGATCATCGTTGTGGCGCAGGCGACCGGCGACCCGAGCGAGACGAAGCAAGACGCCCAAGCACCCTCGGCCGCGCCCCTCTCGCTGCAGCGCAAGGAGCAGTCCGCACTCAAGGACACCCCAGAGGTCTTCGTGCCTGACCGGAGCGGCACCGTCGTGCTGCGCGTCATGCCCGACGACAACTCGTGCATGTTCCGCGCCGTAGGCAGCGCCGTCCTGACCGACACCCTCGACTCGATGACGGAGCTGCGGTCCATGGTCGCCCAGGCCATCCAACGCGACCCCGAGTACTACAACGAGGCCATCCTGCAGCGCCCGCCGGACGACTACTGCAAGTGGATACAGTACTCGGATTCGTGGGGCGGCGGCATCGAGCTGAGCATCCTGTCGCAGGAGTTCGACATTGAGATCGCGAGCATCAACGTGCAGGACCTGCGCGTAGACCGCTTCAACGAGGGCCGCCCGCGCCGCTGCATTCTCGTCTACTCAGGCATCCACTACGACACCATCGCCTTTGTGCCCCTCGGCTCCTCCACCGTCAGCCCCGAGCACGACGTCAAGCTCTTCGACGCCCACGACGCTGTCCTCCTGGCCGCCGCCCGCGACCTCTGCGCCCAGCTCAAGCAGCAAAAGTACTACACCGACACCCAGAAATTCGACATCAAGTGCAACACGTGCGGCTGGCGCGGCGCCGGCGAGCGCGCCGCCGTCCAGCACGCGGAGGACACGGCGCACGTCGACTTTGGTGAGGCCGACTAGGCGCGTGCATGCAAGGACGGAGTCGGGATAGATAAGCGGAATATACTTGGGGATTTGTAATATACGCAATATTCATTCTTGGCCATACTCGATACGAAGCATGCAAACCCTAGCTACGCCCCTTGCACCGCAGCTGGAGTTGTATGACACGATACTGGATCTGGTTTGTTGGAATCTTGTAGATGGAGAGGTGTATCGTCAAGACCAGATTATCGCATCGTAGTCTTTATACTTTCGTCAAGATTTCGACGAAAGACTGCCTTTTCTTTTCTGTTGTTGTTGTTGTTGTTGTTGTTGTGGTGGTGGTGGTGGTAGTAGTAGTAGTAGTAGTAGATCCGACATCTCCTACCCTGTCAATCTACTAGTTACAACCACCAGAATCCTCGCCCCATGAACAGCCTACTGGTGATTGAATACTGTATATCCACATTGCAACACCCCCATCCCCATCCCCATCCAACCCTCAACCCTCAACCCTCAACATCCGCAAAAACCCACCATCCACCATCCACCATCCACCCCCCCCCCACAACACACACACACACACCAACCCACTAAACCGCAATCCTAGTCCCTGCCCCCTCCCAACGCGCAGCCACCTACCCCCAACCCGCGGGTACGCGACCAACACACGGAGAAGTGAGGATCAAGAAGAAATGACTCGGAAGAAGACTCATCCCGTGGAGGCTTGCATGCTTCGTCCAGTATAAAGGGATGAGACTAGTGGACGATGCGATGGGATGTGATGTGGTACAAGACGACGTGATGTGGTTCTGCGGTGAGCGCACGCGAGATGCGGGTGGTGCGGGGGAGTGCGGTGTGCTGTGTGGTGTGTGCTGCGGGTGGGTGGGTAAGCTTGGGCTTGGAGTGTGGTGTGTTGGTTTGGAAGGTAGTAGGCTTGGAGCGTGGTGTGTTGTGTGAGACTTCATCGAAGGAAAGCGCAGCCAAGGAAGGAACTCATTTCAAATCTTTGAATATTCGAAGCTCACAATAATTCCACTCAACAGTACCCACACACCACCCCACGCCTTACCTCTTACGCCTGCACACACTCCCCCAGCGCGCCCCACCCCTCGCCGCGCCACGGCGCAAGCACAACGGCTCTCTGCGCATCCCCCGCGTCGCCCGTCGCCGCCATAGCGCCCGCCAGCCCGAGGGCCCCGAGTTCGCCGTGCGGCGGGGCATTCCTGCGCGCCGTCTCCTTGGCGAGGGTGCTGGCGAAGGAGTCGCCGTTGGCGGCGTCGGCCAGTTCGGACCAGCCTGTGTGCTTCCACGGGGCGAGCATGATGCTGCGGCGCGCTTCGTCGAGGTCCTGGGCTGCGCCGCCGAGGCTGGTGGAGATTGCTTCTACGACTTTCTCGATGCGGGCGAGTTGTGTGTCGGCGAGGGACTTGTCGGTGCGGAGGCGGTCGAGGTCGTCTTTGATGACTTCCATGGTTTCGAGGTCGTCGTCTAGGACTGTCATGGCGCCGATGAGAGTGAGGATGCCGACGTGTGACTGGTGCTTTTCAGACGCGGTGAAGAGCTGCTCGCGTGCGACTTGTCTCTCGTTGTCGCCGCCCTTCGCCCAGAGCACTTCCGCTAGCAGGCAGATGATGTCGGGGTGAGACCCGGTGGCTTCGAGCGACGTGCGGAAGTACGGTAGTGCTGCGTCAAGTGTGCCGCTGAAGTAGTGCGCAAGACCTGCGGTGAGACGAGCAGAGAGACGGATCTTGTCGAGCTGGTCAGCGGACAACACCGACTGACTAGCGTCGCCTTCGAGCTCGGCCATCAGGTCCAACGCCGTCTCTGCCTCCTCAACCGCGGAGTCATTGGCTCCCAGTGCCAGTTGGTTCCTTGCGAGATCGTTCTTTGCTTGGACGATGCGCGCAAGAGCAGACGTAGCCTCTGATTTCTCGTACTCCTGTTCGGCAGCGTCAGACACCGCCTGCAGCGCCGACACAGAGGCATCGTAGTTGCCAACTCGCTCAAAAAACAGCGCGGCGAGATGTCTGTGCGACAGATCGTATGGCGCCTGGCGAATGAGTTGCTGAAGAGCAAACAGCGGCTGTATCAAGTTGACGGTAGTGCTGGATGACGACGGTGATGACACGAGGAAGTCGAACGCCGAAACAGCGTATTGTCGCTTAGTCAGAAGCAAGGACGAGTCAGACAGCTCGAACGCATGTGTGAAGTGAGCAAACGCATCGCTCTCCTTTCCGCCAAGAAGAGCAATCAAGCCAACGCCAACCCAGGCCAGGGCGTAGTCAGGGTCCTGGGCTTGTGCGCGTCCGAAAGCTGTCTCTGCAAGTTGGAGGTCGTTTTGGAGCAGATAGAGCGTGCCAAGGTTCGTCCAAACGTGTACGTTGCGATCATTGAGATGCAGAGAGCGTACAAAAGCATGTTGGGCAACCTTGGGGCTAAGAGTTGTCGTGATAACGCCGAGCGAGTTCCAGAACTCGGAGTTGCCAGCTTCTAGTTCGATGGCGCGCTTGAAGCACTTCATTGCTGCTCTCAAGAAGGTTGTGAGCTTCTTCTCATCGTCCCCCTCCTGCTCCAGGCAGACATGAGCGCGGTACTCGGTCCAGCCAAGATTGTACCATGCTACAGCCTGCGCGTGGATATCGTGCTCGCAGCTGGCGATCGCCCGCTTTTGCGCGAGGATGGCAGCTTTGAGCACCTTTGTCACATCTGACACTTCGGCCAAAGAGAAAGCAGCAAGATCGTCGTTGCCGATGTTGTCTATGTCTTTATATGCGGCAAAGTTGACGCCGATATCTGATTTGCTTCGCAGCAATCGCTCAACGCTTGCAGAAGGGAACTTCTCAAGTCTCTCTTGCACCCAACTGAACAAGCTACAGGCATCTCCGACCGCTTTCCAGAGATTGAATGCATCCGGCTTGTATTCTGTGACCGTGTTGGCGACTTCGACAGCTCGAATCGCGCTGTCCACTGCCTCTCCATAAAAGCCAGTCTCGATGCAATGCCAGCCCTTCTCTATGAGTGTTTGGATGAGAGCAATCGACACACCGAACTCTTGTGATCTCTTGGACAAGACTGCTTCGTAGCCTTGTAGTGCTTGGTCATATTCGCTGAGCTCCCGATTGACATTTGCGAGCATGTACTTCGTGAACCAGCTTTCGTTCTCGGTCTTCTTGAACTTGACGCCGTCTGTTGGATTCTCGGCGTAGTTGAAAGCACGTTGTGCGGAGTTGTAGCGTCCAGAGTTATGGTAGCTCTCTCCAAGACCAACGTAGGAGTAGTAGTCATCCGGGCTGATACGGAGAGCGGACAAGAAAGAGATGATGCTTTGCTGATACTCCTGCTTGTTCATTTGAACAACGCCCAGCGCAGAGAACGGCCAGCTAACACCCTTTTTCTTCGAGCCGGGGGTTGACTTTGCTTTGCCAGAGTCAACGACCCTCTGTGAGACAGCCTCGACGATATCCCATTCACCCTGGTTGGCAAAAAGACGAGCTAATCGCTCGGCTGCGACAATCTCGGAGGGCGACAGTTCGAAAGCTTTTTGGAAACATTGTCTTGCTCGCCTGCGGTCCTTGTTGTAGTCTTCGTAGAAGATGCCAAGCAGAGTATATGCGGGCGCATAATTGGGGTTCACTTTGATAGCAGCGAGGAGCTTGGCGTAAGCTCCTTGTCGATCCTTTCGGGCAGCCTTTGAGGGGTCGAGTTCCCACATGCACACACCAATTCGATACAGGGTCTGAGCGCGTAATTCTCTGCCACGTGGTTTGGAAGCATCCATCTGTGGGTGATCAAGATAGCTTTCAAGCTTTTCCAGTCCAGTTTTGTAATCGCCATCGAGCGCCTGACACCAGGCTGCTTCGGCGCCGATGCGACCATTGTCGGGGTCCTGTTTAAGCGCCTGCTCCAGGAATTCCGCAGCTTCTTTATAGTCTTCATCTTCTTCGAGTATCAGACCGAGCCCAATCAGCGCCGCCGTGAACCTTGGTTTACGTTTGAGTATCTCCTGGAAAATTTGTTTGGCCTCCAGATGGTTTCTGGGTGCCTGGTAGTACACAAGCGCTGTAGCAAGAGTGCTACTCAATGCATCGCGTGTGCTGACTTGATCAGCATTGTGACTCAAGCTTCCTTGTCTGGCTGAATGACCTACCGCTGGAATGACAAGTCGGTCTTCTTGGCCTCAACCGCTGCAAGCTTCAGGCCTTTTCGGGTGCACTCAACGGCACTCTCGTACTCTTCCAAAGACAGAAAGAAGTCCCCTAGTAAGACATGCGCAAGAGGGGACTTTCTGGCTTCCAAGATGCCTTCCTGTCCGATGGTCAGCACGGGATGTGGAAAAGCTGAACCCATGATTGCCGCTTCGTGACCGCCGGGCACTCCCTATATCCAGATACAGCTCCTAAATGTTATACTTACTGTCATCAGTGATAAGCAGTCGTCTTGTGAAATGGGCACATCAATGCTGAGGGATACCCCGCCTTCGCTCAAATCTGGCGCATCTCCCTTCTCTTGTGTGAACGGATACTTTGATATGCCACTGCTGAGATATCCAGTGATGACTTTCGAAAGACCCTCAGTTGGAAAGAGCTCAACATATTGCCGTAATGTGCCTATATCGAGATCTAAAAGGTCGTGCGCACTGTCCGCGTGTGACGCCATGACTGCTGAATTATTCGAACCTACCTCTTTTCTTGTGCAAAACTCCGGTCAATGCAAGAACAGGAAAAACGAAAGTTGTGAAACCGTCGGATGCAAGGAACGATGGCGAGATGGTACGTTGGTGTGATGGCGCGTGTATGGACAAAGCTGTGATGTTTGCGTTCCATAGGGCTGATTGATTTCACGCTAGTGCACGTCATTGCCTGCTTCGATGTTCAAGCCCCCACCTGAACCTCTACCCACAACCCAATGGACTGTTCATAACATCGAATTCGCCGTGCTGACGGCTTTATATCTTAACATACATACCGACACGCCATCATGTCTACCAAAGCTGCGTTGAAGACTGCCAAATCAGCGATTGGCTCTAAGAACTGGGAGGAAGCCATCGAGCAGGCGAATACCGTGCTCGAGAAGGACCCGAACAACTACTTTGCGAAATTATTCCTGGGTCGTGCCAATGACGGATTAAGCAAATATGACGACGCAGCGAAGGCATACAAAGACGCGACAAAGATCAACCCTGACGATGCGCAAGCATGGCTGGGGTTGAGAGGCATGTTTGAAGGCCTAGGCGGCAGAAACGTTGACGAGAACATCGACGTTGGCTTGAGATTGGCACAGATCTACGCGAATCTGTAGGCTCATACTTTACAGGTCCCCAGCTATCAGCTAACAAGAGCCAGCGACGATGCGCACCGCAGCCAATCTGCCATCGACAAGCTTGTAGACCACGCCCGCAAGCATGGTACAAAGACACAATATGTGCGCGCTCTAGCCACACAACTCCCTTCGTCACCCATATACTCATACCTCGAGGGTCGCCTACCCCAGCCTTCAGCAGTACTGACGCGCATCGCCGAGCTGCACGAGACTCAAGAGACAGCGACGATTAAGAAGCTGATCGACGAGCGGAGACTGCGCCTCGGCGCAACACTCGAGAACACCACAGCCACAGTTAAGAACGAGGTCTACAGTCAGAGTCCGCTGGAGGGGATATACGAAGAGATCATCAACTGGACGAACGACGACGAGCTGAGGAGGGATTATGAGGAGAAACTATTGGAGAGAGCGTATGATACCCTGCTTGTTCTTCCCGCAGGTCAGAAGGAGGAGAAGCGGCAGAAGGTCATAAAGCTGGCGCACGACATGGTGGTCATCAAGCATCCATACCATCTTGCGTGGCAGATCGAGCTCGAGTGGCGGTCAGGACTTGATATCGAGGCATACTAGGACGAGCCAGCAAAGCGTCACATGTTTTTTGGAGGCGAAAATCTTTGGGCAACCTTGAAGCGCTGTACCGACCTGTCATCTGGAACGTATTTCAGAACTGTTCAAATGAACACATCAAACTCCAAACTCCACCCATGCAAGTCCACCAATCTAACCTTTGCCCAAAACTTAAGCCTTCGACGTAGCAATGACCCTCCTCTTTTCCTCGACCGAAAACAACCCCTCACCCTGCTTCAATGCATGGATAAGCATTGGGATACTGTTCGCCTTGAAATCTTGCGCCTCGCGCACTTTGTCGAGATCGTCTGCTAGTTCAGTAGTGATCTTACGGATGTAGATAGCATCGAATTCGGCGTCTTCCTTGCCGGATGCTACCTTGGGCCTGGATACAGAAACTGGGGCTGGTGCTGGTGCTGGCGAAGGAGAGGCATCGCGCATGGGCGTGTCGCCATTTGTGGCTGCTGGAGCAGCGTTTGATTTCTTCTTTGAGGCTTTGGTAGGCTCTGGGGTTGTTGAAGCGGACTATTATGAATCAATATTGTGGAAGCTGAAACTTTCGCGTTTCTACCGCACCTCTTGATCGGTTGATGGGCTTTTTCTGCTCTTCTTCTGCTCGGCTTCGCTTTCGCTGGAGGAAGATTCCGAGGACGAGACTTTTTATAATTAGCTTGTTTACCTAGGGCAAGATCGATCCCTTCGCGCACCTTCGGTTCTTGACTTTCTCTTCTTCGACCTGCTCTTCTTTTCCACGTCTCGTGTCGTCTTTGGTGCTGCCATTTTGTTGATCTTTCTTCAGTGGAAAAGTTCTGGAATGGTGAATGAAGGCTTATCTTATCGGCACGTGCACGCTAGTGGTTTCGACAGCTTTCCTGAGATCTTCCACCCATGTTCTTTCCATTGTCAGCCCACCTAATTTATTTGTACTTTTAACTTTGTTGTATAGTTTTAGACACAACATCTCTGCAAGAAAACCCATGGTTGCTATAATTCTGCTGCTGCTGCCCTCCAAGGCTTGCTCCACGTCCAAGCATGCTCACTTTTGGCACAGTTCAGTGCACTGTGCCCGCGATTAAGAAGACAGTCATTAGGCGTACATGCTCGAAGGTCGAACTACGAGTTACAAAAGAGCTATATTACAGCGATGAAAGGATGCTTCCGCCCAGAGTTTTCTATCATCTCACTTAGCACCAGCTTCCTGCCCGGTCGCAGTGGGCTTATCCTCAGCAAATACGACCTCGTGATAATCGGATGATGAGACTCTGCCATCTCTAGGCGCAAAAAGTGAACTGGGTCGCTTTTGCATCATACGAATCGCAATGTCGAAGAAAAAGTCTGTTGGGTAATTGTCCTTTTGAGCTTGCATCCACTCCACTCGTCCACTTTGAGCGTAGTAATCGACGACGAGCCTGCGCGCTGAGCTTTCTGGTACCATTTTATACAACCAGTTCACGGGAGCTGTATCGAAGATCCCCCGGTTCCTAGCCACTGGTGTAGAAGAGAACACTGGGGTTGATTCTTGCAGGTAGGAGAACATGCCATCGATAACAAGGTTTTTTGATTCGACATCTTGCAATCGCTCTGCCAGTATGAAGAGCCTGCAGAGCCATCGAAATTCTTCGGGTCCTTTCGTCGTCAACTTTCTCGAGTACAGGAGGGTGAGATAGAGGGCAAATGTTCGCAGTTTCATTTCGAGGTCTAAGTCGAACGTTACAATATCAGGATCTGACGCCCTAGACTTGAAGTACTTGGATCTTGAACACAACAGTTGTCGGTGCACATAGTAACTTTGTTCTTTTTCGGCGTCCTCGGCGTGCTTGACTCGAACGTGAAGCATATCATGGCTTAGATAAGTTCTGGAATAGATGGTCAATGGGGTTAGAAGTGCATCGATAGTGGACTCACTCGAGAGAATTGTTGCAGGAAGTGCGTAGACTGTCATCATGGATGTGCAGATTCTTGGAGCTGGTTTTATCGCAAGTGTACGTCGGAGGCGGAGTCTCGAAGGTTGTTTCCATGCGCGTGGGGAGCTGTGGTGAGAACACTGACACTGTGGGTGGCTGTGGGCTTGGTGTTTCGCGAGTAGCAGCTGTTGAGCTCGTGGAAGGCGACATTGTTGCTTATGATTACATCTATTTTCTTCAAATACGTCTATATAGACAACTATATGTATATTTCCGACATTAGAAATGCTCAGATGCGCAGTTGTGATGGCAGCCCCCAATCCTCGCTTAGCTATGTCGATACGGTTTCAAGCCCGTTTCGACATTGCGCACGCGTAGTCGCATTGCATCTTCCCGGACTACCGGGATAGAGCACCCACAGTCTTTATAACCAAATCTTACAGCCTTGCACTTATTCTGGGAGGAGGCTCATGTGTGTGGAAACAACGCAGTCCTTGGCACATACGGCGCAACAGCGGTTAACACAAGGGCCGCCAACCACAGCGTTCTAGCAATGTTGGCAAGGATCCTTTCGAGAATCATTGAATTGAATGGCTCAGATGCAGTATAAATAGCTCGATTGTACGTCTTGGTTTCCTGGACTTCGGACAGATCTGCTAAACGATACGACGTGAGCTGTGATGTCGATCCTGTGAGATGCAATCTCGTGATCGTGCGTACATTTGATTTTGAGAGCTACGGGTGAACCTCACACAAAGCTCGTCGAGCGTTTATTCGATTCAAAGTGGGTACTGTATCGATCGCTCTGAGCTATTGCTGATCCTGTTCGTTCGGGAGGAGGTATAAAGAGCCAAGCAGAGAAGTTTGCAATTGAAAGCAACGTATTTGCGTACAGTGTACCGATCAGTCCCATCGAAATTAATCTTTGCTGAGAGAAACCTTCGGTACCTGAAGAAGCGGGTTGGAGACTTATCACCGATTTATGCACACTCGATCGTACCATTGAGCAAGGGTGCGGCACAGCTTGAGGTCGCCGAGTCATTCGGCAGAACCATGCAAAGTCTCACCAGACTGACATGTAATCGACTGTTCTGTACAGCGTTGCGGGTCCAAGATATGCAAG
This sequence comes from Lizonia empirigonia, assembly GCA_009982855.1. Lineage (NCBI taxonomy): Eukaryota > Fungi > Ascomycota > Dothideomycetes > Pseudoperisporiaceae > Lizonia > Lizonia empirigonia. The sequence goes on along the minus strand of JAADKA010000033.1, from coordinate 394,477 downwards.
AAGTGATTTTCTGTTAAAAAGCAAGCAAGAACCAGGAAAAGCACACCTAAATACGAGTCAGCCAAACGCCGATAATAGTAGCCACTTATTTCAGCTTCCATGACAAACAATACTTGCACTTCATTGCCATGTCGTGGATTGCTGATCTTTGTCGTGCCGATCCTGTCCCGCTAGCGACCTCACCTCCTTGCATGTTGTCACTTCTAACCTTCCCATATCGTCCATACCATCGTACGGTCGGACCAGGCTATCGTTTTTCTCGCTATCACAACTGTTTGGGCGGGATTCATGATCCAAAGACTCGAACATAACACGTCTCAGGTGCCGAAGCTTTCTTGCCACAAAGGCAATAGTAACCTGGGCTATGGTATGGCCCAAAGACATTATTGTGTAGATCCACGCCTCACTTTCTTTTCGTTCCTTTACAGTGTGCTTAAACGCCAAGTGGTCGATGCCCAAGTACGTGTAGCGAGTAAAGCTGTTCAGAGTGCTCAGTACACGTGACGCGCATGTCACCAAAACAACGATTGTCTCGAAGTGGAGGTGTGACGCCAGGACTTCCTCAAGATTCCACGCAGATAAGCAACTCACACGAAGCCGCTCTTGGACTTCCTATCTATTTGCCGAATATATTATATTCTGCCGAATTGTGGTCCATGCACAAGGCCAGGTTGACAGTGTTAAATTGTTGGAGGCTCGACCCGGAGGCATTGACGGTATCAGGAGTCGACTTGAGAGTATCGCTACCTAGGTATCGGGGTCGTGGAGGTGCGTGCTGTTCGTTGCAGTCTAATTCAAGGCTTCCATAGCATGACCAACTATCAATGCTGAAAAGTTCGCGATTGATGTGTTTATTCAAGCCATGGAGCGGGGACGTGCTGTCTTTTATACTCTGAGGTTAACGTTGATGCAGAAGCTAGGCCCAAGCAGGCGGCCCAGCCAACCAGCGAGCCGCAACGGTGCTCAGGAAATGAAAGCTCATGTGGACACCTTACTAAGTACCTCTTACACAAACGAAGAGCTTTAGATGCTTTTAATGGCTTTTGATAAGGCTTCACGTGCTCGCGTAATGTCGTCGCTCTCGCCAACTAGATCGAGACCAAGTTTTGAAGGCCGGTCTTAGACACCTGCAGGAAACGGCTACTGAAGGCTAGCTCGGCAAGGAAGCCGATGATGCATACAGATTCTACTGCTTCAGAGCCCCTATCTCTTTAAGATCTAACAACTTGCAAAGCTGAAGACTCCATTGGATCAAAAAGCACCGTTCTCGGATAAAGTATCCACGAAGGCGAGCTACATCATAAGCAGAGTTGGCAACAATCAAATCAAATCAAATCAAGTCCGGCGAACGGCCCTACCGTTGGGATGTGCCCGCTAACACGGACCAGATGGTGCTGCGTGGAGAGACTTGATTTGGACTTGATTTGTTTGTTGCCAACTCTGATCATAAGGTTCCCCGCCATACCGGTGCCCCCACCATCACGCTTCAACCACATCAACCATCAACAATTCAACACTATGGCTCCCAAAGTCCCCAGCTCCGGTATCTGGGTGCCTGCCGTAACGTTCTTCGACGCCAAGACTGGACGTCTAGACCTTGTCGCCCAGAAGAAGTACTTCACCTATCTCAAGTCCACCGGCCTTGCAGGATTGGTAGTTCTGGGAACCAATGCAGAAGCCCTTCTGTTGACCCGCGATGAGCGCATTGCTATTACAGTAGCTGCACGACAGGCTGTTGGCCCGGACTTTCCCCTCATGGTCGGTGTATCTGGGTTCTCTGTCATTCAAGTCCAAGAGTACATTGACGATGCGAAGAAAGCTGGAGCTGATTATGGGTTGCTGTGAGTGTCCTTCACCTTGAATAGTTATCCCTACCGCGTACTAAATCTACAATCGCAGTTTGCCTGCGGCATATTTTGTAAGTTCTCCTTCCGCCGTTTGCATCTCATTTACACATCGTCCTTCCAGAGCTAAACTTCCTGAAATCTGACTTAACGTTAGGGTGCTGCAACAACCAAAGAAATAGTGAGCGGGTTCTACGACGAGATTGCGAAGAGTAGTCCTCTGCCAATAGTAATCTACAACTTCCCGGGAGTGAGCAACGGCGTCGATCTGGACTCGATCACCATTGCATCTCTAGCGAAGGCGAACCCAGGAAAGATTGTCGGTGTCAAATTGACCTGTGGGAGCGTAGCAAAAATCACTCGCCTCTCTGCAGAACTTCCAACTGAAGAGTTTGCGACTTTCGCAGGACAAGCAGACTTCTTGATTGGTGGCCTCGCATCGGGCGCCTCAGGTTGTGTGACAGGTTTTGGCAACATCTTCCCCAAGACTGTCGTCAAGATCTACAACCTCTATCAAGACGGCAAGTACAAGGAGGCTTTAGAGTTGCACAGGAAGGCGGCACTGGCGGAGAGTCCAGTCAAAGCTGGTATCGCCAGCGTAAAGTACGCTGTCAGTCAGTACAGCGCTGTCGCAGCCGGGATCGAGAACCCTGAGTCCAAGTTGGCGCCGAGGAAACCATATGTGCCGGTCAATGATGCGGCGAAGGCGAATATCAAGAAGACGATGGATGCAGTGGCGGAGATCGAGAAGAGCCTCTGAGCTAGTGCAGCTCGGGTTGGGTTTAGGTCCTAGTCACGTACACGTAGCATACACAATAAAAGACATCAGCGTCGCTCTGAGAAGTTATTTCTAGCTTGGCGTGATTCTCTACAAGGACTTCGAGCACTTTCTTTTCCTTGATTAGCACAACATATTAGAGTCCATGTATAGTTGTCATGAGTTGAACATGCGAGACAACGCTTTCCCACGGCAGCAGCCGCGGCAATAAATTCAATCATGCTACGCTTAAGGGATACCCCTACCAGCCCTGATCGCCTTTGCAGCTTCTGACTGCGCCTCATCCCTCGCATACCTCCCATAGATCGGTAGATAATGCTCCCTCTCACTCAATGTCTCCTTAACACTCTTCCTACCCTCCACTGCACTCAACCACTTCCTCCAGCGCTTCCAGACCTCCTCAAACGTGCCACCCTGGCCTTCCTCTGGGATACCTGATCCGCCCTTGAAGTGGTCGAACACCCAGAGACGGTTGGCCCAGGGTGCGATCACAATGTCGATCAGACTGAAATCCTTGCCGAGAAAGAAGGGACCTTCTGAGTCCATCTCACTGGTGAATTCTTTGAGGTGGTTGAGGAACTCGGTCTGCTTTTCTTGCAGGCCGTCTTCGCCTTGGTGCTGCAGGAAGCGGTGGTAGGCTGGGATAATTCTAGAACCGACATCTCAATCTGTCAGCAACAATAATAGTTACCTCTGAAAGGTATGAGATCTCACAGTCTGTCCAGATTCTGGTTCTTGCGCGGAGGTAAGGGTCATCTGGCAGCAACTTCGGTGTGTGGTCTGGGTACGCCTCTTCTAAGAACTCGCAAAGTACTGTACTCTCGTATAGCGGTTTGCCCTGGTACTGCAGTGTAGGTACAAGGCCGCGTGGATTGAGATCCAAGAGTGATTGCGGCTTGTGATACGGGTTCACTTCAATGTACTGATATTGAATGCCCTTCTCTTCGAGGACGATCCATACGCGTTGGACGAACGGACAGAACCAGCCGGAATATAACTTCAGGTCATTCTCTGCAGAGTGGGCCTAAGTCTCATGGGTCAGTCGGTCTTCCAAAATCTCACGTGGTCATTCACCTGAACAATCTTTGCTGCTAATCCAGTCGCCTCTGGATGGAGGTTTGCGTCAGGATGATCTTTACCCATGTTTGCTCGAATGGTGAGATTGATGTGTCAAGGCTGTCAGGCCGTTAGTAGAATCAAGTGAAATGAAATGCAACTCGATCATGGAGTCAAGCAGAGGAACAAGCATATAAGCAAGGCATCATGCTTCAAATTGCCATATAGATGACCAATCGCACCATGATGTGTTTCGTGTCGATGACGAAAGCGGGGTAGCTCACTCTGTTTGCCCCCACCTTTGGTGATGCACAAGAAGAAAGCGTTCGGTTAACGTAAAGCACCACCGAGCCGGCAACACCACCGAGCCGGCAACTTTTCCTTGGCATTGCGAACACCATGTACAAAACAAGCAATTACTTACTACCCTCTGCAGAACCCGCGTACGACGCACTTGTATTAGATGCAGAATCTTCTTCTGCATCTTTTTGGCACGTACGAGCGTTGTGCCCAGTCTTTCCACAGTTGCCACAGTGCCGTTGACCTGGCTGGGCTCTTTCTTGACCACTACCACTGCGCGCTCTCTTTGACACCGTACGAGATGCAGCTGCGCTCTCAGCTACAGACAACGCTGCAGCACCATACTCTATTGTCCCACCATACTGAATCTGCTTTCTTTTACGCCCTTTGCGCTTAGTAACCTCTGCTAATTGCTCCTCAAGCTCTCGTACACGAGCCTTAATAAGAACATTTTCATGCAGCATCTCCTCAGCTCCTTTTACTAGCTTTGAGAACCCTTCCTGAGCAGATGTTGGTGACCGTACGAAGCGCTCGCTTACAAGCTTTGACTGCGACCCAAATTCGTACGTATTGCTTGGTGTTTGGGATTGCCATGGTGTTTCTAGTAGAGGTACTGGTGGAGGGGTATGAAATCGCACTTCAAGCCGATCAATGACTACCTGCGCGTCAGTAGGCACTAGTCCTGATGCCTGAAAGGCCTTCTTGCAGTTATTGTACGTAAACACGTCGAAAAACGCGTCTCTAAAGGCTGGGAGGAAGCCTTCCTTGTTAATGTGGAAGACGCGTTTGGATGCCAAGGCTCGTACGCGTTGGGAGTACTTCAGTTTCAACGGTGAGAAACACACCACATCAAGTGGCTGAAGTATGTGTGATGAGTGAGGAGGCATACAGAGGGTTAAGATTCTGTTCTCCAGGCAGTAGTCCTTAAAAAAAAATCTGGTTGAGATGGCTCTCATGGCCGTCCAAGATAAGCAGCCTGTACAACCCCTTCTGACGCGCTCTTGTATGCACGTCAAAATGCTTCAACCACTCAAGACCAAGCGCGTTGTTTGTCCATCCGTTCTCAGAGACAGAGAGCTTCCAGTCGTACGGTATATTAGTCTCCTCATACCAGGCAGAGATGTGGACACGCCCCTTGTAGATAATGAAGGGTGGGATAGCATACCCAGCAGCGCAGGTGCTCTGGATAACTGTAACCCACTCCCGATCACCTGGCTGAATAAGGTTTGGTCTTGTACGCCTCTCTGAGCCTGTAACAACCTTCATTGAGCCAATAACTCCCATCTGGAAGCCGGTCTCATCAAAGTTGTGGATGTCCTCATCTAGGACCCCATACTTGTCTTTTGTCTCCTGTACGAGCTTGAACCACGCGCTGATAACCTCTGGATCTTCCTGGAGTATTCTCTGACGGTCCTTTGCGCGATTGAAAGCCATCTTGAGTTCTTCCGTACGCGACACAAATCGCTCAGCCCAGTTCTTGCCAATAGGTGTCCCACCACGTACAGCCACACCCGAACATCAACTTTTCCAGGTCAGCGAAAGGTCGATTTCCATCGATTTTTCGTTCAAACACGACTCAAATGCCTTCTTAAATCTGTTTCCCAACGTCCTCTCCCCGCTGCAGGCGTTGTGGCAGGCGCGCTGCCCTCTTTTGTCTTTCAGCTCTTCGCTGAGCTGAATTCTCTTCAAAATGGCCCGTGCGCTACTCAGATTTTCACGTTCGGTCAAAGGCCACAACCACCAGCAAGACAAGGAGACAGTTTTGCCACTCCTTGTTCTTGCAGTATAAGGGCATCGCCAGGCCTACCGCAAGGCTCTCCACGCGAAGAGCTACGGCGCAATTCGACAGAGCACCGGCTCTCCACAACCACAACGATGAGAGCTGCTTTCAGCTCTCTGAAGACCGACTGTCAGCGTCCCAGACCTGACACAACACGCAAACAAGGCAGCCAGCATGGCCTTAGATTTCACGACCCTTGGGGATAAAGAAGAAGGACAGGCCTGGCTCTGCCTACCTACTACACCTATCTCCTCAGACACAGGCATGGCCAAGCCTAGTACAAAGGCTCTCCTCGCGCAGAGCCACGGCTTCGATTCGGCAGGGCACCGGCTCTTCACACCCACCTACTCTTTCCTACTCTCTCTCATGGCACTCAAACCGCCTCTGAATACACACAAGGGAACCACCCTGATGTACACACACTGCTCAGTCTCCCCAATTGGAAGGGGAGCTGTAGTTCTGAAATGGTAGCAATACCCGCGCAGGCAAGAAATGCTTTCTAAGGTAGTGTGGCAGCACTGTAGTTCCATAGCTTAGCACGTCCTATATGCCCTTCGGGAGGCGGTGATGGTGGACTTAATCCCCATCTTATGGACGAAAATCGAATACCAACCAACCAACCAACCACGTACAGCCAACAGTTTATCTGCAATATCTGCCACCTCACACAGCCGGGGGGCAAATCCACGCGAATCAAGGTCAAGGATGTATCGTACGATCGTTTGCTCTTCTGTCGCAGAGAGCTTTCGGCCGTTGGGCGTAGCAGACAGCCGGAAGGTGATTTTGTTCTGCCGATCAGAGAGCCGTTGATGTGGGACGTTGTATGCTAGAGCAGCAAGATGCACGCTCTTAAATTGACCTGATTCGTACGCCTGGAGTGCGAGGTCTATCCTGCCTTCTTGCTGGAGTAGCTTAGCTTTGCGTTGTTGAGCCATTGTTGTTTGTACGTGGTGTTCGCAATGCCAAGAAAAAGTTGCCGGCTCGGTGGTGTTGCCGGCTCGGTGGTGCTTTACGTTATGTCCTTCTGAAACATCATCAACATGCTTACATGAAAAGATTTAATGATCGTCCACGCAGTTGTAGGGATTTCGTATGTACGTCTATAATTCCAGGAGCTCTATGGACCGGGTACTCTGAGCCTTTTGATCTCCAAACCGACACCCCATCCTCGGTTTGACAAATGCCCGTAGACAGAAGAGGAAAGAAATTGATATAGGCTTACTGCCTGTGGTCCCATCTCGCGGATCACGATCTAACGACCATGTGATCACGCGCAGGTCCAACACCAATCCACTTGACCTTGACGCCAATGAATTTCTCAATGTACTCGATATATTCCCTTGCTTGGTGCGGCAGGTCGTAGTAGCTCTTCGCTGCAGTAGTAGGCTTCTTCCACCCAGGCAGGGTCTCGTAGTGAACCTCGACCTCAGCTAATACGTCAGGATTCGAAGGGAACCCGTCGAGTTGCTGACCCTTGTGCGAATAAGAGGTTGCGATCTTGAGCTCGTCGAAATCGTCAAGGACATCGAGCTTGGTGAGGTTGAGCGAAGTGTAGTCGTTGCAAGCGTGCGAGTGCTTAAGGACAACAAGGTCGAGCCATCCGCAGCGGCGCTTGCGACCGGTTGTAACGCCGACTTCATGACCAATTTTCTGGAGCTTCTCGCCGACTTCGTTCAGTTGTTCGGTGGGGAAGGGGCCACTGCATCGTGTTAGTTATTCATTGCAGGCCCAGATGATAGATGTAAGCTTACGATCCAACGCGAGTCGTGTATGCCTTCACGACACCAATAACCTCCTTAATCGAGCGCCATCCCAGTGTCAGACCTGTGATGACACCTCCAAGACCTGTGTTCGAGGATGTAACGAAGGGGTATGTGCCGTAGTCGATATCGAGCATCAGAGCGTTAGCTCCCTCAACCAGGATCTTTGCGTTCTTCTCCTTTGCGGACGCTAGGAGTGGAACTTGATCGATAACGTAAGGTGCGACCTTCTCGCGGAGGTCCTACAGCTCATGTTAGTCTCACGAAGAATCAATTACAGGACTATCCTTACCTTGTACCTTGCAATCTCCTCTTCAACATCGTACTTGAGCAGGTCACCAAAGCGCTTCTGGTATCCTGCTGCGACGCGGCGGAGCTTCTGTTCGAAAACCTTCTCGTCGAACAAGTCACACATGCGGAGACCACTCCTGGTCATCTTGGAGCTGTAAGCTGGGCCTGAAGTTCGTTAGTGAACGAGCCTCAACAATTTTCAGTGACTCAATACTGACCAATGCCCTTCCTTGTGGTACCTGGAAGCAAACTGTCAGCACTTCTCCCTGGTTTTTCATACAGAGTCCGCACCAATGTTTCCTCCACCGAGCTCAACCTCCTCAAGTCCATCAACCAGCTGGTGAACATCGAAAACAACGTGAGCCCTGTCTGAGATGTATATCCTGTCCTTGGTGTCCAGGCCGTGCTTGTCAAGTGCCTCGAGCTCCTTGAAGAAGCTAGGCACATGGACGACGCAACCGCTACCGACGATGTTGATGCAGTTGGGGTTGACGAGGCCGGAAGGGAGGATGTGAAAGTCGTATGTGACACCATTGGCGACGATAGTGTGGCCGGCGTTGTTACCACCCTGAGCGCGGCAGCATAGTTGCGATTCGTTGGCGAGGATATCAGCGAGCTTGCCCTTGCCTTCGTCACCCCATTGGGCACCGAGGACGACCGTCGTAGACATGTTCAGTTGAGAGGATGTGACTAAAGACGAGGGGTGAACGGGTGCGGCGGCCGAGGACATATAAAACGGACTGGCCGCCTGCAACTTTTCGTCAATTAGTTGGTCCAATCAAAAGATTTGCGCAAGACACTTGCGACGCAAACGTCGATAAAACGCGTTATGGATTGATGTATCTCTATTTCAACAGCAATTCACGCTTTTAACATGAATACATGTTGCACTTTCCAGGCGCGTAAAATGAACTCTAAACGCGCAATTGATGTTTGTTGCTCCTGTTGACTCTCAGATTACCCCACCACGATTGCGAGATCGCTGGCGGTGGGGTAAAGTTAGAGATCTCAATCGCGCTAACAGTTCACAGTTAGCGGGATATGACATCAGCGATGCACGTGAGGCGGCTTTCACTCGCAAGACATGTTTACTCATGAACGACTTTGTTTGTTCCATCTACATAATGAACCACTACAAGGCAAAGCCGGCGAAAGCAGCGATGAGCGCAGTCGAGACGCCAACCCACAAGGCCTTCTCACCCACTAATTGGGCTGTAGCACCAGGGAAAGCAGCCGGCGAGCTGGTGTTACCACTGCTAGTCGAAGTAGGAGACCTTGCTGGTGGGTAAGTCGTTGTAGCGGCACCAGTCAAATTCTGCACTAGGATGTAGCTGCCAGCCAGCGGTTGACCCAGCCCCGCGTCGAGGACAAACTGGCTGACATTGAAACCCACGCGGTTGTTCGTGAGGTTGCTGTACTGTGCAGGAATAGAGAAGTTCGCAGGCTGCTGGAACACAACGAAGTTGTAAGAGTGCGGAACATCGCCTACAGGAGGGGATGGCTGCAGGTAAGGCACTGGCGCGTTGGGGATGACGAGAGGTGTTGAGTTCGAGGTGGACACGGCGGCAAGAGTCACGTTGGTGGCCAGCCAATGCAGAAGCTGAACTCGAGTATTATTGCGCGGGACGTCGAGGTCCACCATGAGAAGGACACCAGGTAGTGGCCCCGGGTTCTCAACGTCTGAGGAAGCAGCCCAAACTGGGGTGCTGATGTTGGGCGGGTTTACAGTTTCTGGGTTCCAAGTCAGACCAAACCAACCATCCGTTGTCGATTGAAATTAGAGCATACCAGGACGAGGAATAAGCTCTCCTGCAGGAGAAACAGTGTTGTTACCGAAGCTCACAGTCAGGGCTTGAGTAGCAGCCACAGGGAAGCCTGGTCCAGTCTGCGCGCTCGCAACGCCAAGCGCAGCGGCGACAGTGAGGATAGTTTTGCCAAACATATTGTACAACGATAATATCAATCGACTTGCAAATTGCAATTGCCGCAGGTCAGGTACTTGTACGCCAAAATATCCTGGGACTTGCGCAGGTCCCCGGATACATCCATGACGTATTCCAAGCCGCCGGGCATGCGAGTGACAAACTAAGCCGCACTTGCAAAACCTACCCTTCTTTGCCGCCAAATCTTCTAGCAATAGCATTTGGTGCACAGATTTTAATGAGATGGAAGTATAGAGACGCCTTTGCTCTGTAGTTTAATGTTGATTGTGAGTTTTCTTGAACTATCATCAATGTGCGGTGTGGCAACGAAGAAAACAGCCTTGCTGACGTTCCTCGACTTCGGAGTGGTTTGGCATAACGTAGTTTATAAGCAAGCGGGCCAACATAAGCGAGCGGGCCACCTAGCAGAGTTAGGATAATTGCAATGCATATACCGCAACACCACTATTACTTACTACAATTTGCAGGCAGTGGAAATACTATCTAGACTCGTCGCTTTCAGATAAATCTACAATTTTAACTGCGCAGGTGCGAGCGTTGTGGCTAGTCTCTCCACAACGTCCACAGCGCCGCTGCGTGCGCACCCTCTTTCTAGGCTCTTCACCTCCCTCCTGCTTACCACCCTCCCTTTTAGCTATCAAATCAGCTACCTCACCTACTGTGAGGGTCTCATTTGTCCGAATGTACTTCCTCTTTCAACTTCTAACCTCTGTTGCTACCTCTACTGCCTTTCGAAGCCCTGCCATTTCCTGTCGCATCAACACTGTTTCATGCCCCATCAATGCAACCCCTTTATTGAGCTGCTCAACTGCCCTAAGAAGTGGAGAAGGTGGAGAATCTCTGTGCAGCCGTACACGCTCGCAAAGCAAGGTTGATTGGGCCTCTACCTCACGAAGGTTGCTTGGTGTTTTGGATTCCCATAGGGTGTCCTCTGGCTTAGGCGGTGTTGGCGTACGAAGGACCACATCAAGCTTTGAAATTACCGCTTCTGGGTTGTGTGGGACCAGTCCAGCACCCCTGAAGCTTGCGCAGATATTCTCCTTTGTAATTGCCTTTTCAAAAGCTGCTTTAAAGGCTAGTAGGAAGGCCTCCTTCTTAATCTGCTTGGTGCCGTACCGTGCCAAGCCACTGATCTCATCTCCATATGCCCGCTTCAAGGGCGAAAAACAACCCACATCAAGTGGCTGCAGCAGGTGCGACGAGTGAGCAGGCATACAGAGAACAATAATCTTCTCCTCCTTGCAGTATTTGTGAAATTCATGTGAGTTGTGGCTCTCGTGGCCATCCACAATTAGCAGTCTGTGTGCACCCACACTACGTGCCTTTGTATGGGTATTAAAGTGCTTTAACCAGGCGAGACCAAGCTTATTTAACGTCCAGCCATTACGTCCAGCCATTGGGACTGACCTCAATAACCCAGTCCCGGGGTAGATTGTGGAACCAGGAGGTAATAAGGACCTTGCCAGGGAAGATTAAGAAGGGTGGTAGAGCCCATCCCTTTGCGTTGACTCCTTAGATATCTGTAACCCACTCACGGTTCCCTGGCTGTATTCCCTTTGAGTTTCCTCGCTTTTCAGACCCTGTAAAGACCATTTGTCGCTTCATCAACCGGCACGAGATCCATCTCATCTCAAAGTGGACCACCGCCATGGATCGTACGCGCCACCTGGCTGATTCTGAGTCAAAATACCGTCTCTACTTGGAGCTACTGCATCAAAACATCACTGAATATCACCTTGAGGCCCGAGATATATACAATATGGATGAGAAGGGCTTCTTGATTGGCTTGATAGGCAGAAGCAAGAGAATATTCAGCAGGCGTCAATGGGAGAAGAAAGAGGTTCGAGCATCTCTCCAGGATGGATCACGCGAGTTTCTGACACTCCTAGCCTGCTGTTGCGCCGATGGGAGCTCGCTGCCTCCAAGCCTCATATACGCAGCTGCAAAACGAGCTATACAATCAAGTTGGGTAGAGGATATCAAGGCAGGAGAACATGAGGTCTTTGTCTCATCATCTCCAACAGGCTGGTCAAACGATAACATAGGCCTAGCTTGGCTTGAGCAGGTGTTTGATCGCTGTACAAAGCAACGATCAGGTAGATGGAGATTACTTATCCTTGATGGCCATGGATCTCATGTCACAATGGAGTTTATCGACTACTGTGATCGCCACAGGATCCTTCTCATGGTCCTTCCACCCCATTCAACTCACACGCTCCAGCCGCTCGATGTAGTGCTGTTCAAGCCAGTCTCTCAAGCCTACTCCAACGAGCTCACCAACCATCTCCACAAGGCTCAAGGCCTTATTCCAATCAAGAAAGGGGACTTTTTCCCACTCTTCTGGAGCGCCTGGATATCCTCCACGGAGAGCCTCGTATTGAAGGCCTTGGAAGCTACTGGGATCTGGCCGATGGATGCCAACGTTATCCTTCGTAGATTTGCCAGCACGCCAGAAGCTGAGAGAAGCTCATCATCAGGGCTCTCTGACAATGATTGGAGAAAGATGGATTGATTGGTTTGAGCTGTTGTGAAGGATACCGAACAGATTGAGTCAAAAAAGCTGCGTTCAAGCGTTCACTATCTCTCTGTGCAGAATGGGCTTTTAAAGCATGAGAATGAGGGCTTAAAGGAGGCTCTTCAACACAAAAAGAAGCACAAGAAGAAGGGCAAAGCTCTTGACCTTCAACAGCGCCAGGAGTATCACGGTAGCGCGGTCCACTGGTCTCCTCGCAAGCTGCGTGAAGCTCGAGCTAGAGAAGTAGTACGGGAGCGAGATGAGATGGAGGAGAAACTCCAAAAAGCACGGGCCAAAAAGCAGCGCGAGGAGGCTCAACTGCAGCGTCAAGTTGAGCTCGAGGAGAAGCGTGTGGAAAGGCAGGGGCTCAAGGACGTCAGGGAGCAGGAGAGAGCTGAGAAAGCAGCTGAACGCGCGCGCAAAGTTGAAGCTCAACACCAAAAAATCTATCCAACAAGCTCAACAACGCAAGCGTAAAGCCTCACGAGTAGTCTTACCAAGTAACAAGCGTCAAAAACGCGCTGGCGCTGCTCACGCTGGTGTTCAAGCTGGAGATGAGCTATCTGCTACTCCAGCCAAAGTCACATCACGTGGCCGCAACGTCAATCTCCCACAAAAATATAGATAGTACAAGTTGATCGCAAGCATCTAATTACTACAAAACTATATTTCTATCAATATTGAGCTATTGCGTGGCGCTGTACAGCCTCATTTTGAGATTGGGCATGTGGTGTTCTGCGGGGCACACTGTGAATCCGGGCACACTGCGCACGGGCACGTTATATTGGCCCGCTCGCTTATAAACTACGTTACGGCTTATAATAATCTGTCACCAAAGTACCACATTAACAAGTCTTCCAACTCTGGAATGACGGCTGCCCCCGGTTAGCGTACGTTGCTGACTAGAAGTAGGTGCGGATGCGATTGGCTGATGGGCCCTGGAGACGGGGTGACATTTGTTCACAACCAATTACCAGCTTTTAGACCCTTCGAAGGCGAAGCAAATGGCTTCCCTGGTTTTAGCTATCTAAATTGGGATCCAAGAGCATTGTTGCCCAAAATCACTCCTACCTAGGTAATATCATCCACGACGGTTCCAAGGTTGCGCTGGAGGATTGTAAAGCGGCGCAGCAGACATCAATCTCGTCTCCCGGTCGCAATGATCTTGGTTGAGCATCATTGAGCCACGTTGAGGATTCTCGAAGAATGGGCTGTTCTCAGAGATGATGTTCTCGGCAGACGTTCACTCATTGGAAGGGTGGTGCAGGGCTGCTGAAAGTGATGACGCGTAGAAAGAACATGCACCTAACCTTGCATTCTCATTAAAGCCCTCTTAATCTAGACTTTGTGTGTCTGCACACAACAGCCTGCCTTGATCGTTTGAAGACGACAAGATAGGAGTTCAACGCAACGGATCACGAGCAAGCCATTTTAGAACCCACTGGCAGAAGTCTATGGCTAACCGGACATTTGTAAAAGCAGCCTTAACGACAGCATCGTATCACTCGATCGACATCAGCGAAGCTTTCACTGGCTCAGGTCGATGGCCTGCTCAGACACACGCTATCACACTTCTTCGAATCAAAATGCAAATCACCAGCCAGAATCCGACAAGTCAATGGCAATAATCAGCATTGAGCAAGACTGTAGAGGTGAAGCTCCGCAATTATTACGAGGTGGCATGCGTCCTCGTTGATCACGATCCTCCGAGAATGCTCAGCTTTGCTGACCAGCTAGTTAACATTACAGCTTTAGTCAAGTACGAAAGAGTTCACGAGTCGCATATACTGGGACAACCGAAGGCCATCCCGTACTGGGACGGATACCAGGGAATGATACGGGCCTTGCGTGTCTATGAATACCTTCTCTAACATAAGAGACAAGTGTGCGGGGTCGTGAACAAGAGGGGGAAATTCGAAACTAAAATGATGCAACATCATGTCGGCTACAAGAGTCGTTGGCGCTTGAGATAACGAGATTGTTGAGTCTGCCGTTGAGAACAACACTGCATGACACTGTCAAGTACGCGTACAGCACGAACGCAAGGCCCTCCATGCTTCAGCATTTTCAGCTAGGTACTCGCCCGGGAAAGCTGGCCGATATCTTTCCGATACTTTTCTATCGACGTGAGCTGTTTGCTTCCGTGAAGCTCCTCGGTCTCCTCAGAAACTCGCAACAAACACCGCATGAGGGATGTTACGGTCCGTCAGCATCAAGGGTGGGTGTCGAACACCCACTCACGAACCCCGTGCAATCTCTATGCTAGCAAAATATTTGCTATCACAGTTCGCAAGTCAACACCGAAGTAGGCTTCAGACGCGAACGTTGAGGATTACTGCAAGAATGACAACAGTGCTGGTGCAGGTGGCCTGAGCTAAGGTCGATCCTCAATACCGTTAGCGCGGCTCTAGTGCAACCAAAAGCGACAGTTGATGTATCATCAAAATCGGCGGTTCTCACTCCACCACTGCACCAGCACGAGTCGAAGTCGGGATTGATTACCGAACACACCGTGTTGATAGGATACATTCGCGTCTGTCGTACTATGCCAAAGATGGCGTCCACGTTTCATCAAGCTACCACGGCGTCCGAAGGGTCCGATGCCCCACGTTGTACAATACATATATGAAGCTCTAGCCCCCGGCAGGTCAAGAATTGATACTTTCTCACCTTGAGGTCTTTCAGAGATACGCTTGCATCATGTCTGAGCCTGCTCCGCGGCCAAGCCTGTTTGCTCCGGCGAGCACACCAGCAGTTACACCTGCGCAGAAGGCCACACACATCCAGTACCAAGACGTGACCTTGCGCAATTGGTATAGGAAAATCAATTGGCTCAATACAACCCTCGTGGTCCTGATTCCCACCTACGGTCTTTACCTTGCTACGCAAACACCACTCCGCCGCCTAACACTCGTCTGGAGTATCGTTTACTACTTCCTCACCGCATTTGGCATCACAGGAGGCTACCATCGGTTGTGGTCACATCGCTGCTACTCCGCACGTCTCCCTCTCCGCCTTTTGTTGGCTTTCATCGGTGCCGGCGCTATTCAAGGGAGCATCCGGTGGTGGAGCGCAAACCACCGCGCCCACCACCGGTGGACCGACACCATGAAAGACCCCTACTCCGTCATGCGCGGCCTCCTCTTCAGCCACATCGGATGGATGGTGCTCAACAACGACCCCAAAGTCAAAGGACGCACCGACGTCTCGGATCTGGATTCAGACTGGGTTGTAGTCTGGCAGCATAAGCACTACGGCAAATGCCTTCTCTTCACCGCGTGGATCTTCCCGAGCCTAGTCGCAGGCCTAGGCTGGGGCGACTGGTGGGGCGGACTTGTGTACGCCGGCATCATTCGCGCCTGTTTTGTGCAGCAAGCCACGTTCTGCGTGAACAGCCTCGCGCACTGGATCGGCGAGCAGCCCTTTGACGACCGGCGCAGCCCAAGAGACCACGTGCTCACGGCGCTCGTCACCATGGGTGAAGGGTATCACAACTTCCACCACGAGTTTCCGAGCGACTACCGTAACGCAATCATCTGGTACCAATACGATCCTACGAAGTGGCTCATCTTCGCCTTCTCGAAGCTCCGCATCCCCTACCTCGTCGGGCCCATGGCGTTCGATCTCAAGACGTTCCGCGAAAATGAGATTGAAAAGGGGCGCTTGCAGCAGCAGCAGAAAGCGCTGGATCGCAAGCGCGCAAAGCTCGACTGGGGCGTTCCGCTGGCCCAACTCCCAGTTGTGCACTGGGACGACTTGAAAGCGAGGTGTGCGCAGGGCGCGAAGCTGGTAGCGATTGCGGGGGTGATTCACGATGTCGAGAGCTTCGTTGTTGATCACCCGGGTGGTAAGGCGCTGATTGCGAGTGCGATTGGGAAGGATGCCACGGCGATGTTCAATGGGGGTGTGTATGAGCATAGCAATGCGGCGCACAATTTGTTGTCGACGATGCGCGTGGGTATCTTGAGGGGCGGCCAGGAGGTCGAGATCTGGAAGGCTGATGGGAGCAGGTTGGAGAAGGATACCAAGGGCTTTGCGGTTGTAAGAGCTGGCGAGCAGATTACAAGAGTTGGAGCGCCGATTGCGGCTGCTCTGGCTGCATAGTCGATAGATCTATAATTCATCTGGACGTAGCTCTCCAGGCTGCGTTTAGCAAGTACGGTCAGATGACCTTTGTGTTGGCTTTGTAGTGGAAAGAACACGTGAGCGACAGGTACGAAACTTGGTGAGAACTGAGAAACATTGCTGAACGTGAGATTCGGGCAATCCAATGTCTTGGAGAATACTGAGCAACTACAACTCCCCCCAGTACCATCGAACACCATGCTTCCCTGCCACCATGGCAGAAAGGGTATATCCGTAATCGAATATAAAATGCCAATCCAACGCCCTAGATGCATAACCTCATAACAAGTCTTGAACAACCGCGATTAGAGACGCTTGCTAGACATGTCCTAAACATCCAGCGAGCTGACCATGTAAGTCACAATGTAAGCCTCAGCATTGAGCACCTCGGCCTCGTCCGCAAGCACCACCTTACTGTCATCGAATGCAAACCAGTCATTGCCTTCTCTTGAATAGCTCACATAGTGCCCTGAATCGATCTTGCCCTTGTGTACAATGACTGAAGACAACTCGTATGTGAGGCTGTTAGCCGGGGTATTCAAGTTGTAGTTTGTGATCGGCGAGCCTGAGGCTTTGGCGGCTTTGCTGTGCTCTTTCTGTAGGGTGGTGTATGGATAGAGGTCTAGCTTCATGGGGAAGTTGACTTTGGTTTCGATTTTTGAGGACTGGGCTTTGGAGTGCTCGAATCGCTGGAGGTGTCAGCAGAGTCAGATTGGCGTATACGGAAATGAACTTACCTTAAGATGTATCGATAAGACTGGAGGCAACCGCTTGATGCTGAGCTGCTTGATGGCGTTCTGTGGACTGTCGCAGTTCCTGCATGTGTATTGAGCCGACTCGAGCTTTTCCCTAGCAGTAAAGCGCTCGAGACAGTCTCGCAAATCTAGAGCCGTGTCTTCACTATCCTTAGCAATTTGCTTGCGCTTCTTGCCCTGATTCCGTATGTCTAAACTAAGGTCCATATATGGGTCGAGAGCGGTGGTTGTGTTGTGGCATTTGTCACAGGTGACGGTACTCGAGAGTTTGCCGTAGAACGTCCGATGCACTATACACTTGCAGTCCTCGGAGTCCGCAGTACCACCGTTCGTCAGGTGTAGGGTATTCAGGAAGAACTGCATGTATTCGTGAGCATCCTGTTGCTGATAGCCAGCAAGCGCCTGCAGACCGAGATTAGTTCAGCACCATTCGAGTCGTGATATTCGAGCCTACCTCTCCTGCTAGCCAGCTACCCATTAGCATGCCGACTGCACCGTATCCCTCCGTCTTTTCAGCAGAGTGAAACTCAACAATCATCTCGTCCAGCGCGCAGCTCACGCACGACTCCCTCTCACAGTCGGCCGTCTTGTGTCCTTCCGAGAGGAAGAAGTTCCGTATGAAGGGGTTGTGTACGATAGTCTGCAATATGACGCTCATGAAGCATGTCTGCCCCATGTTGTAAAGCCCGCGCAGGCCGGTCGCTCGGCAGGGAAGGAATGTAGAGTTGGTGACGATGAGCTTGTCATCATCTGTGGTTAGATTGTCTTCGTACTTCCTCTTCTTGCCTAGGGTCTGTCAGCCGGGTGGCCTTGGTAGGTATATCAGACAGCGTCCTGACCTTTCAAGAGCCTTCGCATTTCCAGCTCAGGGTCGTAAATGAAGTCCTGGCAGTTCCCACAGTATACGTTCCCGTCTCGTGACTCTACCGCTGTGTATTGTCAGCCAAACCAACCAAAGTATGGACTCTGAGGTAACCCACAGAAGCAATGGCTCTTAGTGTCGAAGTGCTGATCTCGTTGTTCTTCAGTCATGATATTGGGGCATTGCAGGCAGAGGTAAAGCGGGCGGAGGGATACGACGGGTTGGCTGTTTGAGTCGACGTATGTCTGCGCGATTATGCTCGGTTTATCGTGTACGAGCTGGAGGATCAATCGGTAGTGTTGGAGGGTCTGCTTGCGCGCATTCTCGAACATTTCGCCCATGTGTTCTGCACAGTAGAGTCAACAGTGTCGCTTCACAAGCCTCAGGCCACCTACCACATCCATAAACAATATGCGCCATCTGACTGCTCGGCACGATGTTGCCTTTGGCATTCTTGACCACCTTGGCCGAGGCCAGCGAGGCCGCCTTGGAGCCAGCCGCTGCGTCCATGGTGTTGAGGTAGGTGTGGTTGTGAGCCTAGATGCTCATTTACATGACGGAGTTCCTGCGTGCGACTAAGATCTGTTGCCCCAGAGCTCTGCTACGGTCGAGGCAGTCGCGCTTAGTGTGTGATCATGCGGCGATAACTCTGGGGAGAGCGGACCTCCATGAAGCTCATTGGTGAGCGGCTAGCAGATCTGCGCCCCACATCCCTAGATCACTTTCTTAATCGCTTACTCAACTGATCAATTCGCGTGATAGGTAACGCGCATAGTAGAATTTTAATAAAGAAGTCACAAAATATAAAGAAGCAAAGTTTGCGGGATGCAAAGCTTTAGCCCTCTTTATTTGAGGGTAACAAGAGGCGCTGCGCGCAAAGGGCTTGTTCAATCAGACCAAAAAGAAGCAAAGAGAAGCAAAAAAGGAAGAAAAGCGTGCAAAAGAAAGGCAAAAAAAAGCGACGTGTACAGGATTCGAACCTGTGCGCTCGAAAGCATATGATATCTATTAGCAGAGCGTTCGAGTCATACCCATTAACCACTCTGGCAACACGTCTTATGTTTTCAGTGAAATCTATGAATTTTATAAAATATATATAACGTACTTCACAGGTGAGCGGATCATACGAGTGAGCGGATCACTCTGCCAAGACCACACCAAATCTCTACCCTATCATAGCCTGTATTGGCCCACGTTGGCCTTGTATACAGTAGTACAGCACATAATATTATTTAATAACACTTTCTATAGGCTTTTTACACGTGCGCGAGTTATGCCCTACCTCATGGCACCGTGTACAGCGTCTTTGGGTTGCCTCACCCCCTTTAACACCTGCTCGCTTCCTTGCCTTCTTACCATCACCACGCGCCCCAAACTCTGTCAGAGTTGTTAACCGAAGGCCTTCCTCTGCTGTTAGAACTCCCTCCTGCTGTAACCGCTTTCTTTTGTGTGATTTACGTTGTGATGCAGCCTCATTTGCCGCTCGAAGCTCAGCATTCTCCTTCTGGGCCAACACTAGCTTATGCGCTACTACAGCTGCGCCTTTGGCAAGCTTTTCAAAGGCCTCAACCATTGAAGTTGGTGAGCTGCCCATATGCCTTTGAATCCTCTGTCGAACCAGCGTTGATTGCGACCCTATTTGCAGGGTATTGTTTGGGGTTTGGGACTGCCAGGGCTCATCTTCCACAGTAGGTAGCGGTGGAGTACGTAGGCGGACATCAAGGCCCATTATGACCCGTTCTGGGTCAAAGGGAACCAATCCAGCGCCTCGGAACCCTCCTTGGATATTACTAGGAGTAAATGACTCCTTGTAGGCGCCTATAAAGCATGGCAGGAACTCGGTTTTAGTGATATGCATGATTCTGTTGCGCATGAGATCCTCAGCTTGGCGCCCATACGCCTTCTTCAAAGGGGCAAAACAACCCACATCAAGTGGCTGCAAGAGGTGTGATGAGTGTGGAGGCATACACAGTGTGATAATCTTTGCTTCCTTGCAGTATTGTTGGAAGTTAAGGGAGTTGTGGCTTTCATGGCCGTTAATAAGGAGCAGCCGGTACCCTCCTCGGGTGCGCCTCTTTGTATGGCCATCAAAGTGCTTCAACCAGTCTAGACCAAGCTTGTTGGTGGTCCATCCGTTCTCAGAGACTGCAATAATCCAGTCCTGGGGCAGATCAGGCTCTTTGTACCAGGCAGAGAGGTGGTAGCGGCCTTTGAAGATGATGAAGGGTGGAATGGCCCATCCCGTGCCATTGATGCCCTGTATGACCGTGGTCCACTCTCGATTGCCCTGCTGCACTGCCTTGGGCCGTCCTCGACGCTCTGAACCTGTGACAACTGCTCCTGTAGATATCTGGCCCATCATAAAGCCTGTCTCATCAAAGTTGTATGTGTCATCGTCCTGGATGCCATACTTGGCTTTGACATTCGCTACAAGCCCAAACCAGCCTTGTATAATCTCTGGATCCTCACAGAGGGCTCGCTTGTAGTCGTACTTGCGATTGAACATTACTTGGAGGTCAGGGCGGCGCTTGACAAACGTATTGGGCCAGTTTACGCCAACATAGCCCATATTGCGCTCAGCACGCAAAGAATTGGCCATATCAGCTACAGCAGCCAGCCGAGGGGCAAATCCTCGTGCATCTAGCTCAAGAATGTGCTCAGCAATCACATTCTCCTCAGTCTGGTCCAGGTTCCTTGATTTTGGCGTACAATCGGCTTGTGCAGTTCGTCCTGTGTATCGAGCATGTAGTGTGCTGTAAGGCGCGTTATATATAGCTGCAGCGCGTCGCAGTGTGAGCGTCGCGTCTTGTTTGATTGCCTGGAGCGCGAGCTGTATAGCAGCTTCTTTAGAGGGCTTAGATCTGTGTTGTTGTTGAGGCATCGCGTGGTAAGGTGGAGGTTTGGTGTGGTCTTGGCAGAGTGATCCGCTCACTCGTATGATCCGCTCACTCGTATGATCCGCTCACTCGTATGATCCGCTCACTCGTATGATCTGCTCACTCGTATGATCCGCTCACCCGTGGAGTACGTTAACGTAGTTTGAAAGCGAGCGGGCCAACATAAGCGAGCGGGCCACCTAGCAGAGTTAGGGTAATTGCAATGCATATACCGCAACACCACTATTACTTACTACAATTTGCAGGCAGTGGAAATACTATCTAGACTCGTCGCTTTCAGATAAATCTACAATTTTAACTGCGCAGGTGCGAGCGTTGTGGCTAGTCTCTCCACAACGTCCACAGCGCCGCTGCGTGCGCACCCTCTTTCTAGGCTCTTCACCTCCCTCCTGCTTACCACCCTCCCTTTTAGCTATCAAATCAGCTACCTCACCTACTGTGAGGGTCTCATTTGTCCGAATGTACTTCCTCTTTCAACTTCTAACCTCTGTTGCTACCTCTACTGCCTTTCGAAGCCCTGCCATTTCCTGTCGCATCAACACTGTTTCATGCCCCATCAATGCAACCCCTTTATTGAGCTGCTCAACTGCCCTAAGAAGTGGAGAAGGTGGAGAATCTCTGTGCAGCCGTACACGCTCGCAAAGCAAGGTTGATTGGGCCTCTACCTCACGAAGGTTGCTTGGTGTTTTGGATTCCCATAGGGTGTCCTCTGGCTTAGGCGGTGTTGGCGTACGAAGGACCACATCAAGCTTTGAAATTACCGCTTCTGGGTTGTGTGGGACCAGTCCAGCACCCCTGAAGCTTGCGCAGATATTCTCCTTTGTAATTGCCTTTTCAAAAGCTGCTTTAAAGGCTAGTAGGAAGGCCTCCTTCTTAATCTGCTTGGTGCCGTACCGTGCCAAGCCACTGATCTCATCTCCATATGCCCGCTTCAAGGGCGAAAAACAACCCACATCAAGTGGCTGCAGCAGGTGCGACGAGTGAGCAGGCATACAGAGAACAATAATCTTCTCCTCCTTGCAGTATTTGTGAAATTCATGTGAGTTGTGGCTCTCGTGGCCATCCACAATTAGCAGTCTGTGTGCACCCACACTACGTGCCTTTGTATGGGTATTAAAGTGCTTTAACCAGGCGAGACCAAGCTTATTTAACGTCCAGCCATTACGTCCAGCCATTGGGACTGACCTCAATAACCCAGTCCCGGGGTAGATTGTGGAACCAGGAGGTAATAAGGACCTTGCCAGGGAAGATTAAGAAGGGTGGTAGAGCCCATCCCTTTGCGTTGACTCCTTAGATATCTGTAACCCACTCACGGTTCCCTGGCTGTATTCCCTTTGAGTTTCCTCGCTTTTCAGACCCTGTAAAGACCATTTGACCCTTGATTACCCCCATCATAAACCCTGTCTCATCAAAGTTGTATGTGTCTTCATCTGTGATGCCGTACTTGGCCTTAGTGTTGGCAACTAGCTCAAACCAGGGCGTTATAACGCGTGGGTCTTCGTTGAAGGCTCGCTGGCGATCGTATGGACGACTCCTTCGAAGCCTAACCTCAGGCGTACGCTTCTTGAAGTTATCCACCCAGCACTTGCCAACAGGCTCTCCACCACGCTCTGCAAACAGATCGTTGGCCATATCTCGCACCATATCCCTTGTAGCGCCTATCCCTCGCTGGTCAAGGTCAAGTATACGTCGGACAAGCGCCTCCTCCTCTAGCTTGCTCAGTCTCTTTGAATTGGGCTCACGATCGCGTCGAGGGAGGGCTCCTTGGCGTCGTCGTTGGAGGGTAGTTCGAGGCACGCTGAAGGCTGCAACAACGCGTCTTTCGCTCTCGTCGCGATCTTCAATTGTAGCTTGGATAGCAAGCTGTAATGTGCCTTCAGTGTAGGACAGTTGCGCGTTGCGTTGTGGTGGCATTGTGGCATTAGCCAAGTTTAGGGTACATTTTGCGAAGTTGGCCCGCTCGCTTATAAACTACGTTAGCGCATATTAAACTCTGCCGAACCACACCCACGCTAAACAGGAGCCGAATCTAATAGGCTTCATCTGATCACGACATGGCCTCCATCTCCATCAACATTGTGAGTTGGCTTTTGGCCTTCTTTTGCCAGTGTTTCGGCAGGGCGCACTCTGGATTTACTTTTTTTTTGGAAATGTAGAGTCGCGTTCGCGGAACGCTCTGAACCTCCTTGGTTGGCAACCTGACCCAAACATTTGCATCAAGGTGGCGAGCAGATGCACAGATGGTTTCGCTTTTGGAAATGTTTGAAATTCGTAATGCTGTTGCAGCAAAAGCTAATCGTACAAGGGGGATGCTAGAAGACGCATCAAACCCAAGGTATCAAAGGTCGCTCAAAATTATCTTTTCACCCGTCCTCAATCGACACGAACATCTACAACTTCTTGTTGATCTCGCGCTCGGCCTCACCAGCCTTCTTGTTGGCCTCGCCCTGCACCTGGCCGGCCTTCTTGCTAGCCTCGCCTTGCAGCTTAGATGCCTTGCCCTTGGCCTGGCCGAGCGCCTCGTTAGCCTGGCCCTTGGCCTCGGCGGCGTTGTTGGGAGTGGCCTCCTTGACGGCCTCGGCAACCTGCTCTGTTGGTAGAGTCAGTGGTTGTTCAATGTTAATGCGGATACATGAGGATCTTCTTGTGCCATGCTCGTTGGTGGAAATCGAGCAATTGCATCAGATGATGTCATGCCCGTGGAATTGCGACTACTTACCACCCTTCTCGATGCCCTTTACGGCGGCGCCAGAGATGGTCCTGTCAACAGCCTTGGCAGCGTCCTTGATGGTCTCGACGGGGCCCTTGCGAGCAATGGGGGTGGTGGAGAACAGGCGAGCCTGGCGGGCGATCTGGGAGCGGAACATGATGATGTGTGAAGTGGTTATTGGATTTGTGGTTGTGAAAGTTGTGAAGTTGACGGAGATGATGTCAATTGCAGTTGAAAGTGCTGGATAATGCGGACTTGAAAGAGCGTGACAGAAGCTTTATAAAGGGACAGGTGCTCAAGCGTGAGTCTGCAATGTGACGTAGAAATGATGCGTCGCATAGCTCCACATGTGGTTAGACCATTGGAGCTATGGATCGCGACATCGAGTTTTTGACAGTTTGCACATGCGAGAAGATCCATTTTGAAGTCATACACACATCACATTAGTCATCTAAGATTCAAACATTACATCGTTGCTGGTGTCCCCGTCTAACAGCCTCCTTTACGAGACCAAAGCCAACTGCCACCAGTCACATCGCGCATTCGCATTCGAATCACGAATCTCATCAATTCCAGTGATGTTGAGCCGCAACACGCTCGCATTTTCACCGTACATGTCGAATTTGAGAATGCCAGGTGCCTCGGGTGCGCCCTCCTCCGCAAAGCTTGCGATGAACTCTTGCAGCGCAATTGCGACAGTACGATTTGTCACTCCGGTTGGCAAGAGGCTGGTAGCACCTCCAGTGAAGTAGGTGTATGCCACGTCGAAGCCGTGGAAGGCGGGTGGGACGGCGAACAGGTACGAGTAGGTCTGGTTTTTGTAGGCCTTGGACAGGTAGTAGGTGTTGCAGGTAAAGATGCCCTCACTGATGATAAGAGCAGCTCGGTTGTACTGGGTGGTGTAGGGGTACGAGCCGTCGAAGACTGGAGGGTAGAGTACGTTGGTGATGTAATCGACCGACGAGTTGGGCATGTTGGGATAGGCCGTGTTCAGCTGCCTGCGAAGCGCACCGTCCGATTGAATAGAAGGAGCAGTGAAGAGGGGTCCCTCGTTCGCGTTGTGACCGACCATGACGTTGACATCCTTGTCGAATCGGCCTTGAGCAAGCAGCTGTCCGGGCTGGAGAGGAACGAAGCTTCCATCGACGCTAGGGCCGTACAAAAACTGGCCGTAGGCGGTATCATACGCAACTTGCTGGGCATTGGCGCGCATAATGACCTCGGATGGAAGAGCACGCAGCTCGGCGAGGGATGTAGTGTTTGTGAGGTTCAAGAACTTCCGGTAGGTGTCCTCCAACTGGACATTGGATTGCACGGGCTGCCATCCTGGGCTCTGAGGGATGGCCTGCTGGAACGGGGCCTTGCCCTTGAGTCCACCGTAGGCTGTGATCTGGTGCATGATGGAACCTCCACCGGCTGACTCGCCGAAAACTGTAACGCGGTTCTTGTCACCTCCGAATAGGTGGATGTACTGCTGTACCCATTCCAGAGCGAAGCGCTGGTCGTAGAGACCAACATTGGATGTTCCGCCTTCAGCTTGGAACGAGGGACCAGCTTGCCATCCAAACGCACCGAGACGGTAGTTGACGGACACGTAGATCACATCGCCGTTTGAAGAGTTTCCAGAAGCGGCGATGAGTCCAGCAGGGTTGTTGTTCTTGTTTCCACCTAAGTGCTGTTAGAATTACGATTGATTCGTCAGAAATGGTTCGACGTACCTGTGTATCCTCCTCCATAGATCCAGACAAGCACAGGAGCGCCGTAGCCCTTTCCAGCCTTGGCCAGAACATCCTCAGGCACGAAGATGTCGAGAAAGAGACAGTCTTCGTTCTCGCGAGGGTCCGGTGTGGGAACTACGCTGCTGGAGTTGGCGCCCGGCGGTACATAGTTGGTGCTGGTGTTGTAGGTGGTGCCGAGAATAACGCTGGTCAGGAACTGAGTAGCCTGCGCCGACCATGCAGGGCCAGCTTGGGGACAGATCCTTGAGGTGCTGCCATTGTTGATCGAAGACCTGTTCTCCGCAGGTGCTTGTGGAGGGGCGAATCTCAGCTCTCCAACAGGAGGAGCTGCGTATCTGATGTTGGAGAAGTTATAAAAGCCACCAGTATTCTACATATTGTCAGGGCCTCAGTCTACGATACGCTCTTGCTCAACGTACATTGAAGGTCGCCGCCCTGTAGATCTCATATCCGAGATCCACGGTTGGGAGAGAAGTCGAATTCGAGTTCTGGGCAAACGCCGCGCCCAAAAGGGCTGCTGCACTGAAGAGCTTGAACATAATTTCTGCGAACTGACAAAAGCCAAGTTCCCAAGTCTACAGTCAGGCGGCTCCAAGCTCTTTATCCACTACGGCTCCTGACGTTTATGGCACGCATGCGTGGCAGCTGACAGCAGACATTCCTGCGACTCCAAAGCACCGGAGGCCTTGCACCTCACGCATCGTATCCCTTCTTAGACAGCACCGTCACCCAACCTCACCGACTTGCCCGCAAGCACGCGCGCAACTACAGGGTCCATTCGCCTCGATCCACAATTGCGCTGAGGCGACACCTGAAACGCAGTTAATTACTTGATCTGAAACACGGGAGAGCGATTCATTTTGGCCTCTCATTCGCCAGCTGTGTTTCTACACCAGCACGGGTCTAAACATCTGAGCTCACGCTGCCGAACCACTGCAGGCGCGCTTGTGCAAAGGTGAAGCAGCGACAACAAGCAACAGCTGTGCCGCTGACTTGAAAGCTGAGCTGCGCCTCCCAACACAACGCAACGAACCACCGGGGCGTCTTTCTCTTTCAGGCTGCTCTCCACATTCAACTGCGAGTGCTAACCCTGCCACTTCCTTCTATTGACCTTCGGCGCGCCTTCTTGCACAACAACAAACAGCAGCCTCACTTCAGCACACCTTCTCTAGTAGTATTGTTTGATCGGTACGTATCTTGATCTCATCGCGCTGTTTCTTCACAACCATCATCTCCAACATCCGGGCTGGTACCACCTACATCCTTGAACATCCCTACTTGCGACAGCTATTCCACTCGTTCATACACTGCCCGCGTATTGGTCGCTGGATTTTTGTAGCAAACACGCCCAGGTCGCACGACTACTGTCACAAACCACATACGGTTGCCGACATCCAGCATGGCACCAGCGCAGGATCCTATTGATGTACCTAGGCCGAAAAAGAGCGTGACTTTTGGCCTGATGGTTCTAGCTCTTTTCATGCCGTGGCTTGCTCTTTATCTCGACGGTGCCTCGTGGCAGTCAATCTGTCTCAATCTTGCGGTCTGGCTCTTCCTACCCCCAATCGGCACGCTGGCTGCCATCATACACGCCATCGTTTGCCTCTGCCGCACGGATGAACATCGCAAGTACTCGAACCCCGCGCGGCGCCGCCTTCGATACCACAATGAGTACAGTGCCAGCGAAAACGCTCTCGCCGAGAACAAAGCCGTAGAGTCAGAGCCATCTCCAGCTCCTGTGGCAAGGACGGTCACCGAGCCAGCTCCTGCTCCGGTCTCGAGAGCAGTCACGCAAGGGCCAGCTAACATGGAGAGAGCACCCACCAAGCCTTCAGCTCCTGTACAGAGGGTGGCCACAGAACCTCCTGCGGTGAAGTCATCAGCTACTTCGTCATCAACCTCCGTCTCCTCGTCAGATGTCGAAGAAGAAAACCCGCCTGTTGCTGCCCCTCCGCCGAACGAGGACGACCCTTTCAAGGACCCTGGCGCTTGATGTGATGTTCTATAGTACCCGTTCGTGGTATGGGGATTGGAGATTTATACGGTCCGTTTTGGCGCTAACTTTTGTTTCACACAGGCACCTACCATGTGGAAACGATTTCAGGGTCACGGGCGTGAGAAGGAGAGACATGCGCAGATAGGCCACCCTGTGCTTGTTGAAACGACATACGACGAAGAGCAGCTTATGCGAAATCCTAATGTCACCGATCTTCAAGCTCCAAATTACCGACTCAATGCACCCTCTACACAGCACTAGTAAGTCATGGGTACTCAAATTCTCTGATATGTCTATGCAGTCTGCTAATATAGTCTTTAGTCATTCATCCTCGCAAGATTCCAGAGTATCGAACATCCCTACTGTCTCTTCCGTCTACTCTCGACCTTCGAACGATTTGTCCTACTATTACGACAACCCTCCAGCAATCTCACCTTCTGCGTACGAAGATATTTCACCTCCGAGCTCACCAGAACCGGAGACGCAGAATCATTCCGACCTACCCCGAAGATATCGCTCGATGCGCGACGTGTCGCCCATGGACGAGAATCGTGGCATAACGCGCGCAAATAGCAACATACCTGTGCTGCGCAAAGCACCTGCCGCATTACAGACAGGCGAGGTCAAATCGACATCGCAAAAGTTTTGGGGAGGCAAAGTTGCGCCTAACAGCAAGGTGAGGTGGGATGACTACTCAGGCGAGCCAACGTCGAGCAATGCAGGCAGGGCTGGCTCAGTAAACCCACTTGCATTCGCCAAAGAAGGTCTGCGGCCAATGGGATACCAGGTATCGGTATCAGGTCCAGGAAGCAAGAAGAAAATGACTAGCTTCACCGACCGTGTCGGCCGTTTTGGAGCCAAACCTGCGCTCACTGAGTCTGTGCAAGGTCCTGAGCCATGGAGCCGAGCAACGGGCCGAGCAGAGATAGCGCAGCCTTTGAGAGACGAAGCCACACATCAACCGCTGCAAATTCCACGAAAGCCTTCAACTCGGAAAGTCGAAGGGTTGGGCTTGGACATGTCAAACGTTGTTGGGACAATCACTAACCGCGTTGCGTTGGCAGCTGACGCTCGCCCTGCCGCAGCTAAACCGACCACCTTCGACGCACATGGCGACCAAATCAAGCCTATAGTTCCCCTCAAAGTCGGCAGAAAATCGCCTACTCACGAATTGACTTCACCTGGCACGCCACAGAATAACGGTCTTGGTATCACGAATCCGTACTCTTATCCCAGCCCGGTCACGCCAACAAATGAGAAGCAATCGCCACAGTCTCTCGCGACAGCCGATGATCAAAGTGAAACATCTGAAACAGAGTCATGGGAGCGTAGTCTTACGCCCAAGCAAAGCACAATTTGGAACAAGCCTACCAAGCAAACACCAGAGCAGAATAAGGAAGCTTCACACAGCCGCTTCTCGTGGACGACTTATAACAGCACAACCACTTACCAGCATTCACCGCCGCCTTCTCCACCACAGCCAATGCCAACTTTGGATGCGGTCTCGAAAACTCGGGTAATGACAGAACCTGCGCCAGCTGCGCCCTCCATTCTGAATCGCCGTCGCCCTGTCCCTCAAGCGGACAAGGTCCCAGACACACCGCCAACTGTTCGCAAGCCGGTTCCTGCTGCCAGATCACCAGTCGCAATGAAGACACGCACAGCTGCTCTTGCTTCTCCAACATCTCCCCGTCCTGGCTCGACTTTCTCAACTTCGACCACGGGTACACAGAAGGCGCTGCCTCAGCCACCGACAACATTGAGCGCAAGCGATCACGTGTCTCTTCTGGAGTCCCAGATGGAAGACTTGAACGTTCGTCGCTCAAACGTGTACAAGATGCTCCAGAGAATGAACGCTGCAGCGCCTTCAAACCCGATGTTGACGGACTTCAAGACTGCAAGGATGACTGAGCAGAGGAAGAAGGCTTTCGAAGATGAACTTGCGGAAATTAAGATCGAGGAGCATGACGTGGGCTTGAAGCTACACCGTGCTTTGCGCAAGAGAGAAAGGGATGACCCCAATTCCGGATCAGCGCTATGGATCAGGCGAGTTACGGGGTGAGCGGGTAACGCTAGTCGAGGTGCGCTACTTTCCAGCGATTTGCCATTTGGCCTGCATAGCGTTGGTGTTTTCGGTACATGTTGCTCGCTCTTGGTTTGTTTAGCCCATGGTCTTTTCGTTTCTTTTGGTACACAGCGCCATCAAGCGCTGATCGCGGGATACCATCGTATGAAGTGGGCAGCCACTAATAACATTCACAATTTCTTCATCTGTTTCTTATGAAGTCAGACCTCGTGAAGCGTGCCCACCACCTTTTCCCACCACTATCTCGGACATCATCTCTGGCATACTCGCGGCCCCCTCTGCGAAAGCGCGTGCTCTTTGGACGTAAGCTTTGCAGCTGCGTCGATCAGGTATTTTACAACAGCTGTAAGCGTTACGTTGGTCAGGAGGCCGTCAGTCGCAGGGCGTATTATGTCATTTATGTGCTCCGATTGCTCACTTTGGAAGGCTATGATGGAAACTCTCGCTCAGCAACCAATATTTACCACGCATCCTCTTGCTGCGATCGTTATAGTGGCTGTGACATCGAACTCCTGACCGCTAGTGACCTGGATGATGACTCAAGGTTAAATGCCGTGAGATCAAGGTCTGCAAACTTTGGCAACTTACAGGTGAAATGACAAGCTTACCAAATACAGATATGGGGGTAACGCATATCCAGCCTTGCATCCGGTCTCAAATTTGTCCTGAAAGAAACTGATTGGGATGGACGGCACAGCAGTGATGGATGTTGTGTGAGACTTGTTAGCAGATATGTAGTCTATGCTCTTCCGAAATTTAGATGTCTGCAGAAGTGAGCGATATGTAGGACATGCACGGCATTTAGTGGGCAACCTCATCTTCCAAGGGAAGTCAGAACGTTCATGTGCGCCCTATCGTGGGCAGCATATTAAAGGTATGTCAGACCCAGGCATCCAAGATTTGACCTGAAATCTGCTATCCGAGCTTGAATCTTCATTGTTCGAACCCTTCTTGTGTGTGTCGAGACCGAGCATCCGGCGTGTCCGCTGCAGCAGCACTTGTACTTGTCCCTGTGTCCTCCTTCGGTCGCGCGAGGCTGAAGTTCCTCCGGTGCCCACTCGGTCGCTCTGTGAGGCTCGGTGCACGTGGTCTCGCTTTTCCTCGCGCACGACCGCCCACCACTGGAATTTCGTAGGTAATGGCGCGAACGGCGTAAAGGATCAGGTCATATACGACAAGTGCGGCCCATGGACCGATCATGACGAGGCCAAATATCAACTAAGAAGGGGGATCAGCATGAATTCAGACATCAAGTATGCGTTTCCACGTACAAATACACGCGTCAGCCATGTTTCGATGGTCGAGAAGCTCGCAGGGAGGATAGACAACAACCCCATCGTGTGCGGCAGCGAGTTGCACTGAGCTAGGCAATCAGTGATTGGAAAGACCAATGCTGCAACCAAGCTGTTAGGACCACCAGACGGAGTCAAGAGGGAATCTCAGGTTATTTGAATGCGAAATTGGTACTGATACGGTATTGTTGGGATATGCGGTTGAGCGCGGGACATCGATCCACCAAATCCCTGAGCGTCATCTGTGGCTGAAGCTTGCGCACCGCCGCAGGGCCCGTGGGTCATTCACCCCTCGCTCAACACCAATATCACTGAGCTGACCCCTCAAGCATCCATGTAAGGCTACAGCATGATCGAAAGTAGCCATTGGATGGATGTCAGAGCTGAGCCTCGTCGACCCAATGGCAGGCTGCTGCCGGTTTGCACCGCATTGCTCAGGGCGTCTTGAGCCTTCCCCGCCCACCGTGACATACTGACGAACAGTCGCCTCTATCAATTCATACTACCTCGAATCACTGCGCTTTAGAGGCTCTGTAGATCATCGAGGAAGCGGACAAAGGGTCGCGCGTCGTTGGAGCGAATGAGATCGACTGAACATCGGAATAGCCACCCTCACAGTCACGCTGCATCACGTTGCAGCCTAGTTCAGCAGTCGGTCAGTCAAGCCTCGTCAGACTGAGGCCCTCCCTTTGCTGTCCCACCTCTCTTACTTTTATGTCGCATTGTCTTCTTGCCGGCTGAGATACTGCCCTATCATTGATTCTTCCTCACTTTCTCCCAGCGCTGAGCCTGAAGGACCCTGAAATTCCAACGCAATGAACGACCTTGCGTTCCTCAACGAGGAGCTGGCTAGCTGCGACGGTGTCAGCGACGCGACCTTGAAAGCAGTTTTGCCTGGCGGAAAAGTCGTACACATCTCAGACAACATCAGTCCATTCAAGTTCCTGGACACTTGTCCGCTGCTCTACCACACTTTCGAACCCAATTCGCAAAGCCGGCTTCAGGCAAGCATCGAGGCTTCTTCAGAGACCGCCGTTATATCGCTCGCCAGATACTGCTATACGGGCAACTACCTGGCAGGTGAACCAGATGGAGACACCATCTTCCTCCTGCAGCATGCGGAGACGTACAAGATCGCCGAGGACTTCGATGTGCCAGAACTCCAGATCATGGCGCATGGCAACTTCTCCTGCCAAATTGAGTATGCCTGTTGCCTCCCAAAACCACCCCAAGATCTTCTTGACACAATACGATTCATATATCGACACTTTGCCACTGATGAAGCGCGC
Organism: Lizonia empirigonia; assembly: GCA_009982855.1. Classification (NCBI taxonomy): domain Eukaryota; kingdom Fungi; phylum Ascomycota; class Dothideomycetes; family Pseudoperisporiaceae; genus Lizonia; species Lizonia empirigonia. The sequence continues at coordinate 362,459 of JAADKA010000033.1, read as the reverse complement.
CGAAAGCACAACCTTGTCGATACACTCCTCAACTACTGCGTCGCAGTCTATCTTTATCACAAACTTGGGGAGAGTTTGGACTTCCTTACAGCTGTCCATGAGATATCAGCCTTCCGTCAAGACCTCTGCCGAACGAACATCGCGCGCAACTTTGAAGATGATTGTGAGTAACTATACTCTAGCTCCAAGGCGTACGTCTTTTTAATGGATCCGACAGGGGCCGCAGAAATTATCCGCTTACCCTCCGGCTCAGTCGCCGAGCACAGAAGACCACCTACCACACTGTCGTCTCGCGACCTGCCAAGAGAGATGCTTTACGACGAGCCTAACAGCACTGTATCTGCTGGAATAGCGTCTGTCGATACCTCCTTCGCCGTTTCAGTACCCGCTGAATCTAGCAGGGATCCAATGTCGTCGTCGTCCCGCCGCAGGGCCCTTGACACGAAGCCTTTCTCTCGCGATCTCCCAGACCGTTCCAAGCACAATGTCTCACCTTCTGCGCTCTCTGCAGCGCTGGAGACCCACCAGGCAACATGGCACAAGTACAAGCGCGCGAGGATCGACGAGGCAACAGCGCGACTGCCGAGATTTGTCTTCCCTGAAGCTGGTCCTTCGAGAACATGGTCCAGCACAAAGGGAACGGGTACGGCCTTCAAAGTGGAACCGGCTCCAGCTGTCGAAGAGGAGTCGTACTGGAAGGGTGCGTTTGGACAGAGTGAGACGCAGCCCCACAAAGTCGCCACAGAGGGTAAATTGTTCTTCGATTTTGGACAGCCAAACGTATCAAAGGCACCACTGAGCCCGCCCGCGGTCGATGCTGTCGCAGTATCCGCACTACTCCACAAGCTTTGCCTTCCTTCCCCGGTACCAGATGCAGATAGTGCGGCCGATACAGGAAGCGAAGACGAGGGCTTCGCTATCATACAGCGTCCACAAGCGACGACAGATACTGTATCGCAAAGTCCCCTGTCGAGCCCTGAGCTTGTACCTGCGGCTGCGGTTGCTCGGAGCGTGGACGACGATGCGGCTGGTAGTGACAATGACTGGATTCTGATATCTGAATAACAGCAGCAGGGCCAGATGCACCTTTCCTCAACTTCAAATCCTAAAAATTCATCATGACAGCAGGACACATTCTGGCGTTGTTTCAGCATTTTTTCAATTACATTTGGTATCGGTTATCACGATCGAAATGACATTTTGGGAACAATATGGGGCGGCGTAACGGACGTTAACTGAAGTTCTCATCATTTTGTAGCGGTCAAGATTGGATCTGTGGTACACTACATCGCGCACATGGAAACGAAAAACTTGCTTAATTTGAGCCACCACCTGAATACTCACAGTCTTGCGTGTGACTGAATAGAACTGAGACGAAATGGGAAACACGAAAGCCGGCATGATGTTTTCTTTAGCTCAACTGCATGCACACAATTTAGCGCGCCAATTGGACTGATCATTGTGAAGGATACCACATGCCCTCGGCTCAATAACAATATGAGAATACGCCACGCAAAATATCCTTGAAGTCGGAACCTCCATGTCCCGAGAGCTTGACCATATGAGCAAGCACAAATATGTTCACAAAGATCTAGTCGGTGATTATTACAGATAACCCGCGCGCCTGAGCATGTAAAACACCGTCTCAAGCATACTCGTTCATAGGCGCCTTCTTCAAACCCTGTTTTACTCCAGAATCCTTAGAAAAAATCTTTACCCTGCACTTGGGGAACGCCCTCTGCCCTGCTCTCGCTATGAACTCAAGCGATCAACAGACATGGCTTCTTTAGTTCATGCTGCGCTTACACCTCTTTCTGCACATCATGTGTAGAGATGTATGTATGTGCGCCTCCAGTTATCAGTCATAAGACGTCAATGCTGTATTTTTGAACAAAGTAAGTAGCACACAAAGACCAAACCGCGCCATGACTCGAAACTCAGTACCATATGAGAGCCACCAGCTCTCTGCAATAGTTTTCAGACGGGCATAAACACTGTGTTTTTGAAAGTCGCAGACGAAAAAAAGCATACCAGTGCAGTCTTGGCCTTTTTTGTTTGATCAGGATCCCACGTCACAGACACATGGGCTCTGAAGATCGTTTTTTGAAAGTCTGGACTAAGCAGAAGGCGAATGGATGGAAGAGAGGGTACTGCGTTTGCGGTCGCATAAATACGTATTTCCAGGGCCACGCGATCAACAGGCATCGTTTTTGATTGCTGTAAAAAAAGATCGCAGAAACACGCCCACTTGACAGGGGTAGGCGTGACATCGCAGACATGTAGAAGAGTTGCTATGGTTTTGAAACAGAAACAAAGAATAAACCAGAAGCTAGTAGAGACCTTGAGAGATAGAGAAATCGTCAAGCTTATATCTGAGGAGCGAGGTTTTTGAAGAGCATGAAAGGGTGTTTTTGTCCGCTGAGCTCATCCAGATATGTAGCCAAGGTCAATAACACTCTCAAGGATTTTCACATAACCGCATTACAACCCGGGCCGGAAACCATATCAGCGCCACGGCTTACAAACGGAGCCCCGATTACAGTGATAAGAAATTTGCTCGACAATTCTCCAACCATTCACGTGCTCAGTAGCAACTCTTTTCTGTCGCTGATGACAGAAAGAAATTGCGGGCTTCTAAACGCATCGACCGGATTTGGAGAAATACCATACATTTGATCCGTATCGTCAAGAGACAGGGAAGCCGAAATACCAGATTCACATCCAAAACTCTTGGAGTGATGCTACTGCAGCAGACAAGTCCATGTCAGTAAACGAGGTCTTACATTCAGCTGGCAGTCCTCGGAAACATCATGTTCTCGCCATGATTGCTTTTCGATGATCCGAGAGACACCGAGATGTGGATGCAGGAAGGATTGGGTTGAGAAGTATTCTATAGGCACCAATGGAAGCGTTGGACAACGAATACGATGCTTTAGCTCCCGAGCGGGAATGTTTGAGGATGACAGTCGCTGCTCCATAGGCGCTGGATTTGGCGACACTGATGGTGATAACAAAAGATACAAGAAATTTACAAAATGAGATTCAACGCACCCGCAAATGTGTTCATTGACCGTGATCCATCCAGAAGCCCTATGTGAAGACAAAAGAAATGACAGAGGAAATCCAAGGCAAGTACGCCAAATTTTGCTGTGTGCAGCGCCATAGTTAAGGAGAATGGTGAAAAATGGAAGTAAAGGGTACGACTACCGAAAAGCGCCTCTCCGCCGCGGCGTCCTCAATTCCTCCCTTGCACCTTCCTGTGAGTAGCTGGGCAACGCCGGCGTGCTCTGTGTATGCTGCAGCATCGGCGGTTGCGATGCTTGCATGAACCCTCTCCCCTCATACGGAGTCTGATACGGTGTCTGCCACCCTTGCTGACCGTTCTCGATATAACTATTCGAGTTGATACGGTGCGGTGTCTGTGGTGGCGGAGCGTAGTCGTTGTACTGTGCCTGCGGTTGAGCGTGCTGCTGGCGGAGCAGACCGAATGCCCAATTGGAGACGTTGAAGCCGCCGAAGATGATGATGGTAAGGAAGATCTATGTTTAGGAGTCGAGGTCAGCGAAGCCACGTAGGTGTTGAGAGGATTATGTGAGTTCTGGATGGTTGGTTTGGGGCTGATTGAAGATTGGAAGTTCTGCTAGACCAGAGTGGTGCAGAAGGCCAGCTTGGCCGTAGGAGTTCGAATAATGGGAGTGGTGGTTGTGCGCCTGCAACGCCTCTCCCACCTCCTTGCTCGACCCACGCAAGTGCCGAGCTTGTACTCCAAGCCAACCCAATCCGAAGACGAAGACGAAAGAACTTACCATAGACTTGTAGCTGAATTCCTCGAAGAAGCTGTTGATGATGGAGGCAAATGTCTTGACTGTGACACTCGCACGGGCAAGCTTCTTTGGATCACGACTCATGCACGTCTCCCAGTTGCCACATGCCATCTCCATTGCAGGAACGCGTGTCTCTGGATCGCATCTGTTCTCGCGGTAGTTTTTCGCGCAGTGTGCAATCTCAACCATCATCTCGGAGGCATGCTTGCTCGACTCAATGTCCACATCTGCCATGATGCCGCTGTAGACCAGGTAGATCAAGTACATGAATGAGAGTGCAAGGAAGACGTTGACTGCGAACTGCATGTACCACGAAAGGACAGAAGGAAGGCCAGGATGCGCCTCGATCCAGTGGAAGAAGCCGGCGATGCCGGCGCCGTACGTCTGCTGGACCTTGCCTGGCGCTGTCGGCGCACCTTTCTGTGCTTGCGTGGGCTCGTTGTCGGTCTCTTCGTCATCGTCACACAGCGCAAGCTGCTTCTTTCTCGATCGATCTGAGCGCTCGCGTGTTGACCGCCGCTTTGCCACGCGGTTCTCCAGCTTGTCGTTGTAGTGCTTGCGCGACACCTCCTTCTCGATCTCCTTCATCGACTCCTTGGCCGGGCTCGGACTGCCCCAGTCCCGGATGCGCCTGAAGATGCTCTGCCTACGGCCACTCTTCTTCGGGCTGGGGCTGTCCATGAGTAGGCGCATCTGGCCTGCCATCTGTGTGTCCGGAGTTGCCTGTTCGCTGTCGTGGGCGGGTGTGTTGGGTGTCTCGCCGCCGGAGCTGAAGTCGTAGTCGGCGGCGGGTGTACGCGGTGTCCAGGCGCTGGTGTGTGGTGGCAGTGAAGGAAGCGGCTTGCCGTTGCTTTGCGGGAAGGCGGCTGCAGTCTCGCGCAGGCGGCCCGGTGTCGCGAAAGAGTTCTTGGAGGGCGAGTCGAATTGTGGCTGGGGGCCTGGCTGACCGAATGGCGGCCCTTTGCTTAGCTGCTGTGTTCGTTCCAATGCAAGAGAGCGGGATTGTGTAGGGCCAGGCTCACGTTTCCTCGCAGCGGGCGAGTTGGTGATGTTCAGGAAAGGTGAACGGTGGTCGACGGGGCCCTGTTTGTTGTCATACTCAAAGTCCATGGGCGTCAACGACTCCCGGTGGCCTCCTCGTGACATGGTAAAAGGGCTGAGAGGTCCGTCTCGAGGTGGAGGGGCAGTTGCAGCTCGTTGTGGGGTAGAGGGGAACTGTGGTTGCCATGTCCGGTGCGTCGTAAACAAATGAATGTGGCTACTGTGGCGCAGGGCGCTTATCGATACGGCGGGAACCAAAGTGACGTCTTTCACCGGCGCCTAAACATTTGACTGGACAGTCCCCGAACACGTCTTCAAAAACATTACGATCGCGCCTTCTATTCATAATAATACTGCACCACCCAAGCTTCTCACTTGGGTATCGCAAAGTCACACATCAAAGTAACAAGGTCTGATCAATCATGTAACTGATGTCTTGCAGTAGACCATCCTGTTTCATCTACAACGGGTTCGCGCCCTTCGGCAGCCGGACCTTGAACACAAGCACCTGCGAATCCAGATTATACCCAGAAGAATCCTTGTATGGCTGCTTGCCAAAATTGATGTATCCGTTCTGGGTGATGAAGTCGTTGTCTGAGAACGAGATCAGGTAGTACTCCTTGCCCTCGCCCTTCGTCTGGTAATCGCTATCGACTGGCACCACCGCAAAACTCTCCCACTTTTCATTCAACAGGTTTGAATCCTGCACGCCTCCGTTGCGAACCCCAAATCGGTTGAGCTGCGAATTAACGTTGAACGACAACCACGGACAGTATGTGGCGGGCACGACATCGCTCTTGAGCACGCCCTTGTTGCTCGCTATCTGGGCATTGAAGGCGTCATACTTGCCCTTGATGTTGGTTTTAGAGATGTCAATAACATCGGCGTTGCGGTAGATGGACTCAGAGGCGTCTTGGCCGTGACCAGCTCCTGAATCGCGGGCCAGGACCAGGAACTGTGTGTCAGAGATGTAGTGCATCTCGGACTGGCTGGCCACTTTTCCAGTCGATAGTACAGGGAGCTGAACGGCATACTCTGCCTCAAGCTCGACTGACTTGGTCTTGACGCGGTACTTGAGAAGGCGCGTATTGCGGCGCGTGGATGACTTGGAGCCACCGTCTTGAATAGTGGCACTCTGCAGCATGGTGTACAGATATTTACCATCCAGGCTAGCGGTCAGGGCCTCAAGGCCCTGGTTGTTCGCCCGCCCGGTAGAAGGGTTCGCGGGAGAGATCTCGAGGTCCTGGTTGTAAATCGGTGGAGATGCAGCACTGAATGATTCGGTGCCGTTGCGCAATGGGATAAATGCATCAGGAGTACGGACGGCCTGGATCATCTTGCCTTTCTTGTCAAACTGGTAGACGTAGGCAGCATACTCGTCGCTGATCCAGTAAATGCCATCGTCTCCGAGGACAAGGCCTTCGGTATCGAGAGGGACGCGCGAACCTCCTGTTCCGTTGTTGCCAAACCCGTCCCCAGTGTCTTCATTTCCTCAGCTTTGAACAGTCAATCCATCGTTGTCTTACATGTCGCCAGTGGAAGGCTTAGAAAGCCTTTGTACGTGATGTTTCCTGTGGGGTCGAGGCCAGTCAAAGGCGTGCCATCTGGTCCAGAAAGTAAGAGCGTGTCGAGGTACGTGAGCTTGAAGTTCGGCGATGCTGGTTTTTCCACGGTGGAATCTACGATCTCGAAGTCGACACTGAACTTGTGAATGCGGCTTTGCGTGTTCTGAGTGCCTTCGGTATTCCAGCCTCGATCAGGCAGCCCATACACAATACCCTGATACGCCTCCTTCTTGCCCTTCTCACTCTTCCAGCTCTTCTTGTCCAGGGCAATTGCACTTCCGATGCCACCAATAGTGTCGCCGAACTTGTCGCGCGCATCGCTAGCTAGCTTGCCGTAGCCGCACTTCAAGGCGATCCAACACTATCTGCGCGTTGATAGGGACTAATCCAGATGCCTCAAAAGCCTTTCGACAGTTCTTCTCTGTAAACACGTCGAAAAAAGCGTCTTTAAAGGCTGGTAAGAAGCCTTCTTTGTTGATATGGAAGACGCGTCGACATGCCAAGACTCTAACGCGTTCAGAGTATCTCCTCTTTAACGGTGAGAAGCAGACCACATCGAGTGGCTGGAGGATGTGCGATGAGTGAGGTGGCATGCAGAGAGTAAGGATCTTGTGTTCAAGGCAGTAGTCCTTGAAATCCTGGTTGAGATGGCTCTCATGGCCATCTAGAATGAGTAGCCTGTACACCCCCACCTTGCGCGTCTTTGTATGCGCGTTAAAATGCTTCAACCACTCTAGACCAAGAGCGTTGTTAGTCCAGCCATTCTCAGAGACTGAGACCTTCCAATTACGCGGGATATCTGCCTCCTCATACCAGGCAGAGATGTGGACGCGCCCTTTATAGATGATGAAAGGTGGGGTTGCATACCCAGCAGCGCAGATACTCTGGATGACTGTAACCCACTCGCGATCGTCTGGCTGAATAAGATTTGGTCGAGCACGTCTCTCTGCGCCTGTAACCACTTTCATTGAGCCAATAACGCCCATCTGAAAGCCTGTCTCATCGAAGTTGTGCACGTCATCGTCGTGGATGCCGTACTTGGCTTTGGTGTCCTCCACCAGCTTAAACCACGCGCTAATTATCTCTGGGTCCTCCTGGAGTATTCTCTGGTGATCCTTTGCTCGATTGAACGCCATCTTGAGCTCATCTGATCGCGTTACGAATCTCTCAGCCCAGCATTTGCCAACTGGCTCACCACCACGTACACCCAGTAGTTTATCAGCCATATCTGCTACCTCGCACAGCCGGGGCGCAAATCCTCGTGAGTCAAGGTCGAGGATATATCGGACAATCGTCTTCTCTTCAGTCGCAGTAAGCTTTTGGTTGTTGGGGGTGCAATCGCGTCGTGCAGAAATTCCTTGTACGCGTCGGTTGAGGGTCCTTGGGCGAACGTTGAAGGCGTCAGCAGCAGCTTTTTGCCTTCGGAATTGGCCAGATTGGAAAGCTGCAAGTGCAAGTTCAACTGCACCTTCATGATAGACTGAGTTCACGTTGTTTGATGAAGACATGTTGTGTTGAAGGTAGATGGTGGTTGCCAAGAGAATTCTGCGACACTCGCTGATGGAATACGTTATAGAATATAATAATTTAATTTAGAGTGCTACCTGGTTCCCTCTCGGGTCTATAAACACTATGTACTCGTCTCCGTGTACAGGGCCAACATGCTCTAGTCGAGCTAAACACCCCTGCCTCTTCCCTCGCTGCGTTTCTCCGTGCAAGTTCCGCTCCTTTCTCGTCGGTGCTGCCCTGTTGTAGGGGAGCAGAAGGGCTTGTGTGGTTCTTAGCCTATAGCTGCAAACGGGGACCACCCCCCGGTATTAGTCTGTTCTACCTCAAGGGCTACTCTGAACTGCTCTAGTAGCCCCGTGTCCAGTAGCCATCTCCCTGCCGCCGCGACTTTCTCCCAGTCACGGAGTAGTCAGGGAAGGTCCGTCGTGCCTGCCCTTTCCATCAGTTTGAGCCTCGCATCCTTCTGGTCCGGGCAAAACGAGAGGACGTGTGTGAGGGTCTGCCTCGAGTGACCGCATGTGCAGGCTGGGTCGGCACCTGGCACCCCTATGCCCACTAACCATGCCTTAAGTCCCAGTACTTCCGTGCGGAGTAGCACGATCGCTGTAGCCACGTGTTTAGGGACGTCGTCGTACAGGTGGAGGGGTTGGAACTCCCAGCCCTCTTTCCATGTAGGTGCCGATCTGCGTTCCCACCTCTCCTTCCATTTCTCTGTGAGGTCACGGGCTATCTCCTTGACTTTGCTCCTGGATTGGATCTGCCGGCCGCGGGTCCTGCCCTCTTTTCCCGTGCTGGCCAGCGAGGCCTGGCGTTGGGTCTCTCTTTCCTTCACGATCGTGGCGCCGGCCCGGCGCACACCTTCTATGTCCGTCGCTGGCTGGGCGATGTGTCTGACTGGTCTGCCCCTTCTCGCTGCTCGACCTCCTGTCCTGGGGGACTGCCACACCTCCTCTAGTGCCGTCTTGATTTGCCTAGTGACTGAGTGGTTCGCTGTTGTGACTGCCCACTGTAGTGCCACTGTCCTGATGTACAGGGCCAGTGGTGGTGTGCCACTTTCCTTCTCGATTGCTGCTATTGGCGTCCTCTTATAGGCCCCAAGTGTCTTCCGTAGGCATTTGTTCTGGACGATGAGGAGTTTTCGAAGCGCTGTCTCACGGATTCCGGTACCTCCCTTGCCAGCGGACCATATCTGGGAGCCGTACACCATGATTGGCCTCGTGATCGCTGTGTAGATCAGTCTCGATTTGCGTACCGACGGTCCCCATGACGACGCCGTGATTCTGGACATGGCTTGGAATGCTGCCTCCCCTTCGCCGCTGCCTTCTGGATGTGGGTCTTCCATGAGAGTTTAGGGTCCACCCACACTCCTAACACTCTCATAGATGTGACCAACTCCGCTGGCTGGTCTCCTACCGTGACCGTGGAGAGGAGGTCTCCCCCCTGTTCCGTCTCCTCGTGAGGTGCATTAGTTGGTATTTCTCCGGCGCAAACCTAGCTCCGAAGCACGATGCCCACTGCTCGCACCGCGTGTGGGCAGTGGCGAGCCTCCGGCAGTTGTCCGCGGCGGACGGTCCCCACGCCATGATGTTGGTGTCGTCTACAAACCCGAATCCCAGACATTTGTCTTGGACTGTACCCAGGTCCTGGAGGAGGTCGGATATGAAGAGGAGGAAGAGTATTGGTGAGAGAGTCGATCCCTGGGGAATGCCAGTGTTGGTCTCTATCCATGGGCTGTCGAAGTCGTTAAAGCTTATCTTCGTCCGTCTGTTCTTGAGGAACGCCTCCACATATACTACTATCCACTCTGGGAATCCCTTCCGTCGGAGGATCCACGTGAGTCGGTCGTGGGCTACGTTGTCGAAGGCTCCTGCTAGGTCTAGCGCCAGTACCGAGACTACTGGTTGCCCTGCACCCCACGCCGTGGTTACTGTGCCTGTGAGTAGTTCCATTGCCGTGAGTGTGGACCTGTTCTTGCGGGCTCCCATTTGGTTCCAGGGTGTGAGCTCCCTGTCTTCCATCGCGGCTGTGATCTTGTTTGCGACAATTTTTTCGACGATTTTTGCCATCGTGTTTTCGAGGGCAATAGGCCGGTAGCTGCCTGGGAGAGAGTAGTCCTTTTTCTTCTCCTTCCTAAGTACCACTGTGGTTGACTCCTTTAGGCACATGGGGACGTCTCCGTCTCTGAGCATTTGAGTAATCGCGGCAGCGGCGCTGTCTGCTATGTCTTCTTTAAGGACCTTCCACACCTCGTTTTGGATCTGGTCAGGGCCTGGGGCCTTGTTGTTGGGAAGCATGGCTATAACCTCCGTGAGCTCGTCTGGGGATATCTCTGGTGATAAGTCGAAGCGTGGGTGCGTCTGGTTCGGGTCGATGTCTGATAGGTCCGCCGCCCCGCTCGCCGGGAAGAACCGTTCTCCCAGGATTTGGGCCTTTGCGCCGTTTGAGGTCTCCGCTTCGTCTTGTTCGTGGCTTCGGAGTGGGGGTACGTTCACTGACTGCCCCTGTCCGCCTTCAACCTTTCTACTCCATTTCGACAGGTTCCACAGACCCTTGTTGTGGGCGTTGGCCTCGTTGTCGTCATTTGTCAGGTCTGCCACGACTTTCCTCCACCGCGTCCTTGCGTTCGACCGCAGGGTGCGCTTGAGCTGGTTGCGGAGTGACTTCCAGTTCCTTTCGCTGTCCTCGGTGTGGTCCCGTTGGAAGGCCCTTCTTGCCCTTTTGATCTCTCCCAGGATTTCTGTGGCTTCTGGGGACCAGTCTGGTCTAGCCTTGTCACTAATCCTTTTCCTTGGGCAGTGGTTCTCCAGGGCAGTTCCAACCTGTTTGATCAGTCTCTCGAGTGCCCACCTGCCTGTGGCCTGGGCCCACTCCCCGTGGCCCACCGCAACCTTGATCTTGTCCCAGTCGGCTTTTTTCAGGGCGAAACGTTTGTTCGTCTTCCTGGCTATCGGTCCTCTGCCTATGCGGATTTCGATGGGGATGTGGTCGCGGATAATAGCCCAGTCTTCCCTTGGCCGGTACATTATGATTCTGTCTGCTGTCGCCCTGCTGGCGAATCCCAGGTCGATGACTGTGTGGAGGGGTCCCCTCCTCCACGTTGGTACTCCTGGTTCGTTAAGGAGGCGGAGCCCCCATTTGACCATATTTGCCCTTAGGCGTTCCGCCTGCGGTTCCCCGGGCGCAGCCTTTCCCGTCCACTCTGGGTGGTTCGCGTTGAAGTCCCCGATCACTAGTGTTGCAGTTGTTGGGTAGGTTCCGTGGAGGAGGTTCTCGATGTCTGGCCATGCTTCGATGTCCTCCGCTGCTTCCCTACCCGCTCCTATGGGTGGGCTGTACACGTTGATCAGGTGGGTCCATGTTCCCTGCGTTCTTATACGGATCCCCTCTGTGAGGTCTGTGGCGACAGTGCCTTCGATCTCTGTCTGCGGGATCTGGTCATACACTAGGAACACCACCTTCATTCCTTGGTGTAGGGTCCGACTCAGTCGATAGTTCTTGGGGCAGTATGTCTGCCCCCTCGCGTTCTCTCCAACCATGGGTTCCTGGATGGCGATCACCGGGAACGAGGCCGGGTCGATCGAGTCCAGGAATGGCCTCGCCGCTCCTCCATTCGCGTTTCCGCAGTTGTATTGGATGATGTTCAGACCACTCATTGAGTGGATCGGATCACATCCTCAGTCTGCGTGTTGCTGTCCTCGGCCTCCGCGCGGAAGGTAAAGATTCGTTGTTGGCCTAGGGCGTTGGCCGCCCGGCTCATGTGGGTGGGGCGGCCAACTGCGATCCTCCTCTTGTTACCTCCGGCGACGGGGATGGTGGTCCATTCTGCGTCGTCTCCCCGGCCCGACCCTGCTCGGCTGGCGAGGGTGGAGCCTCCGAGACTGTGGGTTGTGCTGGCTCCTCCGGCTCCATGGTTGGATTGGATCTGGAGGGTTTGCCACTGGAGCCCCTTCTTAGTCTCCTCGTTCTTGCTTCGGAACGCCTGGTAGGCCCTGCACTGCCGTGTCATCCATGCCTTGTGACCTTTCTGTTTACAGCACGCACAGCTGGCCTTCGCCTCTTCGGTGTTCTTGCATCCCCTGGTGGCGTGGTCCTCAGCGCAGTGGCCGCACACTTCCTTGGGGGCGTTGCATACGGATTGGGTGTGTCCCCACTTCCAGCATTTGAAACACTGGCCGTCTGTCAGCGACACGTCCCAGAGCTGGACTGGATGCCACTCGGCTCCCATCAGGAAGCCTGATTTGACCAGTTTTTTCTGGTTCTCTTCCGTTCCTACGTTCATCAGGAGGGACCCCTTCTTTTCCTTGCCTCCTTCCCTCCTGGAAGTGAGGTTTTTGTCTGAGTAGAGCCATGCGACTCTTTCAATCCTGATGTTTGGGTTCCTCGTATGGGCCTGGTTGATCCCTTCGTCGTTTTCTGCACACTTGCTATTTCTGACCGGTGTGTTTAGCGGGATGCCTGACACCATGACCAGGTGTGGTTTCCGGATGAGCTTCATGCCCTCGGCGCCCTGTAGGCCCGTTTGGATGATCTGGTCGCGGCGGGCCGCGTCCCTGACCACCACCGACACCTTGTGCACGGACCTTGGGTGGGTGATGATCGCGCGAGCGTCCGGTATCGCCACCCGGATACGCTCCAATTGGGCCTGTGGGGACTCTCTTTCTGCCCCCTCCATTCCCTCCATCCTCAGCTCAACCTTCGCCGGCTGGTTTGTGCCCTTGGCCGCCACCTGGCTCCAGGTGCGCGACCCTTTCTGTTCCCCTTGTTTTCGGGCCGGGGCCCCTCCCATTCTCTTTTTCATGGCGTCGAGCCTCCTTAGCACTGCCTGCAGTGCCCCAGTATCATCGTTCCTTCCTCCTGTCGCCGTGATGGTGCTCTTTGACTTGTCGGTGAAAAAATTTTCCACTCGGCGAACCGCCGCCAGGAGGTCGTGGGCGACCCGCGTCGCGTCCTGGACAGTGGTGGCCTTGCGGAGCCCTTCTGCTCCCGTCCTCTGTGTTTCTGTCAGCTATTGTAAGATCTCCCTATCTGTGTTCCCCTGTATCCCGTTCTGCTGTTCAGGTTCCCCTGTTGCGATCTCAACACTGGGCCTATAACTAGGAACTGTTCATCAGCGCTTCCAGCACATAACTACGGGCCCCGCTTTGGTACTGGAAACTGTACCTTCGGCATCCCGAGGTCTCTGACGGCTAACTGCCACCGAAGAGATAGAACACTTTGTTGTTGACTTTGTCAGGGCCACAGTACACCGTCGCGCGCATCAAGAACTTTGGAGCTCTGCTTGACGTTGATTCCCATTTGAGAACAGCCCCGTGGAGTTGCACCTTTTTTAGATGCTTGTACTGCAGAGATGATCCGGCCCTCATGTCGGAAAGATCTTCCCACAACAACTAAGTCTCTTGGAGATTAGCTTACATGTCTTCCATTCGATTGTTAAGCTCACATTTCACCATTCAGCTGTCACTGGTCACGTTCAGGATATGGAAGGATATATGTAAGCCATGCTTACGCCGCGGTGGCCGCAGTTGTCAGACCCACGGTAGACTCATCCGAGCTCACAACTAGGCAAACTGTTCTGCTGGAAGACGATTGAATGGCCATAACAACCACTTATCCTGCTGGGTCGGTCTTTAGACTCTCTCAAGCACGACCTTCAGTGCCGTAGGCTCTAGACCCCATGCTCTACTATCTTCCCCGACATGGAAGACAAACTCATCCACACCGTATACAGCATAGTTGGGACGGTCTATAGCAAACCAAGAAGGGCATGCATCGAAAGGTGAGCCCGTTTCCGGTTGCGTGACGTAACTCGACCGCCACGAAACTTCTCTGCCGTCTTCACTGACGATGTTCGTTGGGTACATCTGAAACCACTCCGGATCCCTTAACCACCTCGAGCGACGTAAATCAGTTCCATTGCTGATCTACTCCTTAATGCTAAGCCCTGGAACACCGGGCGCTGTAGTCAACTTGACTGTTGAGTTCAGCCCGTTAGTTGCGGCGAATGTTCCAGCAAACGTGGCGTCCGCTTGTACTCTTGCTGCCTCGTCAAGTGCTGGCAACATCTCATCCACTATAACACCCGATATGACAGTGCCGACGGTACCAACACCTGCCATCATCACGACGAAACCCACGTCGAAGTCTGGAATTAACACTAAGTTCGCCCCGTACCCAGGAAGATTCCCAGATTTGGTGTACAGATCGATTACACGGTTGCGCTCTGCATTGAGGGCGGCGCGATAGATCTCCCAGGGACGACCGGCCGCGCCAAGGAGCGAAGAAGTGAAGGAGGTGGGCTTGAGCAAGGCTCTTGCTGTTGAGCTCGGCAGGAGCGAGGAAGATAGGATCGAACGACCGATTGCAGAAAGATCGTTTGGAGAGCTGAAGATGCCACCCATTGCTGCACCCGGAGTATCTCTCAGATCAATATTCCAGCCTGACGTGGTCTCATCCCCCGGGATGACAGCATATGTCAGATCTGTGGGCGCGGACAATGTGATTCCGTTCAACTGTAGTGGTTTTATGAGTAAGTCACGGGGTACCTGACCGAAAGTGGAGTTGGTGATCGATTCCAGAATCAGACCAAGCGTTGCAAATGCAGTGTTGCTATATGCCGGAGTAGTGTTGGGTGGGTAGATTGGGCGTCTGTCAAGCAGGTTCTTGATGAAGACGGCCCGGGTACATCCACTCGATCCATAGCTGCATCCTGATGTTTCGTTTGTGGCTAGGGGTGGAAATGTACCTGGAAGAAGTGCGCTGATATCGCCACCAGCCAGAGCAGAAACGTCGAAGACTATGTATGTCAGTGTGCTGCAGCATTCACGCAAGGCCCGGAAACTCACGCTCAGCAGTGACGCCTCCAAGGTCACCGGCAAGTGACCCGATCGTGATGTCATCCCACGACGCTACACCTCGAAGCTCAGGGAGATATTTTGTCAACTTGTCGCTGAAGATCGCTTCTCCGGCTTCGAGTAGAAGCAAGTAGACCGTGATAAGCTTAGAGACACTGGCGATCTGGTACACAGAATCACCATCGACAGTTCTATTTCCCAGCACGGCGGGTCCACGTCGATGGTAGTCAAGGAGTGGCCTTTCAGACGCAGTAGAGAAAATCTGGACAGAGTACGTATCGTTTGGATTCAGTAGTCCATGCACACTATTGCCGCTCGCGAGTGCCTTGTCAATATTGGACTGAACGCTCTTTAACGCATCCCGAAAAGTGCTAGATGAATGAAGGTTAATGGGAGCAGGGAACACTGGGCCTAGGATAGGGCAGATACTCGCGGAGGTTGCAGCAAGGAGGAAAGAGGAAAATAATGGTGCTTTGAACAGCATTTTGTGTTTTGAGGCAGTGACTGCTGTTTACTGGGAGACTGGGGGCTGCTGCAAACTTTTTTAGCAGGTATACCCACCCCTCTCTTTTGTCGATGTTGCCCACTATCAGGATCTTGGCGGCATGTGTAGCTATTTTTGAATATCAAACTGACCGGACACTAAGTCGCAGCCCTTTGAAAGACTTGAGGTAGCCAGTTCGCTGAAGGGGGAAGGTATGTACTAATCAGGTTACCGTAAGGCTATACTTTTGTGTATAGTAAGCTGCCAAGATGCAGCCAAGCGGGAAGCCTGTGAGCAGACAACGACCATGGAAGGAAGCGAAATGCGTAATGTATTTCCATCTCGTATCCTTAGACAGAGTTGGCCAATTACGGTATCTCGCCGCTTCAGTGACCCAGAAGCTGAGCTGCTGCCAATGTCTGCTGAGTCCTGTTCAACGAAGCGGTGGGAAGGTGGTCATCGACGTGACTTCTTCGAATAGGGGGAGTTGTGTCGCTGCTGGGAGGCGTCTTCGAAGAGCGGTGGTTCCTTCCCCCTGCACTGCACATTGGGTAGGCAAACAGGTCGCGCGTCTCTACACAATGCAATGTACACCCTACCATTTCTGAGCCGCGACCTTTTCGAACCTTTCATCCTGTACACGCAATCTATTCTTAATTCACGAAACAGCGTAGCTCCCAGCTCTTTCAATTTTTTTATTTCAAGGATCCTCGAACGCGAAATTCCTCCCCAACAATCCTGGTAGCGGTGGCCACAATGTCCGGACTGATCAATGCAATATCCAAAGCGATTCCGTACGTGAAAATTCAGGAAACTGAAGATCACGGACCATGGGTTGCGGAAAGCGACCCTGGATATCTCGGCGAGGATGAGGGACGCAAGAAGGAGCTTCGACAGCCCAATGATACACTGCGTTCGATGCGGAAGCCGAACAGCGATGTAGGACTGCGCAAACGAACAAGCGAAGAGGAGTCGACAGCAGAGTCTGCGGAAGTGACCTTCTCTTTGAGTCCGTTAACCACTTCGAGTGCACCACTGAGGTCCCCGCGGCTTACAGGGCATCGATCGTCCAGTAGCCCGCAGATCAAGACGGATTCACGTTCCAAGGCACCAACCTGCCCCTGCTCAGGCACAATCAGGCACCAGACGGTCGTAACCAAGCTGAGTGATCTCAGCCGTACGATCTCCTCGGGCTCTGGTCTGCACATACACGAAAATAGCGTAAGTGGCCCAGCAAAAGACGAGGAAGCCAGAACGACTTTCGAGCGATCTTCTTCTCTGCGTCGGAATTCAGAGTCGGATTTGCGAAAGGCCTGTGGGCTATCGAGCAATCCCGACATCCACAAGTTGCTGAAGACGTGCTTGCAACAGAAAGCTAAAAGTGCGAGCACAACACCCCCCAACGGGTGTGCGACTGGTACCACAAGCCTACCCGAGAATCAGAAACTTCGGCGTGCGAAGACTGTGGATTTCGAAGATGCGAGATCGAAATCTGCATCGTCTCGCATGAGGAACCCCAGCAGGGCTAGGGAGCATCCGAGGAGTAGGTCAGGGAGGATTCTGAAGCAAATTCCATCATGTCCTGGTACAGCTGAGTTGACAAGATGTTCACCAGCAGGTCCAGCAGTGACAAGAACAGACGTCCATGTCATTGCGATTGCTCCCACTTGGTCAAAATTTGCAGCCCGAGATCCTTCGCAACCAAAAGATGAAGAGGCAGACCCCGCGACCCCTACCATGCAGACTGTAGAATCGAGCAACGGCATCTATGAGGTTATTTGGGATGATGTTCCGGAAGAACAGAATGCTAGTGTACGCAGGCACAGTTCCTCCGCCCAGGCGCTCGAAGTCATCGGTTCCACAGCCACCAAGGGCCTTGAGCGTGTCAACACAAAGCTGACGGAGTGGTCTGGTACCTGGAACACGCCATCCGACTCTTTCAAGCCTACGATCGTTGTGTCTCCTGACGACAATGGCTGCGGACCTCAATCTGAATGCGCTGTCGTGAATGAAGGAATGGAAATATTTGCGCCACCCAACAGCGAGAGAGTGAGTGCAGTTCACTCGCGCCATCCCTCCCGGCCTGTCAGCGCTCCAATGTCGAGGGCTGCATCTAGAGACGGTCTTAGTGTCACTGGAATATCACCAGATAATATTTCCGTCAATCCCAATGTTATGAAGGAACATACTCTTATTGTACCAGACCCAGATGCATGGTCAACGCATCTCGCCGCTGCTCGTCAAAACCTGGGAGCACCCAGTTCTGAAAGAAAGCTGTCCAATATCGACGAAGCCGACATGAAGTTTCGCAACCATCGAGATTCTGTCACCATAGCTCATTCGCGTCTGATTTGTTCTGGGGGTGTTCGACCCGAGCTTTTCGCACACAGGGACTCGGTCTCAATTGCGAAGAAGCGAATGCACGCCCAGAACTATGCCTCCTCGGTGCGCAAACACGCGCATCGACCGGAGTCTCAATCAGAATCTGGCAATACGCAGAGTGACTGTACTTCTGGAAATCCTCCGTTGCCGATCGTGAAGGCGCATGCTGCCGAAGCGCTAAAAAAAGGCACTCCGGCTTCAATACTGCGATCACCGGCATCGAGCACTCCGCAACACGTGCGAATCGAGGAATGATGGCTATCTGCTGATACGTGGGGTAGCTCGGATCCAGGATGACTGAATGCTTTTAAGCCTGCATGTATTGCTGGATGAGGGCTGCAGAGTCGCGCATGATTTGGTGTGTTTCTGGGGGTAGACACCTAGCGAATACAATGCCGTCCATGCGCGGGGTGACGCACATTGTTGTGCAGTAGACATCTGTGGTGAAGCTGAGGTGGCTGTCGGCAGCTCGGCGTTCCACGTTGATGACGGACGTGAACGCGTCTGCCCCTCACCACGACCCCAACCTTCTTCCTCACAAGCTCAAAGACACAATGTGATTTGTAGAGCAGAGCCCACTCAGGCTACGCAGGCCATGCGTTGAGCTGATCACGTGGTTATGAGTACTTGAGAAAACTCATATGCTCGGCCTACAACGCATCACTCTGCACACCTGCGCACTCTCCAAGGTACCGCGGCATTGCAATGTCAATTCAGAATCAACAAGCAACGAACGTTGTGCACGTCCCACTACACACGTTATAGATGATGATTGTGCGGTCTATTCCGCAGTATCGAGGCGCTTCACAATGTCCGACACTTGGCGTTACAGGTCACAGTTGGTGGCAACAGAAACGAAACAACTCATAAAGAGGAGCAGTCCCCGCTCTGGTAAGCTGGCCACATTCTCCATATCTTAAAGATTCCATAGGCAGCTCGTGATGCCATCAATTGCGCCGTACAAGTCGATGCATGACGTCTCTCAGATCGAGATCGGTTTTGAGTCTGGACTGAAGAACGACCAACGATACAATGCGCTACGAAACCTCGATGACCTGTCAGACTCAAGCACTGAGCTAGGGGATTGGGAAATGGAAGGTGGATTGAAGCCCCCGGGCTCTAGCAGACGAGCAAGGTGGAGACATTGGGGTCGATACCGCTGGCTACTGGACACAACTCTGCTACTGACTATCGTTGGGCTGCTGGTTGAGAAGAGATTGACACACCATCGAGGTCATCCTTATGAATTTGCCGGAGATATCACAGGCTTCGCGCCGACTTGTATGTGTAAAAGTCAGCCACGAGGAAATCGCTGCTCACTGCGCAAGTTTCACAACAAATCGTTACTTTTCGACCCAATCCGATCTTTACGCCGGTAAACGCCTCAGAGTTCTGGAACAAAGATGTCCAGCAAGCGTGGCTCAACATTGTCCCGGGTATGCGTCTCGCTTGATCTCACAGTCTTATATGATGTGCTAACACTCAGCAGAAGGGCTGGGTTACGTCGAGGTGAAGAATCCTTCGCAACATGACAACCTTCCGCAGCCAATCCACGATTATGTCAATAACACTGTGTTCACCACCTCCATGACACACCAGCTGCATTGCCTGTATACGATACTAAACGCTTACAACGCCATGTCGGTAACACTCGACAGTCCGTTCATCAAAGTCAATCCTATACAACAACCGTGGCATGTGAATCATTGCTTCGAGTACATCAGACAGGCTATCATGTGCGCTGGCGATGTCGCACTGGAAGGAGCTGCGACCACCTTTCCGCTGGGTCTGAATGGCGAAGACCAAGGAGGAAGCGATGGCTGGGACGCAAAGCATGTCTGCAAGGACTACAGTCAGATAACGAAATACTTGGAGAAGGAAACGATAAACCACGTCAAGTGGATATCTTGAAAGCTTCACGGAGATTGGAGTTTGCAGCTCTACCAATAGCAGTCATGTGATTGCGTTTTCTCTACATCTTACCCAAGTATTTTTTCGTATTCGAATTTCGAGCGTTCGACTCTCCCAATCCCGTCTTGCCCGCTGTGCATGTAAGCTCCGAATCACATGTTCGTCTTTTCACCGATCAACAACTCAGCATAAGATTTACTTACCATGACGACGCTTGCCAGCGAGTGTAGAGGTCTATTTTCCACAAGCGGTGCAGGTCGCGACCAGCCAGCCAATCACAGCTGACATATTCTAGCCTCGGAAGCAGAGGCATCGCGTCAAACGGCGTCTCCGACACCAAGCTCCGCTAGCGTGCAGTTGGGCGCAACGTCAAGCGGACGAGTAGGACTTTGAGTTCAGCCGCAGCGGGGCATGATCCTCTTTCACACACCCCTAACGCTAGGTGCGTTTTAAGGGTAAGAATCGAGGAAGTCCTCACGCGCCGTGTCTTTCGAGGTGAGATTAGTTATTCATCGTGCCATCGGCGTGAAAAGTGCCCGCTTTAGGCACCCGGATTACCCCATACTCAGGACGTATAAGAGTTGGCACCTTCTTGGCCAGCTTGGCCTACTACCTAGGACGACGCGAACGCATACGCACGGTGACTCGGCCGAGCCTCAAAGATTACGATACAGAGTCAGTCCGCCGCAAGGAACGGGTTTTTCGGCAATTTCGACATTGCAACAGACAACTGAGCGAAGGAGAACGTATCTTTAAGAGTTGCAAGCCGTTGGAGACTTAAGGATAACCGCCATACGTACACCATAGACATCTTCGCATAGAGGAGGATCGCGTTTTCAACATTTGACAACCGAGCTGTTCCAAGGTTACGTCATCAACAACGACTCCAACACCATCTCTATCTTGCGACTGGCGACCTCGACATTACTCCGGCATGGCGCACTCGCCTCTCCTGTTTGTGCTTGCTGGCGCGTTCACTGCCTATGTTCTCTACACGCAGATCACACTTTACTTTGCACGACGGCAGTTCAAGAAAGATAATGGTAAGTTGGTGTCGAATTCGCGTTCTTGCACAACTCTAATAATTGGTAGGCTGCCAACCCTGCACGAAAGTTTTCAATAAGGACCCTATCCTGGGACTTGATGTGATGCGCATCATGGGCGCCAATAGCAAGAAGCACATACTGCTGAAGGAGAACAAGAAGCGTTTCGAGCACTTGGGGAACACATTCCATTCGAGAATGGCCATCTACCCAGTCATTGCCACCTGCGAGCCGGACAATGTGAAAACCATTTTGAGCTTAAAATTTAAGGATTACAGTTTCGGCAACAGAACAAAGGGGTTCACGCCGTTGTTGGGTCATGGCATCTTCAATGCTGATGGTGAACGCTGGGCCAACAGCCGTCATCTGCTGCGACCGAATTTTGCCAGGGACCAGGTTGCCGATTTGGAAGCATTCGAACGTCACTTCAATCTCATGCTCAAGCACATTCCCAAGGACGGCTCGACAGTCGATCTTCAAGGGCTCTTCTTCAGGTTGACTATTGACACCGCCACCGAGTTTCTCTTCAACCACTCAACAAACACGCTGCGCATGGTTGGCCAGCAGGATGAGGACAACGAGGATGTCATCTTCGGAAAGATGTTCAACTACGCGCAAGACGACATTGTCACGCGCCTGCGCCTAGGGCCTCTCGACCGGTTCAGGAAAAACGCGAAGGGTGAAGAAGCGATTCGCATCTGCCACACATACATTGACAAGTTTGTCGATGATGCAATCCGGTTCAAACACGAGCAGGATGAGGAGAAGAAAGCCGGATCCCAAAAGGAGGAGCGCTACATCTTCATCCAGGAGCTGGCGAAGCAAACTACTGACAGGAAGAGACTGAGAGACGAGCTCGTCAACATCTTGCTAGCTGGGCGTGATACAACGGCCAGTTTGTTGAGCAACATGTTCTTCGAGATCGCGAAACGACCAGACATCTACGCTAAGCTGCGGGACGAAGCTGCCTTCCTCGAGGGACGGGCACCAACATACGAGGAGTTGAGAAACTTGAAGTACCTGAAATGGTGTCTCAACGAATGTAAGTTTATCAAAGCTCTCATTGACATCCCATAAACTAATCAAGAACAGCTTTGCGCGTTAATCCCGTCGTCCCTGGAAACTCACGCCTTGCCATTCGTGACACTGTCCTCCCACTTGGAGGCGGGCCAGACGGTCAACACCCACTCTTCGTACCCAAAGGCACCATGGTTGGCTATTCACCATACACTATGCACCGTCGTAAGGATCTCTACGGCCCCGATGCGGACGAATACAAGCCCGAGCGTTGGGAAAGCCTCCGTCCTGGCTGGGAATATTTGCCTTTCAACGGTGGGCCGAGAATCTGTCTTGGACAGCAGTACGCTTTGACTGAAGCCAGCTACGTGACCGTAAGATTGGTGCAGATGTTCGCCAAGATGGAGAGTAGGGACGCTGGGCCATGGGAGGAGAGTCTGACATTGACTTGCTGCTCGCGAAACGGCACAAAGGTAGGGTTCACGCCTGCTTGAAGAATGGATACGTTCTTGATGTTATTTCTCACCATCTTATTATAATGTACCTGGGTCTTGGTGTTGCTTGAAATTGGCAGTAGGCAGACTTTATTATCCGCAGCGGTGATTCAAAAGCCATCGTGACCGCCAGCTGCTAGTTACGTCATTCATCCGGATTGACATCACGACTCCAAACAGACAGCCTATGTAGGTATCTTATGTGCGATATTTAAGCTATTCAAAACTACGAGCGTTCTGAAGAACAAAAGCCCCTCAGTCAAAATGACCAAAACCCTCACCATTGTCGTGACGGGCTCAAACCGCGGCATCGGGCAAGGCATCATCCAACTCCTCGCCAAAACCTCCCACCCTCTACCGTTGACGATCTACGCAACATCCCGCTCCGGCAAGGATTTGGGCGTGCAAGCATCTCCGCCCAACGAGGTGCGTTACAGCAAGCTCGACATCAGCTCCTTATCGTCCATCAAGTCCTTCTTCAGCAGCGTGCAGGGCGCAGACATCCTGATCAACAACGCAGGCATCAACAACAACCATAACGAAACCCCAGAATTAGCAGAGTAAGTCATCGCCGTGAACTACCGCGGTACAAGAGCCATGTGCGAGGCCTTCCTCTCCACAGGCAGCGGGAAGACAGCGGGTGCGCGCATCGTCAATGTGTCGTCCACAGCGTGCCAGCTGGACAACTATGCCGGCTCCACCGCCAACCGGTTCCGCTCCGTCAAGGACAACCAAGATGTCGACGCGCTCGCGGAGTCGTACGTCCACGCTGTGAAAGCCGGGGACACCGCACAGAAAGACGCTGGATTTGGCTCGTCCCCGAAATCCTACCAAGTCAGCAAGGCGCTCGTCAACGCGCTTACCATCGTGCTGGCGGGCGAGAATCAAGACGTGGCGATCAATTGCTGTTGTCCGGGGTGGGTGGATACGGATATGGGGCATCAGGTTGGCAAGCCACCAAAGACCCCGGAAGAGGGTGCGCGTATCCCGGTTAGGTTGGCGATTGGGGCACTGGGGCCGGCGGGAGATCTGGACGGAGGGTTGGGGAAGGAGAGTGAGAGGGTTAGTGGGAGGTATTTTGCGAATGAGGGGGTTACAGATCGTGGGTGGGGAAAGGCGAGGGAGTGGTAGGGTTTACAGTTTCGTTTCGTGCCTTTGGAAGGTCAGGCAGGGTGGTAAAGGTGTTCAGACCAGCGACGCCTCTATTCCTATCATGTCGTCTCGACGCTTTCTATCCGCCTGTTTTCCTACAACTCGTTGTGCTCGGGTGTGTCTGCCTTCTTGACATCTACTCCACATACCGCCGGGGTACCGACTTCCATCCTGTACACACATTTCTCCTCTTCAACAACCTTCCACACCTCATCGTTTTCAGCGCACGCCAAGATGACGGTTGTGCTACGATTTGGTCCATTCCAGCAGTGCTGTCCGTTCTCGTACTTCAACGCAATTCTGTCGCCACTTCCCAGCCCCCTGCCATCGGCCGGCAGAGCCTCATCAACTGTGACAATCTCAATGCGTGCAAAGTTGCCCATGCCAGTGTGCGCACCACCCTTCTTCGACTTTTGGGTGGTCTTGCTAAGGAAGCAGTGCTCGTACGTGTACTCGCCGCTGTCTTGGCTGACACAACGACCGTTGAGGGCGCGAAAGATGGAGTCTGGGCCATAGTCCTTGGTGAGATCTTCTTCGTGTTTTGTGAGCTCGGTCTTGTCGTTGGCGAGCTCGCGTGTGGCGGACTCGAGCTGAGACTTGGCGTCGGTGACGGCTTTGGATTCAGGGCTGTCGGTGTTGGGGTTTGCGAGGATGCCGTTCTCGATCAGTGTTACTCGAAGATCGCGCAGCTTCGTGTCGACCCAGGTGCGAACAGATTCAGGCAGGTAGTTCTCGAACTGAAAGACTGTGGATCGTAAGTGCATGCTCTCAATGCGGGACAAGAGAAGGTAACACTTACGGACGTCTACGTCAGACTCGTCAACGGCCTCAAACTCTTCCCACTTGATGGCGCTCTCGGAGTCGGGCTTCAGGATCTCGTCGAGGTCACGGTCGCGCGCAGCGTCTGGCGCGGGCCAGTCTTGAGCAGCATAATCTTCCCACGCCTTGACGGCGCGCTTGACTCCCTCATCGTTGAAGTTCGGGTTGTACTCCTCCTTGAAGCGCCTCAGCATGCCCTCGAGCTCGTCGATCCTGCCCTTGGCTGCATCGCGCTCTCGGCGCACGCGGTCGACGTTGTCGGTGAGCTCTTGGATCCTCTCCTTTGCAAGGCTGGCCAGGACTGTGACCTTTCCACCCTTGCCGGCACCTCTGCCGACCTTGCCCTTCTCCGCGCGCTCGATCTCTGCCAGACTCTTTGTCAGTGCATCCACCTTCTGCGTCTGGCCTTCAATCTGGGCCTTCAGTGTCGATATCCGGTCCTCAACCTCCTTCCTCAAGCGTCCAGACTCGGCTACCAGCTCTTTCCGCTTCTGCCTCGCGGCGTTCAGGCTCTTCTGTCGTGCTTCATCCTGCTTCCGCCACTCCTTGCCAATTGCCGCACACTTATCAGGGCACTTGACGCCGCCAATGCCGGCGTACTCGTCGCTGCCGTCACAGCAGAGCTCATAGTCGCACTTGCCGTCGTTGACGTTGGTGAAGGGGATGTAGCTAGGGACGTGGCCCTTGTTTTTGCAGTAGAAGCCGGGCAGGGCTAGTGTCTCGTCGAACGAGCCGAGCTTGACTCTCGAGGGCTGCGGTGGAGAAAGCGGGGAGATGTAGGAGCATGCCGCGGTGCCAGGTTCGTCCGAGCCGTCGGGGCAGTCGCAGTAGTCGTCGTTCAATCGGGCAATGTCGAGCTTGATGCTGGGATTTGAGATGCAGGCGAATGTCTTGGCGTCTTTGTAGAATTTGGCGACTGCAGTGCGTGTGGTCAGCCCTCGTTTCCCTGGGAATGGAAGTTACATACACTCGGGGCCGACACCACGTGGTCGGGGAGGGTCTGATGCCGCATTTGTGGTGCTGGCGAGAAGAGGAAGGAGCAATGCAATCGACGAAAGCGTCTGTCTCCCCATCTTTACGTCTACGTGGATGAATTGGAGCTCTCAAACTTCTGGGGAAGCTGCCACATGTTCAAGAGAGGGTCCAACGTGGCCCAAGCGTCGCCGCCGTTTCACATCTTCACACCGACATCACAACCTCCATCACACGAGGCCACCTGCATGACGGCGAGAAACCCGAAGAAAACAATCTCCAACTGCCGTTCTCTATGGTTCACGCATCTGCGCAGCTACCAGTCCCCTAGCCTGGATCTATCGCGATTCGCAGACACCCAGGTCAGGGTTCTTGATGTCAGTAACTGCATCTTCGACAGCATGTCAAAGTCTGAACACCGCGCCTGAGGTCTAGTGTTCCTACCTGCGCTGCCGCTATGTCTCGTTCAAACAGAAATGGAGATTCTTGCTCCTGAAGTGTATCGAGAGCCTGCAGGGCGCATACACTGTCAACATCGTCTGATCGTCACTCTCAATCGCTGCTCAATCTTTCTCTCCATCATTCGTGTTTTCGACCATCCCTGTTTTCAAAATTTCATTCATGAAAGCATGGTAAGTACCGTCTCTGAGATTGTTACTCTGATTTTGTAAGACCAATCATGGCATTGAGATGTCCATCTTGTCAAAGCATGACACAAGAGCGAACGAAGCGTGCATGCTTCATGCAGCCAGGGAGAACCGGTCGAGGCTTGCGATCAGAGCAAACGCCCGGCGTGTGTTCTCATTGCCCGGTTTCTTCATGCACAGTATGCTCAACATGGGTGTGCGCGATTGCCTGGTGGATTCGATTTGCACTCCGTTTGCAATGTACAGTCTCTCGATCATGCGCCATGAAATGGGTTCTTTCTGGTATTTGGAACGATGCCACCACATCCTCATCAAGACCATCACATCAATCTTTACAACACAATATCTCGATACTTCTTATTCCCTCCTGCTAGTTCGTTCACACCATGACTTATACAGTTGAAGACGAGGTGGATTGGAGTGACGGCACTCTGACCGATACACCAACCTCGTTTGCTAATATTTCAGGGGACTCTGGATACGTTAGTCCCAGCGCACATGAAGGCGACGGGCTTGACTATTTGTTCGAGCATCAAGAGCACAGCGAGTACGACATACCGCTAGGCACACCTCTAACTCCCGGTACGCCCTCCACCCAATCTTCGGATCTGCAACTGACCATCGTTAGCAAGAAGTCGTCCCACTCTAACTCGAGCTCAGCGCGCCCGCATCGGACTTCATCTCAACCGTCGTCAGCCCTCGAAACAGGACTACGCGCACTTTGCGCTCTACCAGGCAAATCAGAAGGCTTATGAGGCTAATTACCTCAAGAATTTCGCCAATCATGCTTTACACCCTGCGCAGATCAAAAAGTGCTTTCAGGATAACGCAGATGTCTGCTCGGGTGTGCAAGAATACTTGGCGGCCGTCTCGGTCAATATCAATGGCCTGACGAACAAGATGATGTGGAACGCTCACTGTCGCGCTGTCAACTTACTCGCGAATGCAGGCCAAAAAATCTTGCCGTTTATGAGCATTCACCACTTTGATCGAGATATCTTCGAGGACTTTGGTCCAGGCAATACCGCTCACATTGCACACAAGATGAATGAGTCGTGGCACTGCACAGCGCCTCAACCTGTCATGGTCCGCTATACCCCGAAACACTATCCTATAGGCCACCACACTTCACCGTTTGAGGAGATTGACGAAGTCGCGAAGACGCTGTTTGGTGATAAAGTCTTTGACAAGTCATTGCCTTCGGGACGACCTGTAAAGCCACCCTCATCGAAGAAGACTAAGTGTCGCAATTGGAGTGGGGCTAGAGCTAGAAACCCTGCACCAAACATTCGTCATGACAATTGGCTAGCGTCTCTTATACCGTCTGTGGCTATTGGCGAGCAGCACCCATCCCCAAACGATGACCTTGAGCCTGGATTATCGGCGCAAATCACCAGTAATACAACCGAGGACAAGGTTTTGAGTGATATGACCCATCTCCAAGAGGAATACTTCGAGGATCCTTCTCCACAGACAGCACGAGTGGAAGCGTCTCGGGCGACTGTTACCGCTTGTACTGATGGTCTGTCAAGGCTTGAACAGCTCTTTGAGGAATACGGAGCTGATGCCCTGGGTGACCATTGTCACAATAACATCACTTCGTCTGACAACTTTAGCATTGAGCAGGTACCTACATGGCCCAAACGATTACTCTACAATCACAAGCGGCAGGTTAAAACAAGTTCGCTGCAGGTCTCTCAGCGAGCGCTGCCTAGTATACGAGCGGTCATTACTGAAGCCATATCACAAGGCTATCGCCCTACGGACCCTAACGTCGAAGAACTCATCAGCGACATCGAGACTCGAGAACGAATCCAGACAATTCACGACTGGATGTCAAAAAATGCCATTCCGAGTGTTAAGACACTTGTTCAGGAGGTCCCGAGGAAGCAGAAAGAGTCACAACATAGCAAAAAGAGGAAAAGAGACCAGCACGGTATCAGGATGTTCAACGAGCCAGTGCAGCCATCCAGGAAGAAGCGCAAGACAGATTGGGCCAATCTCGGCGTCGAAGATCCAGCGTCTAGAACGAAGGAAGCCACTAGTACTGGTAAGCAGAAGGCAAGCTTAACTATCCTTTCAAACGCAGAGCTCAAGCAATCGAAGCACATGCTGGCAAGAAAACAAGTCTCGCAACACATGACCGCGCCTCCGATCGGCTCCACACTGCTTTCACCTCACCCAAGCGGTTCAAAGACATTAGAAGATCATCAACAGCTGCCTCCCACTGCTTATTTCGAGGCCAGAAACCCTTCTGAGAAGCATGTCTGGCGCTGCGGCATCAAACACGCTCTAGGTCACTACTATAATGCTGGCGATCGCAAAAATTGCCCTGGGTGCTTTACAGCGCTCTCCGACAACATCAACGCCAAAGTCATGGACTTTTACATGCCTTCACGCACACATTTCCACCAGCCCAACCCGATCCATAGCTGGCGACCAAGCAAGCTGTTCGGCCGCGCTCGCCGCTCAACAACCCTGAGTCATAACAGCATTGCGAAAGAAGCGTATTGGTCCGCAATCGCCACAGGCGCAACCGAAGATGATGCGTATGTTATTGCGGTCAAAACGGTAACCGAGCGTCTCAAGCCAAAACCGCGCAGAGAGCCAACTCCGGAGCCAGAACCTGAGCCAGAACCCGATCTGGGCCCGCATCCCTCCGGATCCACCACCATGGAGCACAGTCAAGACCTGCCTGAATGCGCTTACTTTTCCAAACGAGAACGATTTGAGGAGGTGGCCTGGAGGTGTGACGTCAACCATGCTCTTGGGCGGTATTACTTGGCGGGCGACAAGAGGTCGTGTCCTGGGTGCGGAAGCAACAAGAAAGGGTTGGGAAAGCACATGCAGATGGACTTTTACTTACCAGCTGGCGTTGTGGTAAGGCAAGACGTCGAAGAACTCAAGTGGAAGCCAAGGAAGCCCTACAAGATGAGGGATGGGAAAGGGAAAGCTCCCGACAAAACGACGCCGATTTCACACAACCAGATCGCCAGCAAAATCTATCGGGATGCTCTTGCTGCTGGCCAAAAACATGACGAGGCGCTGAGATTTGCGATTGAGGAGACGGACAAACATCTCGACGAGAAAGAAGCGAGCGTGCTGCAAAAGATTGTGGATCGGGCAAAAGCGAAGATTGAGAAGACTATCAGCGAGAAAAGATCCACAGCTTCAGCTCCATCAACCATGACTCTCCGGAACAAGAGACCGCAAGCCGTTCAGCAACAGTCAAGTGGCGCTGATTTTGACACCTCCAATAACAACACAGCCTACGGCGAGCGACACCACGACTACGACCTGAGCGATGCTGAAACGGATGATGCGGAAGCAGACCAGACCAGCCACGAAACCGAGGACAGTAGTCCTGTGGAAGACACGACTGACTCTTCTTCTTCCGACGAGTCAAGCTCTAGCTCAGACAGTGAGTGACGGATGTAAGCAAACGAGCTACGTGGAAGCAGGAGCAGTACGCATGTTGTGCTATCCGATCGAGTCCCGATCTGTCTCATTTTCGAATCCCATAGAAATACTAGTCCTGTAATTTTATATTGCCGAGTATCAGCGTGCAAGAGCAAAAACCACAGACCTAGCTACGTAACATGTGTTTCTGCAGATCAGAATATCACGATTCCGAATCGAGTCAGATGTCATGAATCGCGTATCACACCGGACACAGGGCTGCCGAATCCTTGTGCTCGGAATGAAGGTCTGGCAATAGTCTGTGCATCGGGTTATGTTTAGGAACGTGTCGCTGGCCATTTGTGAGGGCTTGGCGAGTTTTGAAGTTGGTTGCGCAAGTTTATATCAGTGGGGGACTAGATCAACTACAAGATTACTTGCTCAGCTTGGCGACTCGCCTCTCGAATATGGATGGATAGAACATGTACATATGATCTTGGTAAACTGAAACCCACCGAGAACAAACAAAGACTACTTTGTTGACATGCTTTGTCTGATCTGGAGACTACCTGGTGGCTACTGCATTTGTATAAAAGTCTCAACATAAAGTCGTGTTGATGTCATGTCTCGCCCCAGGCCATGCCAGACTCCAGCCTGGCAACAGTCGATTCAATAGCTGAACATAGGCAAAGAACAAGCAAACATGTACACGATCCACGTAACAGTCGCCTTCGCACTGCTTTCACCAAGTACCCATCCTCCGTACTGATGCACCATCAACGCGAACACCCAGTCTGTCCAAGAGTAGCCAATGACCAGTAACCACGCCAAAGAGGCAAGCAGCCAGACAAGGTAACATCGAGTCTTTGACCAATTTTGGAAGTTGGAAAAACCGTAGAGGTTTGCGCTGATTCTCTTGCGGGTGATGTAGGCAGCAAGCCCGAGAGGAATGGTCGCAGCAGCGAGAGCATGACATGAAAGGACTTGGTCAAAATGCTCATCGTGTCGCAGTGTTCGTGACATGGTGACCGTGATTGCCATTCCAGCAGTGAGTGAAGCCGCCAGCGCCGTGATCAAAACGAAACGCCAGGAACGCAACTCGACTACCCAGGGATCTGCTTCGAGACTGGTGTACGCGCAGAGCAGGGCTAACACTGGAATGACTGTGTGATGCACCAGAAACATCCACTAAATGTGTTGCTCTGCGCATTTCCTCAGCCCATTGCTGATGACTGGGGCGATGCAAATGGCCACAAAGCTGAATGCGCACAACGCGACAGCTATGGTCGGCCTTGAGAGTCCAGCCCACGGCACGAAGGGTGTGCGGCGAAGGTAGAGCATGAGGATAGCCCAAGCGAAGGCCAGATGTATGAACATGCCAGTGGCGCCGTATGGCATGTTGTAGCACGGGGCGAGGCCGGACTCTATAGAATCGGAAGTGTTCGCGGCGGAAGCCGAGTGTCCGCTCGGGTCAACGTTGGAAACCAGTTCCCAAATACTTTTGAGTGCTTCGACGGTCTCCATGGTGAGAGTTGTTGCGGGTTATCAGGTGGCGCTGGATTTGCCGCGTGCTGTTGCTATAAAAACCGTCGATGGATTTGTCCGCAATAAGTAACAAAGAGTGCGCTTGTAACAAGGGAGTTGCTAATCGGAAATGATAGTACTGATGATGTTGTGCGACGGGGCGAAGCGGACGGACTCTGATTGCTGATAGAAAAAGACGACAAGTTGGGGCGAGGTGCGGCTAATGTCTATAACTCCTTTCTTACCATCGTCGCTCTTGCCATTTAAACCCCCATACAGCAGGCATATTTAAGAGCATGTCGCTGCCAACCTCACGACTGGCACCTGCTCCTCAATCGACCATGTGTACTGTGTACACAACCTTGGGAAGGTGCTGGTGGGTTGGTATCTCAACAAACGTTAACGCCTTCTCACTGCATATAGTGTTTGTGGAGCACTAGTAAAATGTGACAAGTTGAATGTCAATGATACTGCGTATAATCTTAACACAATGCTTGTGGTGCTTGTTCCAAGACAGCATTACGCTACACCATTCGTATTCGCATGCTCGGAGAATTGGATCTGCAGACGGCCAGGAAAAGTTCAAATGTCCAATTTTAATCTCGGTCTCTTCTTGGCAGAGTATGTCCGTCGACGTCACTGCCGTTCGGCTCACCCTACAAGGTTTGGACTAGGTAAATGAGAGGGAAGTGGAGCCGGCAGACGCAATCGCATCCGACAACGTGGTCGTCAACGTCTTACCCGTCCAGGCCAGTTAGGCTACAGCGATCCCTCAGGATGAGATGAAGCTGAGAATCTGAAACGTAAATATTCGTACCGACTAGAGTGAGGTTCGTCCAGCGACAATGGCTGCAGCGATCATGCTGGTAAGTAGGATTTGGGTTGTATCTTGGGTGGTGTACGCGTCTCGCCGAAGGCCAGGTTTACAGAGGTCAACACCTTGAGGTTCTCCGCACATGCAGACGTCCAGACCAGCGAGCAAATTTGACCTTACAAGGGGGGTGCCTGAACGGAGCAGAAATACGATTTGCCACACCCGGGGTTTTCTTCTTGTAAAAGATCACTGAATGCTCAGTGCAAGCAGCTCGTATTTCTGCTCCGTTCAGGCACCCCCCTTGTACCTCATCAGCAATCTCGCAGGCCATCACGCGAACTTGCAGCGTGGTCGTCGCGTGCCGATCTGTTCTGCCGGCCAGAGATAGCGTAGATCCTGGTCTCATTTCGCAGACGGCAGGCAGATGGTCATTCGCATCGCGAATGCGGTACCGAGAGTGGCTTCTCTTAGAACAACGATGGCGGACCACAGCTCGACGCCGTGAGTGGATGTACCATTGTATCTGCTGTTCAGCTTTCACTAGTCGTCAAGTATCTGCCACGCCGTTGGGATCTCTCTTCGTACTCGCCAAATCATATCCTGTGAGGAGAGGCTGACGTCTGTCACTGCTCGCGAGGACCGATAGCAACTCTTTATCTGCTGCAACGGTCTTTGTGCGGGAGCGGGAGGCAGTCGGTTGAGTAAGCTTTTTGGCTCTGCCCCGCTACCTTCGGTGAAGCAAGGTGATGTCGCCGCCGAAAAGCAAAAAAAGAAAAAGACAGGTTTGATTCGATGTGTCCCGTGTTGAGCTGCATCTGCAGCAGGGAACGGCAAGGAGCAATTGCGGGAGGAACGAGAGCTGTATCGATGCCGGGACTTGGCTGGACCTGCGGAGATGAGAAGCGCCCGTGGACGTCTCCTGGACGTCTCCTGGAAGCAGAGATGCCAGTAATCAAAACAATCAAAATTGAAGCTCAATATTGTTTTGTTTGAAGCGTTTTTGGTGTTAATGCCGTTTTGATTGAATTTTGAAGCTATTGGCAACTTTTGATTTGATATTGATATTGAAATTGAAATATTGAAGTTGATTACTCATCTGCAGTTGACTGACGGGTAGCCGGCTGACACGATATAGCATGTAGCTCAAGAGATATAATAAAACTAGTAATTAGGATTAATTCAGCGGCCTAATTTCAATAATATGGCTACTTAAATGATCTTTATTATGCGTTGTTGTAGTGGTAGATTTTTTAAACAAGATTGGTAAGGTTAGTAACGTACTCCACAAGCGAGCCGGTCACCCAAGCGAGCCGGTCACTCAATTTTACACCAAAAATTAAGATTTTTGCACCTTAATAACTCTACAACCAGATAATAGAATTGTCTAAAACTTGAAATACTATGCTGCATCTACGTAAAGATCAATTCTATAGAAGCGCTAGGATCCTGTATCAGTAGCACCGGAGTTATTAAACAAAAATCAAAATACAGGGATTATTTTAGCGTACTTTCTAATAACTCTACACACGTTAAGGATAGAGCTTAGATCTCCAGGGCAACTGATCTTGACATAGGTAAAGCATAGCATTTTGATTTTTAGACAATTCTATCATCTGGTTGTGGAGTTATTAAGATGCAAAAATCTCAATTTTTGGTGTAAAATTAAGTGACCGGCTCGCTTGGGTGACCGGCTCGCTTGTGGAGTACGTTAAAAGATAATTTTTGTTACTTAAACTTACTCGCTTAATTTCAATTAAAGATCAATCAAAATAATCAAAATATCACGAGTATATTAATTTTGATTGAAATCTGTAGGCACGATATTGATATTGATTTTGATTGAAATTTCAATCAAAATCAAACAAAATTTTGAACCGATTTTGATTACTGGCATCTCTGCCTGGAAGGACTGGAAGGAGGTACAGATGCAGTGGTTCTCGCGGCTCACCGCAGTATTTGTGATCAGCGAATTGTGCGGTCGAGATGTGCTCGGCCATGTTGCCTGTGAAGTTGCAGTGGTACGAAGAAAGGAGAGATAGCAAGACAATGGGCGGTTAGGCCAGGAGGTAGGTGTCAGTGGCCATGCGCTCCAGGGCCATGGCTCGCGGGTGATTCGTTCGCTTAGTGAGTCTAGCGGCTTCAGGTACGCGCAGTGCGCGTTTGGCCGTGAGGCGTCAGGAGAAATCACGTTCCCCGCATTCCTCGCGAATCTGAAGTCTCGCAGCAATGGATGCATTGAGTGACAGTAGGCTCTGGTGCGAGGGTCGTTTGTTTTATGAGCGGACACGACAGCAAACAAGATGAGGACCAGAAGCAGATCAGGCAAGGTCTGCGGGAGGGGCTGCAGGTACAGCGCCTGGGCAGACACAGCGGCTGGGCGTGTCTTGTGTTTCAGGGGCAATTGGCGCGCTGATTGGCTGCACATGTTTCCCAGCCACAAACGTCACGACGCGCAGGTGGCGTCGCCGTTGTCACAGTCGTCGCCGGCGCTGTCCACACGGCTTCGAGATGGCGCACTGCAGGCTCTGGGTGGTGTGCGAGTGCGGCGTGGAGGGAGAGTGTCGGTGGAGAGTGGAGTTGTTTGTTGTTCTCTAGGCAGGAATGCCACCGCCCAGGCTAGCACCCGTTGCTGGTCTCCTCACAGTGCTCAGGAACCTTGGATCCCCCTGGGGCGGCGCGGGTTTGGGCTGATGAGGCAGCCAGGCGCGCTCGATCAGGATGCCTGCCGCCGCAGCGGCATGACTGCACTGAACGTGTCGCAGAGGGGCCCCATGCTTGCGGAAATGAAGCTTAGTGGAAATGAACCTTGTTCCTAGTCGATTTGCTTGTCACTGCCCCAGGCCCAGCGTCTGCAGCCCACGCTCCATCAAGGCCTCTTGCCGTCTCGCTGCACGGGACATCTGCTCTGCGCATTCTTTTCCTTCACTGCCAAACACCCGCAGCGCGCGTGCCGACACTCCTTTGCCCATTGCCTCCAGCTGTACACGCTCCTTAATTGCACTCTGCTGCAGTAATTTCTTGTTTAGACGCCCTGCCGCCACCCGAGAGACGCCTCGAGAGACCCAGTTGTGACCCAAGTCTCAGCGACCCTGCTCGACCCAGACAAACACGCCCCGAACACATTCCTGCACAAGAGGAAGGCACTCACAACTTGGACGCCTACGGTGTTCCTGCCTCCGTGTCCGCCACCACATGGAGCTCGCGCCTGCTCCTTCCCACTGAACCGGCATTCGACGCCCACCAAGCACAACACGCTTGACAGCACGGGACTCTGTCTGAAGAGATTGGGTACGTCAACCCGACTTTGTTTCTTTTTGTGTTGCTTCACATGCAACTGTAAACAAGGCACGCCACTGATGCAGTCGCGCGAGCAACAGGCTTCACACATCCTAGTCCATCTGCCAATCGCCGGCATCCATCTGGCCAGCAATTCTTCTGACATAAGCACGTCACTTTGTGAGTGCCCATATAATATAGCGCGTAGTCGCACCCCTTCGTAAGCTGCCCTCTCATTGTGGATCGCCCCTGCGTCCACGGAAGGTCTGGCTCTATAGGGAGCCACCTTCTGTCTGCATTGGCCGTAGCTGATACATGTCAGTCAATTCAGACTACTATGATGGGTTTCTTGAGCAGGAAGAAGGACAAGCTGCCTGGAGACGATGCTTCCATCACGAAGAAGACAAAAAAGGGGAAGAAAGGACAGCAGGAAGACGTTACCCCAGACTTTGATCTGGGGTCAGCGCTGCCCCAAGTAGATGACTTTCGAACGAGCTTGATCATGCCTGGTCTGTCTACACGTTTCAGTATGCTTAGAGAACAGGACGACCCAAGTTCAAAGATAGGCAAAGCAAGCGACGACAGCGTACTGGCACCGAAGCGACAATCTCGACTCCACGAATTCGGCTTTGCCCCTGGTGGGCTCTCTGACATTGCTGAAGTGTCGTCACTCAGTGGATCCATTCGACCACCTTTCGCCGTTGACAGGACGAGTTCATTCGATAGTGACAGGACGGGAGACGATTCAGGCAGCATGATGAGCCGTGCTAGGCCTGGTGAGGGCAACGTCTTGTTTGGTGGCCGTCAGAAGATCTATATGATCTCAAACAACAGCAGTTCCAAAGGCCCAGGCCGGACGTTTTACGATGATGATGTGAACATGTCTGCCTACCAGCGCTTGCGCGCAGAAGAGAGGGAAAAACTGAGGCTAGAGGCAGAAGCGATGGATGACCAACCAGAGCCGTCGAGTCCCACAGCACGCAGTCAGAAAAGAGAAACCTCGTCTTCCACCAACTCCGGTCCTGAGAACACCCGCTCTTCGACCGCCGCAACATCGATAGCATCTCAAAGCGCCAACGATGCTCCCGTGACCTCACCAATACTGCCACCTTCTGCAGGTCCATTCCCATCAGTTGATCTGAATCGTTCAACCACCAAGACTCGGAGGCTCTACGACCAGGGTCTAGACCAGCATATCCAAGATCAGCAGTCCTCGGCGATGAATCGACTGAACTCCATACAGAGAGCCCGTGCACCAACTGGAAGGTCTACCCCGCCAATCCTACTTTCTCAAACACGCTCTGCGACGAGCTTGAATGATCGATTCCACAGGGGTCCCATGTTCCGCTCAGACAGCCCAAATGCACTGGGACACCCCGGTGTTCTGAGGAACAATTCTCAGCTGTCTAGTGGTGGCTCTAGCCCAGTAGTCCCTCAATCGCACTCGCCTCCGCCGGCGAGTCCAGTGATCAGTGATCATGAGGAGAATCAGGTTTTGACCGCTGCTCTTCAGCAAGGCGATCGTGGCAAGGCGACTGCCATGGGTGCCTTCAACAAGCCTAAAGAGGCTTTCAGTGAGGAACAGTATGCTGAGCGTCTACGTCGTATGCAGCCTGAGCGAGAAGTACCACAAGAAGTGCCTGGGTTCCCAGCGCCTGTCATGGAACCTGTGCCCAAGGTGGAGAAGTTGCCTCCCCGCAAACCAACTCTAAGAGAGCGTGCTGAGCAGGAGAGGCGCAAGCGGGCTGAAACCACAGGACACCAGAGGCCAGAGTCACCTGCATCTTTTACTGAAGCTCACCAGGCCACAGCAGGTATTTCCGTGTTCCAGGCGGCCGCAAACCGAATGAAGGCGGCTGCAAATGCTGCGCACGCACAGCCATCTTCTGAGCCTGAACAGCTTCCCCAGCAGCAGGGGACCCCTAAAGAGCAAGCACGTACCACCTTTTTCACCGCACAGGATTCCAGCGATGACGACGAGCCTGCTCCAACGAGGCCCACTACTGCTCGCACTACGGAACCTGCTCGCCGTTTCGAAAACTTGCCCGTGGCAACCGGGCCAGCGCCTTCGATCTTTGAACATCCTGCTATGCGATCTCGCCAAGTGTCAGAGGAACATGTTCCTCAGGCAGTCTCTCAAGCTCACAGCCCTGTGCCACCTCAAGGTCTCTCTCCCAGGCCTGATCAGGCAGCAAGCAGGGAAATTGATTCCCCTACGCTAGGACCTAACAACGGTGGACTAAGTGGACTCATTCGGCAACATCTTCGCAGTGAAAGCAATGTTTCTTCGAATTACGGCGAGGGAGACCAGCATACACTTACAGCGGCGGCAAACGCGCCAGTCGGTCTTGCTATTCAGACGCACGAAATGGGTCTGCAAACGCGACAGGCGGGCTCTGATTCGGCTACACCTGCGCCATCCAACTACAGCCATTCTAACCCTTGGGATCTGGACGACTTCGACAACCCCTACCGCAACGACCGCGGCAGTTTCAGCTCGGGCAGTCCTGTTGACGGACAGCGAATGCCATCTACCAACAACCCGAGCTTGGGCCAGCAATATGACTCCAGAAGGAACCACGAGCGCGTTGCTAGCAATGAGACAGAAGCAGAGCATGAAGCATTTCAACGTGACCTCGCTCAGCGTCAGCGTCTCATTCAGGAGAACCTTCGCGCAAGAGCGGAAGGCCGCTCCACTAGTCCAGCACCCGGAGGAAGTTCGGGAGGGTTGAAGAACGCTCTGAACATGCTCCGCGCCAAATCGAGCCGCGAATCTTTTGCTGTCGTTGAGAGGCAACAGCCAGAGATTCCACTTAAGGGCTTGAGGAAGGTGGCTCCAGGCAATCCGTCAGCCAATATTAGCACAACTTCATTGGTAGGCTCTTACATCGGCGAACACTGGAAGGCTGAGATGCCCACACTCAAGTCCAAGTCGTCTCGCTTAGGTCAGCAGAATGAGCATGACTTACAACGTGACTTAGAGACCCGTCAACGATCTGGAACAGACAGCAGCCGGGTGGGCCGACCAATGGGGCGATCACCTCCTATGACAAGCAGGAGTACCACTCGAGAGCGTTCCGGTTCTGGCACCTCATCTGGACGTTCCAGAAGTCGTGCTGGGCAGCATCAAGATGATATTGATAACGCTTACCCTTTGCCAACTGGGAGGCCTTCCGTTGACAGCCAAGTTCGGGCACGCTCGCGAAGCAACAGTTATTTCGAGTCAAAGCATCTGCATCCGATCCAGACGAACCCCTCGCATCCTCCGCTCCCGGTCCCTTCTGGCATCCCTCAGCCGAAATACTCTCCCGGCATTCCCATCTCGCCAAGGCCTTCACCTGGCGGTTGCAACAGCCCAAGCATGAACGCGTACCAGCCTCAAGCTTCGCCAGTGCCTCCATTCTCTGCCAGCCATACCCCTCCTGCCTCAAACCCTACGACCCCGAATGCAGCTGCCTTCAACCCCAGCGCAGTTCAGCCACTCATCAGGCAGGGGATGTTGCGCAAGAAGTCTATTGCGAAGTCTGAGATCTCAGAGCCTGTTTTCCTGTGTACGACATCTGTGATTGACACAGTCAACCTTCCAGCTGGCGCGTCGTTGAAGAACGGTTCCGAGCCCTTTGTACCGCCACCAGTCCCATCGATCAATCCTATGAGGCGTCGTTTCGGCTTCGGCCGCTCTGATAGCGATAAGTCATCTGATGGACCGACCAGTCACCCAGATCCTGAGACCCCACGAGCTCCCTACGCTGAGCCAGTCCGCACGAACTCCTCCGACGCATTGAGCCAAATTCCACAACCCAGGAATCGACCCAGAAAGAGTTCGAGCGAGAGCAGAAGCCTCCATGGCAAGTCCCAAAGTCAGATGGGAGCTGTTCCGGCCATGCCTCCTACGGACTTCCTCGCACGCAACCACTCCGCTCCACGCCCCATCAACGAACAGCCCATCACTCAGCAGAACTTGGATGGTGCTATGTTCTAACCGTCGTCGTATCTCGACGTGCGTCTTGCTGCACGCCAAGTCCCTTCTGCCCACCTTCATTGTGTGGAGCCCAAAAGTAACACTTCATTTCCGTTCAGATTCACTCGCATCTGCACCTTTACATTTCTGTGTTTTGTCTAACTTGTATTCGTCGTTTGCAATTACGGCCTGGCTTTCTGTTTCCTCCGCTTCCCTTTTGCAATATACCTCACGGTCTTGTTTAGTTAATCGGATATCTTCAATGGTCGAAGATGGGGTCATTCGGAACAACATGGAGTCTCTATACATGCTAGATCGCGACCTGACACCGGGCTGGACACGGTGTTGACGAGAACCGCTGGCATACATTTTCTTACATCAAACATTCGGGGGTCAACTGCTGTACTACTAGTCGTGCATCTCAGATAGCTACGCTGCCACACCCAAAGACACATTGAATCATAGTGTCTTGGACCAATTACCTAGCGGGAACAGCTTTTGCGTTGTGTACGAAGAAACTCGTTTTTATTGGATTGTGGGTTTTGCGATCAGCCAATAGCAAAACTCCGCTCATAAGAGAGACAGATGGCTGAAACTTCGGAGGAGGGGGGGCATCACCGTAGTCATTCGTACTCTTTTGCGTAAACGCATCCCTGGAACCTGCGCGCCCCACATGTTTGCCGTCCAGCCGTCACCAAGATGGTGCGGTAAACCACCGAAAGTGTAATCCGCAAGCGTAAAGTTTATACAACGCAAGATGATCTACAAGGGAACTAGAACTCACGTATTTTACAAGCCAGGATACACTCGATAAAGAATCTGTAAGCCGCAGCGATACCCGTCGGTAAAGCCCCGCCGAATTCAACTTTTACCTAATCGAGCATCCTCGACGTTAGCCCCTGACTTAGCTGTAGTGTGACTGACAGTGCATTGTCGCACAGATCAATAGATAGCAAAAGGAAACAACTTTTTTGCCGTCAAGCTGAGGACATTGCAGCGGATAGCATGCAGCCACAGGGTTGGTATCACGATAACGTGAGACGATAACAAGCCCCTGATCTGCGGATTGGTGCATGCACGCACGTTTCAGAAACCGGGACTCGGGCGCTGGGCCGGCATGTGGGGCAGCCAACACCCATAACATGGCTGCGAGCATGAATCTAAAAGTCGAAATGCTGGCACCATGAACAGCGAAATACTTCGCGGTTGGTATTTCCTTTAGCCTCAGATTCCCTCGGGAATCTGCCATATTGTGGGAGCGATCTCGGAGGAGGTCGGTGCGCCACGTTGCGTCCATGAGACACCATGGGATGGGATCTGTACCTTTTCGGCTTCGAGGAAATGCAACGCAGCGACCATACTTGCAATGTCCTTCCGAACCAAAGTGGGCTATCGATGCATCCGGAAACTGAGGTGAATACTTCCCTGGTACAATGCGACCTTCTGCTATGCGTAACCCGGGTGGCCAGATGCGACAAAAATCCAGCAAACTTGAACAGATGATCGAGATGTTACTCCTCCCACATTTCTTATCAGAGACACTGGATGGGCGACTTGACTCCAGGTTTTTCCATTCCGCAGAGAGCATTTCCAGGCACAAATCTCGCGCACGAATCAGGTCATGCCTGTCAAAGTTACACGACTCGCGCGGGCTCCACCTTGATCAAACTTCAAATCTTACACATCCCAAAGCAGCCTTGCCAACTTTTCCTAGCCTTCTCTTGCCCATTTCACATGAACAAACAAAGGGCGATGGGCTGATCAGCGTCCAGAGCTCCCTTACACCCAATCGCAAGGCTCTCTCCGCAATAGCAGCCTCGGTTTCCCCAGAATCACGCTCCGTTCCCCGCATTCTAGCCACGCTACGACACGCAGATCTGCGCCTGGGTAACGCCACTAGCTTACCCACCGTCGACCTCTTAGACGGGTGTATGGCAGGGGCCACCCACATGCGACCACTGACGACCACTCCGTGATCCGCAATTGGATAGCGGTAGGAAGAAGCTCGTTTTTTATGAGGAACCAACTGCGGTGCACGAGCCAACCCATGAATCCTTAGGAGGAGCGCGCACTGCAACTGCGCACGCAATAGCACTTGTTTTAGTATAATTAATTATAGGATTATAGATAAGCTTATGCTATATATCTAGAAAAAATTACAACGTTTAATAAGTGTTGTAGGTGTTGTTGTGGTGAATTTGCTAGATACACTTTGATAAGGAATGATCGCGCACGAGCCCTTTGATTCCTCATAAAAAACGAGCTTCTTCGTATGGTCCCGCAGTGCCTAAATCGATAGCTCGAAGCCTTCCGGAGCGTGGGACCATGTCTGGATGAGGCGCTGCGGTGCAACCAAGCCTGCTTTTGGCGGGTAAGTTGCCTCGGCGGCAGCACAGGCAGGTACAAAAAGTGCTGCATGTCCATCACGGGATTCTGTGTGCTGAAACTCTATCGATATCCCGCATCTTTATCATAACAGTCGAACCTATACCCTCGTTACACACGAATTCGTACCGATCCAAGTCCCGTCAACATGCGTTTCTCCACCATCGCCGCGTTCGCGACTTCGCTCGCAGTCGTCTCTGCGGTCGACTTGTCCCAAGTCCCTGACTGCGCTGTACGTCTTTTCTCGACCTCAAAGTGGAATGTTTCGTACTGATCAATCACAGGTTGCCTGCCTCGTTGCCGCCATCCCCGGATCTGGCTGCAGCGTCTCCGACACTGCATGCCAGTGCACCACTGGCCAGGCCGCCATCACCAGCTCGCTCGACTCTTGCGTCCCCACCAGCTGCTCGACCGAAGACGCTGCTAGTACGTTGCCCAAATCGTCCTTCGCCTATCGCTCCAGACTAACCATCCCGCAGAGGTTGCTCCCGCTCTTGCTGGCATCTGCAGCGCCGCTGGTTACCCCATCTCAGTTTCCTCTTCCGCTGCGGCCACATCTGCTCCTGCATCCTCTGCCAGCTCTGCCGCCGCCTCGGTCGCCAGCTCTGCTGTCTCCTCCGCTGCCTCTGTTGCCAGCTCTGCCGCCAGCGCCGCCGCCTCCGCGACCGGCGGTTCCAGCACCAGCCCCGGCTCTGCCCAGAGCACTGGTGGCGCTGCTGCCAACGCTGCCGGTCTTGGTGCCGTTATGCTCGGTGTCTTCGTTGCTGCTTTGTAAGCGGCGATGAATGACACGAGGGAACGAGACGAGCAAAGCACCGAGGATTTCCATGGCACAATGCCTGGCCCGTGCTATTGTCCGAAGTTCTGCTGTACATATCTACATACTTGACAGGACGAAAATACTATTTTAATACCTATCTTGACTTGGTTCGATGATTTGTTTCTTGAAGTGAAATTGTTGTATCTGCGAAGTTTGCCGTACTGTGATCATGCTGCGTCTAGAGCGGCAACCCACTTTGCCGACCACGCCGTGAACTCATCTTCTGTGTCTGTCCAGCTCTTCTTCACCAGTGCCACTGCACTCTTCGCCTCGTCACAGACCTTGTTTAGTTCCGTTTCTGCCTCTTCGTGATCCAGCTCGTAGAACGTCGACGCAAGGTCATCGACCGTGTCCGGGATGAGCTTCAAGATGTGCATTAGCCGGTCCAACTTCTGGGCAGGCGTCTCGCTCGCAGTAATCCCATTCGTCCCTTCCGCCGTAGCAGGACTCGAGCTGGGAGCTGGCGCAGGGAATGTCTTCAGTCTCCTCTTCCCCAGCGCCTGATACATGATACCCACCATCTTGAGCTTCTTCACACTGCGCTCCAATAACACCTTGAGCTCCTTGTCATCCTTGCCTAGCTTGTTCCTCGCACCAAAGAAATCATCCTCGACACCGAACTCATCCTCTTCGTCACCACTGCCCTCTGCTTTGTCCTCGTCGTCAGAATCCGCCACATCTTCGCCCCACTCTTGCAGTTCCTCAACAGCGTCGAGCAGCACGGCGCGCAGCTGCTGCGCCTTCTTGAGCACGAGGTCGACAACCCCGCCATTGCACAGCTTGAGTAGCTCGTCGCATACGTCCCACACGACGCCTGTTGAGCTGAGCACGTCTTGCTTCTCCTGCTCGGACGGCCCTTTGTTTTTCCCGTTCAGGTTTTTGCGCGCCTCTGCCATGGTGAGCACGAGGCTGAGCACGTCGCCCCATGCGATGACCAGCCGCTTGACCTGCACGCGCAACTCGACGCGCATGATGTTCCCCAACTCATCGCATGCGCCAGAGGGAGGTGTGTAGGACGCGGCGGCCACCATACCGGACAGTGCGCCGGACGATACATCACCGATCTTGGCGATTAAAGCGCTCGGTGTGAGGGGCGGCGTGAGCAGGAGCAGGGAGAGGGTTGTTGTGTGCGATTTGAGGAGGGTGGTGGCGGCGTGGATGGCTGTGAGGGGTCCATTGGGTAGGTCTGGCGCATCGGTGGTTGCTGTAGAACCGGCAGGTGTGAGGGACGTTTGGAAGTGTGCGAGGAGGGTCTGAGTTGTTTGCGCGAGGGAAATCAATTTCTGTATATCTTTTGGTGGCGGCATGTCTGCAGCTGTGAAGGCCTGTGAATGAATCTGGCCAACAGGTCGAGAAATGAGCAAGACAGCGTCGAACCTCTGCAAAAAAAAGCTGTCGATGGTTTTGGTGGGGGGCTGCGACTCGAAAAGCTTATCGATTGCTGACCAGCATCGTTTGAGACATACCTATACAGTATATGCATCGATCAGCGCTTGATTCATACTGATTTTGCTACTGGACGCTGCTCATCAACTGCTGGTATCCGAATAAATAGATGCCGGCGTGACTGTCCCGTCTTATCAAAATGGCAATGCTTGTTAGACGCTTCAGACTGACGAGCACAGTTCAAGCATCTTGCTCTCGACTACAGAAGCAAGACGCCTGAGCTACACGAGATATCCATGTTTGTAGTTGGTAAGCTGGCTAGAGGCCTGCATCAGTCTCCTGTTGCCTGCAAAGTCAGCACATTGCCTAGCAGCAGGCGCAGAGTGAGTCCAGAAGACAAGCCTCCTTCGAGGCAGTGCCTCGACCACAGATTGTTCAAGCTCAACATGCATCAAGTTCAGG
This sequence comes from Lizonia empirigonia, assembly GCA_009982855.1. Classification (NCBI taxonomy): domain Eukaryota; kingdom Fungi; phylum Ascomycota; class Dothideomycetes; family Pseudoperisporiaceae; genus Lizonia; species Lizonia empirigonia. Next base: position 318,721 of record JAADKA010000033.1, on the reverse strand, counting down.
GTCAGGGTCTGGCTGGAACTCAACTGGAAGTAACATGTTTAAGGAGATAGATAGATACATGCAGAGAACAAGACTTGGATTCAAATGTGAGCTGCCGGAGATAAATGCTGCGCAACGTTAGGGAGTCCCAGATCTGGCCTTCTCACAATGCAGAGTCGACCAATTGCCCGACGAAATGCTCAGTGTGGCAGACTGTGAAAGGCCAGTGCATTCACAGGGGTGGAAGATGCAGCGCGGCAGTGTTGCAGGGGCAGTGGTGTGTCTTCCTGTAATAAACCACAGGGCTGGGAGAGGAATGCATTGTCGATCGCGCAAACGGAGCGGGAACGCCCCGAGCGAGGGGCTCCTTCCGAAGTGAGTCAAGGTCACGTGGATCGGGCGCTCTCATGACGCACATGCGACACCCTTTGATCTCCTGTCGCGGTCGCTCAGCCTTCGACTTTCACCACACCAACAGTCGCTAAAGCCCACAACGGGCTTTCAGGAACCGCAAATCGCGTGCAGCAAACACGCTCGCACTCTCTATTCCTAGCAGGATTCCCTGCCCGAGCAACCGCGTTCACCCTGCATCAGCAGCTGTGCCAACGCGGTCAACTGAACAACGGCGCGTAAAAGCCAGCAAACGCACAGCAGTCAAGAGCTTGGAATGGATCATCTTCGCACCAGAGTCATGGCTTTTTCGTGGTATTCCAATCTCCCCAAGACTGAGAAGCTCGGTGACATCATTCTTGTCAGCGGTCGCCACGGAGTTTGCTGAACGCGCCATCTGAGACGCGAAGTATTCCTATACACACAACCGTCGCAGCAGTACGCAAGCGGCCTGCGATACCCCAAACTTGCGACATTAAGGTTGCACTTGCGATAGTTTTCTTGACACAGGTGCGCCTTCAGAGCGAACCAGCCAGGGAACAAAGCGATTCTACCTTCGATCTCGGCAACAACGCACGCGCTATTCACGCGATTGCTACAATCAGGGGAATTTTATCCAGCGTTTCCTCGATCAACGGGCCTTCTGGACGACGAAGTGTTCTATCACGGTGATTAAGCGCAAGCTTTTGATTGTCAACCTTAGACTGGCCTCAAGCGTTCCAGACGACACGTTTAGGGACTTTCCGCAACAAGATGTCTCCGTCCACCTCGCGCGTCCGAAGCGAAGTTTCGGCGACCGCCATTTTTACTCCGCGTGAAATGAAGCAGTATCGACGATGGCAAAATCTCCACACTACCTTGAACCCGAGCGAGCAAGGCTTCATCCCAACTGCAGATGAGTACGAAGATTTTCAACAATGGCTTAAGAAACAAGATTCTGGCTATTTCTCCGACATATTCGAGGACGTGGCTGAACACGTCAAGCCGTCCACCGCAGACAACCCGCCAATGGCCATCTTGTGTCGACATACCATGCATCCTATTACTGCTGGCCAACTAAGAAGGCGATGTCCTGTGTGTACAGTTGACATGTACATCAGCTACACACGAGCGCTAGAAAAGGCGCTCAGAGATGCCGGGGGCCGTGCACCATCGTGCTGCATGACGGCATCACCTTACCAGGAGAGCTTGTACGATGCCTTTGTCGCAGGCAAGCTTCAGGCTTTGCATTGTTTGGCGGAGCTTGAGCAGCTGGCCGAAGAAGAAACCGAATGGTCCGCACATCATTCAGAATGGAAAAACGAAGAAGTTCGCACAGCAGGCCGAGCCCTTGATCTGTACTGGTCCGAAGCCGGCGCGCCTACAAAACCGCAGCCACAACAATCCAAAAAATCCAAAACCGTCAACTTTGCACCAGATACCGAATTCGATCTGCGTCGGCCCCTTGAATACTACAGACGAAGATCACCGCGCTACGAACCTGGCAGATACGCTATGTCATCGCAAGATGAGGAAGACGACATGATATCAGAAGATTCAGAAGATTACTCGCGTGCCCCCGTGTTACTTTCAGGAGGATCAGACGAGTCAAACATCAACAACATGGTGACCTTCTACGACTTTACACAAACATGCGGAATATTGACCGATGCGATCCGAAGCGCCGAGGCCGTGATTCGTAAATCAGAGCATGCAACGGACGAGAAGGAAGAGACACCGATGCCTGAAATGCTGGACGAAGAGGACGATGGCGAAGACGACTGCGACAGCGACTGGGAAAGCGTGTGCGATGAAGACGAGACCGACGGAAGCGACTACGTCTACTTTGAAGCCGAGGAAGACTGCAGCTTCGTGGTATTTGGCGACGACTGAGCTTCTCGGGGAAGACACTGGCACGACCCATACAACAACAAGAATAATAACACCAACACTACAACACTCGAGCAACACGGCCACGTAGCACGTGCTGCTCAACACCACAAGCAATGAAAACAGCCATCCCCACACATTTACGCATACGCAGGGTTCGTGGAGATGGAGAGAAGCAAGATGAATCGAGGCCCTGGCACATATTGCTCGGAAACAGAGCAGAGCCTGTTGGTATCTTTAGTCTCATGGATCATTAGAAGATGATATTTATGCAGAATCATCCTCCAAATCTGAAATGCAGCGCTGACCTTTGAAACGACGAGTCCATGTGATGCTCTGAGATGGGCGCAGTCATGCGTGAGCCAGCACGATAACCCAGAGTGCATACTTTGAAAGCACCAACACATGTAGAATCCAATCGGGTATGTCATTGCATGGATCAAAATACAAGCCCAACGCCTTGCCAGCCAGTTCCACTTCTCATGTCCTCAGTCGACGCTATCCAGACATAAACTCTACATGACGACGCAGCAAGAGTTCTGCTTCTTCGCCTGTGTATAGAACATCTTGCTCTGCGCGCTCAGTCCATCACTCTTGGCCACGAGGTTGTCAATCTTCTCTCCCCTCTCCAGCACGCTCTCAATCGTCTTGTGCAGCACAATCTTGGTCTCATCGAGCTCCTTCTGGATCTTGACAATGCTGTCTGCCTGGGCTGGGTCCTGGTACTGCGTGATGTATTGCTTGAGCTCCGGGAAACTGAGCTGGGGCGAGCCCTTGGTGAAGGTGGCGTAGGCGGTGCGGGGGTACTTTGTGACAAACTCGTCGACAATCTTGGAGAGGACGCGGTGGGCGACGATGGTGGGGTATTCGTCGTCGGTGATGACGATGCCGCACACGCCTTCTGTGCGGCCGTAGGCGTGGAATGTGTACTCTGTGCGCACGTCAGCTTCTGGGCTTGCGCGGGCTGCCAGGGAGCGGAAAGGCGCACCCTTCTCCTCGACATCCTGTCTCTGTCCCGGCCTTGTTCGCTGGGCGACTTCGCCGGCGAAGAAAGTCAACTGCAGCCTGTCAGTCCTGGAAGCCCGTAGTTGGCAGCATCGTCTCTCGGCGCATGGCGTATGACGGGTCATGGGCTAGGCTGCGGCGACGTACGAATTCGGAGATGCTGCCTCTTGTGAAGCGGCCATAGGAGGACAGTTCTCGCTCGCAGGTCAACTCGACGGCAGGCTTTGCCTCGTTGTTGAAGATCTGTAGGCCTTGGTCAGACACTCGAGTCGCAAGCGGCGGTGAGGGGCGCCTACTCCAATGTACACGACCTTCATGTTGGCGGGTGGCAGAGTCAGAGTGGGAAGTGGGTGGGTGCCGGACAGGAGAAGCGTTCGGAGGCGTGAATGCGGTTGCTGCAAGCCTGGGCTGCCTGGGAGTAGCCGTGGATGCTCGGCACGCTCGTGCTCATGCGCTGATGAGATGCGCTGTCCCACTCGAGCCCGCGCTAGTGTGGGAGTGGGGCAGGTGGACGCGGCGACGCAGGCACCGTCATCGATGGGAAACTCTACTGAGCAGCGACCAACCTTGGAACTTCAACTCGCACAGACCTGTGTGAACAACCACACCGACGTCGACAGTCGCTGACTAACCGCCGGGATAGACCTCGTCCTCTGTCTGCAATGTCTGCCTCAATGGACGCAGCACAGGCACAATGGCTGGAACAGCTGGCCGCTATGCGCAAAGCCATTGCGGAGCTGAACCTGCCCGCTGATGCTGAGAAAGCGCCAGCATACGGGCATGACCTGGACTTTGACGACGACGACTTCTCGGGAACCGCAAGTGGAGAAGACATCTGGGACATCATCAGCGACGAGTACGAAGACGAGTACAGCAGCGACCACCTCGAACAGTTTCAGGATGCCTCAAGTGGAAGCAGTGCCTACGACCAGCGATGGCTCACGAAAAAGTGCGAGGGTGTCGCCCAAAGAAGCTCTGGTCTAGACGCAGCAGCCCTGAAAGACCAGATTTTGGCAATCCTGAGCAGCGACAGCAACAACGAGGAGCTGCAAATGATGCTGGCAGACATCGTCGGTTACGAAGAGCTGGACCTGGTCGCCGACCTCATCTCTCATCGAAGGGATATTACCCGCTCGTTGCTTGAGCCGACTCCAGGCGAACACAACGGCATCTCTGGTCGTCTAATGACTCGAGCCGAGCGCGAAGAAGCACTGCGCAGGCAAGACTATGAGCATAAGAATGCCACGCTATCAGCTTCAGTGGACCGTACTGGGCCTCAATACCCGCACGTCTACCAAACTTACTCGGCTGGCAACAAGCTCTCCGCATACGGCAAGAAATACGCACTTCCCACAAATCACAAGCACCATGATGACAACCTCTACGAAGAGTACGAGATCCCGGCAATGCCGGTGGGAACCATTGGAGCAGGTCGAAGGCTCGTTGAGATCAGCGAGCTTGATGGTCTCTGCCAACGTACGTTCAAGGGCTACAAAGCCCTCAACCGCATGCAAAGCTTGGTGTATCCTGTAGCGTACAAGACAAGTGAGAACATGCTCATCTGCGCGCCTACCGGTGCTGGTAAAACAGACGCAGCGATGCTTACCATCCTCAATACCATCGGAAAGAACATCATACCCAACCCAATTGAGGAGCCCGAAGCCACCGACTTTACAGTCATGATGGAGGACTTCAAGATCATCTACGTGGCGCCCATGAAGGCGCTTGCTGCCGAAGTTACTGAGAAATTGGGAAAGCGTCTGGCTTGGCTGGGTGTCAAGGCACGCGAGTTGACCGGTGACATGCACCTTACCAAGGCTGAAATCCTAGACACACAAATTATAGTCACAACCCCAGAGAAGTGGGATGTTGTGACAAGAAAGAGCACAGGAGACACTGAGCTCGTTCAGAAAGTGCGCTTGCTCATCATTGATGAGGTCCACATGCTGCACGATGAGCGTGGTGCTGTACTGGAAAGTTTGGTGGCTAGAACACAACGACAAGTGGAGAGTACACAGTCTCTTATTCGCATTGTGGGACTCTCCGCTACACTTCCCAACTACGTTGATGTCGCCGACTTCCTCCGTGTGAACAAGATGGCCGGATTGTTCTACTTCGATGCATCGTTCCGGCCTGTGCCTCTGGAACAACATTTTATTGGTGCAAAAGGTAAGCCGGGTACCATGAAGTCTCGCGAAAATTTGGAACAGATCGCCTTCGACAAGGTCAAGCAGATGCTGGAGCGAGGACATCAGATCATGGTATTCGTACATTCTAGGAAGGACACTGTGAAGACCGCCCGTCGGCTCTTTGACCAAGCCGTGGACGACCAATGCAGCGACTTGTTCGACCCGACAGATCACCCCAGGTACGATGCCGCTGTGCGTGACATGAAGCAGTCAAAGGGTCGAGAACTGCGAGAGCTGCTCAGCAAGGGTATGGGTACCCACCACGCTGGAATGCCTCGCTCAGACCGAAATCTTGTTGAGCGATTGTTTGCCGAGGGTGTAATCAAGGTTCTTTGCTGTACAGCAACCCTAGCCTGGGGTGTCAACTTGCCAGCCGCTGCAGTTCTGATCAAGGGTACCCAAGTGTACAACGCACAGGAGGGTAAGTTTACAGATCTCGGCATCCTAGACGTGCTGCAAATTTTCGGTCGTGCCGGTCGTCCTCAATTTCAGGACACTGGTATTGGTTTCATCTGCACGACACACGATCGACTTGACCACTACATGCGAGCTATTACAGAGCAGCAGCCTATCGAGTCAAGATTTTCCTCCAAACTTGTCGACAATCTCAACGCCGAAATATCACTTGGTACAGTAACCACAGTATCGGAGGCCGTGCAATGGCTCGGATATTCATACCTTTTTGTGAGGATGCAGAAGAGTCCCTTGCTTTATGGTATAGAATGGGCTGAAATCAGGGATGATCCACAACTGGTGGGTAGGAGGCGCAAGCTCATTATCGATGCTGCACGAGTCCTGCAGAAGAGCCAAATGATCATCTTCAACGAAACAACCGAAGACCTCCGCGCCAAGGACGTGGGACGCATTGCTAGTCAGTTCTATGTGCAGCAGTCCAGTATCGAGATCTTCAACACTATGATGCGTCCTCGAAGCACAGATGCTGACGCTCTGGCCATGGTCAGTATGAGCGGCGAATTTGACCAGGTTCAGTCTCGCGAGACAGAGGAAAAAGAGTTATCAGCCCTCAAAGAAGAGGGTTATGTCATTACCGAAGTCAAAGGTGGCTATGCAACAGCTCATGGCAAGACAAACTACCTCTTGCAGGCTCACATCTCGAGAGCTCGATTGGAGGACTTCACTCTTGTCTCGGACACCAACTACATCAAACAGAATGCTTCTCGTATTGCCAGAGCCTTGTTTATGATAGCTCTTAATAGGCGCTGGGGATACCAATGCCTGGTTCTGCTGAGCCTCTGTCAGTCTATTGAACACCAGGTGTGGTCTATCGAGCATCCACTCCATCAGTTCGACCTTCCGCAACCGGTGTTGCGAGCGCTCGACCAGAGATACACGTCCATTGAGGCATTGCGTGACATGGACGCACGAGAGATCGGTGACTTAGTTCACAATACAAAGATGGGCGGGGTCATATCTAAGCTGTTGGATAACTTCCCAACGCTTAGTATCGAATCTGAAATTGCGCCTCTCAATCGCGACGTCCTTCGCATTCGTCTGTGGCTGACGCCAGAGTTCAGGTGGAATGACCGCCACCACGGAACATCCGAGTCTTTTTGGATCTGGGTGGAGAACTCGGAAACTTCTGAGATCTATCACTACGAGTTCTTTATCTTGTCTCGTAAGAAAGTTTACGATGATCACGAACTGAACTTCACGATCCCGCTTACAGATCCATTGCCGACACAAATTTACGTACGCGCTGTCTCTGATCGATGGTTGGGTGCGGAGACTGTACACCCAATTTCTTTCCAGCATCTCATTCGGCCAGACACTGAGAGTGTTTACACCGACTTGCTCGATCTGCAGCCTCTGCCTGTTGCAGCCCTCAAGAATCCACTCTTGGAAGAGCTATATGCACAACGCTTCCAATACTTCAACCCCATGCAAACCCAGATTTTCCACTGTTTGTATCATACACCAGCGAACGTGCTGCTTGGTTCACCCACAGGTAGTGGCAAGACTGTCGCAGCCGAGCTTGCAATGTGGTGGGCTTTCAGGGAGAAGCCAGGTTCAAAAGTCGTCTACATCGCACCCATGAAGGCACTTGTTCGAGAGAGAGTTCATGACTGGGGCAAGCGCCTTGCCGGGCCGATGGGTCTCAAGCTTGTTGAGTTGACTGGTGACAACACGCCGGATACCCGCACGATCCGCGACGCAGATATTATCATCACAACACCTGAGAAGTGGGACGGTATTAGTCGTAGTTGGCAGACTCGTGGCTATGTCCGTCAAGTCAGTCTGGTCATCATCGACGAGATCCACTTGCTCGGCGGTGACCGTGGACCGATTCTCGAGATCATTGTTTCCCGTATGAACTACATCGCCTCACAAAAGGAAGGTGGCTCTATCCGTCTCCTAGGGATGTCCACTGCCTGTGCAAATGCTTCGGATCTTGGAAACTGGCTTGGTGTGAAGGAAGGCCTCTTCAACTTCCGTCACTCGGTTCGTCCTGTGCCACTGGAGATCTTCATTGATGGCTTCCCAGAACAACGAGGTTTCTGTGCGCTCATGCAGTCTATGAACCGACCTACATTCCTTGCTATCAAGCAACACTCTCCAGAAAAGCCCGTCATCGTTTTCGTGGCATCACGTCGCCAGACGCGCCTAACAGCTCGCGACTTGATCAATTTTTGTGGCATGGAAGACAACCCCAGGCGCTTTCTTCGTATGTCCGAAGATGACCTGGCTCTCAATCTTGAGCGAGTCAAGGACGATGCTCTGCGGGAGGCTTTGAGCTTTGGTATTGGCCTCCACCACGCTGGTCTGGTCGAGACTGATCGCTCGCTGTCGGAGGAACTCTTCGCCAATAACAAAATTCAGATTCTTGTCGCTACCAGTACCCTAGCTTGGGGTGTCAACCTGCCAGCTCATTTGGTAGTCGTAAAGGGCACACAGTTCTTCGACGCCAAGTCAGAAGGCTACAAAGACATGGATCTGACTGATGTGCTGCAAATGCTAGGTCGTGCTGGACGTCCGCAGTTTGACTCTTCAGGTATCGCACGTATCTTTACGCAGGATGCCAAGAAGGAGTTCTACAAGCATTTTCTGCACACTGGTTTCCCAGTCGAGTCTTCCCTGCACAATGTCCTGGACAACCATTTGGGTGCTGAAATCTCGGCTGGCACCATCGGCACGAAGCAAGACGCTCTGGACTATCTGACTTGGACCTTTTTCTTCCGCCGTCTACATAAGAATCCATCTTTCTACGGCCTCGAGATTTCCGCCGAAGAACACAACACCATCGCTGCCCAGACCATGGCCAACGAATACATGGTAAACCTCGTCGAGACCTCACTCAAAGAACTGCACGATTCATCTTGCGCTGCTGTTGAACCCACAGGCGAGGTCGACTCCACACCGCTTGGTAAAATCATGTCCTACTACTACCTTTCCCACAAGACAATCCGTTACCTCGTTGCTCACGCAAAGAGGGATGCTACTTTCCTCGATGCATTGACATGGATCTCGCATGCAACCGAATACGACGAGCTTCCTGTCCGACACAACGAAGACCTCATCAACGCCGAACTCTCTAAAGCCTTACCGCTGAGCGCGGATCACTTCGGCCTTCCTATGTGGGATCCACACGTGAAGTCGTTCCTGCTTTTGCAAGCGCACTTCTCACGCATTGACCTGCCCATCAGTGATTATGTGGGTGATTTGAACTCAGTGCTCGACCAGTCGATCCGTATTGTACAAGCCAGCATCGACGTCTTGACTGAACTGGGCTACGTGTCGAGTTGCACACAAATGATCACGTTGTTGCAATGCATCAAGAGCGCGCGCTGGCCTGAGGACGGTCCGCTCTCGATCTTGCCCAACGTCGACCCCGAGGACGAGAAGAAGCGTCTTGAGCACCCGCGCGCCTCGCCAACATCACTGCAGGAAGCCTCTACCTCGTCACCCGCCAATCTCGACAAGGCCCTGCGCTTCGCCGGCGTCGCTCCGCCCATGATCAAACGCAACATGGAGCCCATCTCACGCCTCCCCATCCTGCATCTGTCGTTGGGCACATACAATGCCGTCTCCTTGTCGTTGAACATGACGCGCCAAAACCCCGCCCGCATCCAGAATGGCGGTGTGCGTATCTACGCACCTCGATACCCGAAGCCTCAAACAGAGGGCTTCTTCCTCGTCCTTTCGTACTCGAGCACAGACGAAATCATCGCACTGAAGCGGGTGAATTGGGTGGATCCGGCGAGGTCGGGGCCTGGTGGCAGAGGCCGAGGTCGTGGTGGACGTGCAGGGCAGAAGCAGACGGCAGACGGCAGCGGAACGGGCGTGGGAGGTGCCAAGTTACACGCTTCCGCCAAGGTTTCTTTGCCGCCCGAGGCTCAGGGCAGAAAGGTCGACGTCTGCATGTACAGTGACGCCTACATTGGAATGAAGTGGAGTGTCGAGGGCGTAGAGATACCCATGGCGCCTCTTGTGGAGGACGGAGGGAAGAAGAAGGAGGGCGGTGCTGGGGTGTGGGACAACGATCACTTGTAGTCGTGCATCTAATTGCGAAGGATGTTGAGATGTGCCGTATTGTATAGGTTGTAGAGTAGGAGCTGGGTGTGGCCTGTTCTGCGACTGCATTCTTTCCATCCTTTCCATCCTACCCTTTCCGTACCCAGCCTTGCCTAGCAGACCAGGAGGAATCCATGTGAGTTATCACACAAACCAATCCGCGACCCCATCCCAGACCTTACCCCCCCACTCGTCATTGTCAGTCCTGGTTGGCTCCTTCCCTATCTGCTTGACACTTGTGGCTTCCTGCAGCGTTGGCCATTCCCCTATACAGCTACCCAACCTCTCACGCGCCCACTCCATATCCGATTTTCCCCCTTGCACGGGAGACTCAGCCTGGGAACGAAACTCTCCCTACTCAATTTCGCTCTCGGCGTCAGAGACTCTGGCTTGGTAGGCTAGCACACATGGCGTCTGCGGAGGCGACGGCAGAAATGTGGCAGGCGAGACTACCACCGAATCAGAATTCAACATTTGTACCGAAGTATTTGACACTGTCCACGAGGAGGGCAGGAAGCCAGGTCTTCGGGATCCTAAGCGTGGTGAGACCGCAATCCATTCGTCATCATCCGAGTCAGCACACGGGAAGTCCCCGTCATACATAGCGAAGTCCTCGAAAACGGAGCTGGTACCTTCTGGTGAGTGAGAGATGAGGACAACGTCACTGTCGGAAGAGCTGTCTTCGAGGTCGTTTTGAAGGTCCGGTAGGTTGTCAGACGTTGAAGACATGTCGCTCACTGCATCAGGGTCCGCTACAAGTGGACCACCTTTGTAGCCCTGCGTGACTTCGTGTGGCGACATGGAGCGCGAGGCATCGACAGTAGTGCTGACGATGCGAGCATCAAAGTTCAACTGTAAGTGCTTGGAGCTGGAGCACCAGCAGTCGTCAGCGTGGCCCAGGTCTAGGAAATCCTGTAGCTCTTTCTGCATCGCTGGAGATGGCGGGCTGAAGGCAAGTTTCCTCCTTAGGCTACTCGGTACGGCGGCTGTGTCTTTGAAGAGATCTTTGGACACGTCCGTGGGCGTCCACGGTTGTGGTGGATATACAAACGGGTACGGAGAGGTAACAGGTGCAGTAGTCAGGGTGGAAGGCGACGTGTGGAAGACGGTGATGCCTTCGGAGAATTCCTGCCAACCCCAAGGTGATCTTTTCGGAGCAGGCGGACGTGATGGACGAGCTGTCGATGACTGCCCCATGACAGGCGCTGCTGTCGTTTCGACCGATTCGGTAAAAGACCTGGAATTAATTGGTTGTGCGACTGGCGTTGATACCGGAGAAGAAATTTCCGTTGGAGAGGTCGGCGTCGCAGTTGGCGTTCTTGTCGCTGGCGGCACAACCAAAGCAGGCGAAATTGTAGGGACCGGCGCACGGGGAGGTGTGGAGGAAGGGGCTCCAAACGCAGGGAAGCGTTCGTAAGTAGTTGCTGTGTCGGTAGGCAACGGTTGGGTCGTTGGCACCGCCTGATGCGTCATAACCGCATTGCTTGAGGTGGGTGTGGTGCTCTTACTCAGTACAAGAGCGCGGTACGCTGCCGCCGCCGCTGCAGATTGAGCTGAGGTCGAAGATGAAGTGGAAGCAGGGGACTTAGCACTATCGTCGGGCCTATTATGAGGCAATGGTCGAAATGCTGGAGTTGCCGGCGGCCAGTATCCTAAGCAGTCGTCTGGGGTGGTAAGGTCCCGCAGAAAAGCGGGCAGGGGGAATCGAGGATAGCGTCTCCGAACGTTCGGCAAGCTGTTGATCCGAGAGTCCTGGGTTAATATTGGCGGAGGTAGACAGAGCTGGGGTTGTAGGGAAAGGGTCCTTGGACCATTGTCTGGCGTTGAGATTGGTAGCGAGTCTGGACGAAACTGCGGGGCCCAGTGATGCCTGACAGTGTTTACACAAGACGCAGGGTCTGCGCTCGGTGTGCTGAGCTGCAGTTCGTGCTGCGGTCTTTGCTTTGGTTCTGTTGGGTCATCACCATCTAAACGCAGCGCAGCCACCCGATGGCAAAGCTCATCTAGACTGTCTGCATGGGGCTTCTCGCACGTTTTCTTCAATGCATGCTTAAGTCTTTGTTGCTTGCCCCCTCGCTTGCCACGTCGTTTTGTGCCAGGCCTTGCAGTTGGAACAAAGTCGAAGGCCCACTTGGCTTCTGGGGATGGTGCGAGCCCAGCTAAGATGCTGAAGCGGTTCGCTACACATGTTTAGCGCGATAGGACGGAAGGTTACTAAGACGCCGGCTTACGTGTAGGCGCAAACTCGTTCTGATGCAGGCAAGCTGTCTGGTGGGTATCCGGCGGACTGCCTAATTGGCACTCAAAGCAGCGATTGTCTTTGCACGTTGGGGCAGGAGACGGCCGTGGAATGGGCAGCCCGTTGTTGCAGGAAGTCGATGGATGTCTCAAGACCATAATCAAGTGCGCAGGAGTAGGGAATGTGTATTAGGAGCAGTAGGGAAGGGAGAGATGTCGTTGTAGCTCTACGGTAGATAATTGAACGCGGGTGACGAGGGCGAGAAGCAGACATGCTCCGAGACAGTAAACATGGCGTTATCGCCGCCACGTGGTGATAGGTCAGTTCCGACATTGAGAAGGAGTCGACGGAGGGGTAGGATGGGTGGAGGAAGGTACAGGTAACGTGTTTTACCACTCCTCGGCCAGCCCTACCAGAACCTGTGCAACTCAGGGTACAATTGCTCAACAACCACATATGCAAATTGTCTGAAGATTTGACAAGTAATAGACTAGATTGATCTGCATTGAGTCCTATTGTGTCCCTGTACGTGACACTTGCTGCATGTTGGTGGTGCTCTCCTTCGTACAGGACCAGGCTCAGCTTGGTGACCCTGTTCGACACCTCTCTCAGCCTCTGCGACTAGCGCCTGACCCTCATGAGCCTGCAAAGCACCTCCACGAGCTGTATATTGTCTGCGCTGTTGACGCTTACGTTTCTGGCGTTGGTTTGAGGCACGTAGCTTCTGATTTTCCTGAACAAGCATGGTCGCTGACTGCATAGCAAGCTGACAACCCTTGACGAGCTGGCTGATTGCCTGACTAGTAGGGTTCTGAGACTGGCAACGGAGTAGGTCCTTGATAAGTCGAGCCTGCTGCTGCAGCTGGTCGGTTGTACGTGGAGTCTCAGCAGTCCAGGGCTCTCCTGAAGCAGCAGTTGTCCCTAGTGGAGACGGAGTTCTGACAACAGTAAGGTTGCTCAAGACTCGTTCAGGACAGTATGGGATAAGCCCTGTCGCTTAAAAACCTGCCTTAATATTGCGTTCAGACAGGCTTGTCAGCCGAACTCTCTTATATATCCATAGGAACTCAAGCTTGTCGATATGGAAGACTCCTAGCCGGGCAAGCTCAGACACCTCATGTCCGTATATCACCTTAAGAGGAGAGTAACAGCCGACATTAAGAGGCTGCAGGAGATGAGAGGTATGAGGAGGCATACAGAGGGTGATAATCTTGTTGTCCTTGCAGAATTGATCAAACTCTGGTGTAGCGTGGCTCTCGTGGCCGTCAAGGATGAGCAGTCTGTACGATCCTCTGGTGTGAGACTCTGTATGTCTGTTGAAGTGCTTTATCCACTCAAGGCCAAGCTCGTTGGTTGTCCATCCATTGTCACTAACACCAATAACCCAGTCAGGTGGGATATCCTTATACCAGCTGGCCTGGTGGAGTTTTCCTTTTAGGATCACAAAGGGTGGAAGACGCCAGCCAGACGCGTTGATACACTCAATTGCTGTCACCCACTCTCGATCACCTGGATCAACAGTAGTTGCTCGACCAACAGTGTCAGAGCTAGTGACAACCTTTGACGTTGATGCGACACCCATCATGAAGCCTGTCTCATCAAAGTTGTACACATCCTCCTCAGGAATTCCGTAAGTCGTGCGTGTGTCCTGTACAAGCTTGAACCAAGCTCTAATTGAGACAGGATCCTCACACAGAGCCCTCTGAGAATGTAATTTCCTGTTCTATTTTGTCTGAAGCTCTGCCTGGTTCTTGATCCACCGCGACACCCAGTTCTTGCCAACAGGAGGAGGAGGATTTTGGCCGCGGGCAAAGAGTAAACTGTCTGCCATTCGTCGTGCGTCGATGATATGAGGAGGAAATCCACGGCGATCTAGGTCAAGGATCCACTCAATAAGAGACTGCTCCTCGATAGAGGAGAGCTTGCGCTTTGTTTGGTTGAAGGCTTGAATAGTAGGGACGCGTTGAAGGCGGCGTCTAAGCGTGGTTCTAGGAATATTATACAAGGAGGCAGCCCTACTTTGGCTACCTATACGTTGGTTCTGAATTGATTGAGCTGCAAGTAGAGTTCTAGCACCTCTTTGAGACGGATAGAGGGCGTTGGCGTTGAGCCATGGTTGATGAGATGAGACGCGCTGCACGCGTTCTGCTGGGGCTGGCCGAGGAGTGGTTCGGGCCGAAGAGTGGTAAAACACGTTAACGTGTTTTATCGGTAAGCTGGCCATATCACCATCCTGGCCACCCCACCAAGGCGCGTGCAGCTCAGCGCGCGATAGCTCAACAACCACAAATTCAGATTGTCTAAAATCTTAACAGAGGATAGACTAAGTCTGTCTACATTGAGTCCTATTATGGCCTTGTACATGGCATTTGCTGCACGTTGGTGGTGCTCTTCTGCGCACCTGCGGGGCCTCTGCTTCATCACCTTGTTGGACACCTATTTGAGCTTGTATAACCAGCGCCTGACCTTCCTGGCTTTGTAACACCCCTCCACGTGCTATATACTGTCGTTGTACTTGACGCTTTTGTCGCTGGCGGTCGTTAGCAGCCCGTAGCTTTGAGTTCTCCTTAGCTAGGATTGTCGCTGAGTTCATTGCAAGCTGACAGCCTTTGACAAGCTGAGCAATTGCTTGACTTGTAGGACTCTGAGATTGGCGCTGCAGGAGTCGTTGTACGAGAAGGGCATGCTGCTCAAGCTGACTAGTTGTACGTGGAGTTTCTGCAGTCCAAGGGCCTAATCTATCACCTGCTGTTCCTGGTGGAGACGGCGTTCTGACGACAGTAAGGTTGGATAGGACTCGATCTGGACAAGCTGGGATGAGCCCTGTCACCTCAAAGCCAGCCTTGATATTGCGCTCTGACAGAACTGTCGGCCTGATCTTCTGGTATATCCATAGAAAGTCAAGCTTGTCAACGTGGAAGACGCCATGGCGCGCAAGATCAGACACCTCATGTCCATATACTACTTTGAGAGGAGAGTAGCAGCCAACATCAAGAGGCTGGAGGATGTGTGAGGTGTGGGGAGGCATGCACAGGGTGATAATCTTGTTATCCTTGCAGAATTGATCAAACTCTGGTGTAGCGTGGCTGCTATGCCCATCAAGGATGAGCAGTCTATACGCGCCTGCTGCGCGCGACTCTGTGTGCCTGTGGAAGTGCTTTACCCACTCAAGGCCAATAGTGTCATCTGTCCATCCATTATGGCTGAGGGCGATAGCCCAGTCTGGTGGAAGGTCCTTATACCAGCTAGCTTGGTGGAGCTTGCCAGCCAAGATCATGAAGGGTGGAAGACACCAGCCAGACGCGTTGATACACTCGATCGCTGTTGCCCACTCTCTATTGCCTGGCTGTACGACAGTCGCTCGACCAATCGTGTCAGCGCTCGTGACAACCTTTGACGTTGCAGCCACTCCCATCATGAATCCGGTCTCATCAAAGTTGTATGTATCCTCGTAGGAGACTCCCCAGGTCTGGCGCGTGTCCTCTACAAGCTTAAACCACGCGCTAATCTTAACAGGATCTTCACATTTTGCGCGCTGCAAGGCCTATTCGGCCTTCTCTTGATGGCCTTGGAGGCCGTTGGCGTGGTGTCATGGTGGATGGTATGAGGTGCGCTGCACGCGCCTTGGTGGGGTGGCCAGGATGGTGGTGTGGCCAGCTTACCGATAAAACACGTTAGGGACATTGGGGCTGACTAAGAATGCGCCACAGCGTGCAGGCTCGCGTGGCTGGTGTGGTGAGCGTCGCGCTGACTAAGATGCGCCATGATCAAATTCCCCACATGTCTCCCAAACTGCACTCGCCATCTCTCGCACGCACCCCACCGCTGGAACGCCCACCCGCCGCCCACGCTGCCCACGACTCGCACGGCGCTCCAGGATAATTGGCAAGCCCATCGATCCGCAATTATCTTGGAGTCGCTATTTCCCGACGCCCCTCGACCCCGTCCCCGCCGCCCGTCATGGCGCCCATCTCTGCCGATGCCGCTCGCCCAGTGCAGAAGCAGCAGGCGCGCCGCCCGCTGTCGCGCATCGTGCCTGCCATCCCCCACCGCCTGTCGCGGCCCGTGCCTGCTGTGCCTGCTGCGAGACCCGTGACGCCTGCCGAATCGCCCAAAGGCGCCGACCGAGTGACTCAGCAGCAGCAGCAGCAGCCAGAGCCGGGCCTGCCTGCGGTGGGAGAGCAGTCGGCCGCCGCTGCGCAGCCTCCTCTGACGCCCGACTCCAGGGCCTCTGCCGAGAAGCCTGAGGCCTCTGCCGATGGTGGAGCTTCGGCGCCGGCAAGCTCGCCCGTGGAATCGCAAGACGAGCCAGAGGCAGCGCATGTCGCCGACGCTCAAGGTGAGTCTCCTGACGCCCCCACGCTTGACGGCGTCCTGGCACACATGCTGAGCCACAGTGCAGCCGCCGAGGCTGACAGCAAGCCGCTCGCCAACGGCGTGCATTTGCACCGCAAGGAGCTGCCACCCCCCTTCTACCCCTCCACCATGAGTGGCATGCACATGCCCGTCGCCGCGAACCCCGACAGCCTCTTCGACCCGGTCAACGCGAACCCCGCCCACCCTGCAACCCCACACGCGTACGAGGCCAGCGGGCATGGCCACGGACAGTCAGTCCCGCGCATCCCCCCGGGTTTTGCCCCGCCAGACTTCACCCCATCCTTCTTCCCTGGACACTCGCACCACCCCTCGGATGCCGCCGCTCCCTGGCTCTACCCACCGTACTCTGTGCCGCCCCCGCCAGAGCCCATGTACGCCACCGGAGGCGAGTTCCAGTCGCCGCCCTTCACCACGGGCCCCTCGGCCTACCCAGACCCCTTCCAGGGCCACTTCTCGCCCGAAGACGCACGCTTTACTACTAACGGCATCGCTACCTCGCACTCGCAGTCTCCCAGCAAGTCACACTTTGGCGAACCCTTGCCCACCGCTAGCCGGGCAGACGTACAGCACGCACAGCCTCAGCAGAACGGTGCTGTGTCTCGATCCGACGAGATGAGTGAATCACCCTTCGAGCTTGCCTCCTACCTCTCTACCCAGTTTGGCAACCCCGAGTTCGCCGATCTCATCTTGCAGGTCCGCTCGCCCGAGTTCCAGTACATTTCCATACCTGTGCACGGCATCGTCGTCGTTCGCAGCCCCGTCGTCGCCAATGCTGTCCGCCGCAGTATTCCTCCCGCTCTTCGGTCCAGAGACTCGCGCCGCCTCGTCGATGTGCTTACAACCAACCCTTTCGTCGCTGCTGAATCCGTCCAAGAGGCCATCAAGGTGCTCTACGGAGCGCCGCTTCTTTCCATGCAGGCATTCTTGTATGGATTCGGTCATCACACGTCGGACCTACCAGGTGCTCAGGCCACCAAGGATGCCCGCCGGCGTATGGACCAGCTTCTGAGCTACATCGCCGCTGCTAGTGTTTTGCAGATTCCTAGCATGCAAGCACGAGGCGTCGAGATTGCAAAAGCGCTGCTGCGGTGGGACACAATCGAGCAGGTCCTGCACTACGGCCTACAGGCGGCCAAATCGGCTCCGCCATCCAACGCTGACGGATCTGATGTTCGCGACCCATTTGCCGTGGAGCTGCTGAACTCGGCGGTTGACTTCATTGCGTACAACTTTCCTAGCGATTTCAATCTACACCGGATCGCTTCGGAGCTGCGAGACGATCCGCGTCTTCTCAGCCTTGGCGAGGCGCGTGCGCCCACGCACAACCCGCGTTTGAGCAAGATCCGATTCGGAGATGCGCCAGTCGACGACGAGGGACACGCAAGTCCAGTCTCGAGGACGCTGTCGAGCATTCTCCTATCCTTGCCGCTCCCTCTTCTCGACCGTTTGTTCAATCACCGGGCCACCGCCAACCAGATTGGATGGACTGGCGCCACCAAGCTACTGCACGAGGTTGTTGATGAGCGTGAGAATCGCCGCCAGAAGGCAGTTCGAGGTCAGTTGCAGCTGCATGGCACAGCCCCGGACGCTCTTCTAGACAACTTGTATGTCGAGGAGCGCGTCGACCATGTCGGCCCGTCACCACTCCACCCTTCTGGCTACATGATCTCTGCACACCGCGCCAACGGCCAGACCTGAACCGACCATTCACCTACATAGGACGTTGATCTTTCGCTGGATATACTGACATGTTCGGATCATCCCGCCAACCGTTTCCTACATTTCAACTTACATTTCAACTTGGGTCGGCTTGCTCTTTAGGGTGTATAGCATAGCGAGCGTTGGGCGTTGCGTAATGGTGTTTTGGTCATGATTATTGGCACGGTCACCCTTTTGGTGAACGAAAAGTAAGAGACGAGCGACGACGCATATTCCCCAAGATTACGACGGCATGAGGCAGGCTCGGCTTGCGTTGTATACCATCGGCATTTTCTTCAGCAGGCATAGGTACTTTGCCCTCACAGGCTGAAAAATAGCATTCTATTGTACACAATACCCACCAACATGTGCGCCTTTGACTGACATACAATTACGCAATTCGACAACCGCTGTTCACCATGTACATGTGTCAGACTGTTTCTATCGGGAACATGCACAGTCAGCGTATGTCTCCGAGAGGAATGGCGTGAAGGGTAGCTGAGTACGCCTTCTCAAATAGCAATTGTAAGCAATCGATGCTCACCACTCCAGATCACGGCAATGCGCGCGTTGACGTCGAACAAAACGCCTCCGCACATTTTCATCTTCTTTCAGCGCTAAGGGCAGTTCGAAACGATCGACTCGCACAAAACGCGCGGGAACAATCCGGCAATAACCCGGCAATAACCCGTGACGCGACGAACCACACTTTTTTGCCGGTGCACCTCGCTCTTGACAATGGCCGAACAAGCCTCAAACGGTTGAGTGGACGTGCCGCACCCTTTCGCTAAACGAGTCTTATTAATAATGATAACCATGTCCTCTGCAGGGCTCCTGTTCTCACGATTTGCTTTCCCCACAATCTCAGTCCCAGGATCTCGCTACCCAAGAAATACTTTCCACCGCCGCGCCCTGGTGGATTCCGCGTCTCTTTTACAGGTGCTTGAGTAGAGAACTCGGTGTAGCTAGTCGAGCTCACCGTAGCTAGTCGAAAACTTACCACGGAGAAAGACAAGATCGATATTGCGGATTGACCATTGCTCATGGCTGAGCACCGACACGTCCAAGAGATGGAGCACCACCGAGCGGGGACCGCCGACACAGGGTCGCTCGATCCCGTCCAAGCGGCCTACGACGAAAAGATTGCCGACGAATCAGCGCAAACAACCCCGCTGTCGAGTCAAAAATCAGATGGGAGTTTGGCCATCAGAGATGCACCCGTCGAAGCGTCGCAAGAGAAGGCGCACGTGACGCAGGACGACCGGATAGATGAAGAGGCGGCTGCACAGGGCGGCCGAGGGCTGAAGAAGGTCAAGAGCAAGCACAGCGTGAGAGATGCAGGGAGTATACCAGACGGCGGAATGTGGGCATGGCTGCAGGTCCTCGGCGGTTTCTTCCTCTTGTTCAATTCGTGGGGTATCATCAACACGTTCGGCTCCTACCAAGCGTACTACGAAACGACGCTCCTCGCCTCCTCCTCCCCGTCTTCCATCTCCTGGATTGGGTCCATCCAAGCGTTTCTCCTCCTCGAAGTCGGCGCCCTGACTGGCCCCATCTACGATGCAGGCTACTTCCGCGAACTGCTGCTCTTCGGCTCCTTTATGCTCGTCTTCGGCCAGATGATGCTGTCTCTGTGCAGTTCCTACTGGCAAGTCCTTCTCGCACAGGCCTTCTGCATCGGCATTGGTACAGGCGCACTGTTCGTACCCTCGGTCGCCATCCTGTCCACCTACTTCAGCACCAAGATCGGCATGGCCATCGGCATCGCGGCAGCCGGCAGCTCGTTCGGCGGCGTCATCTACCCCATCGTCTTCCACAATCTGCTCCCTAAGATCGGGTTCGCGTGGACGACTCGCGTCTTGGGATTCATCATCCTCGCCACCATGGTGGTGCCGTGCGTCTGCATGCGCGTGCGCGTGCTGCCCGCCAAATCCCGCTCGCTGCTCGACCTGAAGGCGTTTTGCATCCCTGCATACTCGCTGCAGGTCATTGGCTTCTTCTTCGGATTCATGGGCCTGTACATGCCCTTCTTCTACGCGCAGGTGTACGCGCTGGACAAGCATTTGACCAACGAGAATCTCGCCTTCTACCTGCTGGCCATTATGAATTCAACCAGTGTGTTTGGCAGAATCATCCCAAATGTCTTCGCGGACAGGTTGGGGCCCTTCAATGTCGTCATTCCGTGCTGCTTGATTTCTGGCCTGCTGTGCATATCCTACATGGCCGTCACCAACTCACCCAGCATTTGTGTCTTGATGGCCTTTTACGGATTTTTCTCGGGCTCCTTTGTCAGCCTGCCACCCACCATCATTGTTCGGCTGAGTCAGGACAAACGCGACAAGATTGGGACTCGACTGGGCCAGAGTTTTGCTATCATTGCTCTCGGCGTTTTGATTGGAACCCCCATCGGTGGAGCCATTCTCGATCACCGTGGTTTCGATGCCTTGTGGACGTTTGGTGGATGCATGCTGTTCGGCAGTGCAGCCATGTTGATAGCGGCTCGGGTCAGCTTTGGAGGGTTTGGACTGAAAGTCAAGGTATAATAGGCTGGCTGTGTGGGGCCGTGACACAATGCAAAGGGTCGTACGCCGTAGGTAGTAAGGCGAAGAACACATCTAACCTATACTGAAACCCCCCGATGTTAAATGCACCGCGAAGATGAGAAAAGTGTGTGCTCAATGGCACAAGAAAGCATCGTTGATGTAAACCGTACAAGCTTGAAATAATTACAGTTCAGGCAAAAGCTCCCTACATGAACCTGCAGCCATCATCAAGCCGTTGCGCCCAAAACCCATCCAATTGCCCGACCTGAGATCCCAGGAAACGCCCGTATACACATTGGTATCAGTCATCCAGTCCGTTACTTTCATTGGACGCCGTAGACGCCGTAGAAACAGCCCTGATACCCCAGACATTCCCAAGCTTCTTCTTCAAACTTCCGGGCCAGACATTCTACTCCTGGCCCTTCGTGCCCCCCATACGCTCGATATTCGACAAGAGCCTACTCTTGCCAGCGCTGCTTTGGCTCCTGCTCAACGCCGACTCGCCGGCGGCTTTGAAGCCGAAACCACCTGGTGCACGCATCCCGCTAGGCTTAGGCTTCGCCTCCCCTGATCGACTGCTAGACAGAGAAGACCCAGGACGCGATGCAGAGGAGCTGATCGAGCTACCGCCTGCCAGAAAGCCTGTGTTACGCATTGCCTGCTCAGGAGCTGGCTGCTGTCTCAGCGGCTTGCTAGTTGGCCTTGGTTCTAGAAGGGGGGCCGGTGCTGCTTGACTGCGGCGGGAATCCTCCTGTTGCATGGACTCCATTTTCTCGCCGCAAAGAACAAGCATTTGTTCTGCGGCTGCGACGAGCTCACCCTTCTCAACGCGCTCGGCTTCGAGGTCTTCGAGAAGGGTTTCCTGAGACTTACGGAGCGAGTGCAGTTCGGATTGTAGGCCAGCGACCTTGGCCTTGAGGCTTTCAATTTCAGAGCGCTGAACCTCAAGATTGTGGATATCTTCGGTTTTAGATACTGATCCTGCGGCGGCGTTCCTTGCGCATGTCTCGCAGGGGCCATTGGACTTGGGTCTGACCTCTTCGAATTTACTGAACGTGTCGTCGCGCTTGTCTTCAGCGTCCCCAATCTGGCGTTCTAGACGAGTGATCTGCAGGCGGAGTTCCTTGCAGCGTTCGTCCGCCTTCTTCTGGTAGTTGTCCTTGAGCGCTTTGATCTTCTTTTCATGCTTCGCCTTGTAGGCAGCATGGAGATCACGGGCCACCTCGTTAACTTTCTCCGCAATAGCAGACTGACACTGCATCTCCGAGTAGATTTTCTTGTCTTCGTCTTCATCGTTGTTGATAAATGTTGTCATGTCAACATTCTTGCTCTCCGCTTTGATAAGTCTTGTTTCGAGCTCGGTAGAGCGGTTCTCTGCATCTTCAGCCCGCCTCTCCGCTTCTGCTAATCGCGAAAGTAGCTGATCGCGTTCTTCATCGTTGCGTGCCAACTCAGATTGTACGTCTTGGAGAATGGTCTGTACTTCCTCACCCTTCTTCTTCCAGTCCTCCATCTGTGCTTCTGCGTACTCGCGCGCAGAGCGCTCGTCACGTACTGTCTCTTGCGCCTCACCAACCCGGCGCTCAGCGTCCGCGATCGCTCTGGACAACGATTCAACTTCTGCTTCCTTCCCTGACAGACTCGCAGTGAGGGAGGAGATCTGAGACTGAAATTGTGATTTGGCTGACTCCATTTCTCGAATAGTCACGGTCGGTAGCGATCGTGGTGTTGGCGGTGGTGGCAGTTCGAAGTCGAGAAGGTTCAACAAGGGTCTGTTCTGGCCGGGTGTAGCTGGTACATATCCCCCTTGGCCGGTGAACGCTTGCTTTGGTAGTACGAGCGAAGGTTTTGTTCTGTGGTGGATTTGCCAGACGCGTGCGAGGGCGTGCCATTTCGAGATACCCCGAAAGACTCAATCTGAGCTGTGAAATCGAGCAGTAGATTTGTAGTGTCGTTGTCTCTGTACGAGCGTCGGGGGGTAGGTGAAGGTGTGCGATCCGATCGACGAATTGTGGAGGGAGTCATGTGCGGGCGAGAGCGTGGCGTAGCCTGTAGACGCGTTAGATCGGGTTGGGTGCCAAAGCTGTTTAGATGCTTTCACTTACGTCGCCATTCTTGGTAGGGCTTTTCCTGAAGGATGCAAACTTGGTCATGTCGAGACCCGGCATCTCAGAGAAGTCGCTGAAGCGCGTATCGTCAACATCTGGCGTTGTAGCTTCTGGATTGAACTCCGTGATGTCGGCCTCCATGTTCACTTCGTATTGATTCTCGTGCGACTTCCGTCTCTTATAACTTTGGCCGGCGTCTGCATCCTCCGCGAATCTGTTCGCTGCGACTGTGAGACCCTCGTTGTCGCGGAGCTCAGCAACGTGTCTTGAAGGCGTCTGTGATGGGGACGGACGCTTCGAAGATGTGGGAGCCAGTTCGACGGCAGCGCCGAGCGAGGGCGCACGTGGCGTTGCTTCGACATCGAAATCGGAGGGGACAGATGACAGCACAGACGACTTCGAAAGCGACCGGTTCTTGCGTGTGAGATTGCTCATCGAAGAACCCGGACGCTCCTCAGTGACATGCGACTTGGCTGGAGAGCCTCTGGGGGTGCTGGCGCGGCTTCTGTTTGGTGTTTGTGCTTCCGCTACGCCGGAGTCCTCAAGGGCGTGCTGCTTGGGAGGGGATGTCTTCAGAGTACTTGCGCGGCTTCGGTTTGGTGTCTGTACCGATGCCTCCTCGAAGTCCTCTAGCAGATTCTTGATGGGCGACTTCTTAAGCGGGCTATTTCGCACTTTCAACCCAGCCCTCTTGCTCGATTCAATCTTGAACGCTGACTGTGGCACGTGCTCGTCCTCAAAATCAATCTGCTGTCCCTTCACAGGTGTTGCAGTAACACTGGGCGCAACGTTCTCTTGATTGTCCTGCTCTACGTGTTCCAGGAACGGGCTCGACGGCCCCTCGTCATAGATGTCGAGATCGTCTTCGTACTGCATGGCGTTGGAATTGGCGTTTACCTTCTCTGGCGAGAGCGTCGACATGGGTTCCGCCATGCTGGGTGAGGTCCAAAAATGCGTCAATGCTGTGAGGTTCGTGTGGAAGTGGGGATGCGTGAGGATCCGTGTTGCACTGTTGATGTTGATGTTTATTTTGGTTAGCCGTAGTGGGCAAGCGCGGTTGCTACGCCTGCCTTGTTCGGCGTTTCAGCCTTCGTCATGCCGATCACAACACTGGGTGGGCACCCTCCAGATGTCTGGTAAGGAACGTTGTGAGAAGTCTATTTGTCTAGATATGTACAAGTATGCAAAACGTCCTGCGCCTGATTTACTCGTGCTCCACCGGTATATACAATTAATGCAACACTAACATCTACAATTGGTGGATTGCTCCTCGCATCGCCGCAGCCAATCGCTGGTAGTCCTTCAGTAGCTCATCCACCTCTTTCAACTTCAAGTCCTGCGCGTCTTTTGCTTCCAGAAATTTTCTCAGAGGAGGCGTTGTCTTCTTCATATGCTCTAGTGCAGCGATTGCTTTTGCTCCCTTTTCGTCGGTTGGCGCAACTTCCTGGGTGGTTATGCGACTCAGAGGTTCTGGAGAGGGTGCTGGCGTAGTCTTGTTTTGCTCAGGTGTGGGCGACGGTAGTGTTGGTGTGGTAGCACTACTGACAGCCCTCCCAAATCGAGGGAGGACGTTGACACTCCTAAAGCTGTTCAATGGATTGAAGCTGTTGCCCAGAATACGCAGAGAATCAACGGCGGAAGGGGTGGTCGGCGCTGGGTCGATTTTCATAGCGGCCGGTGATGGTGTCTTTTCTTCGACAGCTTTTGAGGCGAAAGCCACACGGCGTGCACTGTTACTCCCGCCCGACTGTGCTGAGTCAACACTACGGTCTCGTATCTGCCGTTTGCCAGCAAAGAGATCCGTCATCTTCGCTCCTAGGTCTTTGGCAGGAGCATCCTGTCGATCGTCCTCACTCGCTGCACTGATACTTAGGTTGTCGTCGTCAGCAGTCAAACCCCGTGTAGGTGAGCTGACGAGTTCGCGCACTTCCTCCAACGTCTTCGGTAGTACAGGTTGCTCTGACAATTGGTTATTCGGGTCTCGTTCGCGCAGACCCCCAAAGAAGAACTTGAAGCTTGTGTCAAGGGTGTTGTTGATCCTGCCCAATGCTTGGTCTGCAGAGTCGAGAATGGAGTCACGAACGGCGTCTGACGCTGACTCGATTCTGTTCGTTTGGGTCTGCACCAAACTGCTAAGTCGGCGCTGGATTTTCGTTGTTGTTGGACTTGAGGGTTCCTTGAAGTTCGTTCTTGTGGTTGGGGTGGCTGGCGTCTGTACCAGGTCCGGAGCATTGGATAGTCCTAGCAACATGGGGGTAACTTCAGTCTTTGGTGTCGACGGCCGTGATTTTGTCCCTTCTAGTGTGCTGCCTTCTTCAGCCCGCAGTGATGAGAGATCCACTGTCTCCAGGAAGGATACGGCTGCCTCCAAATTTACCAGACAGTAAGCTGTCTCGCCATCCATCCTGCTTGAGCCCCGGAACCTTTGGATGAACTTCAAATCGCTGATAACATTGAGGTATACTGGCGGCAGTGTGATCAGGGCATAGATAAGGGTCGGTAATATCTCGTCAGCTGATGATGTTGCTGGGAAGATCTTCGACAGGGCGTCCACAATCGACTTGTGCGCTGCTGTCAAGTGGAGCACTTTGCCCAATGGGTACTTCTCGTGGTTCATCTTCATGATGTCCTGGCGGGCAGCTGAAAGAAACTCTCTGATCTCGGGTTCCTTCTCCTTGGCTTTATCACGCTCTTCCTCGGTCATCTCTTCGCCAGTCATCAGGAGCTCTTTCAAGCCAATGCCAACCAGCGAGAGAGCAGCCGTCCGAGATCTGAGCTTATGATCTCTCTCTTCATCGTCAGTGCTACGATGTCGCCATATTCGGTCATACACTTTCTCACAGACGGCTCTTTCGACAGCCTCTTCGAGTGAGGCTCGTTTTGCTTCAAGAGACTTCCTAGCCTTCTTTCTGTCGCTCATCTCGGAGGCACTCAGCATCTGTTGTTCAGCATTAGACTCGCTGCCCTTCCGTATGGAGCCTGCTCTGCTCGAGGGTGCAGAACCCTTGTTCGCTTGTGAGATGAATGTTTCGCTCGTGAGTCGAGCAGAGAGCGTGGCTATGTGTGTGTTGATCTTGGCTGAGGCACGTGTGTAGAAGTCTTGGAAGAGGTCTGAGAGGCTATCGGCGGTGGGGGGACTTGGGTGAACTTTGGCGGAGAGGGATTCGAGAAATCTGGACGGGTCAGTACGCAACAAACAAATCAAGGCAGTAAGCCACGTACCTCTCGGTCAAGCTCCGTATCTCAATTGGCAGCTCTTCGAAGACGTCTGGCGCTTGCTGCTCCTGCCCAGCTTGCTCTTCATCCTCCTCTTTCTTCACGAAGACGTCACCTTCCACGGTCTCGTCCTCCTCCGGCACCACGGTGGTCTTGAGTAGGTCCAGCATGTCCGTCACATGGGGGCCTTGGAGCGTGCTTGCGCGACTGCGTGACAGGGGGCTTTTGGGCGCAGCGTCAAGGCGAGAAAAAGAGCGGGAGGGATGCAGATTCCTGGGGCGTCCAGACATGATGGCTATGTGCAGCGAAGGGGCAGGTCGCAGAGAATGCCGTGTGCCAGCATCAGAGTTGCGGTGCTACTGAAACCGAATGTCGAGCTCGAGCCCTGCACCACTTCGCAACGTCATGCGGAGACGCGGCGCGCCCGGCGTGTGCCTAGAAGGGTGCCCAGGGTGGAGGCGGCCAGGTCACGTGGATGCTCCTCGACCTCTGTTTGAGAGCTGTAGCAGGCGTTCGCAGCGTGTCGAGGTACAGCGAGTGGACTGGTTTGCCCGCGCCAGAGGTGAGCCCGCGTCTGTGCCCTTCAAACGCGGTGTCATGCGGAGATAGGCTGCGTTCAGCAAGGCTCACTGCGGCTGCATCAATCCATGTTGACATGGGGCCGCTCTGAGACACGTGCATCCCGAGACGCCACTGGGGTCCTCAGGCTCTCGTCCGAACGAAAAAGCCGGAAATAAGGAGGGTACTTCACAACGCAATAACTCAACAACCACGCGGTAGATTTTAAATCTGATTTAATGAATCGATTCAGAATATTCAGTATTTACTTGCCATGCCCTTGTATAGATCACAAATTCTGATAGGGCGTGCTTGGTATCCATTAACTGTATGGTTGATCTTTTTTATACAGCTGCAGCACCAGCTCACGTGGCAGCGTTAAGAAAGAACGCTGTAAACGCCTAGTAACCTTCTTTAGCATAATTACAACAATTGCGCATTTACAAATATAGCAAAAATAGCTAAAATATATGAAGTTTTAAGAAGTAACGTATTCTATCAGCGAGTGGCGCGCATCAGCGAGTGTCGCAGAATCTCTTGGCAGTACCAACTCATTCTACTACTCTTCAATTTCATCACTATCAACCTAGAGCTCTGTGCATATAGAGCTCAACTCTGATTCAAAATTCTCTTCTGTATCCTTTTTGCACGTGCGAGCGTTGTGCCCAGTCCCACCACAGTTTCCACAGCGCCGTAGAGCTGGTTGGGCTGTTCCTTGATCACCACGACCACGAGCCTTCTTCGATCGGCTAGCCGTTATAGAAGCCTCTCCAGCTACCTGAGATGCTGCCTGACCATACTCTATAGTACCACCCTGCTGGATATACTTCCGTTTGCGAGTTTTTCTTTTAGTGATTACTGCTAATTGTTCTTCAAGCTCTTTGTTCCGAGCAGCCAGAAGCGCGTTTTGGTGAAGCATCAGCTCAGCACCCTTTACAAGCTGGGAGAAGCCAGCCTGAGCTGTAATAGGTGACTGAGTGAAGTAGTTACTTACTAGCTTTGACTGGGATCTAAACTCGTGCGTATTGCTTGGTGTCTTTGATTGCCATAGTGTTTCTTGTAGTAGAGGTGGAGGTGGGGTACGCAGCCGCACTTCAAGGCAATCCAACACTATCTGCGCGTTGATAGGGACTAATCCAGATGCCTCAAAAGCCTTTCGACAGTTCTTCTCTGTAAACACGTCGAAAAAAGCGTCTTTAAAGGCTGGTAAGAAGCCTTCTTTGTTGATATGGAAGACGCGTCGACATGCCAAGACTCTAACGCGTTCAGAGTATCTCCTCTTTAACGGTGAGAAGCAGACCACATCGAGTGGCTGGAGGATGTGCGATGAGTGAGGTGGCATGCAGAGAGTAAGGATCTTGTGTTCAAGGCAGTAGTCCTTGAAATCCTGGTTGAGATGGCTCTCATGGCCATCTAGAATGAGTAGCCTGTACACCCCCACCTTGCGCGTCTTTGTATGCGCGTTAAAATGCTTCAACCACTCTAGACCAAGAGCGTTGTTAGTCCAGCCATTCTCAGAGACTGAGACCTTCCAATTACGCGGGATATCTGCCTCCTCATACCAGGCAGAGATGTGGACGCGCCCTTTATAGATGATGAAAGGTGGGGTTGCATACCCAGCAGCGCAGATACTCTGGATGACTGTAACCCACTCGCGATCGTCTGGCTGAATAAGATTTGGTCGAGCACGTCTCTCTGCGCCTGTAACCACTTTCATTGAGCCAATAACGCCCATCTGAAAGCCTGTCTCATCGAAGTTGTGCACGTCATCGTCGTGGATGCCGTACTTGGCTTTGGTGTCCTCCACCAGCTTAAACCACGCGCTAATTATCTCTGGGTCCTCCTGGAGTATTCTCTGGTGATCCTTTGCTCGATTGAACGCCATCTTGAGCTCATCTGATCGCGTTACGAATCTCTCAGCCCAGCATTTGCCAACTGGCTCACCACCACGTACACCCAGTAGTTTATCAGCCATATCTGCTACCTCGCACAGCCGGGGCGCAAATCCTCGTGAGTCAAGGTCGAGGATATATCGGACAATCGTCTTCTCTTCAGTCGCAGTAAGCTTTTGGTTGTTGGGGGTGCAATCGCGTCGTGCAGAAATTCCTTGTACGCGTCGGTTGAGGGTCCTTGGGCGAACGTTGAAGGCGTCAGCAGCAGCTTTTTGCCTTCGGAATTGGCCAGATTGGAAAGCTGCAAGTGCAAGTTCAACTGCACCTTCATGATAGACTGAGTTCACGTTGTTTGATGAAGACATGTTGTGTTGAAGGTAGATGGTGGTTGCCAAGAGAATTCTGCGACACTCGCCGATGCGCGCCACTCGCTGATGGAATACGTTATAGCTAAGGTGGGCGCATCGCGATTGCGGCGTTGAGGCACTAGCGCCGCCTAATATCCGGCTATTTCGTTCGGACGAGAGTCAGGTGAACGGCGTCGTCATCGAGAGCGGCCATGACTGTCCACCTTGAACAACAACATCAATAACAGCAAAGACAGCGGCAAAGGTCGCTCACTCAAATCTCAGGTATACACGCAACATGCGACGACGACCCCTATGCACCTCTGCATCACGTGTCACAGCCTCGCTGCTGCTGTCGTTCCTCGCCCTCAGCAGCGCAGCCGAGGTGCCTCTACTCCCGCTACCGCCGACATCGCCCCATGTACACAACACCGAGAAGGAGTTCACGCTCCGGCACATCTACCACCATGGTACCTACAAGTACCCCGAACTGCACCGCCGGCTCGACGTCCCGGAAAAGGCAGCACTATGGATGGCTGAAGACGACCAGTCAGCCAATCGGGAACCGGTGCCCGTCTTGCGCGCGAAGTCGGAGATGCTGAGCATCGAGAGGATGGTGCACAGGGACAGGGACACCATTGATGGCATTCTGGACTATGGTCGACTGAAGGGGAAGGCGGTGCAGTTGGCTGCTGACGACTGGACCATCGACGAGCTGCCAGGGCCCAACGTGACCGACCGGGAGACGGTCCTAAGTTTCGCACGGATGGCCGCAAATGCCTACATACTCGAGCCAAACACCGGCGAGTGGGAAGACGTGGGAGGAGGTTTCAACTACACCGAAGACTTTGGTTGGGAGTCAGATGGTCTGCGTGGGCACATCTTCGCCGATACCGAGAACTCGACTGTTGTCATAGGGCTGAAGGGCACGTCACCTGCCATGTTTGACGGCTCAGAGACGACTACGAATGATAAGATCAACGACAACTTGTTCTTCAGCTGCTGTTGTGGCCAGGGTGGTCAGTACCTTTGGCGCCAGGTATGCGACTGTCAGACTGCAGCATATACATGCAACTCAACGTGTCTCGTCAGTGCTCTGCGAGATAAGAACCGCTATTACTACGCAGCTCAAGATCTCTACCACAACGTCACAGCTCTGTACCCGTATGCCGAGATCTGGATGGCTGGTCATTCGCTTGGTGGCGCAGTTTCCTCATTCCTGTCTTTGACGTATGGGCACCCCACTGTCACCTTCGAGGCAGTCCCCGAAGCCCTGCCAGCCGCTCGTCTCGGCCTACCAACTCCACCTGGTCACCAAGTTGGCTCGTTACAGAAGCGCAAGATGACCGGTGGCTATCACTTCGGCCATACAGCAGACCCAGTTTTCATGGGTCAGTGCAACACTGCCACAAGCGTGTGCACGATTGGTGGCTACGCGATGCAAAGTGTGTGCCATACTGGCCAGAAGTGCACATACGACACTGTGAAGGACCTTGGGTGGCGTGTAGGCATCGGCACTCACAAGATCGCTGAGGTGATCCGTGATGTGATCTTGAAATACGACCAGCCAGCCAAATGCGAGCCTTACGTCAACTGCACGGATTGTTACACTTGGGAGTACTTCGAGAGCAACGGTACAGAGACGACAACATCTTCCAAGTCGAAGCCCACGTCAACCGCAACCCTCACCCGCAGCACTCGCACACGTACCGAGACGTGCAAGACACCGGGCTGGTGGGGCTGTCTTGACGAGTCGACGACCGGCAGCGCCACTACAACAACCAAGACCACCCCTACGTCTTCGACGTCGACATGCAAGACCCCGGGTTGGTTCGGCTGCAAAGATAAGGATCCTGAAGAGGAGACATCTACAACCACCAAAATATCGCACATTGCACCTGCACCTTCTGTCACGACGACTTCCTCTTCACCAACTTCATCTGTGGCGACCTCAACGTGCAGGTATCCAGGCTGGTTTGGTGGTTGCCTAGACGGTGACGATCCACCTGGCCATTCGCGCAGCTCTCACAAGTCGACGATACCGGCGCCTACCGCTTCTACTACTACATGTACGGACGAAGGGTGGTTTGGCCTGATATGCTACGACAAGACCAAGACGAAGAAGGAGAGAACGACCGTCACAGAGAGGTTGGAGATGTAGCTGCATCTGTACTGATCCCTGTTGCCTGAACTTGTTGAGCAGCTTTTTCCATTCCAAGTAGGGGTCTAACGAGCATTATATCCAGGCGTTCAGGCTGCAAAGGCGTGCGGACATCAACTCATGTGTCATACATTGAGGAAAGCACGCATCATATTCAATCGCATACATATATTACGGCGCCATGATACCATGCTCGTTGGTTGATGTATTAGTCGACAACGAAACAATTGGGCTTTCACGAGACCTTAAAGCCTTTAATGTCGCCCTTCGCATCACATTCGCGCACAAAATGCTCGTACATGGCTATCCCCTCTCCATAAAGCGCTCTTCGCATCGCCAGCCGCTGCTTGTCAACGCTGCTGAAAGCATGGTGCAACGTGGCGCCCTTGTGGTTGAAGTAGCCTGGCGTGCAGGCGAGCAAGACAGTGTACCACAGCGCCCGTTTCTCCACCTTATTTGTCTAAGCATCCTCTGCTTGCTTACTTGGCTCGATGACAAGCTGCGCGGGGTCTGGAGCCTGGCGCGCAGCCTCCTTCAACACATTGGCGAGATGTGTGGCCTTGAGGTCGAACACGGCAGTGAGGTTTGGCGAGCCGGCTCCGCTACTGAGACTGGGATAGAGCAGGTTGGGGAAGCCGTTTGTGGCGATGCCATGCATTGTGGCAAAGTCGGCAGCGCCATATTTGTCTTTTAGACGGCGGCCGTTGCGGCCGACAATGGGTATACCAAAAAGCTCGGCAGGCGCCGCGTTTTCCCCCGTTGCTAGCAGGAAACCTGTGGCAAAAATCAGCACATCCAGTTCGTACTCGACCCCGTTCGCGACCAGGCCCCGCGGCGTGCACCGCTCCACGCCCCGACCATCCGCGTCTACAAGCGTGACATTGGGCTGGTTGAAGGCGGACAGGTACTCATCCTGGAAGGTTGGCCGTTTGCACCACATCCAGGGATGCCAGTAATCAAAATAATCAAAATTGAAGCTGGATATTGTTTTATTTGAAGCATTTTTGGTGTTATTGCCGTTTTGATTGAATTTTGAGGCTATTTAGCGACTTTTGTTTGATTTTGATATTGAAATTTTAAAGTTGATTACTCATCCACCGTCTAGCTTTTGATATTATATGTTTTCTAAGTTTTCTCGTCGCTCTCCTTGGTGTAGTGAGTGTCTAGGTAGCTAGCTTGACCTAGATGACCCTTGGCATCTCGTATTTTAATAAGTACAGATGTGTTGAAAGCCGATTGTAGCGACAGAACGGAACCGCTATTGTTGAGCAACATGAAGACAAAAGTT
Organism: Lizonia empirigonia; assembly: GCA_009982855.1. Lineage (NCBI taxonomy): Eukaryota > Fungi > Ascomycota > Dothideomycetes > Pseudoperisporiaceae > Lizonia > Lizonia empirigonia. The sequence continues at coordinate 286,332 of JAADKA010000033.1, read as the reverse complement.
AAAGAGGAGAGGAAAAGGTTACCGCCTGCTTGCATAATATGCCAAAAGAGGAGGATTCAGTGCTCGGGCGAGAAGCCAACTTGCAAGGACTGTCTAAGGAGTAGGATACCGTGCTTGTACAAAGTGACTATGCAGGAGGCGAAGCTGAGGACAGACTACGTGGCTATGTCAAACAAGCGGCTGCAACAAATTAAGCACTGTGTTGGTAAGATTATACAGGTAGGGAATGTGCCTGCTGGAGTTGGAAGACCTGTAGTCAAGCCTATGCTACCTAGAGCGCCGCTATAGACACTAACAAACAAGAAACAAGACGCTGAAAAAGCGTTTAGAAACACATCAGACAAATGGGCCAAGGCAAGGTCAGCGAACCTAGATAAAGAGCAGCAGCGCGTCTTCTTAGCATACCGCAAGGTGTTCACTAGCAATAATGCCCTCATACGGAAGCAGAGTTGGCAACAAACAAATCAAGTCCAAATCAAGTCTCTCCACGCAGCACCATCTGGTCCGTGTTAGCGGGCACATACCAACAGTAGGGCCGTTCGCGGGACTTGATTTGATTTGATTTGTTTGTTGCCAACTCTGTACGGAAGAGAGACGCTATACGCAATATCCTCTTTTATCACCACGGGTCAACATTTGACATCTTAACTGGAATTACAGAAATAACGTAATCCACCATCGAGCGGCGCACCTCTGCCAAGACCTTCCCACCACTCAACACCTATCGTGATGCCTCAACCCCATGATCTTGAGTTGCTTTCTCGTGACGATAGGGTGATCCTTGCTATCCAGGCTATGAAATCTGACGCGTTAATAAGCCAGCGTCGCGCTGCAGCCACGTACGACGTTCCTGAAAGCACCCTCCGCTATCGACACGCCGGCCGGGCTTCACGACGCGATATTCAACCCAACCGATCTAAGCTATCTAAGTATGAAGAGGAGACAATTGTGCAATATATAAGGAAGCTTGAGGCACGAGGATTTGCCCCTACGTTTACCTACGTACGCAGTATGGCCAATCAACTCCTGGCTGCACGTGACGGTGATGAGGTTGAGTCAACTGGGTATACCGTCTGATCCGCCGGAGATCTGAGATCAAATCTCAGGTAACCAGACTTAGGGATCACCAGAGGGTCCTCTGCAGCGATCCAGCTATTGTCAGTCCCTGGTTCAACCTCGTACGCAACGTCAAAGCCAAGTACGGGATCCTGGACGAAGATACCTACAACTTTGACGAGACAGGCTTCCAGATGGGTGTTGGGGGGTCTGTCAAGGTGGTAACTGCGTCTAAGAGACGTGTTAAGCCGCTTGGAGTCCAACCTGGTGACCGTGAGTGGGTAACGTTGATTGCGGCGATCAACGCTATAGGGTGGGTTCTCCCACCCTTTTTCATCTTCAAAGCAAAGCACCACAACCAAGCCTGGTATCACCAACAAGACAAAGAATGGAGGATAGCCGTTAGTGATAATGGCTGGACTACCAACCAACTTGGTTTTGCCTGGTTGAAGCACTTTATCCACCATACGACAGCCCGTACGGTGGGTGGTTACCGGCTGCTTATTATTGATGGCCACGAGAGCCACCAATCGCTCCAGTTTCAAGACCTTTGTGAGGAAAGCAAGATTATTACTCTCTATATGCCTGCTTATACCTCCCATATCCTCCAGCCGCTTGATGTGGGTTGCTTTGCCGCCTTAAAGCGTGCGTACAAGAAGGAAATCAATGTCTTGGCAAACAGCCACATCAACCATATCGACAAAAAGGCGTTCTTAGCTGCGTACGAGGTAGTTCACAAGGATGCCTTTTTATCTGATAATATCAGAGCTGGTTTTAAGGCAGCTGGATTAGTTCCACACAACCTAGAGGCGGTGTTATCAAAGCTTGATGTGAAGCCTCGTACACTAACACCACCTTTACTAGGGTTAACCCTCTAGCAGCCTAAAACACCAAGCAACGCTGCTGAGATTTTAGCTCAATTAGCGTTGGTTGAAAAGAGGATAAGGGACCACCGGAGTTTATCACAAGAATTAGTACTTGAGATGGTACAACAGTTGCAGAAAGGAGCTGTAATACTAGCACATTCACAGGTGCTTTTAGCTAGTAAAGTAATCAAGCTTCAAGCAGCCAACAACGCTGCTTCTAAGCGTAAGAAGCGAAAGAAGAAGCGGATCCAGAAGGGTGGTACCCTATCACAGGCAGAGGCAGAGGATATAATTACCCAAAGGGATGCTAAGGCTCTGTTGAAGTCGTACTTTAGTCAAAGACCGTAAGCACTGATTTCTATTGGTTCTCAGGGATGAGCGCCTGTTCTGGATCGGTAGGGTTATCACCTAAGCAAAGCTCGTGATGATAGGGGTTGCACTGAGTAGTATAGAGGGTACTATCTAGCTCGAGGGCAGGTTGAGATTCCAAAGACAAACTTGATTGACGAGGTTGAACACGAACCTTAAGGGTTGTGTTCCTACTGTTTATATACATAAGAAATACGTGCTGCCCTCACTAGGGGTTAGGCCCTCCGTGTTATTACTGAGGGTTGAGCCCTCCCGTAAGGGTTGAGAGGGTTCGTGCTTGGCGTGAGGGTTTCAAGGTCACGTGACTTGTGACACGTTGTCATCCGAGGCGCTGCCCCGCTTCCTATCAGTACTCGTCCGTTCGAAGATCGTAACAGGCTCAAATTAAGGTAGATAGGCGTACGGAGAGGGTCTAGGCAGGTGTTAGCAACAGGGGTATTCCCCACTGTGGGAGGTCTGGTAAGGCAGGGCACAACAAGCGCACGTGCAAGAAAGATGTAGCTAGATTAGGCGATTAATTTAAGCTATCGTGCACTATTATATCATGTTGTGGTATTGAGTTATTAGCGTTGTACGGTAGGTAGCTGTATAAGGTGCGCCGCTCGATAGTGGATTACGTTAAGTGTAGTTCGCATCCTTGAAACTATCCTTAATAATTGCGTCTTTGAGTTAGAAGAGCACGCGCGCAAATAATTTCTAGAGCTCTTTGTAAAGTCCTTCCAAGGCAGTTAGTTAGCTAGTAAAACAAGATAATTCAAGAGGCATAGCGATTAATCCACTAGGAGAACGCAACATGTTGCTTGATTAGCTAATTAAGAGAGAGCACAAGGAGGCAAGTTGTCAGATTGTATGATGAATAGATGTAGATGCAATTTTTGATGATATTGATCGTTGTGTCCTTTTCCCCACCGTGTTCGGCTGGTTCTAACTTCTTCGCTAGTGTGCCAAGCTAGGTGGTCCCTGCTCGATTATACAGATCCGACCTCACTATAGCTCGTTCTATCTGACACAAGTAATAACTTAGGCAACTTAGCTTAAGACAACCTACACAGTACGCCTCTCTGTTACGATCTTCGAATGAACAGGTACTGATAGGAAGCGGGGCAGCGCTTCGGATGACAACGTGTCACTAGTCACGTGACCTCGGAATCCTCACGCCAAGCACAACCCTCCATAAGGGCATAACCCTCCGTGATGATGCGGATACCTAGGAGGGCAGTGTATATTTCTTATGTATATAAGCAGTAGGAACACAACTCTTATAGTTCGTGTTCAACCTCGTCAATCAAGTTTGTCTTTGGAATCTCAACCTGCCCTCGAGCTAGATAGTACCCTTTATACTACTCAGTGCAACCCCTATCATCGCGAGCTTTGCTTAGGTGATAACCCTACCGATCCAGATACCTTACTCATCCCCGAGAACCAATAGAATCAGTGCTCACGGTCTTTGACTAGAGTACTGTAGAGGACTCAGCAAGATAGGATAGAAACCTGTATTGCTGCTATCATTCACGAATTTGATGTAAGGAGCGAGGGATAAGCCCAATAGCTCCGATATATCTTTCTACTAGCGGCACGCTAGTACCGCTAGTGGGCTTGGCGAGGAACATCAAAGTGTAGAGCCGGTAATCCACTACAAGTACGACTTCAATACTCTCTATATTCTTACAAGAAATACAAATTAGAGAATTAATAGACCTTAGGTATAACGTACTCCACAAGCGAGCCGGTCACCCAAGCGAGCCGGTCACTTTTGCCAAGACCACGTCAAACTTTACTCTACCTGCAATGTCTCAACGCAATAACACAAAGCCTTTAAACGAGGCAGATATACAGCTTGCCTTACAGGCTATTCGACAAGACGCGACACTCTCCCAGCGACGCGCTGCAGCAATCTACAACGTGTCTCAAAGCACCCTTAGTGACCGACTTGCTGGAACTACTTCACGACGCGATTGCAAGCCCAACATGACTAAACTAGCTAGTACTGAGGAGGAGGTGATATTCCAGCATGTATTGAAGCTAGACGACCGAGGATACTCGCCCCGGCTTGCTGATGTGGAGGATATGGCCAATTCTCTGCTTGCGGAGCGCCACCAGACCCCTGTTGGCAAGAACTGGGCTGCCAACTTTGTCAAACGTCGGCCAGAGCTCAAAATCAAGTTCAATCGCAAGTATGACTACAAGAGAGCCCTGTGTGAGGATCCTAAGGTTATTGGGGACTGGTTCCAGTTGGTAGAGAATACCAAAGCCAAGTATGGTATCCTAGATGAAGACACCCACAACTTTGACGAGTCTGGCTTTATGATGGGCGTTATATCAACAGGAGCTGTTGTCACAGGCTCTGAGCGTCGAGGGAGACCAAAGACAGTACAGCAGGGCGACCGAGAGTGGACCAGCGTCATCCAGGGTGTCAACGCGAAGGGCTGGTCTATCCCACCCTTCATCATCTTCTCTGGCAAGTACCACCTCTCTGCCTGGTACAAGGAGCCTAGTATACCTGACGACTGGGTTCTCAATGTCTCTGACAACGGCTGGACCAACGACGAGCTTGGAGTCAAGTGGTTGAAGCACTTTGATGAGCACACAAAGGCGCGCACTGTTGGCAGCCATCGGCTGCTCATTCTGGACGGCCACGAGAGCCACAACTCAGTTGAATTCCACCAGTACTCTGAGGAGCACAAGATTATCACTCTGTGCATGCCTCCGCACTCGTCGCACCTGCTGCAGCCACTTGATGTAGGGTGTTTTGCCCCGTTGAAGAAGGCCTATGGCCGCCAAGCCGAGCGGCTGATGCGGAGCAAGATCACTCGCATCACCAAACTTGAGTTCTTGCCGTGCTTCAAAGCGGCTTTTGACGCCTCAATCACAGAGAGCAACATCCAGGGAGGATTCAGAGGTGCCGGCCTGGTCCCACTTGACCCAGAGGCTGTGATATCGAAGCTTGAAGTACGGCTGCGCACGCCAACGCCACCTACTGTGGACAACAGTACGTGGGAGTCTAAAACACCAAGCAACACCCTGGAATTTGGGTCTTAATCGAAGCCGATTCGAGAGAAGATTGAGAGACACGCTGATAGCTCACCAACGTCAATGGTTGACGCCCTTAATCAGCTCACCAAAGGCGCAGAGCTGATGGCGCATTCACTGGTTTTGGTGCGCAACCAGGTCGCTGACCTACAGGTAGCCAACGAGGCCGCCACACGTCGTAAATCGCACAAAAGAAAGCAAATCCAGCGTAATGGGACACTAACGTTTGGTGAGGGAGTGCGGCTGACTACTCTAAAGGAGTTTGAGGCCCGTAGTGATGGGAAGAAGGCAAAGAAGAGGTCGCGTGTTGATAGGAGCACTCAGTCTTCAAGGCGCTGTGGCACATGTGGCGAGACAGGGCACAACGCGCGAACATGCAGTAAAGATGCGCAGAGTACTGTAGATTAGTGCAATATACTGTGCAGTGTGATATATTGTTGTTGTGTGCTGTAATACTGCAAAGTAGTTGTGGTGTTGGTGTAGTCTTGGCAAAAGTGACCGGCTCGCTTGGGTGACCGGCTCGCTTGTGGAGTACGTTAGAAGTGCTTATCTTATAGCCTTTTTAACTTTCTTTTATTACCTAGTATTATATCTTATTAAGGTTGGTTGGTTGGTTGATTCCTACACGGTTTCAGCCGCTAAATGCAGCTATGCCCGGATGCCAGACGTGGCAGACAGCCGACACGGTGCGGACGTGAGTCTGCACCGCCCCACTTCACTCTCGAAAGAGCCATCTGTCCCCAGAGGCCTGGCGTTGTCTGGCTTCTATCTACGACTATGTACATTTCGTCTCCAGAAGTGACGTCTTTTGCCTGTGTTTGTGTTCTGCGAACTATGTTTCCGTATGTATGCCGTACTCGAAGCCTCGTATGTGCAGCGTTGTTCAAGGCTCGTAGAGGCATGGTTGCCTCATGCTTTGCGTCCGTAATACCTTCAGTCTCCCCCTAGCGTTCAGCTGTCGTGTGTGCTAGCTTGCCCCGATACCCCCAGGGCCTACAATATGTTCCCCGATCTCTGGTGTTCTTCAAGTGTTATGATGCCGTCCACTAGGTTCCTATGTGGCCGTGTTTTGTGGTGTGACCTGCCACCGGGCGCAGCGGCAGCAGCATTTCGTCGTAACGCAGCTTCACAGAAGCGATGCTTCGCTCGTGCGTGCCGTCGAGCCTACTGAGCATGAGAGCTCTTGCGCGAATCTCCTCAGACCTTGTCAGGTGTGTCGAAGGGAGACCACTCCTTCAACACGTGGGGCGACAGTGGACAAGGCTGTCTGGTGATCTGTAAGTGTGTTGTGGCACCAATAGTAGCATGCCAGGATGTCTGTGAAGAGATTCGTGCGAGAGGTGATGCCGTTCAGCTCGACGGCTCGTCGATGCGGGACGTCGCAGACTTTGTCGGATGGTGATAGGCTAGCCAGAAAGCCCATCAATGACTGTGTGTGTGTGTATCGTAACCATGATGCTGGATAGGGTGTCTGGGCTCCGTCGTCGCGCCTTGCGTTGCTGTGTCGTGGCTAGATGGCTGCCGCTGCATTTGGTAGACGTGTCATTTTAAGTAGCTTGCTCGCAGAATTTGCTATCTGTGCCAGCCAGGGCCGCAACAGCAGCTCTACAGGTACCAAACTGACGCGGGGGGCCGCGCGATGGCCTGTAGAGACCGTTGCGGCCTTTGGCGGGTGTATTTGCAGTCCTTTGTGACGATAATTCCAGAAATTGAGTTCTCGCTGTTTGTCGTGTTTTTTCGGAAACATGTGATGTTATATCTTATTAAGTACTTAGTAGTTAACGTACTCCACGGGCGAGCCGATCACTCTGCCAAGACCACACCAAATCTCTACCTTACCACACAATGCCTCAACAACAACACAAATCTAAGCCCTTAAAAGAAGCTGCGATACAGCTTGCGCTCCAGGCAATTAAACAAGACGCGACAGTTACATTGCGACGCGCTGCAGCTATCTATAACGCGCCTTACACCACACTACACGATCGATACACAGGACGACCTGCACGAGCTAATTGTAAGTGTGTTCAGTGTTCACATTTTGTCTCAACAGGTTATGAGCCCGGGTCGCTTTCAGCGCATCAGCAAGTTCGTGATGGACTGCTAGTTGGGTGAGTGACCAGCGCCGAGTAGGGCCAGAGCCGGAGTCAGCACCGTGAAGGGCCTGCGTCGCAAACCACTCGCATTACTTTGTCTCCCTGCCTCGATTGCGGGGGTGTGTTAGAAAGGTATATGTACCAATCAACGCAGGGGCAAAGTGTGTTCAGTGTTCACATTTTGTCTCAACAATTTTCTTTATTAACGTATTCCATCAGCGAGTGGCGCGCATCAGTGAGTGTCGCAGAATTCTCTTGGCAACCACCATCTACCTTCAACACAACATGTCTTCATCAAACAACGTGAACTCAGTCTATCATGAAGGTGCAGTTGAACTTGCACTTGCAGCTTTCCAATCTGGCCAATTCCGAAGGCAAAAAGCTGCTGCTGACGCCTTCAACGTTCGCCCAAGGACCCTCAACCGACGCGTACAAGGAATTTCTGCACGACGCGATTGCACCCCCAACAACCAAAAGCTTACTGCGACTGAAGAGAAGACGATTGTCCGATATATCCTCGACCTTGACTCACGAGGATTTGCGCCCGGCTGTGCGAGGTAGCAGATATGGCTGATAAACTACTGGGTGTACGTGGTGGTGAGCCAGTTGGCAAATGCTGGGCTGAGAGATTCGTAACGCGATCAGATGAGCTCAAGATGGCGTTCAATCGAGCAAAGGATCACCAGAGAATACTCCAGGAGGACCCAGAGATAATTAGCGCGTGGTTTAAGCTGGTGGAGGACACCAAAGCCAAGTACGGCATCCACGACGATGACGTGCACAACTTCGATGAGACAGGCTTTCAGATGGGCGTTATTGGCTCAATGAAAGTGGTTACAGGCGCAGAGAGACGTGCTCGACCAAATCTTATTCAGCCAGACGATCGCGAGTGGGTTACAGTCATCCAGAGTATCTGCGCTGCTGGGTATGCAACCCCACCTTTCATCATCTATAAAGGGCGCGTCCACATCTCTGCCTGGTATGAGGAGGCAGATATCCCGCGTAATTGGAAGGTCTCAGTCTCTGAGAATGGCTGGACTAACAACGCTCTTGGTCTAGAGTGGTTGAAGCATTTTAACGCGCATACAAAGACGCGCAAGGTGGGGGTGTACAGGCTACTCATTCTAGATGGCCATGAGAGCCATCTCAACCAGGATTTCAAGGACTACTGCCTTGAACACAAGATCCTTACTCTCTGCATGCCACCTCACTCATCGCACATCCTCCAGCCACTCGATGTGGTCTGCTTCTCACCGTTAAAGAGGAGATACTCTGAACGCGTTAGAGTCTTGGCATGTCGACGCGTCTTCCATATCAACAAAGAAGGCTTCTTACCAGCCTTTAAAGACGCTTTTTTCGACGTGTTTACAGAGAAGAACTGTCGAAAGGCTTTTGAGGCATCTGGATTAGTCCCTATCAACGCGCAGATAGTGTTGGATTGCCTTGAAGTGCGGCTGCGTACCCCACCTCCACCTCTACTACAAGAAACACTATGGCAATCAAAGACACCAAGCAATACGCACGAGTTTAGATCCCAGTCAAAGCTAGTAAGTAACTACTTCACTCAGTCACCTATTACAGCTCAGGCTGGCTTCTCCCAGCTTGTAAAGGGTGCTGAGCTGATGCTTCACCAAAACGCGCTTCTGGCTGCTCGGAACAAAGAGCTTGAAGAACAATTAGCAGTAATCACTAAAAGAAAAACTCGCAAACGGAAGTATATCCAGCAGGGTGGTACTATAGAGTATGGTCAGGCAGCATCTCAGGTAGCTGGAGAGGCTTCTATAACGGCTAGCCGATCGAAGAAGGCTCGTGGTCGTGGTGATCAAGGAACAGCCCAACCAGCTCTACGGCGCTGTGGAAACTGTGGTGGGACTGGGCACAACGCTCGCACGTGCAAAAAGGATACAGAAGAGAATTTTGAATCAGAGTTGAGCTCTATATGCACAGAGCTCTAGGTTGATAGTGATGAAATTGAAGAGTAGTAGAATGAGTTGGTACTGCCAAGAGATTCTGCGACACTCGCTGATGCGCGCCACTCGCTGATAGAATACGTTACACTAAAATAGCTAACGTAAAGCACCACCGAGCCGGACACACCACCGAGCCGGACACTTTTCCTTGGCATTGCGAACACCATGTACAGAACAAGCAATTACTCACCACCTTCTGCAGAGCCTGCGTACGACGCACTTGCATTAGATGCAGAATCTTCTTCTGCATCTTTCTGGCACGTACGAGCGTTGTGCCCAGTCTTCCCACGGTTGCCACAGTGCCGTTGACCTGGCTAGGCTCTTTCTTGACCATTACCTACACGCGCTCTCTTTGATACCGTACGAGCTGCAGTTGCGCTCTCAGCTACAGAAAGTGCTCACTTACGAGCTTTGATTGCGACCCAAATTCGTACGTATTGCTGGGGGTTCTGGATTGCCATGGTGTTTCTGGTAGAGGTACTGGTGGAGGGGTATGGAATCGCACTTCAAGCCGATTAAGGACTACCTGCGCATCAATAGGGACTAGTCCTGAGGCCTGAAAGGCCTTCCTGCAGTTCCCGTACGTAAACACGTCAAAAAACGCGTCTCTAAAGGCTGGAAGGAAGCCTTCTTTGTTGATGTGGAAGATGCGTTGGGATGCCAAGGCTCGTACGCGTTGGGAGTACTTCAGTTTCAATGGTGAGAAACACACCACATCAAGTGGCTGAAGTATGTGTGATGAGTGAGGAGGCATACAGAGGGTCAGGATTCTGTTCTCCACACAGTAGTCCTTGAAATCCTGGTTGAGGTGGCTCTCATGGCCGTCCAAGATGAGCAGCCTGTACGACCCCTTCTGACGCGCCTTTGTATGCACATCAAAGTGCTTCAACCACTCAAGACCAAGTGCGTTGTTTGTCCATCCGTTCTCAGAGACTGAGAGCTTCCAATCGTACGGTATATTAGTCTCCTCATACCAGGCAGAGATGTGGACACGCCCTTTGTAGATAATGAAGGGTGGGATGGCATACCCAGCAGCGCAGATGCTCTGGATGACTGTGACCCACTCCCGATCGCCTGGCTGGATGAGATTAGGCCTCGTACGCCTCTCTGAGCCTGTAATAACCTTCATTGAGCCAATAACTCCCATCTGGAAGCCTGTCTCATCAAAGTTGTGGGTATCATCATCTAGGACCCCATACTTGTCTTTTGTCTCTTGTACGAGCTTGAACCAAGCGCTAATCATCTCTGGATCTTCCTGGAGTATTTTCTGACGATCCTTTGCTCGATTGAAAGCCATCTTGAGCCCCTCCGTACGCGATACAAATCGCTCAGCCCAGTTCTTGCCAACAGGTGTCCCACCACGTATAGCCAGGCACTAAAATGCCTCTGAACACACACAAGGGTCCCACCCTAATGTACACACACTGCTCAGTCTCCCCAATTGGAAGGGGAGCTGTAGCTCTGAAATGGTAGCAATACCCGCGCAGGCAAGAAATGCTTTCTAAGGTAGTGTGTCAGCACTGTAATTCCATAGCTTAGCACGTCCTATATGCCCTTCGGGAGGCGGTGATGGTGGACTTAATCCCCATCCTATGGACGAAAATCGAATACCAACCAACCAACCAACCACGTATAGCCCCATCAACACATCTCAAGGCGGATGAGAGTTCAGACCCGCCTCTGAATACACACAAGGGAACCACCCTGATGTACACACACTGCTCAGTCTCCCCAATTGGAAGGGGAGCTGTAGTTCTGAAATGGTAGCAATACCCGCGCAGGCAAGAAATGCTTTCTAAGGTAGTGTGGCAGCACTGTAATTCCATAGCTTAGCACGTCCTATATGCCCTTCGGGAGGCGGTGATGGTGGACTTAATCCCCATCCTATGGACGAAAATCGAATACCAACCAACCAACCACGTATAGCCAGCAGTTTATCTACAATATCTGCCACCTCACACAGCCGGGGGGCAGATCCACGCGAATCAAGGTCGAGGATGTATTGCACGATCATTTGCTCTTCTATCGCAGAAAGCTTTCGGCCTTTGGGTGGTGTTTCGCGTCGAAATGTGATTTTGTTCAGCCGATCAGAGAGCCTCTGGAAAGGTACCTTAAAGGCAGCAGCAGCGCTCCGTACGCTCTTGAATTGTCCTAAGGTATAGGCCTGAAGCGCAAGAACAATTCTGCCTTCTTGCTGGTTTAAAAAAGCCGTACGTTGTGGTTGTATACTTGCTTGTACAAGATATTTGCAATGCCAAGGAAAAATGTCCGGCTCGGTGGTGCTTTACGTTATAAGCTGTTAGGCTCTAATATAGGGTGGATCGTATGAGCATGCTCCTGAGACCCATCTTTGTGACTGCCGAAGAAGCTAACGCTAGCAGCTCGAACCTACCTATCTCGACCCGTGGGCCAGCATGTCTCTGACAAATGCGCTACATCACGTTCAGACCGCAAACATCTTGTAGTAAGCCGTCGTGGTTACTGCGTGGTCGAGGGTGGCAATCAAGGCCAAGTCGCCGCCGGATGATGCCGAGGCTAGTGGTGAAGGGCAGGAACGCTGCCCTGTTACATGACGATTTAGAAAGTTGGTGGTTGCCGTTTTGGTGAGATGAATGTCTCCGCTACTGATCGACCGCTCCACTTCTCACAATGCGGTGTTGATCGCAGGTGTTGAAGGTGCTGCTTGAGGATTCGTTTCGGAGTGTCGCATATCCGAAACAAGCCATGCGCCTGGAGTGGTGAGCAGGCGAAGGGAAAGCAGGTAAAGTCTGGGGCAGTGCAGTGACAAGCCTGCGCCGAGTCTCAGGTTGTCCAGAAGACGGTCCGAGGTGTCTAGCTCACCCTTGCTGCAAACGCATCATGCACGGATGGCTGCTCAGTACGAATTAGAGCGAGTCGATGGCCGCCGGCAGACGACAGCCATCCGGCTTCTCCAGCGGCCGCGACAGCTGTCACGCCTCATGTACTGGCGCTTCCGCTGTTTGCTGCAGCAGTCAAGATGATGCGCAGTGTCCCCAAAGCGCTCTCCATTTCCGCTGCTTCTGCGCGCGCTTGATCTGCCTCTGCCGCCGCCGCCGCTGCTGCTGCCCCGCATCGCGCATCGCGCATCGCGCATCGAGTCTCGCGCTCGATAAGAAGCGCCCGCCACGCCCAGCGCCCGTTTGTGCGCCTGCGATGCTGCTCTCTCGCCCGCAGAGCGTGCCCTGCGCCCTCGCCCTCGCCCTCGTCGCTGCGGTCGCCTCGGCCAGCATTACCCCGTCCAACACGTCGACGGTGAGCTCGCGTTCCTTCTCGGGCACGCTCCCGCTGCAGCACGCTTTGGGCGACGGTGATCAGATTGCCGAGCTGGTCCCGCTGACGCGCGAGGCTGCACAACGCTCCATCGAAGGCAACCTCTACCGCACCAACAGCTCCACCGTTGCCAACATCTCCGACGGCGAGATCGCCTACATCAGCTGCAATCCCGCCGACTACGCCGGCTTCGTCGGCGCCCAGGACATCTTCGACCAGGCATACGGCAACGGCAACGCCAACATCTCGGGCATCATCCTGTACAGCACCGCCACTGACTACTGCGCCTACGATTACAACGGCAATGGCACCCAGTCCAGCTTCCCCGTCCTGTCCATGACGAACAAGACCGACTCGGCCACTGTCCTCGACCAGATCGACGACCTCGCAGTCCACATGAAGTACTTTGTGCAGGTCCAGGGTCGCGGCAACGATGCATCGACGACTAGCGCCCAGCAACAGAACCCCCTGGGTCCATCGCCGTCCACGGCTGTTGCCATGATCATCCTGTACAGCATCACCGGAATTATCACGGCGCTGTTCTTGGTCATCATCTTGACCGGTGCCATTCGCGCACACCGCCACCCCGAACGCTATGGGCCAAGAAACGTATTTGGAACACCACGACAGAGCCGGGCCAAAGGCCTGGGGAGGGCCATCCTTGACACCATCCCTATCATCAAGTTTGGCGAGAAGGAACCGCCCAAGCCAGCAGACGTCGAGCTGGGGTCTTCGAGCGAGGCCAGGCACGTGGATGGGACAAACAGCATCACCGAGGCTGCCGCTGCCGCCGTGTCGTCTCCAGCCACAGCAGCGACTGCCGCAGAAGCCGCCAAGAACGACCCCTCGACAACCACTGCTGAGCCAACGCGTGAACCTGCAATGGCGGAGCACGCTGAGGGCATCGCTGCCGCCGTTGCTCCTGCTGCAGTAGCTGGCGCCAGTACCAATGAAGCCGGAAATGGCGACACTCTCGGCTGCACCATCTGTACAGAGGACTTCGAGAAGGGCCAGGACATACGCGTGCTGCCATGTGATCACAAGTTCCATCCCGAGTGTGTAGATCCATGGCTTTTGAACGTCTCTGGGACATGCCCCCTGTGCCGTGTCGACTTGCGCCCAACAACGACCAACGAATCCAGCCATTCACAGGGCGACGAACTGGCTCCTCCCCTGAACCCGGAAGCTGAGACTTCGCATCGTCGCCGCACGGCTCTACGCGATATCTTGTTCTTCCGCCAGCACCCCGATGCGCCGGCCGAGGACCGCATATCTGCACTGCGTCGTCTGCGCGAGCAACGACGTAATCAGAGTGACGATGTCGCCGAGGGCCATGCCAACGCAAGCGTTGAGGATGTCACAAGAGCGGATCGCCGCAGCAGAAGAATAAGCACGAGGATAGGTGATGTTTTCAGCGGCCGAGCCCGGAGGAGTACCAGTCCTCCGCAACCAGCAGGCAACGCCGGTAGCGCTGCTTGAACAAGATGCGGATGAAGCATGTATGGACACGTTGTACGAAAGATTTTTGGATTTTTGCACGGCGCATGAAAGGTCGGGTCTCAGCAAGAGGGGCAGTTGGTTGTTGCACACGGTTTCGACCGTTTCTTTGTTGTCGGTCTTTTCAAAGGCCCACGATCACGGTCTAAAGGGGGCGTTCTGGTTGTCAGCGAACGGAGCTCTGTGCGCTCCTGCATCGACCTGTGGCGATTCGCTCACGGGCATCCACTTGCACGCCATTCGAGGTTTATCTAAATGTCAACATGTACAACCAATATCTACCGCTGACGTGATGTCCTGGAGTTTCTTATTCGCCACTACATCCGTTGGTCTCCATGTCTACAACAAGGCTACATGGCAATCTGGTGGAGACACGGCTCACATCAGAGGCTCGAATGGCACATGTTCCAAAGCTCGCTGCGAAATAGCCTCACACCACCCAGAAGAAATTAATCGGACGGTTTTAGGTGACAAAGCCACACCAACCGTCCGATTAATTCCTTCTGGGTGGTGCTCATGTGACTATGCTTATGTACTCCTCCGTCTGTGTCATTGCCGTGCAAGCCGGCGATCCGTGTACGGCTTGCGTTCGGGGACGGTTCGAATTCCGCGACATGCTGAGTAGTGTGCAGTGGTACCAGGACGTCTTCTTACCACCCGCACGCTTGCCCACGACGCGGCTGATCCAGCGGTGTACATACCCCGTTTTCGTGCTTGCTTGACTATCCATCCAAACCTTCCACACCGGCCGGTGCACATGCATCCTCCCAGCATGGCGTTCCTCGCACGCGTACGCTAGTCTCCAAAACCACGCATGGGACTACCATCTCGCAAGCCATACGTTGTTCCGCGCCGTCCACCCGCACCTCGCTGCTCATCTGCGCGTACCCAACGGCAGGCTTGCAGCCAGCGCGGAGCCCATTATGCATGGCACGTCACCAGCCGCGGGTCCGGCTCGGCGGCGTACCGCGTCGACACATGGCTCGAAGATGGGTATGCGCGGATGGAAGCTTGGTAGGCGGACATGTCTGTCTGTTCCTGCAGGGACCGGTCCTGGGCAGGGCAATATAAACACGACAGCACTCAGACCGTCGACGAGGGCACGCCGGCTTTCTTTCGCGGTCGTTCCGTCTCTCAACTCATGTGGCAAGTGATACGCAGGCCAACGTGGAGTGGGCTTCAAGGAAGCACATGTAGTCTACCCAGACCCATCATGCTTACCTTACTCTGCGCAGCATCAGACCCCCCGGTCGAGTAGCACGGAACGTGTGTGATGAAGTTGCCGGTGGCATGTCATTTTCCGTCGACGGCCGTACTGTGCCGGGTCCATTGCGAGATTCAGCACAGCAGGCGGTGGTAATGTCAAGCTTGTCGTCCGAAGCACAGGTCTCGATAACGAACATGAACTCTGATCCCACCTCGGGAACATCAGCGTCGGCTTCCCTCGCTCCTCAGCTAGGGTACGTTGCGTAGTCACTGGCCAAGGTCGTCATGTCTGGCTGGGACTATAAGCACGACAATGTCACATGCAGCTCGAGGTTCAACGAGTAGTCTACTTGTTCTGGCGCACTTTGTGGCTGCTATCTAGGGCGGATGTGGTTATGTATCTTTGGCGGTCTAGTAGTGTATAACAAAAAGAGGGTTCCTCGTAGCGCTGCGTGGCCGAAAGGTCATCTGGCACGCATTTGCCTGTGCGACAAGGCACCTGATGTGATCAGCCGTGACGTCCCCTCTGCCTGGCCCAAACGCAAGAGTCGAAGAATACATCAAGTAGGCTACGTTTTCGTTGTTGGACTGCGACGCATAACCCAGTCGAGATATCTACTTGACGGTATGACTATGAAATGACCAGAACTCCCGCGCTATGCGTATCAATCAGATGCCCGTATGATTTACCGATCCCTCTCTATAAACAGACTGGCCATGGTTACTTAGTAGGCAACGCCGCTTTTGCCTCTGCCCAGCGTCTTGAAGGTCATCGACTGCACCTCTTGCTTGACCAAACCACCGAGGGCCAGCCGGTCGTCGGGATCAATACCCATTCGGTCGAGATCGGTGAAACCAGCAAAGTAGAATCCGACGATAACAACAAGATAGGAGAGGATCAAGATGGACCCCTTGAAGTAATTGCTTTTTCCTTCGCCATACATGTACGAGAGAAGGAACACGCAAAGAATGACGGTGGCCATGTCCCACTGCGGGAAGATGAGAGCTGGAGGAGGTTAGCGCCGGCAGGGCTGATAGGCAAAAGGGAGGCTTACTGAACGTCTGACTTGCGAGTTCGCTAGCAGGAATGTTGGTCGCGTGCATGGCGCTGTAGAAGACGAGGGCAGGGATTTGTAAAAGGCAGACCTGCAGGGCGTAGGCGGAGCCAATTTCCATGGACAAGGCAATGTTGCCATTCATGGCAAAGGAGATGGCGTTGAGAAACTCGGTTGTGTTGGGCACCAGAGCAAAGAGCGTAATACCCAGAAACTTTTCGTCAATGTCGGAACCCTCCAATACCGAGTCCACTGTGTCGACAAGAATCTCAGCGATGACAGCGTACGCCAGCGTAGCGGTAAGCAGGATCGCGGCACTCTTTTGGCGACTCCAATTGGGCGCATCGTGTCCACCTGTGGTCTGCCCGGCTGCTGTGTCGTGTTCCTCTGGTGCAGCTTCGGTCGCGGCAGTTGCGGTACGATGATGATGGGGACGATCGCCCTTACTTGGTGTACTGACCATTCGTGCGACTTTGTGGGAGGCTCTTGTGACATCACGCGTGGCAAGAGCTGTAGTCGTGGCTGCTATCTCGGTGATGTGTCGTACGAGTGCGTCACTGGCTTCATCAGTAAGCCCATCCACATGAAAGGTGGGGTGCTCGTTGCTGTCCTTGGGCGGAACGACATGCGGAGTGTTGCCATCCATCTTGGCGCTCTGGGGACTGCCGGCTATGGGCTGACCTTCCGGTCCGACGCCAAACTCGTGCTGTGTCTGGCCCACAATGCGCTTGTACAATTGCGACTCGCGAATGTGGGCACGAGATACAGACTGGCCTGTTGCTGTTCGTACCATGGTAGAGTGAGGGAATTCCAGGTGCCCGCTGTTGCTAAGACTGTTTGCGACCGTGTCAAAGGGCTTCTTCTCTTTCTCCTCTGGCTCGTTGCTCCAGATAGTCGCTGCATGGGTTCTCAAAGTGAAGAGCAAACCCACAACGTACGATAAGAACAAGAGTGCTGCTGAGAACCACGTGTATGGCTTTACAGCTTCGTTGTAGAAGCGATCATGCAGGGCGGGGGTTTGTGAGTAATAACACCTGCGACAATCCCTCTCGGCGGCCGATTCGATGTGGCCCTCTGAGGATGGACGCGGGTGCATTGACGACAGTTGAGCTCGTGCTGTGGAGCGTTAGTGTCGGAGCATGAACAAGACGGGTGCGACTTACACTGCCATAGATTTGGTAGAAAAGCGTGGGGCCAAATGCGCCAATGACAGCAAAGAGCAGCATGGTTGACGTGACACCTGCTGACTTTACATTGAAACGCTGCGTCTTTCGCTTGAGAGCACCGAAGCACATGGAGAGGCCGGGCAGGAATAGGATACCTGCAAAGATGCTACCGATAATACTTCCTTCCACGAGCTGTGCCTTGCCCTGTTTGAGGGCCACACAGTAGAGGAAGACTTCGACGACGGTAGAGAAGAAGGCGTTGATGGTAGCGCCTACGCCCATGGACGACTGAGCAGAGATGGAGGCGACCGCTTGGCCGATGAAGTAGGCCAAGGGGATGATGGACAGCAGTGCAAGGGTGAAGACCAGTAGGGTATCTGTGATCCAGATCTTGTAGCCCAGCGTCTCGGCCAAGATGAAGTAGTCGAAGATGGTGAAGGCGACTAGTCCCAGCAAGTTGATGAGGAAAATGTTGGTGCCATCAATCGTGTACTTCCAGTACTTGATGCCAACGGCACGGTAGGTGCACAAGAGGATGGATGAGGATTCGCCGGGGCGACGGACGTTGCCGCTATCCGAGTGGAAAGAGAGGGCCAATGGGTGACGACGCAAATGGTCGAAGAGAAGAAGCATGACCTTGCCCATGGGGATGGAAAAGACTAGGAACCAACACAGCCCAGAAACTAGGCAGAGGGCAGGGGTGATGATGCCGTAAAAGTAGAAGAAGAAGACGACACGGCCCAGGGTCCACTTTCCACGTCCAAAGAAGCGGTTCTTGGTCTTTGCCGTGTCGGAATGCACTAGGTTGGCGCGACCGTCTCGACCCAGCAGGCTTGTGGTCTCAGCGCCCGTCGAGTCAATGCTGTTGCGGCGACGGCCTACGATGGAGGACAGACCGGCGTTGGGGCCGAAGAACAGTCGTCCTTCCTCGATGTCGCCGCTCTGCCACTGTTCATACTCGCTGATGCTGCGGCCTTCGCCCTCGTCCTCTTCCAGATATTGGTCGTCCTGGAGAAGCTTGACGTACTTTCCGAATGGGTAGAAGATGTATACGGCCAGGTGGTAGAGCAGTAGCGAGTACTCCTTGCAGCTCTCGTCGAAAGCAAGCAGGGCGCAGAGTAGGGCGCCAGCCACTATGATGATGGACAGCCACCAGCCAAACAGCAGCGTCCAGGCCAGGTTGAAGAGGAGGAGCCACCTGCTGACGAACAGGCCCGGGTTCGAGTGGATGTCTGCCTCGGCATTCCGCTGGACGGAGCGGCCCTTTTTGTACAGGGCGGGCTTCCAGATCCTGATACCAAAGGGGTGGGTGACGTTGATGGCATCCTGGCGGTCCTTGAGGGTGAAGCTCTCGGCGTCGCTCAGGTTGGCGTCGTCGTCGTCGTCGTCCTCGTTGTCGCCGGCGCCGCTGTCGTCGTCGTCGGCGCGTATTGTCTCCTCCTCGGAGCTGGCGGGCTGTCCCTCTGGGTCTGGCGATGGGCCAGCATGCTCCTCCTCGGCGGCGTCGTCGTCGGTGGACTCGATGGTGGTGAGGGTGGGGCCGCGAGCTGCGCCGGTTGGACGACGCAGGTTTGAGGGCTTGCGGCGCAACGTCTGGCCTTGGCGCTTCTGCTCTTTGGCTTCCTTGAGCTGTTGCTCCGTCTCGGCCTGGACCTCGAGGACGTCGTCGTCGACGCTGAACTCCTGGCCCTTGTGCGGGAACTTGGACGAGGTCGCGCGGCGGCTCATCGGGGGCTTCTTGGGCTTGGAGGCGGGCTGGTCAGCCGGCGCGAGGCTCTGCAGGCGTCGGTCGATGGAGGAGGTGATGGAGCCTGGTGCTGTGTCAGCGCTGCGGTGCAGAGGCGCGGCGAAGGCGGTACCATAGCTTGTTGTGGGCGCGGCGCTGGGAATGCGCCTGCGCGCCGACTCTGCGGCTGTGGTGGGCGTGTTGTCGCCGTGGGCGCTGCCTGTGCGCGAGGCGGGAGGCCGCTGGCTGCTTTTCCCAGCCGTGGGTGTGCGGTCGCCGTCGGCCATGTTGGGGGGCGCGAGACGGGGAGGTGCAGCGGAGGCGTCGTCGTGGGACGTCGTCGAGCTAGCAGACCGCTTGCTGCGCTGACGCCCTTGTCAGGGTGTGTGTTTACTCGGCCAGACTGGCTTCAGCCACAGGGCAGTTGCACAGCGGCGGGCACAAAGCAGACATGGAGACAGGAAGCAACAAAGACGGCGGCCAGGTGTCGTGCCCCTCGCAGAATGCAGATGACCTGCCTCGCTGCCGATCAGTCAACTCGTCACCAAGAGTAGCTGCAGCTCCAGCGCCCGACTTCCGCCCGACTTCCACCCGACTTCCGCGCCCTGTCTCACATGCGATAAGGCGCCGACTCTTGCACTGCACGCGCCTGCATCGACTGTCCACGCCGCAGTCGATTGCCATCACGTCCATGCACGGCACACAAGCACTTCTTCTCCGCATTCTACTTGCTGCTGCCCGCCGCGCACCACGGCCACGTTCCATGGTTGAGCTGCGCTGATGACGATAAGGGACGCCCCGCCCCCTGCCAGCGCTAGTCACTAGTGCGCCTTGTCGGCGAAACGTACCAGCGCCGTGTTGCGTCGTTGCTGGTGAGAGCTTGAGATGATCGCACATCACCAAGCACCGGCGCACCCTCTCGCACCCTCTGCTGCCATCTCCCTGCCACGTCTGCGTCCACGCCCGCCACCCCTCCACCTCCAGCTCGCCCACTTGGCCCCCGCCCCCCGCCCCCTCTCCCTGCAACCACAACCACCGCCGCCCGCGCCCGCCACCACCATGGCGCTCGACACCTTCTTCCACAACAAGATCGAGGCGATGAAGCTCGAGATCATCCAGGGCCAGGCAAAGCTGCGTCGCCTCGAAGCCCAGCGAAACGACTACAACTCGCGCGTGCGGTTACTGCGCGAAGAGCTCGGCCTGCTCCAGCAGCCGGGGTCCTATGTCGGTGAGGTCGTCAAGGTAATGGGCACAAAAAAGGTCCTCGTCAAGGTGCACCCAGAAGGCAAATACGGTACGCACACCACTAAACACTGGGCAACCACATGGCTAACGCGTCGCCTCTAGTTGTCGACATTGCCGACAACGTCGACATCAGCAAACTCACCGCCGGCAAGCGTGTCACCCTGCTCAGCGACTCGTACAAGCTCGAGAAGCTCCTGCCCTCCTCGGTCGATCCGCTTGTTTCGCTCATGATGGTCGAGAAGGTGCCAGACAGCACCTACGACATGATTGGTGGTCTGGACCAGCAGATCAAGGAGATCAAGGAAGTCATCGAGTTGGGTCTGCAACATCCTGAGCTCTTCGAGTCGCTCGGTATCGCACAGCCCAAGGGCGTCCTGCTGTACGGCCCGCCAGGAACAGGAAAGACGCTCCTTGCCCGTGCCGTCGCCCATCACGCCGACTGCAAGTTCATCCGAGTCTCCGGAAGTGAGTTGGTGCAAAAGTACATCGGCGAGGGTAGCCGAATGGTCCGAGAGCTCTTCATCATGGCCCGAGAGCACGCACCCAGCATCATCTTCATGGACGAGATCGACAGCATTGGTTCGAGCCGTGTCGAGGGAAGCTCAGGTGGTGACTCCGAGGTCCAGCGCACCATGTTGGAGCTGCTGAACCAGCTGGATGGCTTCGAGCCCACCAAGAATATCAAAATCATCATGGCCACGAATCGTCTCGACATCCTAGACCCCGCCCTGCTCCGGCCGGGACGCATCGACCGTAAGATCGAGTTCCCACCACCAACCGTCGAGGCCCGTGCCGACATTCTGCGCATTCACTCCAGGAGCATGAACCTGACCCGTGGTATCAACCTGACCAAGATCGCCGAGAAGATGAACGGATGCTCAGGTGCCGAGCTGAAGGGTGTCTGCACCGAGGCCGGCATGTACGCGCTGAGGGAGAGGAGAGTACACGTCACACAGGAGGACTTTGATCTGGCCACAGCCAAGGTGCTGAACAAGCACGACGACAAGGCCACTAGTTTGAGCAAGCTGTGGAAGTAGCTTCACCTGATCCGAGGGGGTAGGAACCTTTTCTCGCCTGCTTTCTCTGCTCTCCCACCAGAGCTTTGTATTTTAACCATAGCAGGAGAAGAATTTCGGGAACGAATGAAACGATGATGCACTTTACAGAAACACAGGCTGACTTTGCATCATGGACCCAAGCTTCACGTGGTATCGCGTCATTACTAGCGTGCTGGAGAGCCGTGGCTCTCGGAGGACAATGAAAGCCGTACTTAAGAGTCGAACTTCACAACGCTTCCAAGGTTTATCTCAACAACCACACAGTATTTTTAGATGATTTTTAGATCATTTGAAAGCGCTTCATGAGTACATGCTTACCCAGTCTTGATAGATATTTTCAATCTTGTTGCTGAGATGCGCGTTGAGGCCTGAGCGTCGGCACTAAGTACGGCTTTTTCTGTCACCCGAGAGCGTGGATCTTCACACACTTTCCCACCCCGAGCCTTCCCACACACCACACTGCAATACGTCCTGCACGCTAGCGGCAGCCATGCCACACGGTCCCGTCCTACCCTGCTTATCTGCAGACAGACCATGCCGGTTCCATCTTGGTGAGCGGTTGCAACCGTAATGGAAAACAGAGATGTGATGTTGCACATGCAAGGAGCACGTCATGTCGTCTGTACGTCGCGTGCTTGACGGCCACCTCTTTTCCTAACCAATTCACATTTATACTACCTCCACGTCGCGTGCGGACGGCCACCCTCTTTCCTGACCATGACCGATTTACCAACTAAGATGCACGATGAAGTGCCTCCGTTGGAGCACGCACCAGAAGGCGTCCTGGAAGAAGGATCCCTGGACCCAGTGTATGCAGCCAAAGCCCGTGTCCTGAACAAGGCTATTCAAGAGATTGGCATGGGAAGATATCAGTGGCAGCTCTTCATTGTCATCGGATTTGGGTGGGCCCAGGACAATCTCTGGCCCATTGTCACATCGCTCATCTTTACGCCTGTGAGGAACGAGTTCCATCCGAACCGACCTCCGTTTCTCACCTTGTCGCAAAACATTGGTCTGCTCTTCGGCGCTGTCTTTTGGGGTTCGGCTGCGACATTTTTGGCCGCCGTTGGGCCTTCAACCTGACGATTGGAATCACGGCCGTCTTTGGAAT
This sequence comes from Lizonia empirigonia, assembly GCA_009982855.1. Classification (NCBI taxonomy): domain Eukaryota; kingdom Fungi; phylum Ascomycota; class Dothideomycetes; family Pseudoperisporiaceae; genus Lizonia; species Lizonia empirigonia. Next base: position 263,590 of record JAADKA010000033.1, on the reverse strand, counting down.
GATTGCAGCTGGAAGTCCCAACTTTGCTGCCATTGGCGTCTTCGCCGCGCTCTGGAGTGTGGGGGTCGGTGGTAACCTGCCCGTTGACAGCGCCATCTTCTTGGAGTTCCTGCCGGGTAGCCATCAGTACTTGCTCACGATCCTTTCCATCGATTGGGCGCTCGCGCAGGTGTTTGCCACGCTCGTCGCATGGCCGTTGCTGGGAAATCTGACTTGTCAGGAGACAGAGCAGAGTTGCGCGCGAAGCGAAAACATGGGTTGGCGGTACTTTTTAATCGTCATGGTAGGTCAACCTCAGCCTACACGGCAAGAGACCCTCGCTGATGTTCCCACAGGGCGGGACAGCTTTGATCATGTTCTTCCTGCGCTTCACATGCTTCACCATGTTCGAGTCACCAAAGTTCCTCATGGGCAAAGGCGACGACGCAGGTGCTGTCGCCGTCGTCCACGAAGTCGCGCGTCGAAACGGCAAGACTTCGTCTCTGACCCTCGAGCACCTCCAGGCTTGCAGTGAGCTCACTTTCCCTACCTCAAGCCCAGCAGCAGCCCAGCAAACCACTGCCTTGGCGGCCGTACAACGCAGCCTGCAAAAGCTCGACGCCTCGCACGTCAAAGCACTCTTTGCAACGACGAAGCTCGCCTACTCGACCTCCCTCATCACACTCGTCTGGGCCTTTATCGGGCTAGGATTCCCCCTGTACAACGCCTTCCTCCCTTTCATCCAAGCCACCCGCGGCGTCGACTTCGGCGACGGCAGCACCTACACCACATACCGCAACAGCCTCATCATCGCCGTGCTCGGCGTCCCCGGCTGCCTCCTCGGCGGCCTGCTCGTCGAGACGCCCCACCTGGGGCGCAAAGGCACCCTAGCCGCATCCACGGTGCTGACAGGCGTGTTCCTATTCTGCTCCACGACAGCCCTCGACTCGAACGCGCTGCTGGGCTGGAACTGCGCCTACAACTTCATGAGCAACATCATGTATGCCGTCCTGTACGCCTACACGCCCGAGATCTTCGCAACCAAGGACCGCGGCACCGGCAATGCCGTGACGGCGAGTGCAAACCGCGTCTTTGGCATCATGGCCCCGATTGTCGCCATGTTTGCCAATCTGGAAACGAGCGCGCCCGTCTACGTCTCGGGCGCCTTGTTCATCGCTGCCGGCATGCTGGTGCTGCTCTTGCCGTTTGAAAGCCGTGGCAAAGCCAGTATGTAGGCAGCGCTGAGCAATCAGTGACGCTCGGCATGGACGTGTGGTGTCCGCTACCGGGCTCGATGGAGAGTAGCCCTATGACGACGTGAGCGCGTGGCAAGCGTCGGAGACTGCCCTTGGGCTCGCCGACACGCTTGACCGAAATGCTGTCATAGTCTCCCGTCTCATCAGGTACGACGCAGAGCCGTCACGCTGCGGTCCCTTTAGGAGGGTGAGTATGCGAGTCAGCGAGAGCAGTCCATGTACAACAGTCCATGTACAAAATAGCATTACAAAAAGTAATGTAAGAAATCCCTATTCTCGCAAACGCCCAATGAACACCAGTACTAGAAGATGGAACCGTATATAGAATGCTCGGATAATGCAGGGCATTGCGTAGCATGACTTCCACTCCCAGCTCAAGACAAGGCTTCGCAAAGGGCACCTCGGCCCATGCATCCAGCAAACGCCCTCGTCCCACCACGATCCTCCTCTCTCCCTCGTCCCCCCTTAACAGCACTTTCCACCCATACCCGCATTCGCAGCCCCCGCATCGCCCACGTTCACCGATGGGCCTGCTGCCTGGTCTGATCGTGCGCTGTCGATAAGCCTCTTCTTGATGTCAGAAGCGAGCGAGTAGAAGGCTTGATCGACGTTGATGTTGCTCTTGGCCGAGACCTCGAGGAAAGGGATGCCGAGTTCGTCTGCGAGGGCCTGGCCGCGCTCTGTGCTGACGGCGCGCTTCTCCTCCCAGTCGCACTTGTTGCCGATGAGGATCTTGTTCACGCCTTCAGTTGCGTGCTGCTCGACGTTGGAGAACCAGGTGCGGATGTCTGGCAGGTGCGTTAGTGTCGGTTTCGGCGTCGCCCTCTACGGGTCAGGCGGTTAGGGGCGCATTTGTGGGAACGACGTACTGTTGAAACTCCTCTCGTCCGTGACATCGTAGACCAGCAGGATGCCCATAGCACCGCGGTAGTACGCCGTGGTGATGGTGCGGAAGCGCTCCTGGCCGGCTGTGTCCCAGATCTGCAGCTTGACACGCTTGCCGTCGAGCTCGATGGTCCTGATCTTGAAGTCGATGCCGATGGTGGTGATGAACGAGGGCGTGAACGAGTCTTCACTGAAGCGCAGAAGACAGCATGACTTTCCTACGCCCGAGTCGCCGATAAGCAGGAGCTTGATCTACGGGCATGCTGTTAGCGTGCTGTTCAGAGGGGGCTGCAACAGCGGAATGACGTGGGCGGTGGAGGACATGGGCCGGGAGGTGGAGACGGGCGCCAGGACGAGACTCACAAGAAAGTCGTAGTTTCTTGTGCCAGCCATGATTGCAGGTGGGCGAGCTGTGTGCGAGCGTGTGCGTGTGCGTGTGCGTCTATGCACAGGTTGCGGTTGCTATCGAGGGAGGGCGGACGGCGGCGGTGCACCCGCTGAGAGCGACCGTGTCGTGTATGGGCGGCGTTGGAGGGGAATGCGCGAGCGACAGCCGGTAGTTGAGGGTGGTGCGATCAAAGAGGGTATGCGTGGCGGGCGGGTGCAGTGGGTGGAGCGGCGGGTGTTGTCGTGTAGAAGCCGTGTTGCAGGCGGCTTCCAGGGCTGACGTTCCAAGGTTGGAGTCCAAGTGGAGCAAATGGCGGGCTCCTTGGCGGCCCTCACTCTGGCCACCCGCCACACACAGGGTCCGGCTTGTTCAGCCAAGTCATGTTTGTTCAGTCAAGTCATGTTTGCGCGTCTTTATCATACAGGAGCTGACATCATGTGAACCACTTCGAGTATGCCCAGCGTATCCGCTCCACCACCTTCTGCTGCTTCTCCAGCCCGCTTCGTACGTCTACCAGCTCATCAATCTCCACCAAGAACTCGTGGAAAATGCGTCTGGGGAGGATGCTGCTCGCAGCTTGTCGCAGCAGATGCACCTCGCAGAGCAGCAAGCCGTGGTCCTGGTACGACATCTCGCCGAACTCGGTTGGCCTGGCCGCAGTCAAGATACGATCAATGTTTCTGAGGATGAGCAGCAGTTGGCCCTGCCTCGTCCATCGCTGCACACCCTTCCGGCTGCTGAAAGCACCCTTGAGCCACCGATACGCGCCGATAGAGACAAGCAGACCGGGTGTGAGGCCGATGAAGCCAAAGAGAAGCTCTTGGCTCTTGAGGATGCTGTCAATGCCACTCATGGCAAGCTCGACGTCAACCTTGGTCTTCTGCACTTGGATCAAGAGCGCGCTTGCAAGGTTACCGACAATGGCTCCCTTGACTGGGCTCTGGATGTCCTTCTCGTATGACTTGAGCACCGTCGTAAGATCGCCCTCCCTGACCTTAGCCCTGATCTCCGCAATCTGCGACTCGTTCAGAGCTGCGCCTTCAGGGTTCTTGACAGCAAAATCCACCACCATTCGCTCCAGACTGGCACGGTCCGACTCAAGGCTGCGCTTGCTCATTATCGACACCTCGCTATCCTCGTCGTGGCGGATCGTGCCGATGACTTTCTTCATTGGCTCCACGACCCAGTTGGCCCAGAAGTCAAGAACGGTCTGCCCGAATTCGCGAATCCACGTTTTTATCTCTTCTTGGCGGTTGACGGCGATGCGGAGTAACGTCGTAGACGAGAGGAGAAGGATAGTAGCAGGAAGCCAGTATCGGACAAGACGAGACGGTCGTCCATTGTCTTTGACCACAGCGTTGAAGCTTGTTTTGTAAGTAGGCAAGGCGTGACGGAGCAGGTAGCGCAGGCGGTCTGCGACATCTGCTGGCTTCAGTGCTATTGCAGCCTGGCTGGCCGAGGCTTCATGCAATTCGTAGTACTGGTCATCCTGCGTAAGTCCAGCGACAGACTCGTCGAACTTATCGACGGAAAGTTCAGCCGTGTTGACCGTCTGAATAACTGCGTCCATCAGAGCGATGCTCTTGGTGACTATAGCCTTCCATTTGTGCTTGTTGTTGTGTGTGCCAAAGGGGTGTGGTGACTGCAGGCCCTCGTCGTTCATGTTCTCGTTGCTCAGACCTTCACCCAGCAACACACCCAGCGCGTTCGCGTTGATCAATCGTATCTTCTTGAGTGCGGCACGTTTCCTTCTGCCCTCATTCCTGACCAATGCCAGTGGGCTGATCACGCGTCGCTGGATAGTGGTGACACTGCGCTCCTGCACAGACTGCTTGACCAGCCCGTAGAACTGCCTCCACCCATCTGCCGTCTGCCCGCCTTTTGACCTCACATCGTGGTATATCTCCTGGGACCACTTCCAAACCCTGAGAGGGGATGTCTGTATCGAGTAGAGACCAGCGAAGCGGTACGTCGAAAGAATGTCGTCCCAGTACAAGATGTCGTCTTCGAGGGGGATGGTCTGTTCGAGTATCGTGTTCAAGACCTCGCCATATGCTTGTGTAGTGGCTTTGCTGAGCAATAGCCACTCAAGTTCATGTTCGTAGCTTGCATCGTCCCCTGACGCATCGTTGCTGCTGTTGGCGTCCTGCGCGAACCATTGCGCGCATGTTGTGCAGCTGCTCGAAAAGGCTGCGCGGTTGAGCGTCTCCAGGATCCTATCGCCGGGAATTAGGGACGATTTGGAGCTTGCTGTGGTCGACAGGCTCTTGATGAGGCTCTGCAGGTGGGCAATGCGTGCCGTCTTTTCTGGATCGTGTGCTTCTGCGGCACTCAGGGTCGAGAAGCTTTCGCCGGCACGTGTTGACGAAAGTTGCAGCCGATCAAGGGCGCCGTCGATGCGCCGGATTTGGTCGACCACGAAAGACATCGTGCGCCCGTGTTGACGCTGCGGTGATGCAGCGAAAATGTTCGAGATGGGTGCACAAGCAGTGATCGGAACCAGGGTGCCAGGATAACACGGGCCTATCCGCGGAAAGAGCCATGACGTAACGCCAGTCATATTGCATTCAGCAGACGCTCGACTGCGTCCATCACCAAAACAACAAAACCACAAGCAAGGCAACAAGTTTTGTACTTAATGCAAATGTATTACGACTGATTTAGAGCATGCTCTACAAATCTAGCTATGTACAACTCGGACTATGTCTGCAGGAACCGCCAACTCAAGGGAAATAAAATTACAAGGCAAACAAGGCCACCAAGGCACCGAGGATGGCGTGCTGAGCTTCGAGCTTGAAGGGCGCTGCGGCACCCGTGAACTGAGCTGGCGAAGAAGGCTGGTAAGCTCCAGTGCCAGTGGGCTTGATGGTGGCAAGCGTAGTGCCGGTGGGGTAAGGCACAGCATCAGTAGTGGTTGCAGGAGCCTGAGCAGGCACCGTACCCGGGATCAGTGCAACAGGCTCAGTTGGTGTCGCACCACCCGCATCGGTGGTCTGGGTGGTAAAGTGCACTTGCGGGATGGTGATGGTCGTGGTTCCGTAGGTGATGGTGGTGCAAGGAGTCGACGCCGCGGGAGTCTCTCCAGGAACAACAAAGGTGCTCGTACCAGCAGATGGGACCTCAGGTGCAGTGGTGGTTCCGGGAGCCGTAGTACAGTTACCGACTTCACTAGCAGGGGTGCTGACACCGCCGGCAGGAACAGTGGACGTGGCGGGTGTGGGGTTCAGAGGGATGTACGACGGGCAGTCAGTCACAATACCAGGGTTCTCAGGAACGTGCTCAGCACAGATACCGATGAGGTACTGAAGAGCCTCGCGCGTCTCGTCGTCGGTGCCACACCAAGCTGAGACACAGTCGATGACCTGCTTCGTGAAGTCCTTGTTCTTGCAGTAGCAGGAAGCGTCCGCGTTGTTCTTGCAATCACCAGATACCTCGAGCCAGGTGTTCATGCACTTGGGCAGAACATCAGGGGGGCTGACTGGTGCATAAGTGGGGCTGGAAGGCTGAGGAACGTCAGAGCTGATGGCAACACTGCTAGTAGCGAGAGGAGTCAAGACGGCAGTGGTGCCCTCGCAAGATCCTCCATAGCTTCCGTCGCAAGCGGGGACGCTAGCACTCTCGGAAACCGGAGGGGGCGAAACGACAGTGCTTGTCTCGTATGTAGAAGGAGCTGTGGAAGCAGGAGCCGAGCTGTTGGTATAGGGAGCAGCAGAAGAGAATGTAGCCGGGATAGTGGAAGTAGAAGGAACATCAGGAACGGATGTAGCGGGTGTCTCGGTAGCGGGTACTGAGGCCTCAGGGGTTGAAGTAACAGTGACCTCGGTCGCGGGACCACTGGACGATGCAGGTGCGCAGTTCTTGCCATTGCATGGAGGGGCAGCGCTTGAGGTCGCAGGAGGCTGGGAGTCACAGTTCTCCCCGTTGCATGGAGGGGCAGCGCTCGAGGTCGCAGGAGGCTGCGGTTTGCATTTATCGCCTTCGCATGACGGTGTGGTGCTGGGTGGTGCGGACGAGGCAGGCTGCGACACAACAGGAGCTGAGGACGATGGGACTTCTGGGGAGGATGGAGGGGTGTAGCCCTTGCCAGGGTTGCAGTCGAAGCCAATGTTATGGAAACCGATCTCGCACTCCTTGTCCGACTTGTCGTGCTTGGGAAGATAGATATCGACCAATTTCGCACCACCACATTGAGTGTTCTGGATAGTAGATCCGGAGGCGCTGCAGGGAGCAACGTGCTTACAGGTCTCGCCAGTAGGCATCTTGTAATGGAACTCGAGGTCTACATCGTACTCAACAGACACATCAATGTGCGTGATGGAGAAACCAGACTTGAGCTTGTCACAGCCGAAAGAAGCTGGCTTTTCCTTGCTGACCTTGTTCTTGATGCACTTGGACCCAAATGTACGCTTGCTGAGCACATCGCGCTTGCCGAAGGAGTTCGAGCACTTCCAGCCACCGGAGAAGTCAAAGTCGCCGTAGTTGAAGTTGGAGTCGCCGTCTTTGAGACCCGACCAGTCGAATCCGCCCTTCTGCTTGTCGTTACACTCGTTGTTGTTGTAGTTGGGCGAGTTGAACGGGTTGCCGAATATGTTCCATGTCGCAGCGGCTTGGCCAATGAGGCCAGTAGCAAGAACAGCCTGAGTGACCCTCATATTGACGGAGATGTGGAATTGTTCGAAAGATGTGATGGTAAATTTCAAGGCTCAAAAGAGAGTTGATATCTCACTGGGAGAGTACAGAATTGCAGATATAAGCAAGGATCGAACGAAAGATGATCCTGTACCAAAAAGAGGGACAAGTATAACGAATGACTTTGCCCGCCTGAGTTCGGTGAAAGAATGGAGAATTAGGAAGAATGGAACTTGCGGATTTGTTCATCGGGCATGGAAAGAGAAGATATACTTACACTCCGAGCACTGGAGTGAAACAAGTGGTGGAAACAATCGCGCAGGATTGGTCAATAGTCTGGTCCGAGTCACGGACACAGCCACGGGGGGTTGACAGGGCGGCCATGTTGCTTGTCGCGCGCTATGCGGGCCCTGCAGACCGTATAGTCATTGCTTGGCTTGCGGACCGGTCTACTGTAAGGTCGAAAAGGTGCGCGTGAAACGCAGTCATTATGCTTGAGAAAACCGTCATGCAGGCAACAACCCAATGCGACAACCCAATAAAGCCGCCGCGGTAGGGTTGATTGTGCACGCAGGCGTCAAGTAGATTGTCCAATAAACTATGAATTGGTTCAAGTTGTTTTGCAATGCGATGCTGATTCTGGTACTCAGAGATTGCTGTTCGGTCGACGCTGCGGTGGAATGGCGGCGCATGCGACGTTGAAAGAGGCAACTTGGTTTCCTACGCGCACCGAAGGTCTCGCACCCAGGCGTATCGACCTCCTGAATCCCTCCGACTCACATACCCCATCAAGTAATCCCGTGATGTATACGAAGGAACTGGTGTCTGGTATTGCACAGAATAGGCCGCCATTCTGGGGTGTGCGGTGCAATGCTCAATATGTACATTACCTTTTCGGGGTCATCGCCATTGGCTCTAATTATCGTTGCCGCTGTCTTTTTTTGAAGTGTCTGCACGAGCTTCCTGTTTCACGTCAACTTTCCTGTGTCACACCAGCAAATACTGTAAGCGAACGGCAAGCCTCGGGTGGCATTCGTAAAAGTCTCATGTGCCCGTATGTAACATTTGCAGGATTGCTACAACGGGGTCGAATGCAATGCTGATTCTACTTCGCAGAATAAGCATGATTGAAGTTCGGCTTCACATATAAGCAGGAGATGCAAACCTCTTGCGAATGTCCGCACATAGACTAACCGACGGTCTTATCATGTCCTACTCATCTTTCTTACCGAACTGTGCTGTTTTATGTATCCCGCGGGACAGACAGTTGTCTCTGATGAATGTGATGTGCCGCAGCCTCATCTGCAATGACGGATGGTGTGAGACCGCCGACTCGGAGACAATGCGGAATGCAGGTTCCGGCCTCAGGAACAACCTCCAACATGTGGAACAACTGACACCGCCACCTCCGTGCGCGCCGTCCTCTTGTCTCTCTAGCTTGAACTCTAACTTGCCGTACCTGCGTTCACGGAGGTGATTGTCGGTCACTGCTAAAAGCTTCTCAGGAGATGAACTGCTGCATCGATATTCAGAGGTATCGGACCAGTGTAGGTAGATTCCACTGGAGCGATTGCTTGAGCTTATGGGAGGGCCTCAAGAAAGACAGATTGACAGGACATTTGTACAGATACGATATATGTGCTTTGTGTGCATATCCTTGCCTTACTTGAGGCAGCCCGAATGTCAGACAATGGTACTTTGGTATATGATGTTTGATTCAAAAAAAATAAAATAGAAAACGCCTGCAAAATGATTCGTAATCTTCCAACGCTGAAATGCCGTTTTTTAAACGCTGACAAGGTGAGGTACAGATGCGCAAATGCCCCAATCTTATACTGATGTTATTCCAATTTGTTCAACGTCCATGACTTCACTCATTCAGCATCTTCGACAGTATCGTATACAACTTCATATTGTGTCTGTTGTTTGAGGGCCGTGCGAACTCGAGTATGACAGCCAATTGCTGCGCGGTTCATAAAGGGCACCTGTAATGCCCCGATCAGGGCAACTAAAGCTGATGCCCACCAGGCCAGTGGTGTGAATCGGACCTCGATGGACAACCCATACAGCAGCCCAGCGATAGGGCTCGCGACACTTCGACATGCAGCTCCAGTAGATGCGGCAAGGCCGTTAATCCTGCCAAGGTGAGATTTGTCGGCTGCCGCCTCTTTGATCATGATGAGCAGTAGAGGAAAGGCAAGTATGGAAGTGATGTTTCGAATGCTCAGCGCAGCGAATATTCCAGGAAAGACAAGACTTGGCGGTAATAGCTGAAGGAGTGGTACGATGATGTAGGCAACCGGATGGGCAACGGTCACTAGCACAAGCAGCCGCCACACTCCGAAGAACTCTGCCAGTGTTGGGAAAATAAGAGCCTGAACAGCAAGCTGGATGACTCCATTAATCGATAGGATTAACCCAACTTGTTGCGTTGACAATCCCAATCCACCACCTAGGGTCGTGAACGATAGCTCCTGAGCATGGACGTCGTCGGCTCGCTTGTCTTGCAGGAAGATGGGTAGAAGATGATCGTACGTCATGCTGTGATACGTGAAGATCGACAACGCGGCGATGAACGTGATGACGGTCTGCGTGAAGACTTTCTCGCTGGTTGGTTGCTCAACACAATCGCCTTGGGATCGGACCCACATCTCGTCATGCTGCACTTCGACGGCATTGAAGGTACCATACGACTCAGATGTTAGGTTTGCCGGAGGATTGGCTGTAGCCCCTTGAGCTGGAAGAAGTGGAGTTTGTACGCCAGCTTTGTTGTTGCCTTCTGCCTGGCTCCGAGTCCGCTTGTCTGGATGTGTCTCTTCAAGTAGGAAGTACGCCATGATCATGGAAAGAACAAGTAAAGAAGAGCAAATAAGGTTAGGGAGAAGATATGGGAACTTTGCAAAAAGACCCGTCGAGCTGAAAACAGCTGGAAAGTTGTCCGCCGGTCGTGAAAACAATCCACCGATGGAAGCTGTACTGTCAGCATGGAAGATAAGGCACAACTGTAGGAAGGGTATTCTTACGACCGACGATAGTTCCAATGCTCCACACAAACGGCATAACGGCATAAGCCTTTGGTTCGTGCGCTGGGTTTCTCACTAGTTCACCTACCATTGTCTGTATAACGCCTGGAAATCGTCAGAATCAAATAGCGTGGATTGTTATAGCATGGTCGCAGTCTCACCTATGTTGCCGTTGAGTGCGCCGCCAACTATTCTCCCGGCAAGCGCGACCCAGAAGTTGGGTGCAAGGCCGACGAGGAGTAGAGATGTGATTGTACCTGCGCATCCTACGAAAACAACAGGTTTACGACCGATCCTATCAGACAAGGCGCCCCATGCCATTCCACTACATGCTTCGGCCTGAACTGTCCGTAAGAGACCTTATCGGTATCAACATAGGATGTTATCTTACTAATGAAAATGCAGAAATAAGTAGACCTGCGAAGAACGGTGCGTTAGACTTGGAGGAGACTTCGAAGTCTAGGACAAGCTTCCATGCGTACGGCAGTATGCTTGTCAACGCAATTGGCTCTGCGACTCGGACGAGTGCTGAGTTGCCTGTAAGTGTTTGCGATGTTGTTTGAGAGTGACGTAGGATGTAACTCACCAAGTAGAAAAAGCTGAGAAGCAGGAAAGGCATCATCGCTGATGCATCGAGGGATGGTTCTTCGTTTGGTGAGAAAAGACATCCTTCAACCTGAATTAGACCTTACGGCTTTGCCACCACGCAGCATTCAGAGAAAGAAGACCTGTGTTAGTAGAGCTTCCTTTTGCGGATGGCCTTAGATCCACATCAGACACAAAGAACAGCTGAATGCAGAAAGAGTGTGAGTTAAAGGTGGTACAAAGTAACGCTGAGGAATGGACGTTGGGGTTGAGGATTTTGCGAGTCCGGTCCCAAGCGTTCCTGCACTTTTGGGCCGCCGGCCGGGTTCGCCGTCGTTTCCGTGGCTGATAACAATCGGCCCGTTTCCAGCGACGTCCAAACGTATCACAAGACTCGACATTCATCATGCATAGAGTATACTTGCGCAAACCACCTCTTCGAAACGTCTTATTCACGTCAGCCCTGATGCAGCGCAGTTTGTGTGGAGTGGTACGGGGTACCTTGTAAGCGCGTCACCACATTCGCACGGCAGCCGCTGCCGAGCCGCTAGGCTCTTCATGCTTGCAGACACGTCGTGGACCCTTAAACACGTCGACGTTCATCTACTGCTGATGGTCATTCTCAATATTTATTTTGATGTACCATTGGTGATAAGTCTGGTGTCTTATAATCAGCATTGCTAACTCCAAGGCGCACTGCTGTGAGAAGACCACAACCTCTACTACCGGTACCGGAGTGCTCCCAGTCTGGCAAAACAATCTAGATCGTATCTATTCAGGATCAATACAGGTAGGTCTTCGACCTCGACACAAACGACTATGAATACAATCTAGACGTCGGTGATCTTCTCCAGTCATTCTCGTGGTGCATCGTTAGTGCCAAGTTGACTGGTCGACTCTTGGGGTACGCCTCATAAAGAGCAAGATCTTGGGTTTTCCGTCCGCATTCTACACCCCCACAGACTTGGTATTTACGGCTTGGCAGAGTGACTACAGCTTGGCTCAGTCGGCCATGAGCTGCATGTACTGCTACAGCAAGCGCCTGTATCGGACGAAGGGGTACGCTCCGCACATGATTCGGCTTTCACGACTCACAACAAGCCAGACTGACAGATTATATTATTTATATCTAGCCATATCTTTCACATACGACCATAGGACGTTGAAAACCAGTTCTCCTGTCCGCTTAACTATCTGTCATGATGCTGGTTTTCTGAAACGGCAATTGGTTTTCGCAAATCGGTTTTCCGCAATTCGCTATGCACGTCGCATTGCATCGCGAGATGACGGCGGAGGAATTGGATTAAAGGAGAGCTTAGCACAAGGCTTTGTTCGACCTATCTGATCTAGAGTCATCGGTATGCTATGCTATGACGGGCCAGTCCGGTCCGCATGCTTATCTCTACCTTGTTCGGCGACTCCCAGAAGGACTCGAAGAGGAGATTGGCGGTTCTGGGGATGCTATAGGGAGTGGCTTCGTTGTCAATCCAGACGCTATGTGGAACTTAAACCGCACAATGAAGCAATTTGGCATTGACATCAAGGGGAAAGGCAGAAAGTAGAGAATAGCACACAGCTTCCTTTTGCCTAAGGAGAATGTTGCCTTCGTGGAAGCGCTACGTCATTAATGTAAGGTCATGTTTAGTTCAAATAACATCTGCCAATCGCTTGTTATTATTATTAGTACATAAGTTTTATTGCGTTACATTATTGTACCAATATGGTTGCGTGTCGCGTCAAGCTGCGGTTCGCCAGACGGCCAAGACTGTCTTAGCAATCCGTGCCATCGATAAGCTCAATAACGCCACCTTTCCCTGAGGTATCTGCCAACTGCTGCTCTAACCCATAGAGCTCTTCATTTAGCTCTGCTTCCGTAGCGTTCTGCTCCGCGAAATCCAAATCGATTATCGTGACACCATGTGGGTGTATGAGGAAGTTATGCTTATTCGTATCCCCATGCTTGATTCCAAGTGTATGCAGCCTGCGCAAAGCTTGTCGACAGATATCTAGATCGTCCAGTGTCGCATGTCGAGCTTCTTCAATCTTGCTCATGGCGAATCCAATCACTCGTCCATGTTCAGTTAAATGGCCTAGAAATTTTGGTCCAATATTGTGCCCGTCGATCCATTTGTATGCGGTTGTCTCGCGTTCTAGTCGTGCGATCTCGTAATGAAATCTGGCAAACTTGACAACGAATTGGCCAGGGATTTTCGAGCATGTAGCCTCGCACACGTTGCTACGAAGATGGCTGCCAACTTCTAATTCGAGATAGTCGATTGCAAGTGAATGCCATATCCCGAGGATCCCGGGTTGCACTTGTGTTGATGTCTCAACTTGTACTTCGGCATTTCCACTAGAGGATTTTTCTGAAGAAGTTGCCTGGAAAATGCGGGCATGGTTCCAATCTCCAGCTGGTAGAAGAGGACGCAGGATTTCGATTAAGGTGGGCTCGAAAATCAGGTCCATATCATCGAAGATGTAAGGGTCGACTGTGACATATTTGATGTGCTGGTGGTCTACGAGAAGACGAAACTCGCTTATGTCATCAGGATCGGCACTGGCCTGAAGAAGTTTGATCGCGTGAACTTTTTTCATAATTGTTGTTGATGAAGGTTGGATGGCGCCAGGGTATGCGGCGGAAATACTATCGATTTCAACGATGTTGGCAGCCTTAGTCATTAAAATGCATTTTGCACGGACCACATCCACTAACGTAATCTAGTAGCTTCCGGCTTCTTCACACGTAACTTGGGCGCTTAATAAACATCACAAAGGTGAGCCTCAAAAAATGAGTGGACGAGGCTGCGTGATGCTCAGTCGGGACATTGGCGCTGCCGCCTCCCCGTGGGGCAGTTCCAACACCATATGTGGAGAATGCTGCAAAAGTGGATGGTTGGTTGGTTGGTTGGTTGATTCCTACACGGTTTCAGCCGCTAAATGCAGCTATGCCCGGATGCCAGACGTGGCAGACAGCCGACACGGTGCGGACGTGAGTCTGCACCGCCCCACTTCACTCTCGAAAGAGCCATCTGTCCCCAGAGGCCTGGCGTTGTCTGGCTTCTATCTACGACTATGTACATTTCGTCTCCAGAAGTGACGTCTTTTGCCTGTGTTTGTGTTCTGCGAACTATGTTTCCGTATGTATGCCGTACTCGAAGCCTCGTATGTGCAGCGTTGTTCAAGGCTCGTAGAGGCATGGTTGCCTCATGCTTTGCGTCCGTAATACCTTCAGTCTCCCCCTAGCGTTCAGCTGTCGTGTGTGCTAGCTTGCCCCGATACCCCCAGGGCCTACAATATGTTCCCCGATCTCTGGTGTTCTTCAAGTGTTATGATGCCGTCCACTAGGTTCCTATGTGGCCGTGTTTTGTGGTGTGACCTGCCACCGGGCGCAGCGGCAGCAGCATTTCGTCGTAACGCAGCTTCACAGAAGCGATGCTTCGCTCGTGCGTGCCGTCGAGCCTACTGAGCATGAGAGCTCTTGCGCGAATCTCCTCAGACCTTGTCAGGTGTGTCGAAGGGAGACCACTCCTTCAACACGTGGGGCGACAGTGGACAAGGCTGTCTGGTGATCTGTAAGTGTGTTGTGGCACCAATAGTAGCATGCCAGGATGTCTGTGAAGAGATTCGTGCGAGAGGTGATGCCGTTCAGCTCGACGGCTCGTCGATGCGGGACGTCGCAGACTTTGTCGGATGGTGATAGACTAGCCAGAAAGCCCATCAATGACTGTGTGTGTGTGTATCGTAACCATGATGCTGGATAGGGTGTCTGGGCTCCGTCGTCGCGCCTTGCGTTGCTGTGTCGTGGCTAGATGGCTGCCGCTGCATTTGGTAGACGTGTCATTTTAAGTAGCTTGCTCGCAGAATTTGCTATCTGTGCCAGCCAGGGCCGCAACAGCAGCTCTAAAGGTACCAAACTGACGCGGGGGGCCGCGCGATGGCCTGTAGAGACCGTTGCGGCCTTTGGCGGGTGTATTTGCAGTCCTTTGTGACGATAATTCCAGAAATTGAGTTCTCGCTGTTTGTCGTGTTTTCCTGCAAAAGTGGATACCGAACCGAGTTGTACTAATAAAGCTGTTTCATCGTTATCTTCATGGTTTCATCGGCCCCTGTTGGTCCTGCTAAGCGCCTGCTGAGCACCTACTATGGTATCATGCGTAAGTTTTGTGAGTGGGGCGGCACGGTGGAGATGTTCGGCTGTATTATTCGGGGTGGCCAAATCTTGGCTTTGTCATACTTTACATACAATCTTGGTACCTTGTCAACAGTACAGGTAGGATCTAACTCCTCTCCAGTCTTCCTTGTTACCCATACTCGACGGTGCCGCCCTCCAGTTACCCACGTCTCGTCACTCCAGAGGATCCTCCACCACTGCCAAGGCTCCCAGTTGACATGCTCACGAGCCCAGGCAAGGCGCAAGTCCTTATGGAGTTGGGTGAGAGGTGGCTTGGCTCGGGCAATGCGGCGTGTGTATCCTCTAGCAGTCAAGGCACGGCGTATCACGTACTCTGACACCCCCCATGCGTCAAAGGGACCGTACGCAAGTTGATGCCAGCTCATCTGACGTGTACGTCGTGATGATCGGACGTACGCCTCTAGCTCGTCTACTTGGGCATCTGTAAGGATACGTGGGCGACCACTACGTCGTTTTGGAGTGACAGAAACACTAGTAGCTGCCCACTCAACTTGTCGCTCGGTGACGTGGAGGAGGTTGGCGATATATCTGTACGTATGACCAGCTAGCCGTAGAGTCTGTACCTGCAGGCGCTGGTCCCGTGATAAATGCTGACTATGGGGTGGTGTTGATGGACAAGGAGTAGCCATTTTAGGACGGTTGATCGATGGGATACATGAGATGGATAGGATAGATGAGATGGATGAAATGGACGAGTAGTAGACATTCTGGGGGGCACACAGAGATGCTTCTCGAAACAGGTTAACATTGTATTGTATACAGAATTAGGTAGGATTTGATGTAATTTGGACGATAGAGAGGTTCCGCATCATCCGCCAAGCACCCCCACCGTGCATCTCCACTCACAAAACTTACGCATGATACCATAGTAGTAGACTTCACCATGCGCGCGCTGCGGTGTCGTCAACGAAGTAAGGACGGTATATAAAGACGTTAAACATCTTGTAATTAGGAAGCATTCAGAGCCAACTGCACTCCATTTCAAGCTTTTCCATGCAAGTGCTTTACCCTCTCATTCTAGAGCCCATACTAATGTGTCTAGACTCTGAGCAAACCAATCTTTGCCCGCTTCCCTTACCACTTTCAATCAAAACGTAAAGGAATATTAGCCTCAAAACCACAAGGATTACCCTCATTGACTTATCGATCAGTACATCACCACCACGTGCAAAATACTTGTCCGCGCATACACCTGCGGCTGCATTAAAAACGAGGAGTTCAAGCAGTGTGATGCCAGAGCCGGGACCAACGTTCGGTGCCAACCCACTCCGAAGGAACATCTACCACATTCGTTGCACATGTGTTTTACTCACATGGTCAAACCGGGCAAGGATGAGATGCGTCGTTAACCACAGTGCGCACTGTGGCTCCTGCCGATTACAAAAGTTGTTGAATGATTGCCATCGGAGATGGGCTCGTATGCTTGCTGGGCGTTGAGAGAGAGCATTGGAGCAATGAACACATCATATATGGCAGGAGTGAGCTAAATCGCTACAAATTACCATGTTCTTGCCAGAGTATAGTACAATCTTGCATCCTTGGGCAAAGCCCATACATGTAAAATAGACAATTTCACAGGTACGCCATCATGTCGTGCCACTAAGACTCAAGGGCACCTGATGTATCCCATGCTCTATGCTTCCACAGGCTAAGATGTGCTGTTCAAAGGTTTCCTCGTCATATCTCACTCGCCAGTGGCGTGGCCACTCATTGGCGTTTCGACAAGCTTTACAATAGAAACCCCAATCTACAGCCTTGGAAGTCTTGTTGATGACCGAAAGCTCGATGACGGCCACAAAACGGCGTGGGTTTGAGGATTTGCGATCATATGGGAATAGGCTTGCAGGCTTTCGTAAGCGAGACGATCTCGAACTAAGTTCAGTAGCTTCCTGAGTTTTTCGATGATGTAAAGCCATGGATTCGGCCTGGCTGTTCTCGATGTAGGTTTTCACATTGTCACTAGAGCCGTGGTAGGTGACCGCAGCTTGTAGAGCAGACCAAGCATCATATAAAGCTAATGCTCTGGGTATTTTGCATCCACCAGGTGAGTAAACCCCAGGTAAGCACCTCATTTGAGGCAATGATTGGATTAAGTTGTAGTTGAGACCGTATTTGCGCTTGATAAGATCAATTCCGAGAGGACAGTACTGATCGGCGTTCGACAAGCAGAGAAAGCAAACTCGCGCGCAGGTGATGAGGTAAAGGTATGGGGCAAAGTCTCCGCAATTCTCGCATGATTTCTTGAATAGCTGTTGATGTAACTTCTCCACGGAGATGGTCGCTGCAGTATTGATAGCAAGTGATCCACGAAGCGCGTTCTGGCCATAACGTGCGATAGTTCGGAGCTCCGGTAGCGAATCGACGAGATCAGCACATCGCCTGTTAACATACCGGACGTTCAGTACAGATCTGAGATCCAGTTGGGCTAGGATCAATTGCAGAAGTTCGAGGGAGAGTGTCTCGAGAACGCCAGCATTCCTCTTAGCCGGCTTGCGTTGGAGCGGCGTTGCATACTCTGGAAGGTTTTTGTCCAGGGTGTGGTCGTCCAGATTGAGCTGACGGTAGCTCAGTTCTCTCCAATTGTCGGGTAACATGATTTCGCTCAATTTGCATATCGGGGTGTAATTAGGAACTTGACTAAATCAAAAGGCTGGCAATGAAGACAGGGATGCGCGTCACACGCTTGCGCAAATTAGGCTTAGCTCTTACATTATTCTAGGAGCAAAGGGGTAACGTGCCCGTGCCCGTGATGCCTGGATTCGCGTGCTGCACGCAAACTAAAGAATAACAAAATTTAGACCTTTAAGATAATATAATATACCTTATAGGCAAGTTCGTTTCCTCGCGTAATACTACTGGTGTGAAGGAAGGGCAGTGGAGATGTGATCCGCCTTTTTCGGGGCAACGATGGAGAGCAGGTTGAGCAGAGTTGGCAACAAACAAATCAAATCAAATCAAGTCCCGCGAACGGCCCTACCGTTGGTATGTGCCCGCTAACACGGACCAGATGGTGCTGCGTGGAGAGACTTGATTTGGACTTGATTTGTTTGTTGCCAACTCTGAGGTTGAGGACAATCTGGATAACGAGTATGACATCTGGCGACGACAACCGACGCTCCGCGAGAACGATGCCCTCTCCCTGAATCCAATACTATATTGGCAACAGCAAGCCCGCCTTGCTCTAGGTGCTGCGCCTCCTTCCCCTGGACGCTTCGCGTGCATGCTCCTATCTACATGCAGGAGGAAGGAAGTGCCGAATGTAGCATAATTAGCAGCAACTATAGGCGGATAAATGCCCGTTTACAGAATACACGAAGCCGAAAACTGTTTATTTAGCGGTACTGGTGACGGCAGAGCAAGAGACAACAAGGCTTCCCGTTCGCTCAGCCCTATTTAAGCAACGTACCGGCGGATTAGTAGTTAGGTGGGTGACCACTAGCGAATACCCGCTGTTGTATGTTTTTTCTTTTTGCTCTTTTGCCCGTCGAACAGCCTCCGGGCCCTTGTCACATGAATCTGTTCACTGACGGGAGTTGGTGGACGCTAAGACGGTACCAGACGGACTGTCAAGTGTGATCAGCATGAGTAGAGAAGTGGATATGAAAAGATCGAGGCCTCATATGTGCTCGTGATATTCCGAGATCAGTCCATGTGAGTTGGGCGTGGACAGCTAGCTGTATATGGAAGTTTCGTGATGGAGCGTGGACGAGTGGGTATCAGTCGCATGATCTTTGGGTATTCTTGCCCGTTCTATTCTCTGGTCCGCAGCAATGCCTCAAGCCTGATTATCCAAATGACTGTCGTTGAAGATCAGTGTCCGCCAACTCCTATGAATTCCTGCCCGCAAATGCTCAAATGCCAAGTCGTCAATATTATGCTTTTCTCTTCCTGCCGCCTGTTTACCTCTCTGGTATCAAAGCTCGAAAGGCGCCCAGTTTAAGCCGACTGCTTCTTCTCAGCCTCGGCAGACAAGCGATCGTGCTCCTCAATGTCGCTACGCGGATATTAGTAGATTTCTCAAAGTTTGTGACCCACAAGACGTACATAGCCTCCCATGGGTAGTTGATCCAGACGTCACCGACAGTCTGTGCCGCCAGGTACCTGCCCTTGAGGGTCTCCTCGGGCAATGTTCCCTTTTTTGGCTTGTCCTTGTTGTGGAGAACGAAGATACTGAATGAAGTCTTCTCCCCTGTGCGACCAGACTTCATCTGGGCCTCCACGACATCCTTTTCGAGCTCGCGCACCGCGTATTCGAGGGTCGTCCTTGTGTCATCGACCTCGTCAACGATGAGCACGTTCTTGCCGATCAAGTTGGCCATCTCGAGCGAGGAAAGGTCGAGCCATTGCGTACGTGTGACCTTTGTGCCGGGAACCTCGACCTGGGAATCACCGGAGCTGCCGAGCTGTTCGTACAGCGAGAGTCCGATTGCCTGGATGGGAATATTGGGTGTGCCATCGCGCTTGAGGAAGGAGCGCAGGATGCGCGCGGGGACGTAGCCACCACCGCCAATGGCAATCATAAGATTAGGCTTGAACTCATCGAGGATTCTGGGTGCGGCATTCTGGCAGTGCTTGTGCACCTGCGGTGTGTTAGTATGCCATAGTAATGGTTCTGCTTGAGCCATAGACAGAGCTGGCGTAACCGTGGTAGTCCGTGCTTGGACTGAGGACACATGCTATTTCTGTCGTGTTGGGCATCGCGTGGTGGTACATTGGCGGCATGGTAAAGTACGTACCTGATTGTATGACACGTAGAGCTTCTCGACCATGATTGCGGATATTTTGTTTGAATAGTGATGATAGTACGGTCAAGGCGCAAAGGATAAAGTAGTAGGTTTGGTCAGCGTTGGTCTAATATTGGGGATTTTAAAAGAAAAATCTTGGGCGCGGAGCACGCCGACGATACACGGCGTGGGGTAAAATTGAGAAGGTCAAAGGGCGGCCATGCGCTAGTGCAGAAGACGTTAGCTTCCGGAAGCCTTAATTCCAAGGCTAGTATGCTAGTTGTGACACTTCACTTCTACTCCTTCGCAGATTCAGCTATTGAATGCAGTGATCTGATTGATTTCTGTATGGGGGCAACGTGAAGGTCTCGGAATTTGCACTTAGAAATGCCGATTATCGCTCCAAAGCACAGCCAGCCTGAGCCAGGAGACCTTTGGCCTTAAGGTAATATATCCTTGGCAGTCACATGCTGCTTGTTCCTACTCAGAATTGCCCATGCTTGCAAAGCTCGCCTCAACTCCCTCCCGCAATCCCACACCAGCTAATACTCCATTCTTGCCTGTTAGCCGGACTGTATGGTCGTAGCAGTAGACGTAGGAAGTATCGTCACACATTCGAACGATGTACTTATCATTGATGAGCAAATCCTTAGTGTCGCTAGGTCCCATGTATTGGGCTGGATTGGGGTCCGAGTGGTAGTATATCATGCCTGGATCGTGACAAGGATGGGAAAAGGAGCCCCTGTGTACGACGACACGCTTATTTGAACCAGCCTCTATCAAAGTATCTTTCCACCAAACAAAATGATGTCGCTGGTGGGGATTGAGTGAATCCAGGCCAGCATACCCGGGGCTTGTGAATGTGTAGAGGCGTTCATCAAATTGCAGTGTGCGGACAGTGTTATCAAGAGCCCGGTTCCAAACATTGGCCTGTAACATGAACAACCCGTCGTGGCTTGCAGGCACAAACCGTAAGGTTATGGTCGCAATCTCTCTGTTGCAGTTGCACCCGTCGAGCAGCTGTCCGGCACTCTGAAGGCATTCGCCTGTGTAAGTGAATCGGTAGTACCACACGTTCGGGAGCCTGGAGGTACCCCCATTGTTGAACAGGCATAGTACAACAGTCTTAGTTTTCGGTTGGAGTAGCAAGCCTGTCGAGGGCCGAAAAGGTTTTGCGAAATCTAGGGGCGCGTCCACAAAGATGGGGCTTGTATAGCTGATTTTGAACGATCTTCCCAGCTGAGTGTCGAAGTCCCAGACATAGACGAGTATCCCATCTTCTAGATATCCCGCACAAGCCACTGTACGTTTTCGACAATTTAGGGCACACTGAATACTAGTATTCAAGGCTCGGAATCTTTTCAGTGGGCCTTGACAGTCTAGCTCGGCAACGTACACAGTGCCGTTCCTCATAGCAATCGCCACTATATCGTCGGACGCGTGAATATCATAGACGAGCTCGCGGGCCGTCCCGGTGATGATTTTGGACCTCCATGAGCTCAGCTTCAGTACATGCACTTGACGGTGGTCTTGATTGAGCCATATCAGGTTGTCGCCAACGAGGACGTGTCGCCTTGAGGATGGCGTCGAGATGTTGAAACTGCTGTCTGGCAGAGCGGATGGAGATGGGTTACGAAATGCATGTACGCTCCGTGCTTTGCGATTGAGAAAGTCGAGTTCTGCCCCTTGAAGGTTGACTGTGCCGTCATACCAGCGATTAAGATTGCTCTTTAGAACCAAGGGACTCCGTAGCTTTTCGTACCATGATCTCGACACCTGACAGGGATTAGCCTGTGAACAGAACAGAGGAGCGCACTCTGGGAGCGAAAAAGCGATTTAACATACGAGCTGCAGTCGCCATGGCGTGGATGTATCAAGATACGAGATAATTTGAGAGACAAGCTCCAAGGGCAGTCGCCCGATGATGTCGAACTGGAAAGATCGTGCACTGGTCAGAGACTGGACGAACCTCCATTCGTATGGTGTTAGCTCCTTGATCAATGCTTCCAGGGCTTCTAGCCTCGAGTCAGACGTTGACAGTCGCATGAACGCTTGCGCCAAGCCATTGCTCGGCATTTAGGCAAGTGGACAGCTCTTCCGGGGTAGCGATGGTAGCAATAATAGCAAAGGGCGAGAATTGTCGATCTGAGACGTTTTGTGACGTTAGTCGACGTGTTTGGAAATACAAATATGGAACCCTCTGGACGATCTCCTTCCTCAACGAAGGCAGGACGGGGGCGTCCTCCTCGTGGCTGCTAGCGCCGGTACTTTTGGAAGATGCATATCACCGTGCAGCAGGAGCAGCAGGAGGAGCAGGAGGAGCAGCAGTAGCCGCAAAATGTTCCGATTTGACGGCTTGCAGCGGGTATAGTACCGACGTGCGACGGACGACGTTGTTGTGCT
This sequence comes from Lizonia empirigonia, assembly GCA_009982855.1. Lineage (NCBI taxonomy): Eukaryota > Fungi > Ascomycota > Dothideomycetes > Pseudoperisporiaceae > Lizonia > Lizonia empirigonia. The sequence continues at coordinate 241,526 of JAADKA010000033.1, read as the reverse complement.
GTGCAGGGCAGGTACAAGGTTAGAACGCACACGGGATTGCACAAATGCCATGAGGCGCTGTCAGCCAAAGCTATTGCGCTATCAGACCCCGCTGCCAGGCATTTCGCACATAGCAGAGTGGCCGTAGGCCCGTTCTAGAGTGCCGCGGCCGTGCTTGGGATGCATGTGGCCGACGCCTGCGCGAACCTTGGGCTGCTTCTGGCTGCACTCAAAAGCAAATGTGCAGGTGCTCCGAGGCACCGTCGCGAGCTTGCTGACTGTGACCCAAGAGTCATCCATCTGCATCTTCTGGTCGTGCCCCTCCAGCTCCACTGGCAGTCTGGCTGCGCAGAGGCCCCCAACGCTCAGCACTGTTCGCCCATCTCCTCACATCAGAGCTTGTGCCAGATAGTCGAGGGGAACGCTGCTCGCGCGTGGCCTGTGCCTGCATCTCCTATCCTTTCACAGATGATACTTGGGCGACACACGCCATCCACTTGTCTCAGCAGCTCCCTTTGCGACCCGCGCTGCTGCTTTGATCTGCATAGCCATCCGTGGAAGCCAAAGCCGTGCATCCCGCGCTGCAGATGCTGTAGACAATCCCACGCCTCTCCCACCTCCCATCGCTGCAGGACAGCTCCCGACCTGCTACCCGGCGCCACGGCAACCCGCCCTATATCGGGACCCTGCAGCCCGATCCAGCAGTGTCTCTGCTGATTGCCAGAATAATTCTTTGCCGCCAAAACCACATCCCGGCTCGAGGGCGCTGTTCTTCAACGCCCTGACTGGCGTAGCAGCCCAACACGTCAACATTGCTGCCATCGCTCCCCGCTGCGTCTCCACACCATGGCGTCGGTGGCAGAGGCTCGCCGCAGCCCGTTTTCTGGCGACCATAACCCGAACATGCACAGGTCCATTCCCATCCTGCCCTCGTCCAGCTCCTCGCTGGCGCCCCCACGAGACCCAATGGACATGACGCCGTCCTCGACCTCGGCCATGGGCCCTCCGAGTCTGACTGCGCCAAGCGCAGATCGAATCCTCACACCGATACACCAGACGTCCGCGCAAAGCCAATTGGCAAACGGCGACGCGGATGGCAATGTGCCCAACGCCAACGGCACCTCTGCGCCTGCAGTCGGCGCTGCAGCAGCCGCGCAGCAGCCCAAGGTCGTTCAGACGGCCTTCATACATAAACTCTACAAGTGCGTCTACCCCAGGTCCAGCCAAGGCGATGCACTCACTGACACATGCGCAGCATGCTCGAGGATCAGAGCATCCAGCATCTCATTTCCTGGTCCAGCACAAACGAAAGCTTTGTCATGTCTCCTTCCAGTGAATTCTCAAAAGTTTTGTCGTACGTAACACCCCAGCCATTCTCGTGTCGTGCAATATTGACACCCCTCGAGGTCATATTTCAAGCACACCAACATTTCTTCCTTTGTTCGACAATTGAATATGTACGGTTTTCACAAAGGTGGGTTGTGCGCGCACACATTATTTGCAACTTTGCTAAGCTCAAGCAGTGAGCGACGTATTTCACACTGGATCGCCAGACTCACCTCTCTGGGAGTTTAAGCACGGAAACGGGAACTTCAAGCGCGGAGACCTTGTAGGCTTGCGCGAGATCAAACGACGAGCCTCACGGCATGCGCTCATACACCGCGACTCTTTCCCTACCCCAAGACCCCAACCGGGCCACCTCCCACACAGCCTGTCGAGCAGCAGATGCCAGATCCTGTCGAGTCGCGACTCAATGCGCTCGAGTATAACATGCATAACATGCACTCGCAAATCCAGCGATCAGAAGACACGTGCGCATACCTCAGTCAGAAAGCAGCGGTCTTGATGGAAGGCATGATGCGCTGTCATCAGGTAGGCAATCTGCCGAAGTCTTGTATCTAGAAGCTAACGAATGGCAGTGGAATCAGGAGCTTACCCACCATCTTATGGACCTAGTACCAGATCCAGAACATTCTGTGCATAAAAACAGTACGTAAAGCAGCTGGTTGTAAATACACAGTATTGATTGTCGATACCAGTCGCAGTGATGCAACGAGATATCAGCCGATTCACCGATATGTTACGCACACTAGACCAACCAGAGGAGCCAGTCTCGGCCCGGGGTTCATACTTCATGCAAGTGGACAACAACGGACCGCCCCTCTCACCACGAGCGATGCCACACGATCAGTATCCAGATTCACGACGAGGATCACTAGCTGGCCTTCCGCGACAAACGCCCGTCAAACCGCCGGTCCCAGCACACCTTGCAATCTCTCCACGCCGGTATGGCTCGATCGGTACTGGGAATTACTCTCCATCATCAGCTAGACCACCAGTGGCACATCAGCCACCTCCACCGCCGCCGCCTCCTCCACCTTCTATCCAAGCTCCGGGAGGGAACGGAGGCAATAACGTGGGAAGTGGCGCCTCTCCCCCGTACAACCACTTTCAGCGGCGACATACTTCTGCAGATATTCGCACCGTTGGCTGGCAGCAACAACCCCCGCCCACGCGGTCACCCTACGCATCTGGCCACAACTCCACACAATGGCCTTCCTCACCATACAGAGCACCTATTGGAGGCGGCGACGAGCAGCTTCGAAATGCCTTGGAATCATATCAGCTTCCACGTGGGCCTCGTGGGCGGACATCGAGACAAGGCACGCCACCAGACGGTCCTCCGTCGTCATTGAACCCAGATAGCGGCTGGTCGTTGCCAGGCGCCCGCTACCCCTTCAAGGGATTCGACACCCCCGGCCCGCCAACGCGCCGCTCGAGCATGGCGTCGAACGTGCACTCGCTCCTCAATCCCGCGGAGACCGCCGAACGGGCCGACGAAGACGAGCGCGAAGACCCACGGAAGCGGAAGAGAATGCAATAGAACAAGCTATCTATGCATCACCCATATATTTTTTGAGCTACAAAATCTCGCCATTTCGCAACACGTTTCTGTTTCTGTCTTCTGTTTCCCGTCCCCGCGAGACGAGCGTTTTGGGCCATCCAGCATTTTTGTTTTTTTGAATCGTTTTGGCTCATCCCACCACCTCGCACGCTATTCCTATCCCATCTGTCCATCCATCACACATGGTCTGTCTCGGAGGCGCTCTGGAATCCATCTCTCTGGTCGCGCGGTCTCTCTGTCTTTTTTCTCACCAGATATCCACGCATCTTACATGCCTCTTTATTCTTGACTTTTTTGAAATTCATGCATGCCGCTTCAGCGTGCTGGTTGCTCGGTGGAAGGTGCTGCGGATGTGGGGGCTGATGGTGTGCAATGTGATGGTGATACTGATTGCGATTGTGATGGTATTGTGATGGTATTGGGGAGATAAATGTTGTTGTTTGGGATGGGGATGGGCATGGTGGTGATGTGTAACCCAAAGCAGCAAGCACCATGCATCAAGTACCTCCACTTTCCGTCTGCAAACCCACAATCTCACCTCACCTCATCTCACACACAGCAGCAGCAGTAGCAAACTTAGACGCTAGCAGCAACCTTCCAAGGTCATCAAGTCATGTCATTAGGTACCAATATCTATCCCCATCCCACCCCATCCCACTTCCACCTCGCGCCACCACGTGTAACCGGCGGCCCGGCACTCTGCAAGCCTCCGCGCGCGCAGCCCACACAAAGGGGGTATATGGTAATTACTATACAAGAACGAACAAAGCTCCTCGTGTTTTGTACGCCGGGGGGCCGGACGCCGGGGGCCGGACCAGTAAAATGTGGTCAAACTGTATGTGGTGTATGCTGAACGCCGGTCGCCATGAGGAAGGGGGAATACAAGAAGGAAATGAGAGTGGTCGCTGGGTGTTGCGATGGTGTGTGTGAGAGGGGGGGGGTTAGCTTCTCATGCGTCTGAAGCGTCGCGAGGCTTTTCTTCGGAGGCCGCCCATTGTGCGTCGGATGCTTTCGCCGTCCGTTTCGTCGCCGTCTTGTTTCTGGCCTGGACTGGGCACGCCCAGCGATTGGTTGTTTTGGCGCGCACTCTTGACGGAGTTCTGATGTGCGATTGTCTTGTTTTGCTCTCGCCAGAACAGCCTCTTCTGGTCGATAACACTCTGACTGAGACTCCCGAACCCTTTCTTGACGAAAGCAAAGTCGTGCAGGATGTTTGGGTCGATGCACGTCCGAGGCAGGTTCTGCACAAGCATGAACAATTCTCCGTCGCCAGGGCGGTATTTGCGGATCTCCGACTCGCCGAGTTTGAAGACGGCGAGTGCGTAGCGGTAAAGTGCCCGCGGGCCCTCGTAAAGGAACGCATCCCAGACTCGGAGGACAGTCTCAATGGGGAGGACGCCGACAAAGAGGGACATGAACCAAGACGTGCAAGACAGGGCGACGGTGGGCTGACGCTGGAATTTTGAATTCGGATGGGCGTGAGAGCCGGCGCCAGAGTTGATGAGGTCGGTATCGTTAATGGAAGCCCAGACTTTGGGGAGGTAATCCTTGATGAGCATCATGAGGACGTTGACTTCGGTGTTGGCGAGAGAGCGGGCGTGTGCACCGGGAAGATGGTTTTGCGTGATGATAGTCAGAAGGATGAAGACCTTTTCCTTGTCTTGCTTGAGGAAGAGGAGCAAAAGGCCCGCGATGAAGTTCAGAGATTGACAGTACCCAATGCTGGGGTTGTTGAGGGCGAAGCAAGACAGAACCTCGCGCAGATCCTGAATCAACACGGGTTCATCGTCGGACTCTCCGTCGAGGAGGTCCGTCGCTGGCTCAGGGCGGAAGTGGATGTTGTCAGGGAACGTGCGGTCGAGATCGCGCTCAATCGCATCCTTGTCGTCCTTGTTCAGCTCGTCGCGTCTGACGCGTTGTGCTAGCGAGGCATACAAGCCGATGTTCTCTTTCTGCTGGAGCGTATGCTGGCCGCCAGAGTAGTACCACCACATAGCTCCACGCCACTCCGGAGGATAGCCTTTGCGGGCATAACGTTTGACTTTCTCGTTCATCTCTGGGAACTTGGTGGGGTCTGTCATTGGAAGGCCTTGCTTCATCATCAACGCAATCCACTTGTTCCGGCGCCGATTGATATGATCTTCGTATCTTGCAGCCCATGCGTTGTGCTCTTGTACGCTGATGTTGAGGGATGCTTTCTTGAAACCATAACGATCACGCTCCGCTGGACTTGCTATCTTCCGTAGGGGCGGCGCAGTGCCTTGCACCTGCTCAGGGTTTGAGGGGCCAGCTGCGCAAGGCCCCTCCCCGTTCTTGGCGAGCTTCATAAACGAATCGAGTCCGAAACTGCTTTTCCGGTCGTACACACTGGTCGATGCACGACGCGGAATAGCTTCGTCTTCATCAACTTCCGGGAGTGGCTGAGACTTCTGCAGCGGTGGTGATTGCAGAGCAGGGTCGACCTTCTGGATGGCCTCAGTCGAAGCCATTCGCGATGTGCTCGGCCTCTTCGAGTGTCGCCGCGAATACGCCTCAATGTCGGCCCAATCTCGCCGCGACATACGCGACTTGTTCATGGGTAGACGTGGAAGAGCAGCTATTTCGCGATGAATCTCCGATATCTGTGCTCGCTTGGCACTCGGTACTCTTGCAGGCAGGCCATCTTCGTGCGGCTGAACAATCGTGCTAGGCGCACCGAGGGAAAGGGCTTGCAGTGTCATTGATATGCGCCGAGGCAGCTCGTCGCTCGATCGTTGCCGTTCATCGGACTTCTTCTTGTTGGTCAATGCTGTAACAGCTTCAATGGTTCTTGGTGTGTATTGGGCCTGGAACGGGCTGATTTGCAGTGGAGATATTTGATGCGGCCTCAATTCACCCTCTGCCCCACCTTGCGTGTCATCATCAAGCAGGCCTGGGTCCGAAACATCGGTTGCTGAGGGTAGGCGAATGGAAAGATGGTGCTTCCTGATCCCACTTTTGGCTATCATGCCGTTCAACGGCGATGCAGGAGAACTATCCCATTGCTTGAGGTGCTCAGAGGACTGGAACGAAGACAACGAGTCCTTGTCGCGCGACGGCGTTTGTGACAGCTCCGGTGGTTCCATGTCCAGGGCCATTGGTGACGGATGTCGTGCTTTCTCAATCATTGAGTAGCTGCGCTCGTCCTCGTCGTAGCAATACGCGTCAATAACATCGTCCACAGCGCTGAACTGATCATGGTCTTCATCCTCTTCAGCTACCTCGGAAGTTTGGATGGTCTCTGGCGAATCGTCACGGTCGCGAAGGCGATCTCCCGATTGGTCTCTCGAGTATATGCTGTTTTGGCGGTCACTGGCAATAGAACTTCGAGCGGTCGCTATACTGCTGCGTTCTGTGCTGGCCTCCATGACGCTGGAAGATGTGTTTGTGTAGCCTGACCTCGAGCTGAAGCGAGGCTCTTCACCACGGAGTTGACGGATCGGCGGCGGAGGGTAATAGTCGGAGTGAGACCAATTTGGCACGCCGCGGTTGGGCTTGTATGTGCCTGACAGGTTCGACCGCTCGCCGCTGCGGTACTGGCCATAGTCGGGTATCGAGGTGACGGAGCGTAGCGGTGGGGTGGGGATGAAGGATGCTTGTGATGAGCTGGTGTAGCCGCGGGGCCTGATGGGCGATATGGAGCCAGACACATCGTCTGAAGACGAGTCCCATTGCGGGCCACTCGACGTGGGAGGGTTGCTGGCAAGGGGGTTGAATATGGCACGGAGGTCTGGAGAGCCAGGCCCACTGCCATGACGCCTCATTGCAGGGGCCAGGACGGGCGATGATGTAGGCGGCTCGTTGTGGGGGTACTGTGCGTAGTGGGACGAGGACGCGGCGGCATGGCGCAGGAGGGAGGGCGCGCGCTGGCGTGGAGGAGGGAACTTGGGGGAAGGTAGGGCGATGGACTGGAGGGTGGGGCTCTCGGAGGGCGCAGGGCTGTAGGCGCGGCGCTCGTAGGCGGGCGATGCGGCGGCGTCCATGTTCAATTGGGCGGGCAGCAGTCCTCTCTTCGCAGTGAGACCGCCTCTGCTCGCTGCATAGAAGGGCTCCCGCGGCGGCGGGGAGGCGGGCGGTGTGTCGCAGCTCCGGGGCTTGTAGGCGACGTGGTGGAGGCGGGCGAGGGTCGGGGAGTCGAAGGGCGCCCTAGGGACGTGGTCGGGGGCTGTCCAGTGGGAGGTGGGAGGGCCAGGACGGTAAAGGGCATCAGCCATAGCGGCGGAACGGGGATGGCGCAGCGGTGCTCATTCGAGCGGAGCAGTATAGGGCTGGGTGGTGGTGGCTTGCGGCGAAGTCATTATCGAAAGGGACCAGACCGAAGCGACTCGTGGTCACGAGAGAACGAGGTGACGGTGACGAGGAGGTGCCGTTTTGGTGGTTGGCTGTGGGCGTGGGTGCGTGTCATGTGAAACTCAAAAGCAGTGCAGCCTGCTCGGAACTCAAACAGCTCGGAACTCAAAAGACGGGCGGCGGCGCACAGGTGGACGTGCAGGCGGGCAGTGGCGCGTGAAGGAATGCTGCGCAGAGGTGCCGTGGGCCGGAGTGAGCAGGCGTCAAGGAGCGTGGTGTGCCGCACCGCGTGCTGGGCGACGTGTTGTTTGGGGGGACGGTGGTGCGGGCGGGCTCCACGGGGCGACGGTGGTGAAGAGGCAGCAGCGCCAGAAAGTGCATCTGCCATCGACTCAGGCCAAAGGTCGGCATCCGCATCCGGCGTGACGTTTTGCACCGCCTGCAGCTTCCAGCAAGCGTCCTCGAGCGTGCCCTTTTTGCGTGCCAGTGCAGCAGCGCACCCAGTGCAGCCAATGGCAGCGCCCAGCCGCCGACGACCAGCTGCCATTCATTACCGAAAGTGGCACAATGGCACCGTTGCGCGCAGGTGGAGGCCCTGCGTCTTTCCAATTCGCAGGGAATGCTGCTGCATGTCACTGTGTGCCCTTTGCTGAATGCTTATTGCGAGCTGGCCAGGGGGTCCCTCGACGCCGCTGCTTGTGACAGTCGTCTCCAGCATGTGTTTGGCACTTCTGTCTGCGTCCGCTTCCTGACACGCCCTTGGGCCCAGAGCTGACTCGTTAGATTGCCATGGCCAGCAGAGCCAACACTGCAGCCCGACTCTCGTCCGAACGTGAAAGCCGAAAATAAGGAGGGTATTTCACAACGCAATAACTCCACAACCACACGGTAAAAAATGAATCTGATCTGATGGATTGATTCAGAATCTTCAGTATTTACTTGCTATGCCTCCATATAAATCACGAATCTTGATGAGGCGTGCGCGGTATCCATCAGCTGTCTTGTTGACTTTCTCAACACTCAGGCTATCCCACACCTTGTAGAACCTCTCAACTCTAGCCTTCTCACTTGGGCAACGCCTCTCATAGAATGCTCTACGTAGTTTTAAAGTCCAAGTTTCAGAAATAGAGAAGTCTGTTTTGAGAAGTATACTTGGTGCTGCGCATCACGGATCGCGGGGTTGAGCTCCTAGCGTGGCTTATTTTCGGCTATTTCGTTCGGACGAGAGCCCGAGCGCCGTGAAGAACATGGGTGTCGCCGCGAACACTTCTCCCGCCGTTGACTTTCTCCACCTGCCCGTTGGTACGTGTTCTCGAAGCTCTCCCAACGCGACCATCCCGGCCCTCTCATTTCCTTCGCTCCAGCTGACTACCTACAAAGGTAAACAGCGTGCATACCACGGCCGAGGAATTTGCTCATGACGCCATGCCTAGCCGTGATTGTCTTGATTTATCCTAACCATCCTAGCCATCCCTTACCCGGCACAAGTGCCCGAGCATACAACCACTTCTACCATGCTAAGCTGCCTGCGGCTCGGAGATTTTCCCTTGCCAGAATCTCCATTCTATGTACTACCTATCCCACGCAAAGACACATTGCTTGCTCTTTCCATCGCCCCATCATCGCCAGCCGTGTCCTCTGCCAGCCTGATGCAAGCTTCGCCAAACGCCCAAAATGCAGTGTATCGGATAAGGGCGCAATCCCCCAGCCCCTAGCCGCCGTGGTCGCCTGACGTCCTGCTCACTTCGCATAGCGCTTGATCCAGTCCTTCGCATTCTTCTCAAACTCCTTGCGGTTCTCCCTGTACTCGTTGGCAATAGACGGTTCGATAGCGTCGTCTGGGTTGGGTTCGATGAGGAGCGTCTGAATCAGGCGAAGGACTGAAACAACCTTGTTCGGCGGCTTCCACTCGTCGGGACGGAGCAGACCCAGGCACATAGACCCTTGTCGTCGTTGCTGACGTTGGGGTGGTAGATCTTGGTGCGGAAGGAAACGACCGGCGGTTTGAACGGGTACTCGTTGGGGAATGTCATCTCGAGCTTGAAATGTCCACCCTGCGCGGCGTTAGCCTTGGCTGCAACATCGCAGGAGCGCGCATCATGTGCACATACCGCATACACCGACTGATCAGGGCCGTCCATCAGCACCTCCCACTTCGTCATGTTCTGCTCATCAAAGTTGATCTTCATGCCAGAGGGCATGTCCGCCATGCACTCGCCGTACTCCTGTAACAGCGTCAGTATGCTTTCCTCAGTGCATCGCACATGCCAGCTTGCCTTCATGATCCTCTTCTTTGCACCTGTGCTCATCTTGGTGGTTGCTGTGTTTTCGTGGTGGAGATGCTGAGCGGTCTGAGAAAGTATTGAGGCGCTACAGCTGCAGGGCGCTATTTATGCGTTGTCAAGGCTGAAGACAAAAGTAAGAGAACGCTAGAGACAGAAAGAGCGCGCTTCACTGTGCAGATGTAGCAGCTTCCACGAGAGACATGGACAGCTGAGGTTGTGAAAAGTAGTGGGGGAGTCTAGAAACAATGACGCATGTTTGTGCTCGGTGGTTTGTGAACACTGACTAACTCCAGACAAAGCTAATGGACATCCGGCTGCACATGCTGCTTTGGCTTCGCCTCCAATTATAGCAGTTGCTTTTGCTTTGCCTTTCTGCTGAATCTAAACTTTGCTGCCGATGTTACATGCGTTTCAAAATCGCCAATGTCACATCCTCGCCTTAATCTACAAAGTTACCACCCCTGTAAGTAGCATAGATGGGCAAACTCAATTGCGCCGATGCCGGGACGTGCCAGTAGAGCTGCATTGTCACCTACGACTAGGCGCCATACTGACTCTAAGAATGAACTTTACATCCAGGGCACGTTTCCCGCGTCTGGCGGTGGTATCCGCTCAATATCGAGGGTGTGATTCATGTCAGATACCGCACAGTTGAGCACGTTATTTGAGCACCGTAATGGACAGTGGTAGGACATACATGAAAGCATCAATTTCAGCCTTAGACTATGGGATATCTCATTTCCTCGTTCATCGCCGCCAACTCGACTTTTTCATCGACGCCATGGCACATTCTCGTGCAAGTTGCCCAGAAACAAAAAGAAATCGTCGCTCATAACCTCCACCACACAGGCGTCTTGGGACCAGGTAATCTACTGCTTGGGATCAGCAACAGCAGCATAGCTGGCATCACCAGCCTGGCCAGCTTTCTCGTTGCTGGTGGTCTCCTTCGCGCAGCCTGAGCAAGCACACTTGCCCTCGGGGCAGGGGCACTTGCCAGACACAGAGTCGCAGTTGCACTGAGTCTTTCCATTACCGACCTCGTGTACGTTGGCTTCTTCAACGCTGGGCTTGCCACCATCCTTAGCCTTTGCGCATCCGGAGCAAGCGCACTGTCCCTCAGCGCACGGGCATTTGCCTGCCTGGGAACCGCAGTTGCACTGTGTCTTGCCATCGCCGACGCTGTGGACATCAGCCTCCTCCTTAGTGGGCATGTCGCTACCGCTACCGCTCTGGCCCTTCTTCAGGTCAGCCAAATAGCGGGCCTCGTTGTGGACATCCATGACGGTCTTGTTGCCTTGGTCGTAGAAAGCCCTCAACTTCTGGCCAGTGGGTGTGCCCTGTGCCTTTTCGAAGTAGCTAGTGAGGCCAGTCCAAGCACCCAGTGCCTTGTTAGACAGACCGAGCTTCTGGTCGACGACCTGCGCCTTCTGCGAAGCTTGGGTCTTGGAGTCGAGGTTCTGGAGAGTCTGGAGGAACTTGGAACTGTAGCCGTGCTGCTTGTCGGCAGCAAGGGCGCTCTCAATGGCCTTGTCGGAGATGACGTAGCCGTGGGCGAGGTACTCGGCAACGATACGAGCGCGGGGCTTTTGCTCTTGCGAAATGTGATCACCCTCGTGCGAATCATCGGCGGCACCCTTCTCGGTGGCAGACTCACCGCCAGCCTGGGCGGATTTGACGTGGACAGAGTTGGGGCCTAGCTGTGTGCTGTCAAGGAGGAGAGCAGTCTTAGCGGCGGCTGCCTTCTCAAAGGTGACGGACGCAGATTGTGTGTCATTTCCAGTGGACTTGACGGAGATGTCCTGGATCTTGCCGCAGAAGCTGAAGAAGGACTTGATCTCGTCCTCGCTGGTCTTCGTGCTGATGTTCTCGACGTGGACAGTGGAAGCCATTGTGAAATGTCGGTTGGGTGTTTGAAAGGGAGGTGAAAGAGTTATTGTGGTTTGGTCTGCTGTGAGGGGAGGTCAACAGAAGTATTTGTAGGGAAAAAGGGATGGCTGCGTTGGTGGGGTGTTCATATGGAAAGAGGGATCGTGGCTGATGACGTCGCTACTCCGCCCGCGTTACAGCCACGCGTGGCGACTTTCGCACAAACTGCGCACCGAATGTTCACGAAGCAGCTTTTCACGCTATTTGACATGTGAACGGCGCTGCGCTCATTGTGCGGTAGATCGTCACTAGGCTTGATAGGTGTCCAGTTGCGAGTCCGCGCAATGTACACAGCTACCTGGAGTTGAAGTTAAGGTTTGCTTGATCTCGAGGGGCGCACGCGAACTAAACTTCTTAAACACTTAAAGCAAAGCCCGTTCGACACTGGCGCAGACATGGGTGGTTAAATATTGATTAGATGACGAAAACCGACACATCGTCCACACCATCCGTCAGAGAAGAGTGGACATACTTACAAGCTTCGTTCTGCATTCCTGCTGAATCTCATCAGCGATGAAGCGGTGGATGGACAACGGATTGGTTTGCACTCACAAGACGATATGTAGCACGCAGCAAAGAGGCGCAGCCTGCACATCAGCTCAAAATTCTAGGAAGATTTTACTGTGTTACCGACATAGGAAACAACAGGAGAAGGGCTTCTACGAAGCAAGACACGCCACGCGACTTCAAAACCACTTCCATCAGTCAGAGCCACGAAGATAAAGAGAAAAATCTACAGGACTCTCGAATGATTGAACTCCACAAAGATCAGAGAGAGACCGTGGAGAGAGTTTGAATCATCTGAAATTTTACTCGTTACAAGGAATATCTTTGACGCATGTGCTTTGATCACAAAACAGTCACCTATCTACTTCGCCTTAGCCCAGCCCTCAACCGCGGCATCAACTTCACTCCTGTATCTCTGTTGGCCCTCAATCTGCTCGAGGAAGACCTTGTATTTGGCTTCCAACAGCTTCTTCACGTTCTTGTCCGCAATCGGCTTCACCGTCTTACCCGGCTTGCTGAACCTATCCATGATGTCCCAGAGCGGGTCACTGTTCCCGTCTTTGTCTGTGCTCGCCGCCTTCGCACCAAGCATAGCGGCACCGTGTACGACAGCGGCGTGAACGTACTTTGGAATGAGAACTGGCATGTCGCACGCGGTGGCAACGAGCTGCATGAGCAGGCCGTTCTGGCACTGCGAGCCTGACATGAAGATGGATGATATGACGTGCCCCGACTTGTTCATGGTCGATACGATCTGGTGGGTTTGCAGCGCGATGAACTCCAGCGTGGCGTAGTAGTATAGTGCCAGGCTGTCAAGGCTCTTGTCAGAGCTCAGCCCAATGACTGAGCCCTTCATGTTAGGGTCGGCGATGGGCGAGCGGTTGCCGAACAGGTCGCCGTAGAAAAAGAAGTGACGACCGAGCCACGAAATGTGTGGTGCTTGCTCGTTCTCTGCCATCTCGCGGAGGTGCTCGTTCAAGTAGTCGTAGATGTTTGTGTTGAAGGTCTCTGCGACAGAGGATGCTTCGTTGAATGCAGGATGTGTCTCGATGACGTGCTTGAGCAGCTCGCCTGTTGCACTCTGTCCGCCTTCTGCCATCCAGTAGTCAGGCAGCAAAACGTCTCTGTAGGGGCCCCAAACGCCAGGTACGAATACGGGGTCGCGGGACATGGCGAGATGGCATGTCGATGTTCCAGCCACTGCGGCGAGGCGTGTAAAAGCCTGCTCGACGTCGTTCTTCGCGTGGCCCATGTCGAGGGTATCTTCGTCAAGCTTGACTTTGGCACCGACGGTACCAATCCAACCAGCGTAGGCGTCAATGACACCACTGCCGACTGCAACTCCGGGGTTGAGGCCCATTTCTGCGGCCGCCTTTTCGCTAAGGGTACCAACGAGCTCACCAGCGGTAAGGTATCGTCCGTTCTGTCAAGTGTTAGCCAAGTCTCATTTGTGCAGTGATGCAGGACAAACCACTTTGTCGACGCCTCCCATCCGCTTGAAGTTGTCTTCACACAAGTCTTCTAGACCAATGTCCTTGAGGAAATCTTCTTGCCAGCCCTTCACACTTCCATCAACACCCACGGGGACGAACCCTTGCTTGCAAACTACACTGCAGTAGCTTCGAGTGTCGCTTCCAGTAGCCAGATGTGTGAGCGCATCGCCCAGGTCATAGAACTTGCAGCGATCGAAGAGTTCCTTTGGCATGTTGTTCTTGAGCCATAAAACCTTGGGAATTTCCATCTCAATAGACATCTTCCCTCCGACGTAGCGGAGCAAGTTGTGGTTGGTAGCATTGATCTCCTCAGTCTCCTCAACGGGTCGGTGGTCAAGCCAAAGAATGACATTTCGGTCATTACCGTCTCTGTTATCGAAGTGAGGACCAGTGACCGAAATAGGCTCGTCGGTGTCCTCGGAGAAGACGGACAGCGAGCAGGTAGCATCGAACCCAATACCGCGAATTGAGTCACGGTCAATGTTGTGCTGGTCCATTGCTCGGCGGACTGAAGAGCAGATGCATCGCCAGATATCTGTGGTCGATTGTTCCTATGACTGTCGGCTCTTGCTCTTGAAGGTGTTCAGCGGGTCTTATTACGTAGTAACCAGTCTGTGGTTGCCACAAGCCAATGTTCTCTGAAGCCAGTCCGACAATGTCACCCTGATCGTTCATGATACAAGCTCTGGCGCTGCCTGTACCGACATCAATGCCGATGTAGTGGTCGACATGAGGGCGAATCTCATTGCGTGGGTCGGTCATCTGGCGCGACGGCTGCCGTGAGTTTTGCCTAAAAGGAATTGTGCCAGCCATGGTGAAGTCGTTACAGCTAGTGAAGAATTACGAGCAAGTGCAGGAAGAAGGCAGAAGTCAGAAAGATCAATTGAGCTGGGAGCTCGAAGATTGTGTTGAGAATTATGCACAGCTCCAGCTGCGTCATGAGCTCATAGCTATCAGGACCCTTAGCACCATGGTGGGGGCGGGGCAGTCGAAGGCTTAGTGATCCTCAGCCGTCCAACAATTAGACGGGGACACGCTGTTGTGCCCAAAGCCAGCGCTCATGATTTGCTGGGCTTTTGCCAGAACGGATGGGGAATTGTGGGGATCGTGAGACCCCCGGATCCACCTATTCTGATATTCCGTGTGTTGTTGGCTGGAAATAACGCCACTAAGCAAAACCAATTCTTGGAGGCACAGTGGCCCCGCGGGTAGTCGGAGCATCGCCGATATTGGACAGCAATTCGTCTCGACGCGAGCCGACGCGACGACGTGGGAGGGAAGCCCGTGTTGGCACTTTAAGTGAGCACGCTACTCGCGATTGTTAGTCAGCCAAGCTCTGGCCAACATCTTCAACATCGAAGCATATGCATGCGAGCTCCAGGCACGCATCACCCGCCGACATGCTGCTCACACGACTCCTCTTGCTGCCTTTCGCAGTCGCATCTACCGTCACCCTCTACGTCTCATCTGTCCCTACCTCCGAAAGCACCGCCGTCATCCCATCCGCAATCCCCCTCGCACAGATCGAGTACGATGCAGACCAGCCGGTCGGCACATTAGCGTCCTACACGCCGCCGACCGGTTCCTATGCAGCCGACCACCTCCTTCGCGTCGGACTCACAGACCCCAAGACCGGATCATGGCGGGGCATTGTTACGTCGGCGGCCAGCTTCGCAGACCAGTATCACAAGAAGTTTGTCGTTCACGTGGATGAGAAGGGCGAGCCGTATCACGTTGGCTTCGGCACGAGCGCAAAGGGGGCTGGAGAAGAAGTGACAGTTGAGATTGTAAAGAGGAGCTCTGGCCCCAAGCCGGTGCTGAACAAGCCCATCGTACTGGACGCGGAGGGCAAGCTTGAGAGCAAGGAGCCGGAGAAGACGTTCTTGCAAAAGTATGTATCGATGCAGTTTGTAGAGGAGAATCCCCTGCTAACATCACTGCAGGTACTGGTGGGCGATTGCGATCTTTATCGTGGTACAGCTGGTATCAAGCGGAGGCGACGGCAAATAGATACCCTCAATGGCATTGAAACCCCGTCAACGGGCATGAGAGATCGATCTAAACGCTCGCGACCCCAACAGTACCTCGGATTGTAGAACTCTGCAAGCAATGAGCGATAGATATTGAGCGGAGCGAGCGCGCCAATCTCACTGCACAGCAAAATTACAAGTCCGATCAAAGAGGGTAACCGGTCAGGCTGTCTCAGCAAAGCAGACAGTTCATTGTAAAACGCTCTAACGGAAGGCGAAATGTGCTCATATCCTTTCCGACCATGTTCTTCGTTCGTGCAGTTGATAATCGCATGATGGTGCGTGTTGCTCGTAGTCCTGGACGTACCAAAAGAGTCCTTGATCTTCGCGGTCCAGAACAGGGTATCGTACATAAGTAATAAATATAGGTCGGTGCACGTCTAGTAACGCCTGCGGGGTCCCCGTGGTGGTTCCTTCCGGCCGCCTTCACTGAAGCCATATCTCCCATCCTGGAAGTTTCCACCGCGGGCACCGTCGACCTCCATATCATCGAGAGCTTGGGTGGTACGGGCAGGCGGCGGTCGAGAGTGAGCAAGGGCATTGCTTGCTGGTGTTTCCTTCAAGTACACGTAGAGAGTCCTGCCATCGGCCTGTGCAAAGATTAGTCCTGCCTATTCTCCATGCTCAGAACAATGCATACCTTCTGGTTGTTGAATGTCGCAATGACATTCTCAGCACCCTCCCTGGTTGCGCATATGAGTTCCACCATGACAGTGGGGGCAGCCGTGAGCATTCTGCAGCCAAGTGTCTCTCCACCGTGAGGCGACATAACAGCCTCTATATCTGAAGCCGTCGTTCCAGGTGCAAAGTTGCTTGCAATGACCGTGAAGGGGCCGGTGCTCGCTACACCTTTAATGCTGAATCCGGGCGCACTGTCGCTGCGTCCATTTGCGTTTCTGCTCAGGACAGAAGCAAACTTATCATAGGTTCGGCTGTTTCGATCGATTTGTGAGGCAGAAGCTGTGCGAGGGAGTCTCGCAGCTTTGGCCGGTGGACCATTGGGATTGTTGACCTTGTGCAGATCATGTTGCCATTTTCCATCGATGTCGCCAGATGGTTTCGCTGACGAAGAGCGTCCTTTCTGGACGCCGGCGCCTCCACTTATGCGACTCAGCAGGGTCGGTTTCTCTGAGTTCTGTCGTGACTTTGCGCCAGAGCCCGATGTTGGTGTTCCCGTGCGGCCGCGAGAACCTAGGAATTGCTGCGCGAGGCTCTCGTTCTTCTTCTTTTCCCTCGCTTCCTTGACAAAATTGGCGAAGTCAGCCATCGTAAGTAGCGGCAATGATCGAGTAGCTGAAGGGCTCCAGCCTGTTGTTTACGGGTGACGACGGCGCGCGAGTCAACTTTGGAGCTGTCAGCGCGTCAATGTTAGGGAGGAACTGCGGCGCACGGTTCACCGGAGGTTGCGGCGCCGGCTAGCCGCTAACGGGTCCCTGATAAATCTTCAAGCTGCGAACTTCTTCTGCACAACACAACAGCCATGAGGTAAGTTACGCAACCGCCCTTTCTTTTCACACACCTTTTATGAGGAACATACGTGTCGCCCCTATCATACATGTAATATGGTGATCCGACCACTCAAGCCAAACGAGATGACTGATCTATTCGAATTATCCCAATTTGTTTCGAAAACTTTGTACGGAGCTTTCGCTAACTTTTTCAAGCTATCCAGTAGATACAATGGTGGCCGTCTCCGTCGAAGGATGACTTGCACAGTCTGCGCGCACGCCGCGCAGCTCGGTCTTCCCATTCTCGTAGCTCAGCGGAGCACTTTGACTAAAGCTCTGTCCATTGGTTACGGTGGCTATTAGGCGTCGCTAAGCTACGATAGGTCTCAATACGTTAGTCTACCTCCTGCAAACCCTCCATACCCTCTTCAATGATGAGCAACATATATACTATCAAATGCCGACCTACCAGTGGGGAACAAAACAAGTTCGATTACCTGAAACACCTTCACATGCTTTGCTCAGCAGCCGTTTTGTATAACAAGCGCGAGACTGACATGGATTCAGGTTTTAAAAGTGTATTAGTGCTCACTTCTCTTGGCCAGCAGCCCACAACCGTGAAGGTACGTACATAGCTGTCTTTCTTCGCCACTTTTGCATGATGCTACAAATTACTCCATGCTAACGCCTATGGCCTTCGGGCTGATGCTGGATAATACGTAATGCTTTTCATCTTTCATCTGATCTGCTTTCATGACCATGGTCTTATCAACACGGCGATTGTCGATCTCAACTGACATGTCGCAACAGACTTTTCCGATCCTTTTGCGTGCAAGCAAGTATTGTGACGGTATTGACCGTGGTACCATAGTAGTAAGCATGGTGATGCGTTCATGATGCATGGGGAGGTGAGGTGCATATAACGTACCTCACAAGCGAGCTGGCCACCTGCGCCAAGACCCTACCAAAATCAGTACTGTACACGACCGTAGAGCACCGTCAAGGATAGTAATTAAGAATCGTAATAGGCTATTCTACTCAGAATCTACTAATACTTCTTGCTTACACGTACGTGCGTTATGCCCTGCCTCGCCGCAGCGTCCACAGCGTCGTTGGCTAGGCTCACCTGCCTCAACGCGCACCCTCTTCTTTGCCTTCTTCCCATCACTACGCGCCTCAAACTCCTTAAGGGTCGTCAGTCGTACGCCCTCCTCAATCGTTAAGATACCCTGCTGCTGTATACGCTTCCTTTTATGCGATCTACGCTTGAGAGGTGGTGCTTGCCCTAGAAGATGATGAAGGGTGGGATCGACCAGCCCATCGCATTGATCCCTTGGATCACTGTAGTCCACTCTCAATTGCCCTGCTGAACGCTCTTTGGCCGTCCTCGACGCTCAGAACTAGTGACTACTGCTCCAGTTGATATCATGCCCATCATGAAGCCAGCCTCGTCAAAGTTGTAGGTGTCGTCATCAAGGATACCATACTTAGCCTTCATGTTCTCTACAAGCCGAAACCAGCCTTGTATAATCTCAGGATCCTCGCAGAGAGCTCTCTTATAGTGATATTTGCGATTGAATTTGACCTTGAGCTCAGGGCGACGTTTGACAAAGTTTGCAGCCCAGTTCTGGCCAACAGGATCACGGTGACGCTCAGCCAGCAAAGAATCAGCCATATCCTTCACAGCAGCAAGCCGGGGCGGAAATCCTCGCGCGTCGAGGTCAAGGGTATGCTGAGTAACTACATCCTCCTCTGTCTTAAGGAGATTTATTGAGTTGGGCGTGCAATCGCGTCGATAAGGTGTTCCAGCAAGGCGATTACTGAGTGTTGCTCGAGAGACGTTGTAGATAGCTGCAGCACGTCTCTGGGATAGCGTCGCGTCGCGTTTGATAGCCTCAAGAGCAAGCTGTAGTCGAGCATCTTTTGAAGGTAGTAGATTGTCTGGTTGTTGGCTCATCGCGATTATACTATGCGCAATAGTATGTTTGGTGGGGTCTTGGCGCAGGTGGCCAGCTCGCTTGTGAGGTACGTTATAGCAGCCGCAATAAATATTTTGGTACACCATACAGATAATCTTATCTCACGCTTCGTCTCCGCAATGGCGGATTCTCTTTGACCTACGATATCGCGACGGCCCTTTCGGCGACTCCGTGACTGTTCCCGCCCGGAAGTCCTGCGCTTCCGTATGACGTTGCAGTCCTTCAGCGTCGCACACAGTCTCGGGCCTTCTCAAGTATGAGGTATGTACCTCACCCTCACATGGCAATCCTTACGAGGGGCCATCGGATTGGGCCCAGCGCCAGCACGTTCACGCATGCATACAGCCTAGTTCTCAGACCAGCGCCAAATGTCGCTGATAACGAACATATAGCAGGTCGACTTCAGATACTCAGCTGGTCAAGGTCTTGACGCTCGGCCATGCCTTCATCATCGAGACAGCCGCCAATATGGCTAGCGCCTACCAAACCTCTGGGTTAAAGAACTTCCCCAGTCCACTATGAACTTCCTTTTTAGCACCATCGAACCGCTTCAATCTGCTCGCTACAATTCTCGAGTTCTTTACTCCAGCGTCCAATGTACACTCACTGCAGCCGCAGATCTAGGACACTACTGTTGCAGGGTGACACCAGCACCAAATGCTCGCACAAGACAGACATGAACATAGCGATGCTACCGGGCGGTCGGCATCCAAGAGACAGTCGAGGCAGCCCGCCAAGTTCATGTTCATCGACTCGAGCAATGGCGGCGTGAACGCAAAACCTGATCGTGTCGTGCGATCCTTTGTTATGAAGTCAGCGCGAAATAAGAAAACATGGAGCACGCGACCGAAGAGTCCCAAAGAGGAGGATGACGTTGACACAAAGCCTCCGGAATTGCCAGCTCAACAGGTCAATGTCCAGCACGATCATACTTTCGCCGTTGAGACATGGGGTCTACACGATTATCGCAAGGACTCTTTGTGGGATACTCATTCTCTTGCGTCGCCGGCTAGTAGCCGGACTGGTAGCATTTTTTCAACCTACAGCAGCGGTCGCACGCACGATAGCCCATCCTCATGTTACGCAAGTCCTTTAGTTGAGTATCCATATCCTGAGTCTGCGTACAACTTCCCAACTGAAAAAGTGAGAACATTGGCAGTCGGCGATGGCTTCGATATTCAATTCGCAAGATCGCTTGATTGCTTGCCAGTTCAACTGGGCGTTCACACACAGCAACTCCTTCATCAATGTAACTGCATATTCACCCGTGTACCTTGCCGCTGCTGATATCGCTCTCAGTTGTCGAAGGGTCAGCACCTCGACTTTTACCAGTGGATATTCACAAGTCGTCATCTTTTGCCGCCACAGACTGGATCGCTAGATGTATTCAAAGTCCAAGTGGTGCGTCCTATATCTATGCAGCCCTTACAGCATCTGCACGGGCCGTTGGACTTGATTCCGAAGCCTACAAGTGGCGAGCAGTTTCGGAAATAAACAAACTGCTATCGAATCGAAAGACCAGTACCGATGATACGACCATCGCCACTGTCCTAGTATTGCTTGCTCTTGAAGAGTCCGACCTTGCCGACCCAAGACGTCAGGGCAGTGATAGGGAGTGGAGCTTGTCTGCGAATGACGCTCATCTCAATGGACTAAGGACGATGATAGGACAAAGAGGCGGACTTGTTGCATTGAATGCCAACAGTTGCTTGCAAGTCTTCATTCTCATGTAAGCTAGCCTCAAGGCTACCCAAACCTGTCTTGATCAAGGACGGGGACAGCTTTTGATAAGACCTTCATCTCACACTCGAACACATGTCCATCTGCTAATTGTTACACCCAGGCATAGCATCGCTCAGTGTATCACTACCTTTAAGCGTCCTTATGCCCTACTATTGGACCCCATGGGTCAAATCGAAAACTATGCGTTGAAGTCTCAACCGTTAAGATTCTGGATGCCTCTCACTGCTTCCATTCAGGTTCTCGATCTAGATCCCGCACTTCTCAACATCATCCACAGCGTGCACCTCTTCAGCTCGGATCTCGCCAACTGGTACACACAAGATCAGGCTATTCCTCTACTGAGTCCCTTCGAGCTACAGAAGCATGCATGTCTACTGATGTACCGATTATTTGACTGGTACCAGCTCGGCGAAGAATTGAAATCTGCTGGTGGACCAGGCCGGAATCCAGTCGATCAGAGCATATGTCTAGCATATTTGATCTTCCTAGTCTTCGCTACAGAACCACATGCTCAGTCGTTCGGATCTCGTCTCTCAAAGACTGTCATAAAACTCCGACAGGCCCTGGAAGTCATCACGGTGGTGCAGTGGACAAATGTGCCGGATTTGCTCCTCTGGACCCTCACTATGGGAGCGATGGGTGCGAAGGGCCTGCCACGGCCACAGCAAAGTTCCGCATCGGAGTATGCATTTTTTGTACAATGCTTTCACCTCACTTTTGTATCGAAGGGGCAAGATAGCTCCACCACAGCTGACAATCTTCTTCGAAGACTCCAACACTGTCCTTGGATCTCCTCGATATTTGACACACGGGCAAGACGGATGTGGGCGCAGATGGGGCTTTGCAGAGCAGACATTACGAATGTGTACGATTCCAGCAGCGAGGAAGAAGAGGCGTTGGTAGGCGATGAGTATGCTGTGGGCCAGTCGACCACTGCAAGGTTCTTTCCTGCGTTGAAGTCGGCGTCGAAGAAGTCAAGCCCCAGATGAAGCGTGCTCGGACGGTGCATGTTGAGGTAGTAAAACTCCCATTCTATCTCCACTACCAAGCAATTCCCAACAAAGCAATCACAGTTTTTTTTAAATACCCCACACTGAGAAATTGCAAGATCGCACTCGATTAAGTCCTTCAAAGCCTACAACTTCCCTTTCAATTTCCCCAATATCCCAACAACCCTCTTCTCATCCCAATAATCAATCAACCATTCCAACCTTCCACTGCAAGGAAAGAACCACTCACACCACTCACTCTTCCCACTCACTCCAAGAGTTGCCAGGGCACGGGAAGAGCGGTGGAGTGAGTTCGCTGAAGAGTAGAACGCAGGAGCGTGATATGGTAGTGGGTGTGATTTGCGTATGTGGGTTGAGCTGAGGTGAGGTATTGTGTGGGACTTGTAGTATACTTATTGGTGTGTTTATTGCTCCTGTGAGAAACAAGATTTTGATTGGACGGAGTGGGAGGGTGTAAGATGCGTGATTGAGTGGTTCTTACGAGCTGTGGAGAGTGTCTTACGTGTGTGCATTTAAACTACTGCGAGGCATGCCTGACAGTTTGCCAGCGCTCTACACGTCGGCAAATTTGGCAAGATGAATCACGGGTATCAACGATGGTAGTACTTGAGCTGCTTGCCAACTATCATGTCTCAGATTCAGGAGGGTTGGTCAATTTTCTCAGCAGCATTCAGACCGCACTCCGAACCTTGCGACCGCGGTGTGTATTGATACCCACAGTCAAGGACCATATCACGATACGAACGCAGGACTTTTCTTGGTCAAATTTTCACCGAACGATCGGGTGTCTGCTGCTGAGCGGTGCCTGACAAAGCAGGTACTTGCCTGCCGCTTCCTGCTAGCCCAGGCACCAATCGGGTTGCGACTGGGCACGCTCGCGCAGGGGAGCGAGTCAAAGCGAGAAAATAAGACAATGATTGTCAGGTACCAGAGCTTTGACCGAGCGATGGCAGGCAAACTGTGCATGTTTTTCAGAGCGTAGGGCAGTAGGGCTGCAGAACATGCTGGTGTTTCGTCTGTGCGCGTCAGTGCGGCTGCCAAAGCGTTGGGCTTCTGGAAAACTGCCTATGACGGCATCGATCGGCTGATAAACTGTTGACTGTGCACCAAGACGGACAAGAAACGTTGTTGACCTGACATTTGCGCCGAGCGGAATTCCAAGGACGGCAACGAGTCGTTCCTGTGAAGACGCATTCCAGTCATGTGTTACGACGCAGCGGTAGCCCACACAGTCTGACCGGTGCCTTGGTGGCCTTGTCATTTCTCGTCGCGGCAAGTGGCTGTCGCGCAGGCAGTGCATTCCAATCAACAATGTGTAAGCGAGCTTCGACTCATTCTGGTGCCCGTTGCGATGTCGAATCGCGTGGTAGCATTGCATCGTCTTGCATTCACTACGCTGCAGCCGTGAGCACATGTCGACGACCGTTGTCGGCATGCGCGTTGCCAACCCAGTCATCAGCCTCGTACAGACTCAGCGGTGAACACTGCGAACACTGCACCTGCTGCAACTCGTGCATTCACAGCGGGATGGAACTGTAAGGCTGTGCAACATGCGCGGCCAAGCGGGAACGGGCATGCGAAGCGAGCAGCTGGCAGACGCCTTACCGCTTTGAGCATGCTCAGCCAGATGGCGTGAACTTGTGGAGTTGGCGGGGAGACGGTGCGATGGTTGTGGTGCAGCCCTTTGCGCGATCATGCTTGTGATGCGAAAATAGAGTCCGTATAGAATGCAGGAGAATGCAACATCAATGTTGTTTGGTGCTGATGCATATTCCACAGCGTACTAAGCTTCCTCCTGCTGGAATCGAGGCTATTGAGTCGTTACCACGGGACTCGATGGCTCGATGGCGCAATTGATTCCTAACGCACGAAAGCCTCATGCCGTCCGTCACGATCAGCAAGTTTCTGTCAGCAGGGTCCAAGGTTAACGTTATGGCAGCGGCTACTGCACGCTGAACAGAGCGTTTGTCAGACGAGATTGTTCAGCAGTCCTGACAAACCGAGCTATCTCCGCCAATCAGACATGCAGCTGCGCGAGTGAAAGTAAGCAACCTTGTCATGTGCGAGTCACAACTGCGTGCGCTCGTCTGTCGTGAACGTGGGAATTGAGGGCATCTTGAGGTTTCGACTCATGACATTAAGCAGAGTTGGATGACACGACTGCGTGATCTGGGCTGTCATGTCTCGCTCCCTCCCTTGAATGGCCGGGAGGATGAGGAATCTCAGGATCCCGAGATCCTCTTGGCCATGGCAGGCCAGGGTCATTCGTCCGCGCGGGGTGATGACACCTGCACCGCGCACGCCAAACGATCGTGATGCTTTAGTCCGACTCCTCCGAGCAGCGCCATCATGAGTTTCTCGTTCGGGACAGAGTGTTCAGTGATCTGCGTAGACATTGTCATCTGCGGGGAGATTTGGGACGAGCGATTGTCAAGGCGAAAGTCGCCCGAGGTAGCAAAAGCCCCCATTGAGGTTGTCTATACGCATTGAGAAGCATCCAATCTAACATGCAGGAACTTGTACGAATGCTCATCTCAGCTTTGGCAGCAGTCGGCGGCCGGCAGCCTCGCGGTGCGAGAAAGCCGGGGCCAAGCGGACAAAGAAAGGGATTTTCTAGGCGGGTCGCGCTGCAACCCATAAGCGGGAGACCGATGCCCAAAAACGTTGACAGCAGCCACAGCGTGAAGGGTTGACCGCTGTGCCTGTGGAGCAGCGTGGCTATAGCTGAGAGCCTGACGCCAGCGCACCCCAGCAGGCAGCCAGGTACACTCCAACCTCGCGAGGCGGCCCCCGCTGGGCCGCTGGGACAATGGAGCGCACCACTCTGACTGATTGCACGGGGGAAAGTCTCACCGGTGCCCAGGTGCCTGAGCCAGAACCATGCAGACGGTGGTGATGGGACCCGAATGCGTCGTTATGAGTAAACACCGACAAAGCGAGAAAGGGCTGCAAGCATGATAGGTAATCTTCTGAACCATGGCACAGCGCGAACTGTATGTCCGCGTCGTCTCCGTGCGCACGTAAGTATACGGTGAACCCGGACGCTGGGACATCGAATCGCCGGATCGGCCGAAACGAGAGAAGGCTTTGCTGGTGCGCGCGTTGGTAGCGTAAGCGTACAATCCCTGCTGCCTTATGATTCACCGCTCGGTCAAGGGCGGTGGAAGTGGAAACAACGCCAATAATTCCGAGATGCCGTGAAGCTTCGTTGTCATGCTCCGAGCGTCCCAAATATAAGAAACACGGTTGCCCGCTTCTCCACCAGGCACCAGTCCAGCTTCACACAAACAGACAACAATAACTATCATCCAGTCGACACAATTACTTGACATATCAGGTACATCATCATAACGACTACTCAATCACATCATACATCTCGGGTTTACCACCGCTCGGATCACGTTCCACCCATTGGCTGCTGTACCAAGGTTCGTAGTTCGTCATCTTGTCCTCCAGTCACCATACTGACTCATTTTCTCATCAGGCAAATACATTACTGCCTACACATAACAAAGATGCCTTCCTCATCGCACCTCCGCATACAATCACACTTTGAGCCCTTCTCTGCTGAGACTACCGCCTCCCACTTCATCTCGTCGCCGCCTCAGAAGAAGCAAAAGATGTCTCTCACCCAAACCTACTACATTGCCGCCTCTGCCCGCTCGAAGCTGGGCAAGGAAGCCTGCAGGGCTGACCACGACCTCCGCCTTCTCGTCGGACACGCCAACCTCCTCGACAGCCTCATGATCGAACTCCAGGACGCCGAACGCCAGCAAGAAGCATGGTTCAATCAGACCATGGCCAAGGCCTCCAAGACTGAAGAGCGCCGACACATGCAGTGGGCCGACAGCATCGACGAGGAGGATGAGGAGACTGACTCTGATTCCGAGTCCGAGTGCGAGGACGACTTCGACATGATCCCCATGCCGCGCCGCATTGCACAGGCACCCATCCAGATCTCCACAATGGAGGTGGACGAGGATGAGGATGAGGAAGAGTACTATGACGACATGGAGGACGATGCCGAGCTCACACTCACCCGTGTTCCCTCGCAACTCCAGTCTCCACCTGAGCTTGTCTACGAAGAGGACTCTGAGGACGACACACCACCCATATCGCCACCCACAGTATCGCTTGAGTTCTCCGAGAAGGAGGCTATGCTCACAACCACATTCTATGCCGGCAAGACACAATCGAGTTACCTCGAAGACGACCACCCGCTGTTCATGGACACAAATGCTCCGCTCATTTCAAGTTACTAGGTCACCTCAACGGCCTTTTGATTTGTCTTTGATTAGCATTTGATCCAGCATTTTAGCGAGCGAGTCCCTTTCAGCATAGCATTCTCGAGCATTATACCTATTTCTTTTTTACACATACCGCGGCACAGCCGCGATGAAGCATGGACGGCACGAACTCTACTCAGATCTACGGAATGGTATTCCAGAGCACGGATTGGGAATTTGGTCGCAAGGCGCGGTACGAGATCTCCCCCAAAATGGCTGGTTGAGACTCCCCCTTGCAATCGCTAGAACTATCAATCAATATGATCATTTCACCAAAAATCATCTTGTGCCTCATGATGCTCATGTGACGTTTGTTATCGCTGCAGTCTGCACGCTAATCAGGAGCAAATCGACAAGCATCGGTCACAATGTGTGACATTATTGCCTTGCATGC
This sequence comes from Lizonia empirigonia, assembly GCA_009982855.1. NCBI lineage: Eukaryota > Fungi > Ascomycota > Dothideomycetes > Pseudoperisporiaceae > Lizonia > Lizonia empirigonia. The sequence continues at coordinate 215,233 of JAADKA010000033.1, read as the reverse complement.
AGGATGCCGATCATTGCTCCCTCCTTTCTCTCATCTAATGGACAAAGCAAAAGTTTCAAGCTATCGTACTTTTTAAAATTTGCACAACGTAAGGTTGACCGACCGTGGAGACAAGGCAGACCCTTTGTTTTGCACCAGGCAGTCGCGAACCAACACGGTGCGTGCACGCGCGGCAATCTTGCAACTTTGCCCGCCGAGATCTACCAGCCATCGCAACGCTTTCCACACGAAAGCGTCGTTCCGGTGAGTAGTGCGCACTCGATAAAGCCTTGCCCACCCGTTCGATGCGAGGCATTGCGACGTGTCTTACGAAAGTGCTCCGCCGACCTGCACGCTGCACATGACCAGATGACTGTTCAGCTAGTCGCGTCCAAGAAGGGCTGCCTGAGCGTATTTGCGTATGCCGCCGTACTCGCGTAGGCCGGGTGGCTCGGGATTCCTGGCTTGCGTCGTCCCGTCGGGGTTGACTTGTCTCCGATCGGCGTTGATTTGGTGCAGATTCATGCCGCGTAGCGAGCGGTTGCGGTCACGTTGCTTTTCCGCTCCGTCCAGACTCGGCCGAGACGCTATTGGTGCGCTGCGAGGTTGGCAGCGAGCGGATGATGGGATTCTCGAGCTCCGAGTCGCCCGTGCAACCAAACAGCAGGTTTCATCTGATCTCGCGACACGATGGAGGACCGCGAGATCGTTTGACCGCATGCCCACGGTAAAGCCTTTTCATGACCCTCACACATCTCACACCAGATCTGAGCAGGGACTCCCGACCCCACGCTGTCTATGCGAAGAGGGCAGCCACTGTGCTGATCTCCCTTCTTCTCCGCGCTGCAGCCGTGCACATGGTGACACGGGCATGCCCCTTTCATACCTCGCCTTCGTCTCGTCTCAGTTGACATGTCTGGACACTGCAGGTCGAGTACATGGTTGGCATTACGGACAGCCCGCTCATTGTTTCAAGTCTCACTGGACGAGGCCATACGCTATACGCACCGCTCCCCCTTTATGCGGTGTTGAGTGTTGAGTGTTGAGCGCGGCAAGCGTGGGCGCGGGACAGTGTTTCGCTCACCGACAAGTCATGGTGAAACAGGCACGTATCTAGTTTGCATCCCTAGACTCAACTCAACAGCCACTATGGTAAAATAGTGTCCTCGAATTGCGTTGTCGAATGCGGTGTTTCGACATGCGCGGTCTGGCCATGCTCCATATAATCTCCACACAAGATCAACGTATCTTGGGCGTGGTTGAACTCGCTGGAAAGGGGAAGTGCGGCCCCAACCTCCACCTACTGAGAACCAAACAGCACCAAGTGGTCTGCAGGTCTCCACGTTGCAATGGGGCGGTCAATGATAGGGTTCAGCTGGTCCCTGAACGTGGAGTCTCAGAATCACCCACAGTGCCCTGTCGGTGTGTTTCGTTCAGCCAAAAGATCTGAGCTGATGTTGGACGCCCATGCTGATGCTCGATGTTGAGCTAGACGCAGCGAAGGTCCAGGTGCAGCCTTACGCTGACCAGCCACACTCCAGCCACATCCCTGATCTCACCCCGGCTATCATCACATCGCCAAAGACTCTTGCCGCTCTTGACGTGCATCCTTGGTTGGACTTCTCACACCATCGTACCACTACAAAATGATTCTTGACCGCGTCACAGATTATCAACTTGGTGCGCAACGTCAGAGTGAAGATTCCATGACGTCTATGATCCAAACATCACTCGCCGGATCGGGAGCATCCTCTCGTCTTGTCGCTCTAGAATTCGCAATGCGAGGAACGCACGGATGAGGCCGTCAGGCAACGCCTGTTCGCACGAACTCTAAACATCCACACCACTAAAAAAATGTTGTTTGCTGACTTGAAGGCATGGACGGTGAGGCTGCAAAGTCTCATCCTGGCTGTCCATCAATCTTTGTCAGCGCAGAGGTCTACACCCTGAGCCTTTGAGAAAAGACGTGGTCCCTTGCAGGTGCCAGCTAGCATTTTGGGCAAGTGGGGTGCGTCGCCAGGCACGCTTTTTCGCTTTCTCGCGCTGAGCCGCACCTCGGCAAAATCCTCACAGCATCCAGCACAACCCAGAGCGCAAGACTGTCTTCACAAGCCCAAACATATGACTCGCACGCCCGGAGGTTCATACAGAATCAAGCTCGGCTGTCAAATTCCTCACGCGCGCTGCGGGAAGCTTGTACAGCCCCACCGGCAGAAAAAAATAAACCTGGCAATTTTCCAGCGACTGACTGATCACAAGGGCGCGAATTCACATCTTCCTCTGTTCCGAGGCTAGCTCTCGCAAGATGATGAGCCGTGGCAGATGCCCGAAAGTCATGCAAAAAGCCTCACGCGCTGCACCACCGCCGGAAAATCTTCCCGTCGCCGGCGCAGAGGAGCGCGGAAAGGCGCGCGCGCTGCCGGCTCGCAGGCGGGCATGGTCACAATGCATATCCGGCGAGCGTCTTCATGCTCAGTGTCCCGTTCGTGCGAGGCTCGGTCATCGAGTCGCGGACGGTGCTGGCGCTACGCTTAATCGTACACCGTATATCGTGACTCTGCCTGACTCGCCAGACGTGGTGTTGAGTCCCTAGCGGACACTGCGCGGAGGGTTGGCTTGGCCATGCTACCCTGGCAAGCCGGCATGGGTCGCCGGCGTGGATGGAGTCGTGCTGCTGGGTATGTAGGTACAGGTTTTCTGCCAGACATGGGTGGCTGGCTTGCGCTGCTTGTGTTGGGTGGGTCCTTGTGTAAGATTTACAGGCACATGATAGAGAACGGGTGTTTGCGGCTTTGAGTTTTTTTTTGACTCGGTTGGAAGCTGGACTTGCTGTGAGTAAGTGCGAGACTTGTCGTGTTGACGGCTTGGTCTTTGCAAGAAGTTCGTCCATAGGTGTAGGGGTATAGCATCGTAGAGCCTCGAGCATGTACTCGTGAGACGAAGCATATGGATTTGTGCTGTGTGGTGTCTTGAAGAGACCATTCACATCATCAATCTTTGCCTTCTCGTCTTCATCTCACAAGATACTCATCCCCTACAAACTTCCCATACACTCAAACCTTCACCATACCTAGCCCAGCGCTGACAGTTTATCCCGCACCAGCCTTCCAATTCTCTCATACGCAGTGAAAGAGAACTCAAGCAGCTTCTACCCAAATATCCAAACAACACATACCCACCATTACCAGTCCCCAGCAAGCACAGCACCTCCATTCCACCAATTCGCCGCCCAACCATCCCCCCTTCTTAATCCCCAGCAACCCCCCCCCCCCCCCCGAAATAGAGACCAAACGCCGCGAAAATCCACAACTCCACATCCACATATTAACATCGAACACGACCATTTGCTCCACCTATAGCCAGCACCCACCGCCCGCACCGCGCCGTACTCGGTGGGTTTGTGGAGAGTTTGGAAGACGGTGGAGGGGGGAGTGGGGAGGTTTGGGTGGTGGTTGATGGAGTATGTATAGGTTTGTGTGTAGATAGGTAGATAGTCAAAGTGGTCTACTGTTAAATTGGAGTGCTTGTTTATAGTACTAGATGGTACGGCTATGTTTGGGGTTTGTAGGGCTTTGGTGGAGACAGAGAGAGTATTGCGGTTCATGCCGTTAACGTGTTCTATAGTCGTGGCTTGATTTACTCCACAGCAGTTCTCAACCGGATAATATACGCACGAACGCCTCGTAGTTTCTCTTGCGGCATGATATAAAGTATACCCGACTCCCATCGCGCTGAACGGTGAGAGACGAGGATATTAAAGTCTACGCTGGATCTTCCTTGTCTTCATGGACGGGTGACTTGAGGTACGTCTTCTTCAGTGCTATCGTGCATGTCAATGTTGTGTCATCGCCAACTTGAACTTTCGACACGGAGGACTTTGTATTTGGGATCGGAAACACACAACCATGACCCCCCATTTCGCGGCCTCAGGGATTGGATGAGACGTCCTTGTTTTGTACAGAGGCGAGTTCGGCGCGCCTTTTGGCAGGATGCTGCTGTAAACCACGATTGGGTTGTAGCATGCTGTCACTCTGGCTGGAGACGATTCGCGGCCTCGGATTTCGGGTAGTTCAGGCGGTAGGTGGAGGATGCTTGAGTGCATTCGGCGGATGGCGGCCTTGCGCTTCTTATGGATGATGGATTTCAGCATAGTAGGAATGTGTAGCGCATCGCCATGTTCAAGGCCAGAGATATTTTGTGGAGACATATCTTCTTGAAAGGTTTAGGTCGCGGTTCCGGACACAGATTCGATACTTAGGTCTGAAGTGAACAATGAAAGCTTCTAGACGTCAAAGTTCTGCAAGCACCGCATCTTAGTCCAACCAGGCATAGCATAACTATTCGCAGGACCTCCTGCGAGTTTCCGTCTCCGCTTCGTTCAAATCCATAGACGGGGCAACATTTCGCACTTGACCTCAACCTCCTCCTTCGCCAACAACACCTTCATCCCTCTCACAGCCAACATCTCGCGAAACCGCCTCTCGGTCGCATCAATCTCGCCCCCTGCTTCCTCAACCAGCCTCTCCAGCTCTGCAGCCTCAGCATCACTGTATCCAACTCTCACACTCAAATACGCCGCGCCGTAGCGCAGCACCACTCTCAACCCCCTCAGCGCCCTAAACTCCTCAACACAAGCCCGATCCGGCTCTCCACTCTCCACACCACGCAAACTACGCTGGAAACTCAAAGCGCCCACCAGCGGCCAGCAGATGGTGCGAATGGCCGAGACCTCTCGCTCAGCCAGCGACTGAGTAAACGCCCGGATCGCACTGGCGTAGTTCTGGGATCCTACATTTTAAATATAAGTGTTGGTGGGGTGTCCGCAGAGCTTACTTTTCTGACGTCGACGGGCGTTGTTTTGATGCTTGTTCCGACGTCACCTCCTCGTTTCGAGGGTCGTGACTACCCCCCATCGACTACAAGCAGCCGAAACATCTTCCGCATATTTGGTGGAGCGCTCTCCACTGTTTCTCAACTATGCCAGCGGCTTGTGTAGAGATAGAAATGGATGGGCTGGGGTGGCTGAGAGAGAGCATCTGTGCCTCCAGGTAACCACTTCTGACTGCGCATGTTGCAGGTGAGATATACGGGCTCAAGTTGGAAGTAAATCCCGAGTCTTGGAACCTAAGTAGATACAGTAAATACTGATACTAACTTGAGAAGCTATCCTGACGAACCTGAGTTCCATCCCATGGCCTGCATAGATCTACGTAGATCATGGCACTCCAACACGAACCCTCACCCCAGACCTCAACCAAGCCCCCCTACCTCTCCACCATCACCACACCCACCCACCCAAACACCCCTCCAAACCTTCCCACACACTCCAGTTCCCTCCCTCCCCCTCTCCCTCCCCTTCCTCTCCCAATCCCTCCCTCTCCACCCTCACCACCCCTACTCAAAACTTCACCTCACACCCACACCCACACACCTCCCCACGCCGCCAGACTCTAATACACCGACCTCGTTCAGCACGAAGCGCAGCTGTACGGCTAAGACGGGCTCGGCATCAATGTGCTCGGGAGTCGAATGTGAGTTGCTGAGGTCGGGCATGTGTGTGTGGAGTGAGGGGCGAGGCGTGTGTAGACTTCTAGACTTGGCGGGTGTTTCAAGCCAGCTTGTTATCATTATTATTACATGTTCTCCCCTGCAGCTCCCACATGTCAAGACACCACTACACACTACTCCATATTCCACATACCATCACTACCACAACAACCACAGTAGTTGAAAAGAGACCCAAGACCTGGAAGAGGAACAAGTCCAACTTATTTAAAGTTTTTACAACAAAAAACTACCGCGTTACACTTCCTACCTCTATCTACCTTGCACTCCTCACCCACCCCACAACCCCCACACTATACCCGACCAGCCCACCAACGCGCTCGCGCTCGCGCTTCGCCTCGTCCTGCCACGCGCGCAGCAACCCCACCAACTCCTCATCGCTGACAACCACATCCCCATGCAAGCGCAGAAAAACACTCATCCACGCCTGGACAAGCTCGTAGTCCCTGCGCTGCGTCAACCGATCCGTAAGCGCCAACACAAACGTCCTGAGCTCGACAAACGGCGCCGTCGCATCGAGGGTGCGCAGCGCAATGTCCGCGGCCGAGGGGGGCAGGGAGGCGAGGTGGGCGAGGAGGGGTGTGTAGTGTGCGGTTTCCGCGGCGGCGGCGGTGAGCAGGGTGGTGAAGTGCGAGGTGGAGGTTGCGGCGCTGGAGCGGCTGGCGAGCGCGCTGCTGGAGATGCGACTGCTGGTTTCGGCGTCGGCGGGAGGGAGGGCGGATTGGGAGCCGACGGTGGGGAGGAAGAAGGGGGCGTGGGAGGGCGCTTTGGGGGCTTCTTTGGGCTTGTTGCGCGCCCGGATTACGTCGAGGTGGACGAGGGTTTGCCAGCGGGACTTGGGTACTAGGCTTAGCGTTGTGATCTTGTCGCTTAGCTGGTCCATGACGGGCACGGCGGTGGTGTCTTCTGCTTCGTCCTCGCTCTCTTCGCCCGCCGCGTCGACGATGGTCTCGCCGCCCTCGCCGCTCGCGGTGGGCGCCGAGACGGCCACAACGTCGGTCTCGGAGATCTGGCGTGTGGGGACGTGCGTGAAGAGGGTTCGGTTCGTCCAGATGTGCACGCCGACTTCGCCTTCCAGACCCGTGGCGAGGAAGTCTCCCGCCGGCGAAAAGGCCACGGTGTTGACGGGTTTGGGGAGGCGCATGGCATCGATCAGATGGCCGGTGGGCAGGTCCCAGACACATACTGTGGAGTCGGACGACGCGGAGATGATCCAGCGGCCGTCGGAGGAGAAGGTGTAGTCGATGGTGGTGACGGGTGTGGAGCGCGTGGCCCAGAGCTCACGGATGAGTTTGCGGGTGGTGATGTCGAGGACGCGCAGACTGCCGTCGTCGCAGGACAGCGCGATGAGGTCGGAGTTGGGGTGGTAGCGGAGAGAGAGAATCTTGACCATGGGGTACCAGTCGATTTCGTGCAGGAGCGTGCCGGTTGCGAAGTTCCAGAACTTGACTTTGCCGTCGTCGGAGCAACTGATGACGGTCCGGTTCAGGCTGTCGATGGCGAGGCCAGTGACGGCCCCCTTGTGCTTGCCCTCGCCCTTGGCAAAGGTCCGTGGTGCGTCCTCGGTCTCGAAGCCAGTGGATTCTTCCAATTGAAGCTGGTGCAGCTTGTACTTTTTGGCTTCTGCCGGGGTCAAGCGCGCAGGAAACCTGCGTCGGTGCTGTCCTGACTGCAGGTTGTACATGTCGATGGAACCGCCAGCAGAGCCAATCATGGCAAAGGTGCCGCAGGGTGAGATGGCGACGCTCTTGACTTCTGTGCCGTCGCCGGTGTCAAAGGCCCATCTGCCAGCGCGCTTGCGGCCCCAGAACCAGGTCCTTGCCGTCTTGTCTCCGTGCCCAGTGACAATACTTTCCCAGCCAGTCATGTTGACCTCGGTGGCTTTCTTCGCGTCGCCCTTGACCTTGGACGAGTTAGTCCAGATGCCAGTGACGCCTGGCATCGTGCCCATGCCGCCGTCGCGGTTCAGCGAGCAGGCCATGCACGTGATGGCTGGCGCTTTGAGGTCCTCGAGCTTGGCGTGGTGTTTGGAAGCGTCGGAGCTGCCGTGAAGTAGGCCCATCTTCTTGGCCTTCTTCTGGATGGCACCCTGGCTGAGCTCTGTGCTCTGGCCGTCGCGTCGCAAGCTCCAGCCCCAGAGGCTGCGGTCCTTGCTTGCGCTGAGCAGCCACTTGCCCGTGTCATCGGAGCCGTCTGAGTTGGAAGGCAGGAAGCGCAGCGTGGATACGGGTGCAGCGTGTCCGCCGCGCTGGTGCAGGATGCGTGGCACGGGCGAGAAAGGCGTCTCATCGAAGATCCAGCTCTTCAGGGTGTTGTCGAGACCACTGGACACGATGACGGCCTGGCCAGCGAGGAACTCGATCTTGCTGATGCCGCCGCCAACGCCTCCACTTGCGGATGGAGGAGGGGCGTGTGCGCCACGCAGGGTTCCCATCTTGCGGCCACCCTTGTTCAGGTCCCAGAAGACAATGTCCCCGCTCTCGTGGCTGGCGGTCGCCATGACGCCGTCGTCGCGGCCGTCGTCGCCCGCACCCAGTCCGTCGGTGCGGAAGGAGATGGAGGTCACTGCGGCCTTTTGCGAGCCGCCGGTGTTGAGTCGCAGCGCCTCCTTGTCTGCGCGGATATCGTGAATCGTGACAGGGCCGGATTCGTAGGCGATGGCCAGCAGCGAGAGCGCGGGGGTTGGCTGCAAGGCGGTGACGGCGCCAAAGTCAGCGGCGGGCGGCAGGAGCGTGTACAGCAGCTTGCCGGTGCTGACGTTCCAGATCTCGACGGAGCCGTCTTGCTGGCCGACGAAGATCTTGTTCAGATAGGTGGGCATGTTGGTGATGCAGCCAGACAGCCTGCTCGACGAGGCGCCCTGCAGGGTGGTGTAGTGCTCTAGGGTGGCCGTCTTCCAGACCTCAACCTTGGAGACACCGCAGCCCACAATCCACTCTCCCATGACTACAAGGCGCGTGATGCCCTCGATGCCACGCAGCGGCAGCTCGAGCTCGGCGACTTTTTTTCCACGCTGGAAAACCCAGACGCCGCGGTCCACATTACGGCCAGGCGGGCCCCAGGCGGCAAAGACGAGCTTCTTCCATGCGAGGGTGGCGGTGATGTCCTCGGGGGTTTGCGGGCGGGTGATGAAGACGAGGTGCAGGCCGCGCTTTAGGTCGTAGGTCTGCAGCGAGCGTCCGACCGAGGTGGTGATCTGGAAGGTGGTTTTGCCGAGCGGGAGCGACGTAAAGGGCACGGCGGTGGGCGAGACGAGGCCGACCGTCTGGCGGTGGTCAGCTATGACAGTGTGCAGGCTGTGGGCGGCTTACTCTGAAGGGTGCAAAGATTCTGGACTGGCGAAGGCGCGGTGCAGCGCCGTCGAGGGCGTCATACACTTTCTGGCGCTTGGTGACGGGACCAGCGGCGGCTGCGTTGTGCATTTTGGAGCCGGCCATGGTCAGCAATTCAGCAACTGCGCCGTTGCGGTGGAGCGTCGCGGGTTTGCGGGCAGCCAAAAAAACTTGACGGAGATGAGATTGATTAGATTAGATGGACGGGCTTAGTGGGTTGATCTGCGCAGGGGTGGGTGGGTCTGTGAGCCCTGGAGGGTGACAGCGGTGGACCTGCGTCAAGGGTTGGGGGAACACGATGAACACCATGGTTGCAAGTTGTCTGGCAGTCATGGCCGTCATGGCCGTCATGGCAGTCATGGCCTGGTCACGCGCGGGGTTGTGGATGCGTTATCGAGGCTATCGAGGCTGTACCAGGCACTGTGGCGCCTTGTTACGCCCGAATGGTCGTGGCCCCGGCGGCGAGCTGGCCGACCTGGCTCGCTGGGGCGCATGCAGAACATGCAGGACATAGTGGCAGGGCAGCAGACGTCATGGGCGAAAAAAGCATCGTGGTGTGCCCGCCTGCAAAGCTCTCCGCCAGCAACCCCGCGAGGCTCCAGCGTCACCATGGAGCAGCACCTGCCGCTGTCGCGCACTGCGTCTGCCGAGAGCAGGCCCGCGGCCCCCAGCACCGCGTCCTGGCAGCCCCCCAGCGGCAGCAAGGCCCGCGCCAGCGCGCCCGTGGCCGGCGGCGAGCGCATCGAGGTCAAGCTCTCGCCGCTGGGCATGGCCGCCCTCGCCCCGACGCGCCCCGTGGGCCTGACCGCGCGCCGGCCGTCGCGGGCGTCGGAGAGCCTCCTGGACTACTTTGGGCGGAACAGCGGGTCTGCCGTCGAGGACGACGTGGATGCAACCCCTCTAGCGCCAGCCCGGTACCCGTCGTCCTTGTCCGAAGCCAAGTCGCGGTCGGACGTCGAGGCCGAAAAGCGCCTCTCCTTCTCGTCGCTGTACAGCATCGGCTCGGCTCTCTACGCCAACACGCGCGGCCACTCGTGGAGCGCACGCAGCTCAATCGTGGGCAGCGAACCCGACGGTGCGTCCTGTCCTGCTGAGCCCAAATCCTGCCCGCCGCTGACCCGCAGCAGCCAGAATGTGCGAGTCTGCCCCCCACAGCACCGGCACCACGGCCACATCGTCGCTGTCCGTCACCACCCAGAGCCAGAATGGCTCGCTGGGCCCAATGCTCCTTCCCCACGACCAGCACCCCGCCCAGCACGCGCCCTCGCCCGCGCCCGCGCCCCACCCCGTCACCTCGCCCACCACCACGACCACCTCCACCGCCGCCCAAGCCCAAGCCCCGCCCTCGTCCAACGCCGCCCTCCCCCAGGCCCCGCAGCCGCGCCGCTCGCGAAGCCGCACCACCCACCGCCGCGTCAGTGCCAGCACCGCCGCCAGCAGCAGCCCCGCCAGCATCGGCATGCGCGAGCCCAAGAAGCCCATGAAGGGCATCATCGGCGTCTGCGCCCTCGAGTCCAAGGCCCGCAGCAAGCCCGCCCGCAACATCTTCGGTAAGCTGGTCGACGACTTCGACGTCAAGATCTTCGGCGACAAAATCATCCTGGACGAGGACGTCGAGAACTGGCCCGTCTGCGACTTCCTCATCTCCTTCTTCTCCGACGGCTTCCCCCTCGACAAGGCCATTGCCTACGTGCGCCTGCGCAAGCCCTTTTGCGTCAACGACCTGCCCATGCAGCAGGTCCTGTGGGACCGCCGCTTGTGTCTGTCCATCCTCGACAAGCTGGCCGTCCCCACCCCGAAGCGCATCGACGTCAACCGCGACGGCGGCCCCAAGCTGCCCTCGCCCGAGTTTGCCCGCCAGCTGTACGAGCGGACAGGCGTCAGTCTGGTCGGTCCCAGTGACGGCACGGGCGGCGGCCTCCAGCCACCCAAGAAGATCGAGATGATGGACAACGGCGATACCATCTTCGTCGACGGCCAGACACTGACCAAGCCCTTTGTCGAGAAGCCCGTCAGCGGCGAGGACCACAACATCCACATCTACTTTCACACCAAGGACGGTGGCGGCGGCCGACGACTCTTCCGGAAAATCAACAACAAAAGCTCCGAAAAGGACGAAACCCTCGCTGTGCCCCGCTCCATCACCGAGCCAGACACGAGCTACATCTACGAGCAGTTTCTGCAAGTCGAAAACGCCGAAGACGTCAAGGCCTACACGGTCGGTCCCAATTTCTGCCACGCCGAGACGAGGAAATCGCCCGTGGTGGACGGCCTTGTTAAGCGCAACCCAAGCGGTAAGGAGGTTCGTTACGTCACTAAGCTCAGCGAGACAGAAGCAGCCATGGCATCCAAAATCTCAGAGGGCTTCGGCCAGCGAGTCTGCGGCTTCGACCTGCTGCGCGCCGGCGATAAAAGCTACGTCATCGACGTCAACGGCTGGAGCTTCGTCAAGGACAACGGCGACTACTACGACAAGGCCGCCAACATCCTCAGAGACATGTTCCTCAACGAGATCCAGCGCAAGCAACGCAAAGACGCCGCCCAGAGTGCCGCCAACGACGCCCACGACGACAAGAATGGTGCCTCGAGAAAGAGCATCTCCAGCCACCGCCACGCGTTGAAGGGCTTGTTCAAGAGTCCTAGTATGTCACGAATGGGGCATCATCACCGCCACTCCCACCTCCCCCATATTAGCACTATGCCTTCTTCTCCTGAGACTTCGCTAAGTACAACTCCCATTGCAGCTAGTCCCAGTTTCGAAAAGTCCGATCCCACGGCCGTCTTCAGCCCCCCAACAACCGCTTCGTCGCCGCCTGCGCCTGCCTCCGAGCCTGAGCTGCCTCCCCCGCCAGCCGTTTGCGATGAAGAAGACGCCCTCGAACCAGAGCGATCGCATTCGGAAGACCACCAAGCCCCCGTACCTCCGCCAGCCTCGAAAGCGCAGTGGAAGCTCAAGGGCGTTGTTTCTGTCATACGACACGCCGATCGCACACCCAAGCAAAAGTTCAAGTACACCTTCCACGCGCAGCCCTTTGTCGATCTGCTCAAAGGACATCAGGCCGAGGTGCTGTTGATTGGCGAGCCGGCCCTGCAGAGCGTCAGCGATGCAGTCAAGGTTGCCTTGGATGACAAGTTGGAGGACCCGAAGAAGCTCCGCGAATTGCAACTCTATCTCCAGAAGAAGGGGCCATGGCCCGGCACAAAGGTGCAGATCAAGCCCATGTTCCGTAAGAGGAGAAAGGACGAACTGCTGCCGGGCGAGTCGTTACCCGACGAGTCGCCCGAGAGACTGCGACAGGGCTCAACATCGAGCCTTGTCCGAGATGCAGGCAATGAGAGCAGCAACGAGACCGACCCCGAGCGCCTCCAGAACAGAAGCGACTCCATGTCGGGCGTCACCCTGTCCCGCATCACTGCGCAGGACAACAACATGGTCCTCGACAAGCTGCAGCTGATCATCAAGTGGGGTGGAGAGCCGACGCACTCGGCTCGTCATCAGACACAAGACATGGGCGCTAACCTGCGCAACGATCTGCTGCTCATGAACCGAGACGTCCTTGACGATGTCCACATTTTCAGCAGTTCCGAGCGACGAGTCACGACCAGTGCCCAGATCTTTGGCGCCTCCTTTCTCGAAAAAGACCAGTATCCAGCCGAGCAGATCCACGTGCGCAAGGACCTCTTGGACGACTCCAACGCTGCCAAGGACGTCATGGACAAGGTCAAGAAGAGGCTCAAGACGTTGCTTCGTGCTGGCGACAAAGCGCCCCCGCAATTCGCTTGGCCAAAGGACGTGGCTGAGCCGTACATTGTCGTCCGTCAGGTCGTGGCCCTCATCAAATTCCACCAGCGTGTGATGAACCACAACTTCAAGAAGATTGAATCCGAGGCCGTCTCGTCTCTCAACGCGCTTGCTTCGCCGCCAGCCGCCGACGGCACCCCTGGACAGTCCAAGTACACCAATGTCAACCACATCCAGTCACGTTGGTGCTGCAACGAAGGCCCCGAGCTATTCAAGGAGCGCTGGGAGAAGCTCTTCAAGGAATTCAAGGATGCCGATAAGGTCGATCCTAGCAAGATCTCTGAGCTCTACGACACCATGAAATTCGACGCGCTGCACAACCGCCCCTTCCTCGAGTGGGTCTTCACGCCCGATGACACCTTTATCGACGAAGACGTGTTTGTCCATGGGCCCAAGCAGAAGACGTCGGACGAGCTACCGCCTTGTGAGGTGAAGCCCGAGGTGAAGGAGGGTGTCGAGAAGCCTCACGAGCGCGGCAGTATTGCCCGCCGCATGGGCTTCAGACGTCCGTCCGAGGTCGCCATGAAGCCCGCTGCACCTCCCTCTTATGTCAACGAATCGTACTTCAAGCTGTACACCGGCATGGGCAACGCGGCTTCCAAGGCCCAATTAGACGCCCGCCTGGTCAAGCTGCGCGACATGTACCACCTCTGCAAGGTGCTCTTTGATTACATTGGCCCTCAGGAATACGGTATCGAGAGCGAGGAGAAACTCGAGATTGGCCTTCTCACGTCACTGCCGCTACTCAAGGAGATTGTCGGCGACCTCGAAGAGCTTCAAGCATCGGACACGCCAAAGTGCTTCTTCTACTTCACCAAAGAATCGCACATCTACACCCTCCTTAACTGTATTCTGGAAGGCGGCATCAAGACCAAGATTGAACGCAACGCTATTCCCGAGCTGGACTACCTCTCCCAGATCAACTTTGAGCTGTACGAGTCGGAGAATGCCAGCACAGACGATGCGCCCCATACGTTCAACTACAGCATCCGCATCACGCTGTCGCCGGGCTGCCATGCTTTTGCGCCGCTCGACGTGTAAGTCCACCGTCTGCGTGTGATGTGTATACTAACGTCAGCAGACAACTCGACTCGCGACACATGATTGGCTTCTCGCCCCGCCGCAGTCTCACTGCTCACCAGGACTGGAAAGAAGTGCTTGAGACGCTGAGGGCCAAGTTTCACACGTACATAACTCCCAAAGCTCTTGTTCAAAGATCTTACTAACGCCTCGCAGTGTCAAGCTGCCCAAATCCTTTGTCGCCATCGACCTCTCCGAGAAGGAAGCCTTTGAGCGCAGAGGCACCGGAATCGGAAACAGCAACGGCCTCAACAAGGACACTACCGAGCCCGAGGTCGGTGACCGAGGCAGGAGCGAGGAGCGAAGAGCCAGTGCGGATGCACATGTGCCGAAATCGGATTTGCCAACCCCCGCGCTGGGTGCGTAACGTGTTCGGAGTGCGTATGCATTGCGGTGGTGTTTGGTCTGGGTAGACGGCGTGCACGCTAGACATTTACTGATATGGCATGTTGGTGGTGCTGTGTTTAGATGGTGCGAGGTGGGAGGTGGTTGCGCAGGCTTGTCCACTGTATTGATAGATGGCTTACCATGCTCCTCATAGACATGGCAGTCGCCTAGGCTTGTGTATTACTAGAATGCTCAGGTATGGCTACTAGTTGGAATGAATAAGCCAGCCTGGAGTCAAGTTCCAAGGGTGCAGCATGGTCATGGTAGTTTTTAGGCTTGTGTATTAGTAGAATGCTCAAGTATTGTGACCACTCTTCGCGCCACGCCGGACACAAACCATTGTACACCAAGCCGTCCGACATAATGGTCAGCACCGCGCCGGGAGGATACACATGGCCGATCGCAGTACACAAACCGTTTAGATGTGCCAGCGCCACATCTTCAGCTTTATCAGGAAGCGTGCCGAGCACCTTGACGCTGCTGTTCGGACTTTTGAATGGGAACGCGGGCAGCACCATGCGTACTGGCTCGCTATTCTTCACTGCACGGTACACCAGACCGAGGAACTTGAGGGCTCCCTCGTCAGTGCGGTCTGGGGCGCCTTTTGGCAGGGGGGACTTGTAGCGCAGGATGACGTCGAGGACGCGTTGCGATGTCTCCATGGCTTCCGCTTGAAATTAGTCTAGGGTGTTGTCGTCGACATGTTGAGCCTTGCTCGTGCCAAAGAGGAGAGGCATGGTGTGAGGGTTTGACTTGAACTGAATCAAGAGTCGAAAGATTGACGACCACTCTCGAGGTCCTGTCACTCTTATGCCTCACCTCCAGCCAGCAGGTTCCTCCACTTGCCGCTCCACTATTCCGTCTGGTATGGTGTGCCGTCTTGAACCTTACCTCCACCCAGCAAACTTTTCAAACTGCCGCCTCTCTGTTCCGCTTTGCTTTGCGCTTCCGTCTGCTTCGGGCCTGCTCACAGCCATCGTGCAAAGCACCCCTGAGGATCCTGCCCGCCACTGCAACCAGAACGCACACCTCCACTCCATCGACGCGACGTAAATCGCATAAAAGAAAGCAGTTACAGCAGGAGGGGGTCCTAACAGCTGAGGAGGGCCTTCGATTAACTACTCTAAATGAGTTTGGGGCGCGTGGTGATGGTAAGAAGGCAAGGAAGCGAGTGCGTGTTGAAGGAGGTGAGGCAACCCAAAGACGCTGTAAAAAGTGCCACAAGGTAGGGCATAACTCGCGCACGTGTAAGAAGGCTGCAGAAGGTGTTACTGAATGATATTATGTGCTGTACTACTGTATACAAGGCTAACATGGGCCAATGCGAGCCATAATAGGGTGGAGGTTTGGTGTCGTCTTGGCAGAGTGATCGGCTCGCCAGTGTGATCGGCTCGCCCGTGGAGTACGTTACTTAAAGAGGCTTACTTTAACTTTATAAAGAAATATTTTAAAGATTATTTTCTTTATTAACGTATTCCATCAGCGAGTGGCGCGCATCGGCGAGTGTCGCAGAATTCTCTTGGCAACCACCATCTACCTTCAACACAACATGTCTTCATCAAACAACGTGAACTCGGTCTATCATGAAGGTGCAGTTGAACTTGCACTTGCAGCTTTCCAATCTGGCCAATTCCGAAGGCAAAAAGCTGCTGCTGACGCCTTCAACGTTCGCCCAAGGTCCCTCAACCGACGCGTACAAGGAATTTCTGCACGACGCGATTGCACCCCCAACAACCAAAAGCTTACTGCGACTGAAGAGAAGACGATTGTCCGATATATCCTCGACCTTGACTCACGAGGATTTGCGCCCCGGCTGTGCGAGGTAGCAGATATGGCTGATAAACTACTGGGTGTACGTGGTGGTGAGCCAGTTGGCAAATGCTGGGCTGAGAGATTCGTAACGCGATCAGATGAGCTCAAGATGGCGTTCAATCGAGCAAAGGATCACCAGAGAATACTCCAGGAGGACCCAGAGATAATTAGCGCGTGGTTTAAGCTGGTGGAGGACACCAAAGCCAAGTACGGCATCCACGACGATGACGTGCACAACTTCGATGAGACAGGCTTTCAGATGGGCGTTATTGGCTCAATGAAAGTGGTTACAGGCGCAGAGAGACGTGCTCGACCAAATCTTATTCAGCCAGGCGATCGCGAGTGGGTTACAGTCATCCAGAGTATCTGCGCTGCTGGGTATGCAACCCCACCTTTCATCATCTATAAAGGGCGCGTCCACATCTCTGCCTGGTATGAGGAGGCAGATATCCCGCATAATTGGAAGGTCTCAGTCTCTGAGAATGGCTGGACTAACAACGCTCTTGGTCTAGAGTGGTTGAAGCATTTTAACGCGCATACAAAGACGCACTCGCTGATAGAATACGTTATAACGTAGGAGACGGGCGAGTCGGACACTGTGCCAAGCCCCCACCAAAACCATCTTAACTACTACTATACACGCGATGTCTCAACAACGCCACGATTTACCAGCTTCAAAGGAGGCTCGAATACAGCTCGCAATTCAGGCTATCGAACGCGACGCGACACTATCTCAGAGACGAGCTGCATCAATCTACAACGTCTCACATACAACACTAAGCGACCGACGCGCTGGAAACCTGTTTCGACCTAATTGCACGCCCAATTCAATCAAGCTACTTAAAACAGAAGAGGATGTGATTGTCCAGCATATACTCGACCTTGATGCGCGAGGATTTCCGCCTAGGCGCGCAGCCGTTAAAGATATGGCTGATTCCTTACTTGCTGAGCGTCACCGCGACCCAGTTGGCCAAAACTGGGCTAAGACCTTTGTTAAGCGTCGGCCAGAGCTCAAAGTCAAATTCAATCGAAAGTACGACTATAAGAGAGCCTTATGTGAGAGTCCTCAGCTTGGAAGAGACTGGTTCCGGCTGGTAGAGAATACGAAAGCCAAGTACGGCATCCAGGATGAAGACACCTATAACTTCGATGAGGCTGGCTTCATGATGGGCGTTATATCAACTGGCGCAGTAGTTACAGGTTCTGAGCGTCGAGGGCTGCCAAGGAGCGTTCAGCAGGGCAACCGGGAGTGGACTACGGTAATCCAGGGCGTCAACGCAACGGGGTGGGCAATTCCACCCTTTATCATCTTCCAGGGCAAGAACCACCTCTCTGCCTGGTACAAGGAGGATAATCTACCTCACGACTGGGTTATCGCGGTCTCTGAGAACGGCTGGACGACGAACGAGCTTGGTCTCCAGTGGTTGAAGCACTTTGACAAGCATACGAAGGGGCGCACTGTTGGCTCACACCGACTGCTTATCGTTGATGGCCATGAAAGCCACGACTCGCTCGAATTCCAGCAATACTGCAAGGAGAATAAGATTATCACTCTCTGCATGCCTCCTCACTCATCGCATATCCTGCAGCCACTTGATGTGGGTTGTTTCTCGCCGTTAAAGAAGGCGTATGGGCGCCAAGCCGAGATCCTGATTTGCAACCGGATTAACCACATCACTAAACTTGAGTTCCTACCATGCTTTATTGCTGCTTTCAACGCTGCGATTACAAAGAGCAATATCCTAGGAGGCTTTCGAGGCGCTGGCTTGGTTCCGATCGACCCAGAGGTGGTGATATCGCAGCTTGACATACGGCTGCGCACCCCTACGCCACCTACCGTCGAGGACGGTCCCTGGCAGTCGCAAACACCAAGCAATACCCTAGAATTTGGGTCGCAATCAAAGCTAATTCAAAAGAGGATTCAACAACATGTAGATAGCTCGCCAACCTCAATGGTTGATGCCCTTGCAAAGTTTACTAAAGGCGCGGAGATAATGGCGCATTCTTTGGTGTTAATCACTAAGCGCAACGTTGAGCTTCAAGCCGCTAACGAGGCCGCCTCACGCCGTAAATCGTACAAAAGAAAGCGAGTACAGCAGGAGGGAACCTTAACAGTTGAAGAGGGCATACAATTAACAGCGCTCAAGGAGTTTGGGGCGCGCAGTGATGGGAAGAAGACGAGGAAGAGGGCGCGCGCTGATGAGGGCGGCCAGCCTTTAAGGCGCTGTGGACGCTGCGGCGAGGCTAGGCACAACGCGCGCACGTGTAAGCTAGATGTAGAAATAGTTTCTAAATAATATCCTATACTATACATCACTATACAGCACTGTCAAGGACCGTAGTGTTGAAAAATTAAGATGGTTTTGGTAGGGGCTTGGCACAGTGTCCGACTCGCTCGTCTGTCCGACTCGCCCGTCTCCTACGTTACTAAAATCTGAATAGTTTTCCCTTGTTTCTTTGTTTGTACTATTTAACGTCGCTTGGAGTTGGTGAGACTCAAACCTCCCGTGGGGTATCTGGACGTGCTAAGCTATGGACTTACAGTGCTGGCACACTGCCGTAGAGAGCAATTCATGGGTACTTCGCGCTGGTGCGATGTCGTACTATCTTCCTTCGCCGGTTAGGGAAAGCTAGTCTAGTAGTTTTCCCTTAGACGCTCCGCATATGCTGCGCTTTTGCTTATGTAAGCAAACGCTGATTGGCCAGCTTTGGCCAGCTTTGGCCAGCTTTGGCTGGCCTGTGCGGAGCGTCTGATTCATGAGATAACCTTATGCGCCCCGGAGCCCTTGCGCTCTTGGCATCACCCGATCACGTCGATGGCGGATTGACCTAAGCAAAGCCAGCGCACGGCTTCATCCCGCGTGCTAACTTATACGACTCTATATTCCTTCTGAGATGCAAGGCTTGTTAATATTTGGCTCTGGCAAGGCGAGCTTGGCGCTTGGCAGTTTTGTGCGGCCACCGTGGGATTTGGCGGGTTACGAGGGCGATCGCGTGCGAATTGCGCCGAAGTGCTTGCCACCGACCGCGCAGCTCTGCAACAGAGTTTGCCCATGCTGCCTCGTTACCAGCGTCTGACCGGCCGTGGTGGTTGATATTAATGGCTTCTCAGACTGCGGTGCAGAGTAAGTCTGAAACGATGGCGGCGAACTTTACGGGAATGGGTACTGTCCACCCCCATAGTAAGGTAACGTCCACCCCGATAAGCACCACCACCACCACCAACACCACCACCGCCAAACGCTGCATGTACAGTAAAGTTGTGCGGAGACTCAGCTAGGCACGGTAGAGTCTTGTTTTAAAAAAAATTGGTACAAGACAAAATGAGGCAGTATTATGCCTAGCTGAGTGTGGTACGAGCGCGTTGACACGGAGCACTTAATATGCAGTTTTAGTTGCCTGCTTGGCCATTTTCTACGTCGCTAGCCTCATAAAAAACAGGTGGCAGCTGCGACAACAATAATAAGGTATAAGACGCGTGATAATAGTAGTGGTGGTGGTGGTACTTATCGGGGTGGACGTTACCCTATTATGGGGGTGGACGGTACCCATTGCCGAACTTCAGGGTCTGTTGCTTCAACATCAGAAACCATCCAATATAGTCCTTAACATCAAAAGCAAAAGCAGAAGCTCTAGGCAATCGCCATTGTTGTTCGTGACGTGTGGATGTGGGACGTGGATCGAAAGGCTTTGGAAGATTGCGCGGGTGCGAAGGTGTAAGGGGCCGCTGATAATCAAGTACCGTATACCGTATAAATGAGTTCCTTTGGCCGAACGCTAGCAGGCCACTCTAACTCATTTATACGGTAGCATCGCCGTGAGGTTTGGTTCTTCAGATCCTACACTAAAAACTCCGGGGAGGATTTAGAGTATCACTGAAGAATCTACTGCTCTCTTGATTGTTAAATCGATATGGTTATTCCTCAAGACTTTAGTAACGGCGTTGAAGGCGAGGCACCCATTCGTGAGCCCAAGTCAGTCGAAGAGGTTGACCTGGTCATTATAGGCGGTAAGCATTCAAGCTGGGACTTGTATCAGCGAGCATCTCACCACCACAAACCTGATCTACACATTCTTCAAATGCGAGACTAACTCGTTCGACAGCTGGACCAACCGGTCTACTATCCGCCCTCCTTGCTCGTCAACTCGGGCTCAGCGTTTCAATTCTCGACGCAAAGCCCGGCCCTCTGCAAGTCGGCGGTGCAAGCGCCATCACAGCTCGAACCCAGCAATATCTCGAAGTCGCCAGCAACGCGGAGCGCAACAATGGAAACGACGCAGGGCTTCTGGGAGAGCTCCTGAATCGAGGCGTGAAGTGCAACAGTAAGCACACCCCAAATGCAAAAGCAGACGTAGACAGCACTAATCTATCTGCCAGCAACCACAACATACGCTGACGGAGAATTCACAAGCCGCCAAAGCAAATTGTGGAACGGCATCCCCCACGCCTTCTACAACAATCTTCTTATAATCGGCCAACCGTTCATCGAACGCCACTTCGCCGCGCATATTGACACTGCAGTCCACTATGACGAGCCGGCGCTGTCGTTCTCCCACACGACGGCCCCGATGAGCGTGACGGTGCAGACAGCAAAGCGCACGGTGCAAGCAAAGTTCTGTCTTGCCGCCGATGGAGCGCGCAGCTTCATGAGGAAGGCGCTGAACATTGGGTGGGAGGGCACGAAACCTAATATGGTTTGGGCAGTGCTGGATTGCTGGATTGATGGCACGTTTCCGGTGACGAGGGAGATTATCACGTTGCAGATCGATGGCAAGTCGAGGTTGACGTGGATCCCACGGTAGGTTGGTTCGAGGCTTTGGTGTGGTGCAGTGCTGAAGTGCGATTAGTGAACGAGGGATGCAGAGGTTTTATGTCTTGCTTGATGGCGAGATCACGCAGGAGAAGACTGAGGCGTCAATACGGAAACACATGGCGCCGCACACGGTTGAGTTTACACATGTTGAGTGGTTCAGCAAGTTCGAAAGTAAGTTCATTGATTTCCCAGCACAGCATATATTCCGTCGAGGAACGAACCAACCTAACACGCTGTCAGTCAAAGAACGAGTCGCCTCAACCTTCCTCCACCCGACCCCCACCGGCCCCTTCATCCTCGCCGGCGACGCCGCCCACGTGCACTCCGTGAACGGCGGCCAAGGCATGAACACCGGGCTCTCGGACGCATTCAGCCTAATCTGGCGTCTCTACATCATGCTGCGCCACCCCTCCCTCCCCTCCACCTCCGCAGCCTCCCTCCTCTCCTCCTACGACACCGAGCGGCGCGCAACGGCAAAAGGCGTCATCGACGTCGCCGCCGCACTCGTGCGCAGCACCATGTCCGATGCGAAAGGCTACGTTGAACTGATTGAGAAAAACGCCGGCTTTATTACAGGAATGGGCATCGACTACTCTTCCCTGCACTCCCCGCTCGTCAGCGAGAGCCACCATGGCGTCTGGACCGCGGGCCACCGCGCACCGGATCTCTGGCTCAGCGACCCGCGGACAGGTGATGCGGTGCGCTTGTACCAGAAGCTCATCTACGGGCGCTACATTCTTATCATCGCCGGCCCGGCGGAGGTCGATGTCGACGTTGAGAAGCCGCAGTTCGTATCCGTGCTGCGCTTGACGGCGCTCAAGGCTGCGGGGATCGGGGCCCAGACGGTTCCGGGCGACGAGGAGGTGGGGAGCTGCGCTCTGGATGCGTATGGCTGCTCGTGGGTCAAGAAGGGCGAGCAGTACGCCGTCTTGGTTAGACCGGACTGCTATGTTGAGGTTGTTGGTGCGGTGGGACATGTCGTTGCGCGGCTCGAGGAGAGGCTGCCGGGTCTTGTTTCTTGTAGTTCGCGCAGCAATGGGGTCTGAGGGTTGGTCATGTAGAATGTGAATCTCGTAGGATAATGAATCGGTTTCTCTTGCGCACTTGTCGGCAACACAACCAGCCCGGGATCGCACTACGAAGAGTTGTATTGATAGATTTGGAGAAGACTTCCAACCAGCAAATCTAGCAGAACCCACGGCGCACTACTACAGTGGCAAGGCTTGGTGTGACTAGAATCCCATTTGCCGATTCGAGTCTTGAACAGAATGCAGTCATGTGAGTTTGTAGGATGTTCGGAACGCGGTGGAAGGGGGCGGTGGGGATATGTAAAGAGAAGTTTAACGCGGAAAATAATCGAGTGTCCTCTCTATTAGACAGTAAAAGCATACAGTGATGTATCCTTCTATTAGGCTGTCTTCTGCGCTTGCTCAGCCTAGACTGGTGGTATCAATCATGTGTCAGGTCTTGCCCATACAGTCCGATCATAGACTCGCTTCGGAGCAAGAAAGCACGCTCCATGAGACCTACTCCACATGACTTTGAAATCGTAATCTCACAGCAAGCTTTGTGGTATCAATATTTCCAACAAGAAAAACCAGTTCACACAGGAACACCGACGAATCCTATTTTCGGCTTCGCGCGTGCACCGTCAGTCGTTTCACCCCTCCACTGGGATCTCCATTCGCGCTCCTCGTTCTTCATGTGCTCGAATGCTTCACGCTCCTCGGGCTTCATTTCCGCCAGATGCTCGTCGGCGAGATTGGGGAGGCCGTTGATGCCGACGTCAATGTAATCAGCGTCCGGACCCGGGATGCCCAGCCCGGCAAAGGGTGGTTGCTGGAACACCTTGTCGACAATGAGGTACTTGCGTGCAACGATAGGAGGAACGTCTGATTCGGTCGCAGGTACACATTCCCAGCGCGCATGAGTGGGTTGTGTGGTTTTGGGGTAGCACATTAGGTTTGTGTGAGGGTCGTAAACGCCATTGGCTAGGTTGGCGCGGCGGAGGGCGGAGAGAGAGGTATTGAAACGGCTATGTTGATTAGTGCACTGTTTGGTGGATACAAACAAGGGAACGTACCTCGCTGCTCGGCCGTGCTCGAACTGCCAATTTGCAGACGTGATGTTGACCTTCCGCTTTCCGGGCGCGGGCTTGCCGCTCGCTGTTGGGACGCTGGGGACGCCCGTATGGTACACACTACTGGCGCCGTGCCATGCGACGTACTGATTCTTGTTGTACGGTTCGCCAGGTGCTGGGAGACGATCGTTTGGATCTGCGAGCTCGCCTTGCACGTCGCCTCGTTCTCGCGCGGCGGTCGCATAGTAGTCGTCGATGATGCGCTTGCCGCCGATGATGATGCGGGCGCCGAACTCTCGGAAGACGGAGCGTGCAGTTACGACACCGATGGCACGGCCTTTGTACGAGTGAGGGATGATGTCGCGGTCGATGAGGTCGCGCTTCTCGGCGTCGTCGATGATGATCTTGTAGAGCTGCATGTGCTTGGTGAAGAACAGATAGCTGTCCCTGAAGCCACAGCAACGGGCAGGCTCGGTGGAAAGCATGTACTGGCGGTCCCCTCTGCCCTTGATGGTGAAGATGCGCACGCGGTAGTCTCGGCCGCCCAGGAGGTTGCCCATCTTGTCGACCTTCTGCTCGCCCTCCGGGTCCTCAGGCAGATCGACCTCGTCGTTGATGACGTCCATCATGTTGCCCTCCTTGTCAATGGGCACGCGCGTCGTATGCGACGGACCACCCTTTGGTGGACGTCCTCGACCTCCGCCGGCTGGCCGCCCTCGCTTGCGCTTGATGGGAGTGCCGCCCTCGGAGACATTCTCGGCGTCTTGATTCCAGTCCGGCGGCCTGTTCTTGGGCGGCCGGCCAAGCCGCTTCTTGCGCGGGAACTGTTGGACGACTGCTGGCGATGGCGAGCGGTCAGAAGCCGCTTCTTCTTCCTCGGCTTCTTGTGCTACGGATTCGGCGTCGTCGTCCTCTTCCTCCCCTTTCGGCGACTCTGCGCGCGATTCCACCACGTCGGCCATGTCTACATCGCTCTCTTGTTGCGGCGTGGCGCTACGCGCAGGCGTGCTGCGACGAGCTGCAGCGCGAGATGGGCGGCCGCGCGCCATTGCAAAACACCGTTGGCCCTCTGGTTGGGCGCCTTTTGCTGTTGTTCGCGGGTTACGTGCAGTTGGTCTGAACAGTCGTTCGTTAGGAGGGCGTGTTCATGCCTTGCGCCTTCCGACGAGTTTCGCGACTTCCTCCCCGGACGTGTCGGGCCTAGCCGGAAAAGGTATCAAGCTTGTCACGTGCCTTCTCGAAGCTACGAAGTACCTTCATGCGTGCATCATCTGCGCGTGTAGTTGAAGTGGGCTAAAACATCTCGATACAATCGTGGCCCATTTTCCTCAGTAGAAAATTACTTCTTTGAACACACCAAACGCAGCTGTTCGAACAAAAATGTGGCAAACCGCCTTCTCCCGCACTCCTTGGTGCTGCCTTCACGTCGATGCTTCCTTCTATGGCACATGTGCTGTGTTTTGTTTCCTCAGTCCATCAACATCACCTGCCTGTTTTACCCTGTTCAGCAAGACCTTGCTTGATCGCTAACAAACAATTTGTTCTTGGTAAGAGTATCCTCTGACAGCCGCATTACGGTCCTATCTGCTATTGTCCATCATCGCCCATCACAACCACGTTACTCCAGACCGTGCCAAAGCAAGACAGCAGCAGTGACCAGACATGGCATTTCAACGCTTCAACATCCGTGCAAGGAAGAGCTTCCCAGGACTCTGTGCTTTCGACAACATGGATAGCTCCCAGTCTTCCAAGTATGCACATATACATCTGCCAAAGCCAAGACTGACCTGATTGCAGAACCACGACGATGCATTTCGAGTCATCATCTCCCTCCATCTTTCCCAAGGATACAGCTGAAGACTGCGACCTCGAGGACTTTGGTGTGAGCCTTGAGCGCTGCAAGGCTTCTCCGAGCAAAGATAGCCCCTCCAAGTGCAAAAAGTTATTTGGGTCTCTGCGAAGCCTTCACTCCTTGCGAAACTTGCA
Organism: Lizonia empirigonia; assembly: GCA_009982855.1. Classification (NCBI taxonomy): domain Eukaryota; kingdom Fungi; phylum Ascomycota; class Dothideomycetes; family Pseudoperisporiaceae; genus Lizonia; species Lizonia empirigonia. Next base: position 190,396 of record JAADKA010000033.1, on the reverse strand, counting down.
ATCACCCCCAAGGAAGTCCAAGCAAGTCGAAACACCACGCCCTGAGTCTCCTGTCAAACTTCAAGTCAGTTGATCCACACGATGCACTTCCACAGACTGTGCTAAAATGTCCAGATTTCATGCACGACACCGTCGCCTATGTCGCCGTCACTCTCGCTCAACTTCGAGCAATCGCCCCCAGACCAGCCTATGTTTGAGCTCAACATGAATCACCGTTCCATCTCGGGGTCTAGTCTGGAGGTGCAGCACTCGTCACCCATGACAGTACCGCGGTCAGCAAGGCAGACGAACCCGTATAGAATGTTACCTTCGTCGACTGACTTACCTGCTGGGACCGTTCCCAATACGCCTGGTCCCCTACAGAGAGCCTTCGATCGAGATCCTGCCAATCAGTTGCCCTGGCAGTATGCAAGTCCTACGCCCTTGGAGAGACAAGTGCCTTCTGCCCCTGTTCTTACGCCTCTGCCCGGCACGAACCTCTCTCTTGAGGACTTCAATGCTGCACTCGTCGCATTGCCACCGTCCGTGACATCTCTGCAGATTGAATGCCATAGCCCAGGCTACTTCGGCATTCCGCTTAATGGGCAAGTGCCTGTGGAGAATGCGGATGTTTTGAATGGATTGGCTTGTCTCAAGCTCGCTGCGGACCATGATGATGCTGCTTCGAGCGAATTCGAAGGGTTAGATGACCACAGTGACAGTCAAGGTTTTCGTCATGGGTCGGACAAGGTAATGGCGCGGGAGTACGAAGGCACAACACTGCAGAATACCATAAGTACGGATGACGTCCCTCCACGCGGAACACGAACACTTCGCCGTAAGCATCAAGCCGAGGACTTGTGTGGCAGTGTCTACACCATCAACTTCCCTCAGCACCATCAAGCCCTGCCGCTCCGCCTCAAGCAGCAAGATGAAGACGTTCAGGACCGTGTCCGCAAAGACTCGGTCTCGAGCGAGCATTGGTATACAAGTGTGAGCACAATGTCAGAAAACGACCACGAAACAGGCACGCCAAGTCAACCAGACAGAACAGATATCCCTGCCAGCTATTCATCTCCTGCTGAGAACACCTGGGGTCATCACATGGGTCTGTACGATGGTACTGGATATGGAGATGATGCCACTCTCCCTGCAACTCCTTGCGAACCTGATGAGGGGACTAGAGACGTCTTAAGCCATTTTGATTCCCCCTCGTCCAAGACATCGCCACTTTTTTCGGTTGATAGGATTCGCTCCGAAGAGGGAGTCTTCACTCGGCCTCACGAGTGCGAACTTCCATATGCAGAGCACGCATAGCAGTCGTCCCCGCTCACTGCCGATGGAAAGCACAGCGACGAGACCTTGGAGTCGATATACCATGCATATGCATACCCCTTTGGAGAGCGAGTGCCAGATGGCAGCAGCGACGACACCGGCGAGGATGTACAGCTGCCTGCTCAAAAGGAAGCTGTTGTCAGCCCATAATTTTGGGTACAGTTGTGGTGCGTCTGCTCGTCCCATTCTTACATATGCGCCGGTTAAATGGTCTACCTCTTGCATCCAGCACTGAATTGGTGTAACGAAAGGGTGGTTGGGAAGGATGAGCATTGTTATTAGGCAGCACATGATAGCTTGAATAGGAATATTTCTCGAATCCTTGTGTGGCAGCCAGTCTCGTCGTAGTGGGTCGACGCCATCAAATGGCCAGCAGATGGTTCGAGAACGCAAACTGACACACAACTGACATGATGCTTGCATGCGTACCCGCGCAGTCATGCCGACGACCATACTCGATGGATCATGGATGCAATGCGACTAAGTCGCAGTCGTACGAGAAAAGGCCGGTTGAGAGTAGGACAGGTGCGGGCCCTAAGCAGCAAGTGAGCCCACATGGCCTGATAATGTGGGCAGATTTGGGGGGACATGCTACCGACTCCACGCAAGCGAGAGTACATAAGATGACGGCAGACGTGCGCAAGGGAAGGGCTGGATGTTATTTGAGCAAATGTTCTTTGAGAAATTGTTATTTGGGCTCTGATAAAGTTTGGATTGTAATCCTACGCTCCGGCTACAAGCACCCGTCCTGTTAACCCCGCTACGCCGCTGCGATGTCATCGCAGAACGTGCCTCGTGCCAATAATGGGAAGGCTTTTGGTACTTGCGCGTCGCCGACGGAATCACACACGGTTATTCTGGGGAGTGGGATAATTGGACTCTGTGCTGCGTACTTTTTGTGCGAGACTGGGAATACAGAAGCCCGCTCGATATGTCTGGTGGATAGCAGCGCCGAGCTGTTCAAGTGCGCGAGCGGCCTGGCCGCGGGGTTCTGCGCCCAAGATTGTATGTATTGGTCTGCACTCTCGCCGGGGAGAGGAAAATCGGCTGACATTGCTGGTTAGGGTTCGCGCCGTCCGTTGCGTCGCTCGGCGCGCTGAGCTTCGCGCTGCACAGGCGCCTGGCTGCCGAGAACGAGGGCAGGCGCACGTGGGGTTACTCGTCCTCGACCGGCATCTCGCTCTCGCAGGACTCCGAGTCGGCTATCTCGGGCAGCGGCGAGGATTGGCTCGAGAACGGCAAGAGTCGCGCGCAGCTCGCGACGCAGAATCGGCCCTGGGAGGAGCATGTCAGCGGGCCGGAGTGGCTAAGGAGGACGAAAGATGGGATGATGGAGGTCATTAGTAAGGATGGGACGACGGCGCAGATCGACCCGCTGAGGCTATGCAAGTGGTTGAAGAGCAGGGTTGAGGAAATGGGGGTCAGGATCTTGCACCCAGCGAGTGCCACGGAGGTGTTGCGCGACGCGGGGGGTGTCTTGAGTGGGGTGAAGATAGTGCAGAGTCAGGATAGACAGACGCAAGACCGTAAGCTTTGGGACTTGCGCTGCTTTACCAGGCGAGATCATATCTGACACCGCGCAGTACCTTGCACACGCCTCCTCATCACCTCGGGCGCCTGGTCGCCCCGCGTCTTCGCGACACTCTTCCCCAACGCGCATACCCGCATCCCCGTCTCCTCGCTCGCTGGGCACTCGCTGCTCGTGCGTAATCCGTTTTTCAATCCGCAGGAGCTAGACAAGGAGGTCTGTCATGCTGTCTTTGCAACAGATACACTGGGCTTCTCGCCAGAGTGGTTTGCGCGCATTGGTGGAGAGCTGTATCTCGCTGGGCTGAACAGCACGAGTATACCCTTGCCAGACGTAGCAACGGATGTGGTGGCGAGCGAGAAAGCGATTGAGCAGCTGAAGAGCTGTGCGAGGGCTATGATGGTGGACAATGGCGCTGGGAGGGAGATTGAGGTTTTGCGGCAGGGACTGGTGAGTATTTTGCTTTTGTTGGTTTACCTGTGAGCTAATCTTGATAGTGCTTTCGCCCTGTCACTTCCAGCGGCCGGCCGCTTGTGTCGCGCATACCTGATGAGAAACTTGGGGGCGTCAAGACAAGAGGTGGAGGGGACGGAGGAGTGTTCATCGCTGCGGGCCATGGTGCCTGGGGGATATCCCATGCGCCCGGCACAGGCCTGGTGCTGGCAGAGCTCATGGAGGGACGTTCAACGAGTGCAAACATCGAGGCATTGAAGCTGTCTAGTTGATGTCCAAATGTGTTTATAAGGGGTACGTTGGGAGCGTTGGGTCTGGCGCTCTGGGCATTTGACATGCATAGGCTACGGATAGACAAAAGACGTCCACGATCGACGACGAGCAACAAGCCCTTCACCGCTCCGTACCATCTTTACCTCGATGAACAATTGCTTTCCCGCTGCAATGCCCCTCCACAACATCTGTGTGATGGTCAGGGCGATCCACTATGACGCTCACGACGTCATAACCCCACATGCACTTTGCAAACAACGATGATCGATCATGACTATATAACATAGAAAAGTCCCTCATCCAACAAAACCCATACTGCAATTGCACATCTATAAACCACCCAAACACCAACCACCAACCACCAACCACCAACCACAATGCCCCGCAACGGAGATGGCTCAAGCGACAACGGCCCCATCGAGGGCCAGAACATCGTCCATGGCAACTCAGGCGACGTACGCCCTCTCCCCTCCCCTCAAACCCATCCAACTCACTAACTCCACCCCCAGGCCTCCGCGCAGCCCCAGCACGCCAAGAACAACGTCGCGCCCATGCCCGAGCTCGAGAAGGGTGAAGGTACGTCTTTCCCCAGCCAGTTCACAATGGAATGCTAACACGCACCAGCGATCGAGGGCCTCGGTGCCAGCGGCGGCGGCAACAAGGCCGACCAGGCGGAACCAAGCGTTGCTGGCGACGCGCCTAAGAAGGCGTGAGTCCTTTCTTGACGGAAGGGATAGGATCCTCCAAGACCTCTCGGTTTGAGAGGGAGGGAGGGATGCAAGGAGCGATATCGACGATACTCCTGCAAGCGAGGGATGAAACCTGCGCTATGAATGAACGGATAATTTTATGATGCAAGGGGTGTGTGTCCGTTGGCGTGATGTCGGCGGTTGTGTCGTGTTTTCGTGTGTTGTGCGTGTTGACAATGCTGTGCCGGTAATGGAGCGTGGATGTTGGTTTGCCTACGCATCAGGACCGTAAGAGTGAATGAAGCATAGATTCATCTAACTCATCCTGTTCGCAGACGATGCACACAGCAACCACAAAACCTCGCTCCAAACATCCTAAACCATAACCATCCAACCACAGCCTTCTTACGCCATCTACAGCACCATCAGCAAGAGTCCAGCTTCCACTGCCGGGGCGAGAGCGCCGCCGCCTCAGCGCTCTCACGCCGTACCATTGCCGCGCTATTCTTAACACCGTAGTGGGCGGACAATACGAAGCCGAGCTGGCGAAACAATGGTAAGCTAGCCCACGCTACAGCACGGCTGGCGTCAGCGCGCATGCGAAGCGGCTGCGCACAGCTGTGGTAGGCGACATAAACGAGGCCCACAGAAACACCTAGAATATCGTTGGTGGAGAGCACGATGTCACTGCGGGGGTTATTGACGTTCTAATTCCATGGTTGAGAGAGTGCACAGTGCGGAACGTAGAGGGAATCTGAGTGTCGGTGAGAGCTTGATTTGTTTGGCTACATATGAAGGCACCAGCCCTTGGTGTGCAACTTTGTTCGCAAACGATATCCAGGAGATGTACCAAAGCTCTGACAATGTTGATACATATCACAACTCCGTATGACGCCTTGTTAAACATCCTCCAGCCGTTTCCCATGTCCCGGTCGCCCATGGACGCTTTGCCTCCATTCCTAATGATGGTACACCCATGCGCCGACCCAATTGTTCTAGCCCACAAGACCTCATCAATCGTGATCTTCGGACGCCATGTAAAGACCCGGTCTCGCTCTTCTCGCTGCCAGGCCTGATGACGTTCTCGAAGCTAGTTGTCTGCTGCGAGAGCCTCGTCGCAACCAAAAGGTGCGCCAGAGGCACTCTGCATGTCAGAGAACTTTGCATCAAAGCCGTCAGAAAGGCCGTGATAGTTTGAAGCTGAGCCGGAGCTAAAGAAGCCTGATCCAAAGAAGTCATCGTGATGAGACAGGCTAGTGTTGGATTCCACTGAAAGAGAGCCTTCAGGGAACTGGTCGAAGTCGAAGAGGTTGTCGAGGACAACAGGCTTTTCATCGACTGGATGTAAAGATTGAAGAGAGTAAGATAGGCAAGGATCGCCGCCATTGGGGAGGCCGTGCCCGAATCCGACTGACACTGCAGGTCGCACAACATCGCAGCAGGATATTGTGTCAAGTCGAATTCAGGGGTGGCCTCGAAGGTTGAGGCAGGCGTCTCAGGCTGACACGATGAATCTCTTGGGGAGTCCATCGAGTCCATGGACTCTGGGGAGGGGAAGTTCGCCAGCGACTGGGTGGGGTTGATCGTGTCGGCGGTCTCGGTAAAGCTGAAGGTCAGGTCGGAGAGCTCAGCTACTTCGCCAGGGTACTTGTTGTGCCAGCGTTGGAGCTCAGCCTCGTACTTGTCTGCCTTGGCAGCCTTTGCGCGGAGTGCGTTCATCTCAGCCTCGAGTGCGTCCTTCTGTTGCTGGAGGTGCTCGGTCTCTTGACGCTTGCGCTCACGAGAGTTGTGAGCAGCGAGACGGTTACGTTTTACACGCTCAATGCGTCGCTGCTCCTTCTCATCCTCTGTCTTGGCTCGCTTACGAGGCGGCAGGCTGGTCTTGGGCTCGGGGAGTACCTGGCCCCACGACTTGCGCTTCTTGACCGGTTTGCTTTCTGTTGATGACGGAGTCGGTGTTTGTGTTGAGGGCTCTGAGTTGTATCGTGACGAGGGTGCTGGTGAGGGTGTGCTATATGGGACTTGGAGATCCTCCATCTTGATGGTGGTGGGGACCGAGTCCGTCGATGGTGGGGTGAGACGAACAGAGGCCATCATGGCAGGCGTGTTCATGGTCTCAGTAAAAAAGTTGGTAGAGTCCATCATCCCCGGTGTGTCAAAAAATGTCGGTGCGTCTTAGGGGACAGCATCTGAAAGGGTGGAGTTGGGTTGAATAAGACTGAAGTGGTGGGCGAACTTGCCAGCTGGCCTCACGGCTGGCTTTATCTAAGAGGCAGCTGCGCCCCTGCAGGTTGCGCTAGCCCGCATCCGGCGGGGTGTTGAGAGTTCTAACCTTGGAAGTGCTCAATACCGCACCACTCAGCGACGCATGCCCTTGGTCCCCTACTCAGCCCACGACCCACCCCTACTCAGCCCACGACCCACCCGTTTCACGACCTTACGCTTCGGATTCCGCCCGTTCCCAGAGGGCAAGTCAGGGACTTGTCAGGGGATACGATGCATCGAGACCGCAACGTGCCTCACGTCCAGTTCTCATTCCTCCGCTGCCTTGCACGTTTAAGCCCTCACTTGCACGCGTCTGGCCGCGTTTCATCGTTATGTGTGCGTTCTCGAGTGAAGGCACAATCTCAGCTTCAAACACAATTCGAAGCAGAGTTGCAGCCTGCCCTTCTCTTTGTGACCCACTGCAGCACTACAGCACCGGGTGGCGATACGAAACAGCGCCGTGTCATAAGATGTCGTCAGCTTCCCAATCAGGCACCTCGGAGCAGCTTTACCAACTCCCCTTTTTAACCCTGTGTGCAGTCATAACGGGCCCGTATTACTGCTGCCTCCACCCAAACTCACCACCGCTCGCGGCGATGTCGCAAGCGCAAGTGGAATGCACTTTCGGACCTTCTCGAATCATCCACGCTTCTTGGTTTAATCTATTCCCACGGCACACAAAGCCACTGGCCCGCAGAACCTCAATATCCCCACAGACATGAGCAATATATCCGGTTCCGTTATTGCAGCAATCGGCACACAGTAATCTGGGGTAATTTTCCTGCCGTTATAGCACGAGGGCAAAAGAGAAGAATTACCCAGCGCCGCCGCGAATTTAGTGTCACCTGCACACCAGGAACGCATGCAACACTCGATGACCGGACGAGAGAGACCCTTGTTTTGACTTTGATGAAGCATGTACAAGGCCCGAGTCGTGTATGCGGGACGGCCGGGAGCCGGTGGTTGACACCCGTGCATTGCGACCGATACACTGTCATTCCGACGAACACGAAGCTTGGGAATTCTTCTACCTGAAGCCCATCATGACCATCATCGCTGTCATTTGAGAGAGATGGATCGCCTAGATGATGCAGGATCCTTAACTTCCGTCCACTGTCTCACGCGCGTTACTCGGACAGTCTCTCAACTTTACGGAGTACCCTGCGTTCGCTGTCGTCGTAAGTGTCTCACAAGGCAGCAGAGTTCGGGCCAATCAAATCGTAAGAAACGGAGTTGCCTGCACGTTCCCCTCGACCACCACCGCCGTCCTTTGCCCTTGCGACAACGTCCCGATGCAATAACTCTACAAGCGGCGAATCGATAGTCTGCGATCGTAGAGAACTGTAGCAGCCTGCTTGCGTTAAGAGAAGATGTGTTCTCTACTTCATGGAAGCCTGCTGCACCAACACCCGTGTTGAGTGACGACGCTGATGAGGTATTTGTCGCCTCCAGCAGGCGAGATTCATTGCGTGCTTGCAACACTGCTAACGTACCTCACAAGCGAGCTGGCCACCTGCGCCAAGACCCCACCAAACATACTATTGCGCATAGTATAATCGCGATGAGCCAACAACCAGACAATCTACTACCTTCAAAAGATGCTCGACTACAGCTTGCTCTTGAGGCTATCAAACGCGACGCGACGCTATCCCAGAGACGTGCTGCAGCTATCTACAACGTCTCTCGAGCAACACTCAGTAATCGCCTTGCTGGAACACCTTATCGACGCGATTGCACGCCCAACTCAATAAATCTCCTTAAGACAGAGGAGGATGTAGTTACTCAGCATACCCTTGACCTCGACGCGCGAGGATTTCCGCCCCGGCTTGCTGCTGTGAAGGATATGGCTGATTCTTTGCTGGCTGAGCGTCACCGTGATCCTGTTGGCCAGAACTGGGCTGCAAACTTTGTCAAACGTCGCCCTGAGCTCAAGGTCAAATTCAATCGCAAATATCACTATAAGAGAGCTCTCTGCGAGGATCCTGAGATTATACAAGGCTGGTTTCGGCTTGTAGAGAACATGAAGGCTAAGTATGGTATCCTTGATGACGACACCTACAACTTTGACGAGGCTGGCTTCATGATGGGCATGATATCAACTGGAGCAGTAGTCACTAGTTCTGAGCGTCGAGGACGGCCAAAGAGCGTTCAGCAGGGCAATTGAGAGTGGACTACAGTGATCCAAGGGATCAATGCGATGGGCTGGTCGATCCCACCCTTCATCATCTTCTAGGGCAAGCACCACCCCTCAAGCGTAGATCGCATAAAAGGAAGCGTATACAGCAGCAGGGTATCTTAACGATTGAGGAGGGCGTACGACTGACGACCCTTAAGGAGTTTGAGGCGCGTAGTGATGGGAAGAAGGCAAAGAAGAGGGTGCGCGTTGAGGCAGGTGAGCCTAGCCAACGACGCTGTGGACGCTGCGGCGAGGCAGGGCATAACGCACGTACGTGTAAGCAAGAAGTATTAGTAGATTCTGAGTAGAATAGCCTATTACGATTCTTAATTACTATCCTTGACGGTGCTCTACGGTCGTGTACAGTACTGATTTTGGTAGGGTCTTGGCGCAGGTGGCCAGCTCGCTTGTGTGGCCGGCTCGCTTGTGAGGTACGTTATCTCATTTGCCTGGTTTCATTTATGTACTTTCCATCCTCAGTTCTCACCAACAGCGAGGCCTGTGATCAACACCAAAAGGAAGGCGGCGCTCCTTAGGAGAATCGCGCACAGCAAAGACTCTGGAGTAGGTGAGGTCTGCACATCTTGGATTCCGCAAGGAGAGCAAAAATTAGCGAAAAACATACAACAGCGGGTATTCGCTAGTGGTCACCCACCTAACTACTAATCCGCCGGTACGTTGCTTAAATAGGGCTGAGCGAACGGGAAGCCTTGTTTTCAACGTCCTATGGTCGTATGTGGAGGTTATGTCCAAATATAAATAATATAATCTGTCAGTTTTGTATCTAACAGTTCAGAATCGAAGCCAAAAACACCTGTCTACGGTAACGCGCGTTCTGTAAGCTGTTGTTCGCTTACTGCGAAGGCAGGTGCTCCTACCTTCAAAGAATAGCTATAGCGCAGGCGAGACTTAGTGCCAAGCGCTTCTTATGGGCAGGTGCTCGAGCATATAATTCATGGATCGCGTATCTCACGCCTACTCTCGCCTGTTCTTCCCCAACATATTTTCATCAACATTCAGTAATTTCATGTGTTCTTTTGGAAGACTACCATGTCTTTAGGGAAATTTTCCTGTGCAGGAGAGCTCTTTGTAGTGATGCTGCAGGACCCGGGGGTCCCGAGGTCTTCTATCCGGACCTTGGTCGGGCAATTTTGAACCATGGAAGCCCCTTCTATTGAGCAAAAATTTGTTGAAGGGTTCTGACAAGGTAAATCATAGCAGCTGCATCGTTTGGAACCGGCTGTGATGAACCGTGGGTTTGTGTTAACGGTGACTCAGTTGTTATAACCAGCATATATAACTACTGTTGTGTTCTATCTCTTCTACCTTTGATTTCTTCAAGACTATTCTGTGCTCCTTTTGCATACGCGGTACACAATCACAGTCTTCCTCAATTATCTAAGACTATTACTTAGAGATAACATGTCTCTAACTTTGAATTCCTTTCGAACAATCGCCCATGCCTCAATTATGGGAGGAGCACCTGCTCTTTCAATAGGGGCATCGAAGCTCTGTCAAACGATTTTTCATTCGCTAAGCCGAAGTAGTTTCTCAACAGTCGCCCAGCAAGAAGCGCCACAAGCAGTAACTGTGCCAAAAACATTGCTAGCCCATCGAATGCGACAACGGTATCGAATTAAACAGACATCTGCCCGGCTGGTAAACCAACAAAAGCTAAGAAAATTGGCTGTAACAACCCATAGACCCGGTCAGTCTGGTCAGTCAGGGTTTTGGAAAGGGTTTCATCAGACATTTTGGCCTTTGTTTCTCGCTTTTATTTACACAGAGTTTTGTAACAGGTTCGTAAAGACCACAGGAAAATCTTAGGTAAAGTATCAGCTAACTTTGTAAATTTAGGTTAGAGGCCACATCCTCTTTAAAAACAAATAGGACACACGATAAAAGTAGTAAGTCTTCAATCTCAGATGCTATATTCGTGGTGCTAACTCAATATCTAGCAGAGAAGGATATAGTCGAAGAACTTGTGTAGGTTGTAGTCGCGAAAGGAAATAAGAATTCAGGTGTTGATTCCACAGTATCGTATACGATAGGTTGAGGCGAAGTAGTTGTTATTTTTCTGTCATGGAGCAGGAGGAGCAGAAGTAGCTCGCAGCCGGCAGGGCAGCAAACTGCACTAGCCCAATTGGGCTAGTGCTTCACTGCTGCCTGCTGTGCGCACGCAGCAACTGATCCAACATCAGGCGTTTTCACAGGACTTGAAGACGTCAAGTATTTATCACGAATACAATAACTGCATTTTCTCGCATATTCGCAGAATGCCTAGGGATGTCGGATCATAAGTATCGACAATATCTTAGCCACGCGATCAGGCGCACTGATCTCAGTCACGCGAACGAGCGCACTGATCGCAGCGTCCGAGCAGCGCTCAGACCAGAACCCCTGAGCCCTCCCTTCTGTAGTTCTCCTCCTTTGTACATCAATCAACAAGAACCGTTATTTCCTTTCAGCACTAGTGCTATAGACCTACCAACAAGGGACGTAGTATAAATAGCATGATGCCACCAAGCAAGATCAACACGCACTCACCAGGCTTCACCGCAGTCTAGCCGAGACCGGATTTCCTATCGTTGATTCTCGATTCTATTTTTTTTCCTCATATTCGTTCTATTATACTGTAGTCATTTGCTAAGTGCTTTTCGGCCTTGGCAAGCATGGCTTTCCAGTGATTCGAGCCTTTCTCCCACCGCAACTTCCCTGGCTTGTGATCCCATTAATAAAGGGTAGCAACATAACACGGATCTTTAGCATGTGAGTTGTGCATGGGGACTGTGGACGGCATCTGACAAACCCATAAACAAAGTGGAGAGCGCAGGGTTGCAGATTGTGCTCCCTGGAACATGAATAGAGAGGCTCTACCAGGCTCAACCAGGTAGCTGTGCAGCGTTCAATTAGCAAATGATCCTGAGTAGGCAGTTTTGGTATTCACACGGTAAATATCTTAGTGCTGTTGATAAACTGTCGATCCTGAAGTGTGAGTGTGAGCGCCTGAATCCTTAGATAATCATGACGTAGCCGGGCATTCTGCGTCGCATTCGAAGCCCATCGCCACCCTGGTATCGAAAACTTCAAAACGAAGTTTCGAAGCTAAATAGTCAATGGGAAACAGAGATGACAGATAACAAATCTACGACAGACTTGACTCCCGACCCACTGGATCTTGGTACGGTACTCGCTCGGCTTCAGCTTGATCAATATGAGCACCGTCTACGAGAGAACGGATTTGAGGATTGGGAGGACGTGACAACAATCACAGACAACGACATGCAGGTACTGGGCTTCAAGCTGGGTCATCGCCGGAAGCTCCAACGTGCGATACGCGAATCTAGCGATTCGAGCGGATCTCCTGCAACAAATGGGGCTAGCAACCCTGGAGAACTAGCTGAGTTAACGTCACAATCCCCACAGCCAATAGCACGTACAACCAGACAGTATCGACGACATCCTAGAGCAGATCCTAACACTCCGCGGAAGCCCAAGACAGCATATGTGCTCTTCGGCGAGCATACTCGACAGGATCCAGCGCTCAGCCATTCGTCTTTTGTTGACATCGCCAAGGAAGTAGGAAAGCGCTGGAGAGGGCTCAAAGATGAAGAACGAGTCAACGTCTGGGGAACACCGGCTGCGGATAGGCTTAAAGAATACAAGGAAGAGATAGAGCGCTACAAGCAAACAGAGGATTACCAGAGCTATCAAAGGTACCTCGAAACGTTCAAGCAAGGACAGCATGTCCCGGAATCATTGATACCAGCGGATAGCAAAGATTTGCCCTCTTCCGAATCAAAATCTTCCAATCAGAGCTCTGCATCATGGGCTCAGACATAATTCGAGGCTACGTCCCCAGGGAGTTTTGACACAGAACCCATGGACCTTCAGGAAGTTGATCAAGACACAACATCGCCTGTCGAATCTGGGATGGTAGAAGTTCGTCGAATCTTGAATACCCTCGGAATTAACCCTCAATCGATCAGAGTGGCTGCTTTTCCACCAGAGGATGTCACGATCAAAGCTGTTGAGGCCTTCCTCCAAGGCACAGGTTCGCTTCTCTATCTTTGGGACCAAGATGAGGCCGTGGACCTTGTGAGATCTATGTATAATCCACAAGGTGACTTGACACCGGGATACGCGACTGAAATCTTTGCAATGTCAGCAGTAGGGACATACTGCGATGCAGATTCTCTCATGGTGATGCCCCAGGGGAACTTCTTACATTTCTTTCTATGTTTCTTGTCTTCATCTTCAAAAATCTCCAATCTTCGCCATATGCGACTCTATGCCTGCCTGGCAATATGTCGATTCACAAATAGCGTGGAAAGTGCTAGAACACTCATGTGTAAGCCACTGTTGCTCTCCTAATCCAGATACTTCAGACTAACAGCCAGAAGTATCAGCCCTTAACATCGGAAGGCAAGCGTTCACGTCTCCCTCATATGGAACCGATATGCCTGAAGAGACGGCACGCTATTGGTGGCATGTGTTCCGAAGTGTTGTCTTCTTAGAAAGGTACGCACGCACCTCCTATCTGGCATGTTTGGACCATCTAGACCGCTAACATATGTACTCAGCTGGTTTGCATATAACACCAGCCATGAATCACGGGTCACCAAACAAGATCTGGCTGTACGACTCTTTACACCCTTTCTTACACCCCTTCTTACAACCCTTGTTTAATGAGCCAACTCTTCACAGTTGTGGTCTCGAGCAGCGCTAATACTGTGTAGTTATATCACAATACTCATTCGTACACTGAGCATGGGCCTGGAGTCCTCCAGGAACGTGTTGGCGAACTTGGACAACTAGCCGCATACATAGCGCTCGACCTGAAAACAGAGACCCAACCAAAAGTCGCGCAGGCTACAATACACTTCCAGTCTCTCAATGAATGGCACCGTGCCCTTCCACCACCGATGCAGCTGAGTCGACTCAGTCTTGCAGATCCGCTGTCCATGAATTGGCATTCGAAGCGGTCCCTTTTGCAATTACACGTGCTCTTCCTGGGCTTGTTCATTGAGCCATACAGGACTTGTTTACTGGATCTTGGCCTCTTCCGGTTGAACGGTGTCTCAATTGAATCGCAAGATCTCGAGATCTTGAAGAATGTCGAAGAACAAAGTCTCTTGGCCGCACGGCAATCCGCCCGTGTGGTATCGCTACTACAGGTCGATAATCTGATAAGATCCCGCTGCTGGGTCTCCGTGTACGTCAACTCTGTTAGCCATAGTTCTTCGGTCTCTGACATGCAATCTTGTTGTAGGTACACGACCTATACTGGCTGCGCAATACTTTTGTTTGGTGCTTCGCAGAAACTACTTGAGCTGTTCGGAGAAGAGATCGGCCAGGACCTAGCATATGCGTCTTCACATCTGAACGTTTTATCTTACTGTAGCTACGAGAACGCTACTGCAAGAAGGTTGCACATCCCGCTTCAGATCATCTACAATGACATCAGGGAAATCTTGGTTTCGCCAGTGTACCGTACCATGCGAGAGGCGCGTCTCGTTGTAAGAGACACCGCAGTCGTACCTCCCGGGTATTACCACGCAGTTGAGGGTGCAGAGGAGGTTAGCAAAATCATGTTGGACTTGACAGGACGTATTATGGGTATCCTCCGAGAAAGCCTTAGTTTGTAGGGGCAAAGAGTTTGCGAACTTGATCTGCGCTAACAGAATATCCGAAGCTTCTGCCAGAACCTCCAGCACTGGTGACGATGTAGCCTTCGTATCTTGGCTTTGCTTCTAAGCACCTCTAAAAATTACTGAGCCCCCGAAGGAATGCAAATACGTCGAAGCTGCCACCGAAGAGAATGGAAAATCTTGGACGCCCTCTCCAAGGCTATCAATCACTCAATAAGATCACGGCATTGAAACGTTACTCGCACCAATTCTCCTTCGCCAATCCGCTTCTCGAGCGATGTCACTCACAGCTCTCTCCTTGGACATTTATGGAATCACACGAAGTATCCAGCACAGCGTCTCAGGGACGTCCAACTACAAGAGCTGAGAATCACAATCTCGAAGCACCCATGCATTCCACTCAAAACACACCTTTCCTTCCGTCACTCACTCGTTCGATAGCTCTGCAGCACCCGGCCAGATTCTGTACGAGCGCAAACATACAACGAAGCTTGAGCATCTCCTCGTCGGCCTTCATGTAGGTATACGAGAGTCTCGGCTCCCGATTTTGAAAGAGAATCGTCTGCAATCCTGCCAACTTCATTATCTTGAAATGAAGGACAGTCCAAGCACATGGATTTCCCCATTCATCGTATCAGAGTAGGCGCTGGGCATTCCGGGTAGTCATTGAGCGATGGGCGCATAGGATGATCAACATGGGCGGGACAATCGGAGAAAAATCTCAAGATATTCGATTTGGGAACAGATGAGGGCGTTTTGAACGTTTCGATCGAGACGAAGGCTATTTGGCGGGAGCTGGAATGACTGTAATGAGACTATCAGAATTTATTTGATTGAAAGTCAGTCCGGGCGGAATAGACTTTGATGTTCATCAGTGACCGTAAAAGCTGTGTGGTGAGATTTGAGAGGATAGCATCTAGTTGTCAAGAGATCATTTAGAATTGATTGCAGAGACCGACTGTTGCAAACGAACATTGTGTATTCAAAACCAAACTCCGTTGTTGGATGCTTGTTGCAACAAAACGCCCAACCCATGCATATGCAAAAGGCGCGGCACGCAATGCAAAGTCTATAATCACCAATCACTCGGTCCAAACTTCGAACCCTTTGGAACCTCCTTGTACGGACACGCAGTGTAGTCACAGCCCTATGTTTTCGTTAATAAAACATGTATCTCAGAGAATAGAGGGAAATGATCCGACGTACCTGTTTATACACCTCGGTACCCCACCACTTGAATCCCTTCATCCATCCAGGGAATATGATGCCAAAAAAGATGACCACAACACCGAACGCTAGTCCAGAATCAAGCGCAGCGCTGAGCATCATATTGTATTTCCTCCACCAGTTCTTCCTGCGGTTGCGGATTTCGTAGTTGAAGATGTAACACACGATGGCCCAGACAGAGAAATTGAGGCCGGTAGCTGGTGGGATCCAGCTCAAGCTACCGAACACAACTGCTAAGTTGACCTTCCGGAGGATGGATTTACGGTCCTTGCGAGCAAAATACCAAAGGATGACTGGCGCGACGGCGCCGACGAGGAAGGCCCACACAAGTGGTCGATACAATGCGCCCGGGCCGAAGAAGCGCTTGGGCCCGACCACTCCCCAAAGAATACTGCCATTGAAGTGGACACGGGCGATTGGACAGTTGAAGCCGTTGATGGCTTGTGGGGTGCAGATGCCAGGTATGTAGTTCAGCATCCAGTTCAGAACGCCTATTTGCGTAAGACTAGAGACGACGGTGACTGAGAGTTGAAGCCTGAACAATAGCCTCGGTGGAATCTTCATGTAGTGGCCAAGCTTTAGGTCGGAGGCGAACTTCAGGCCTTGGGTCGATGAGATATATCCAAATGTGGTAAAGACCATATTGGCAACAGGTCGACCAGGGAACACGCCGCCGCAGATCAGCTGGCAAATAAGGTAGATACTGCTTTGCTGGTTCGTAATCGCCATGACGATGCCAATGGGAATGAATAGGATGGCACCAATACCGAGGGCTAGTAGAAGACCGTACCAGGGAAGGTGGACAGGGTAGTACTCGACAACATACATACCGACAGCTGTCATGGCAACTCCAGTGAAGAGGTACCAAGACATAGGTGCATCTGGGTATCTACGCATGAGTCGGTTATGAACATCTTCAGCATCGAGGAGGTCTTCCATGTCGGGCTCAGACGTTGTACTGTTCCTATGGCGGTTATTATTAGGAGCAGAATTTCCGTTGCCTTCAGTGAAGTTGTTGAGGGGCTCGTAGTCGTTTGTGGGCACCTTTCGAATTTCTGCCCATGAGCGGCTCCACTGCCTCCAGATATCTTTACCATGCCAGAGTGCTGTGTGCGACAGCAAAGCTGTGAGCGCGGCGAATTGAAGCGCGTAGCTGAGCACGTAGGTAATGGGGAGGAATACTCGACTGTAGTTTTTGTATGCTTCTTCATCAAACAGAAAATCCTCGGTCAAGATCTTGCTGACATCGTAAGGACGACCAGTATTGTCCCAAACTGCAGCTGAGAGAATTGGCATGTAGGAGGAGTACATGACGTTGGCGTAGTCTGTGGTTTGTGAGTGGACTGCGAACAAGTACAACCGCATAAAACGTACACATTAGTGGCGCCGCAATCCACATGACAAGCACGAGTCCACCAAGGATGTTCAGGGCAGCCCAGAACGGTGTGACAAGTGGAGATCCAATGTATGCAATTTGTGCCCAGTCAAATGTTACTGGAAATAATCCCAATCCAGACGAGACTCCAAACTGCGAGTAGATCAGTATATGTCGCGTGTTTAATAGATGAAGAACTCACAAGGTTCGCGATGATGATATTCTTAGGTGCAAACCAAGTGATGACGCTGAAATAACTCAAGGCAGGGAACAGCAAGCCAGGAAGGAAGTAGAATGCGACTGAGCCAGAGAAGACCCGTGTGAAGAACTTCCGGGGTGAAATAGTCCATCCGTCTGCAGGTTTGTTCTCATCTTTGTGCAATGCGGTGAACATAGCTGTGGAAACAAGCGTGCTGGGCCAAACCATGCCGCTCGGTCGTACTAGGTAGCGCCTTGTGAGTCCAGCAAGGGAGTAGCCTAGGATTTGGGTGGAAAGAATGAGCAAGACCTGATACATAATACCCAGATCTTGATGGTAGAACTTTACTTGCTCGACGATAACCTATACCCAAATCAGCCAGACGGCAATAGGTCAAGGTAGAATATACGTACGTCTGTAGCAAACGCAAAGCCAAAGGATACATTACTGCTGACATAGACGCAGCAGTGCTCCTTCTCGTTCCAGCGGCCTTTTGCGAGGTAGAGACGAAATCGCCGTGTCCAGGGTGTGCCAGGTGGTAGAGCGAGGCTAACTCGGCAGCCGTCGACGAAAGTTTCTTCAGGATCATCGGATCGTTTGAGGACTTGGTCCCAAAACAGACCCAGAGGGTGAACAAGCAGTAAGGCAATAATAGGAGTAAGGCTGACGCTAGGGTATCGTAAAGAGAAAAACAGGTTGGTTGAGGAACCAGCAATAGCAAAAATCAATGACAGAAACCACATCCGTGGTGTATCAATGGATAAGGAGGTGTTGTCGGTAGCAGCAACGGATGCTCGAACTTGCGCGTATGGAGAGTTGTCGGATGGATTGCCTTTCTGATCGCGCAGATCTTCACCGTCGGAGACATCGTTGTCATCAATACCATCGTCAATATCGATACTGGTGCTGCTTGCTGATGACTCGGTGCTCCCGAGCAGAGGTGAGACGCCAGCAATCGACGGGTCAAGAGCACTCGCGTTGAAGCGAGCTTCGAATTGCGAAGCTTCCTGTCCCCCAGGCTCCTCGTTGAGCGTCGTGCTGCTGCTGCTTTCGTCCCTCAGTCTACGTCTGGAAGTCGAATTCGTAAGAATGGGTGAGCTCCGTGCCGATCCATGGTTGCTTCTCAATGATGTGTTCGACACAGCGTTCGAAAGTTTGCTCTTTCCCTTTTTCTTTCCATGACGTACGGCGCTGGTCACATGATCTTCGTCTGATTCACTGGGGCTTAATGAAAGTATCGGTAAGCCTCCATAAGATCCTGAGATGCACAATCAGTATGCGATACGGTCACCATGAGGCTCAAAAGGCGTTCTAAATGCGCACATTGCCAGCCGTCGTGCGACGCCTGGGGCGGACTCGAGCGCGGAATGCGAAATGAATCATTAGCTTACCTGTGCCCTGTGCCGGGGATGATCGCACCAGCAGTGGCGCGCGCGACATCCTCCTCTTGACGGACGGAGAAGACTTCTCTGTGGGATGTGCTGAGAGATCGCGCTCGTCATCTGATGCGGCTGTCTGGTTGTTTCTTGCTTTTTGGCGGTAGTCATGTAACTCGTAGCTGCTGCCTGCGGGAGAGGAGGGGCATGGGTCGTAGCTCGTGTCACCAGCAGGTAGAACAGGCGAAGAAGCGACGGGCGGGAACGACGCTTCTTCAGCCATAAATATGGGTTCGTTGGCCACAGGGGCGCGAAAAAAGTGTAATCTTTCGATGATCTGATTAGATAAATTTCCGGATCTTGAGCTTGTTACAGCTTTAGAGTGTGATGGGCCAATGAAGAGTGCATTTCAGGCGGGACGCATTACTCGTAAAGTCAAGAGATCTGAGAGTCACGTGCAGATCGAACCAATCAGACTTGTTAGGAGAGGGACTTAAGCAGAGGTGGCAAAAACGTGACTCTCACACTACCCGGGCGCGTGAGTAACGTGGAAAAGCTAGCCGGTCATCGGAGCGCGAAGCTCGGTCGCCATCAAGCAAGGTGCGGTTCGGGCGGCTGCGCATCATCATGCATTTCTTGGTCTGTGGATTATGACATTGCTCCTCGGGCCTGGTGACGAGAAAAATTCAATCTGTAGGTCGCTCAAAAGGCTCTAATATTCACAAGTACATAAATATATTATACACAAGAATAATGGAAAGGGACCAGGCGCGTTGACACAGTTTGGTGATGTCATGCTCTCCAGAGACCCCGCTTATTATATATCTACATGTCCAGGGATGCCCACATGGCCTTCACGTTGGTTGTGACCAGCGGTGAGGCCCAAGACCATGCTGATGGCACCCTCGACGTCGTCCTTGTTATACAGAAAGAGACCTTGCAGCGCTGCTGTGCTCACTGAGTCGGCCAACCCAAGTTTCTTAACCTTGGCCATGAACCTGTGCTTAGCTTCACCGCTCACGTCGAACTCAGCGTAGAATCGATCCCATAGCTGCTCAATCTGATGCTCAGTAGCTTCTCCGAGTCTTACAGTCATGTCGACGCGCCCAGGTCGCACCAGGGCCTCATCTAATCTCTCGACGTGGTTAGTTGTGAGGAAGGTGATGCGCTCTTCAGCACTAGCAACGCCATCCAGTGCATTAAGCAAACCAGAAAATGTCACAGAAGCGCTGGCAAAGCCGTCTGCTCCTGGCGTCTTCCGGTTCATGAACGCAACGTCCACGTCTTCGAGAAGTACGACAGTCCGCCGTGGCACGTTGGTCAGCAGGTGGTTCAGGCGATCATCTGTCAGACCGCGTTCACTGACATTTAGGATTGCAATGTTGAAGTCCAGATGTCCTGCTACGGCCTGGATGAAAGAGCTCTTGCCTGTGCCTGGAGGTCCGTAAAGCAAGTACCCTCGCCTGTATGGTATGCCGCGGTCGAGGTACCAGGCGCGAGAGGAGATGAATGCTTCCATGTCCTCGACAATTCTCTCCTTCACACCGGCCTCCAGCACCACCGAGTCCAGAGGACGCTTACGCTTCGGCTGCCCAAAGGGCTGCCAGCTAGTGCCCATAGAGTTGTAGATGACTGTCTTGCCCTCCTGTGACTGCTGGTATAGCTGGTGTGCTTCGGCGAATATGTCTTCGAACACACTGCGGTGGGAGTAGAGGGTCGTAAGGCTAATGGTCTCGAACGGAGTCCCATCTCGCATATCAAATGCATCGCGCGTACGTTGTCGATCGACGAGTAGGAACGCGTTTTTATAGCGCATAAAGTGCCGGCCAGGGCCAGGTACGAAAGAGAAGTGCGCGGCGAGCGCAGGACCATCCTGAGGCGCAGAGGTCCGAACTTGGAGGTGGTGCATGCGCGGGTCAATGCGATTGAGCACCTTTGTGAGCAGACCGCCGGGCGCCGCTAATGCAGCGCCTGTCGAGCGCTGGGCGCCAGTCAATTGTGCCCTATGATAGGTGGTCATCCATTGGAGGAGCCAAGGGTAGGCATCGTCGTGGCGTGTGATCTCGAGATCGATGAGCATACGGCGTCGCAGGAACGCTGCACCATGCTGGAGACCTTTCTGGCCTGTACGCGCCGCGACTCCTAGCGCTGCGAGGCCAAAGCCCTGTGGCTATTGTGAGCACACTCCATCTCAGCGAGCCAGTAGAGGGATCGATCGTACGGCAGTGAAGAAGGGATTTTCGGTGAATTGAGAGTACAGCGAGCCGGCGTTGTCGCCGCTGCTTGTGGTGATTTGCTTCACGAGCTGCGATTTCGGGTCATTGGAGTCCATGAGCTCGAGATGCCAGGGTGCATCACAAAATATTTGGACAGCGCGGGTCGCACTAGGCCAGGAAGGGGACAGCTTTGCGGCAAGTGCCGCATAAGTAGGTAGGTTGCACGTCCAACGCTTCCTCGGTGTCAAAAGATGCTTGGGATTTCCTGCGTCAGATGTTGACGCCAGCAGATTGTGATGCGATGAGGATGATTGCGCCGAAGACTCGTATCGAGTGTTTTTGTTCAGTCTCAGACAGAAGAAGGCTGTCCTTCTTCGTCGCGTCCAACAAGGCAAAGTGGGGCGCTGATGGAGCTTGGGCGCTTCCTTCCCCAGACTTGATATCAATCAAACGGTCAGCCAAGATCAGCCCTGGAGCCTTCTCCATGTTGTCTCTTCGTTACCTCGCGCACCTTGCAAAAAGGCACCCCCAGCCTTCTGCCCTCCTTTCTTCCTAAACACCATGGCCACCGTCACCATAGGCAGGGCTTACTTCGACGCTCTTCTACAAAGGCAAGCAAATTGTTCATGAAAAGGCTGAATCTAGCACTGTGTAGTTACTAATATCCCGACAGAGCTCAATTCGTGAGTCGAATGCTCACTACATAATCTCTCCCTCATCACACTGACCACAGCCAGCACACCTCTAAACGTGAGTTCGAGCTGGCTCCTGATCTGTTCAGCAATGTCACTATCTCTAAGGAGGAGCATGACCTCCTAGTAAGTCCATCTCCTAAGAACGACTCGTTTCGAGGGTCGGCCATGTTCTTCGCTCAGCCTCTCTACGATTCCAAGCGCGCCCCTCATTCCAGCCACTGACGGATGACAGCATCAATGCAGTCGAGACTACAGTACGTTCATTCGCACGAATTTAGTCTCAAGCGTCTAATGATGAGCTCTAGATCGACTCAAGAGCGCCCTGTTCCGCGGAGGTCTAACAATGGAGACTTTGAACACACTTCTCGCAAGCGAAAGCGATGTTTGCAACGACGATGCTTCGCTCTACAACTACTCCTCTGAGAAGACGTTCTCAAAATATGAGACCACGCCCATGTCTTTGAGAGCACCGTGCGACAAGGACGCATCTCCCTACTCAAACGACACTGAAAGCGGCAGTGACCAGCTCGATCTGCCACAGCCTCGGCCGTTGCACCGAGCCCACAGCAACTACCAGTCTGAAGTCAATATGGACGAGCACGCGGAGGGAGGTGGGGACTACAGACAGGGGCGTGGTCACCCAGGACGGATCCCAGTTCACGACCAACGGACCATTCTCATCACCAACCTTGCGGATCGTACCACCCACAAAGACATCGCTGGCGTAATTCGTGGGGGGCGGCTACTCGACATATTCTTTCGCAACGACCGATCTGCTACTGTTTCCTTTGTCGAAGGTGCAGCGAACTTCCTAGCATACATCAAGCGCAACGATGTCTATCTCCATGCGAAGCGTGTACGTACTGCGAACATAGCAACGCACGTTTACAAAGCTGACTTGCCTTAGCTCGAGTTCCGCTGGGCTGATCGTCAATTCCATGTACCCCCGCATGTCTCCAACAAGATTGCTAGTGGAGCAACCAGAAATCTCGTTGTCCGAGGCATCGCCGGCAAAGTGTCTGAGGAACAGATCCGGGACCACCTCGATCATATTCATAACCTCGCCGTAATCGATGTCTACTTCAAGAACGCCGATGCTCATATCTCCACCAACTCAATACATAACGCACTCTTCGCCAAGACCTGTATGATGTCTCGCACACTCTACAAGGGTGTGCGGATTGACTGGGGCCGAGACGAGTGCGCAGCTCCACTGCCACAACCCAATATGAAGGCTCGCCCTCCAGTCATGAAAATTCCATCGATGGCTCTCCCATTGACGAACACCTATGCGCTCCTCGATACCAGTTCTGACATTGACTCGGACTCCCAGACTGAACTCTACATGTCCAATGGCATCCGCCTCGATCGTAATGACTGGAACGATACAGTTGTAGCATAAGGACGTCTCGCTCTTGCCAGCAAGCCTTCGATGCCACCGCCGACAGAGCGTGTCTCTGGCATAGCCCCAGAGCAACAACAGTGCTGCAACACATTGCACTGGCAACGGGACGCACCACTGCCCTATCGTCCATACGCCGTCTTTAGCACAGCCAGGTCGACCACTGACAATTGGTGTTATTAGTATCTCTTTACTCAGGGTGCAGTGCAGCTGGGGTTTCTTGTCATAATGTTATGGCGTTTTAGGAGCATCGATATTGTCAGTACCTAGATACCCCTTTCCTCTCAGCAGTTTTCTGGGTTGGCTCCTAAGTCACTTTGCCCAATACCTCGCGCCACTAAAGTAAAGTGAATACTGTCATTGTACTCTAATTAGCAGATCAAGCGATCTTTATCTACTGTATGCAGTGTCGCCAATCATACATAAGTGGAGCTTAGCTTCGGCTGTCGGACTCTACCCCATCTTCCATTCACGTGCAACCTCATCACCATCCATCTCTTGCAGTCTTCAAATCCCTATGTTCTTCGATATCACAAATTGAACATGGCGCCCACTATCAAAGTCGCTGTTATCCAGCTATATCCAAAAGTATGCTGTATTGAGATTACCTCACCATGACCACATACTAATCAGCCCCCGCAGCCACTGGACCTCGAGCACAACTTCAACCAAGCAGCAAACTTTGTTCGCTCCGCAGCCACTCAAGGCGCTGAGATCGCTGTTCTTCCAGAGTATCACCTTACCAACTGGCTGCCCAAAGAACCCAGTTTCGTTGACCTGTGCGACCAATGGGAGACGTACCTCAAGAAATACCAGGACCTTGCGAAAGAGTGTGGGATCTGCATTGTGCCCGGAACTATTATTGAGAGCCATAGAGAGAATGAGAAAGAGGAGGACAAGTTGCTGAATGTGGCGTATTTCATCGGTAAGGATGGGAGTGTAGTGGGGAAGTACATCAAGAAGAACTTGTGGTATGTTCTCACTCCACGCTTCCTGACAGATTATCCCCTCTCTTAGTCTCCTTTCATTACGTCCCTTGCGTTTGTTGTGTTTCTGCAAGCTTGCGCCAACACTGACACTCCCAAGGGGACCAGAGCGTGACCATCTGACCTCGTCAAGCCACGCTCCGCACGAAGTCTTCGACACGCCCATCGGCAAGGTTGGCTTGCTAATTTGCTGGGACCTTGCATTCCCCGAAGCCTTCCGCGAGCTCATCGCTGCGGGCGCTAAGATAATCATCATCCCCACATTCTGGACGCTGAATGACTGCAACGTTGCGGGTCTGGCACGAAACCCAGCGTCTGAGGCACTGTTCTTGGATTCGATGTTGACCGCCAGAGCGTTTGAGAACACTTGTGCAATTGTCTTTGCGAATGCGGGGGGGCCACCTGGGAAGGGTTACGCTGGACTCAGTCAGGTTACGGTGCCATTTGTGGGGCCGCTGGCGAAGTTGGGGTCTGCGGCTGAGGGCATGATCGTCGTAGATGTGGATATGCAGACATTGGAGGATGCGGAGGCTAATTATCAGATCAGGGCCGATATCAGGAGGAGTGATTGGCATTACGACTATAGGCATTCGAGGTTAGATGATCCGCGTTCAGGAGACAATAAGGGTACGAGGGACGATACAGAGGAAAGGGATTAGTGTGCGTCGTCACCTAATATCCAGGCTGCTCTGCAGACGGCATACATTTTCAGGCTAGCACCTGATTTCTTTGGTCGAGAACGAGAAGTTTAAAATACATGGCGAAATGGAGACGACCATCGCCGAACCACTCCCATCTGCAGCATTACCATGAACGTATAAGGTATCCGTAATCTAGCGAAAATAAAAAGTCCGAGTGACGCCATACAGTCCATTGACGAGCTCCAGAAATAACATGTTCCAGGTTGAAGATTCCAAAGTCGACCGGCTTGGTTATTAGGTCCAGACCAATGAAACGCCATGACAACCGAGCATTGAGCGTTACACAAGAATGCTCCTCGGCACCAGAACCCAAAATCAACCCCAACTCCAGAACAAGACGATATATTCTCTACCACGTCTTGAATCGCTGATTTTAACTGTGTTCGCTCGAGGTGCCTTCGCTGTCTGATGTGTCGCTCGCGCGCATGCATTTCTTGGCGGTCTCGGTCACGCCAGGCTCGCTGGATAGGGTTTCGCCAACAACGACGACGCTCGTTTTCCCAAGCTCAAGGAATGATGCCTCGTCTGGGACGAGTTTTACTGCGACGTCCTTCTCGTAGACTCTTCTGTAGAAAGCGTGGAAGGCATCCTCGTTCTCAAAGGTCATCTCAGAGATGCAGTCGTAGTCGACGGTCTGCGCATCTCCCCGCAGGAGGAGCGGAGGCCTGTCCGGGTTGGCAGGCCCACCGAAACCTTTTCTCGTGATCCTGGCCAGATATCGTCGAGTGAATTTGGATGGCCAGTGGCCGGCGCAGAGCCCTCGAGCTAGGGGGATGTGGACATTCTCGTAGTGATGCTTGAACTCCTCGGGCGAGAGGTTTGGCTTTCTTGTAATGAAGAGGAGGATGGTGTATGCCATGTCGGGGACAGTGACTGCAGCGGGCAAAGTGCAGGGCGAGGATCAGAGGCTTGACGCTGCTGGTGCGAGGCTGACGGCGGCGGGGGAATGCACTTCCAGCAGCTCCGTGGACGACGTCGTGGCTTATAAGGTGCCTGATTCTTTCAGGCTGCGGAATCGTACGCTGACTGCCGGGAGTGGCTCATAATGTGACTGATGCGACTCTGCGCCGGCGGATGCGCTGGATCTACCTCCGCAGGCACAATACAGGTTCGCCAGACCTGCTCACAGAGCAAACTGAGGCAGAGGACATGAATGGCGACTCAGCGCGACTCAGCCCTGAAACGGCCGACAGTGCCGGTGCGCAGCCAGCGCCTGTCTCGGCCAGCGATGCCTGTCGCGCGCCTGCCCCGCCGTGCCAAGCATCGCACACCGAATTATCGAATTCTCAGCGCAGCACCGCCCTGCCACAGCACCCGAGGCGCCCGCCGCACGCACAGCACACGATCGCATCACCATGAGCCGGAACTTGCAGGACGGCTCCGACGCCGACGACGAGGTCATGGCCAACGAGTACCGCGAGCAGGTGCAGTTCGACGGCATGGAGGAGCTCGACCGCATGCCCTCGATAGGCAGCAACCAGGACATCCACGCCCAGCTGCAGGCCGCCGCGACCCCGCTCGAGTTCCAGGCAACGCTGGAGACCAAGTTTGCCAGCTACGACAACTACTGCAACCTGTTCCACTACATCCTCAACTCGGACGGCCCCGTCGACCTCGAGGTCCCCAACGTAAGCACGCCGCCCTGGCACCCTGGCACCCTGACGGACGCACCGCTGACTTGGCGCACAGTACTACTGGGCATGGGACGTCATCGACGAGTTCATCTACCAGTTCAACAGCTTCTGCAGCTACCGCCAGAAGGCCGCCCTGAAGAACGACAACCCGGACGAGATCCAGCTCCTGCGCGAGAACCCAAACACATGGGGCTGCTACAGCGTCCTCAACGTCCTGTACTCGCTCATCCAGCGCTCACAGATCAACGAGCAGCTCGCCGCCATGAAGCGCGGCGAGGACTCCAACCTGTACGCCGGCGAGTACGGTCAGCGTCCCTTGTACAAGATGCTGGGCTACTTCTCCATCATCGGGCTGCTGCGCGTGCACTGCCTGCTGGGCGACTTCAGCCTGGCGCTCAAGACCCTTGATGACATCGAGCTCAATAAGAAGGCCCAGTTCGCCCGCGTCATGGCCGCCCACTTCACCACATACTACTATGTCGGTTTCTCCTACATGATGATGCGCCGCTACACCGACGCCATCCGCATGTTCTCCCACATCCTGGTCTACGTCTCGAGGACCAAGAACTTCCAGAAGAACGCCCAGTACGACTCCATCACCAAGAAGAACGACCAGATGTACGCACTCGTCGCCATTTGCGTGGCTTTCCAGCCCACAAGGCTCGACGACACCATTCACACCGCTCTCCGCGAGAAGTACGGCGAGCAGTTCAACAAGCTGCAGCGCGGTGGCCCCGAGTCGCTTCCTCTGTTCGAGGAGCTTTTCCGCACCGCGTGCCCCAAGTTCATCAGCCCTACACCGCCTGAGTTTGACAACCCGGAGGTCAACATCGACCCCGTCGAGCACCACCTCCGCATCTTCATGGACGAGGTCAAGAACAACATGATGTCGCCCACCGTCAAGAGCTACCTCAAACTCTACACCACCATGGACCTGAAGAAGCTCGCTGGTTTCCTTGAGGTCGAGCCGGAGAAGCTGAGGTGCTGGTTGCTCGTCAACAAGCAGAGGAACAGGCAAATCCGTTGGAACGAGGGGGGTCTGCTGGAGGGCGATGTTGTTTCCGCCGGCGATCTTGACTACGCCATGGAGGGTGTAAGTGCATTTCAAACCCATGTAGTGTTTCAAATGCTAACGCAAATCAGGACCTCATCCACGTCTCCGAGGCAAAGGTTGGCAGAAAACTCGTCGACTGGTACCTCAGGAACTTGGCCCGCACTTACTAGAGAGGCGACACGACATGCGAGGTACTTCAAAGATATCCTTGGCCAAATCGAGATAGAGCATCCGGCTTGGAGTTGGGGGTTAACGGCATTTTGGAAAAGCATTTCTGCGGATAATTGAGCGAACAGCTCAGGGGATCGATGAAGTTATCGAGTCACAGGTGCTCGAAGGCTCTGCTGGAAGCCATGCACCCACCACATGCGCGGGAAGCAGAGGATGGAAGGGAAAGAGAGCATGGCGCCCAACGGTGCAGTGGCGCGGTGCGGGGGCGAATAGTAGATATCGATGATTTATGCGTCAATGAGCAAACCGCACCAGACGAAAGTATCCGAACCATGCTAGCCTGAGTGTGAATCGCCTGTCTCTCGTTGATGACGGTCTTAGTCAAACCGGCGCGTTGTGGACCGCCAGCCTGACTTCTGAGCAGCGGGCAGTCTCCCTGACCAACGCCCACCAGACAAACTTCCTTGAGGAAAGTGCGAGGGCCGAGTAATATCGCAAAGTGTTGCCCTACGAGGCTGACAACTGAACAACAACATGGGCGCGGTCTTCAGTTGATGCAGCTTGCCCCTTATCGGACGCTCCTGCCTCCGCTGAAACCCCTCGTTTGACGACCTTGTCTGCTCAACGATCAACGCCTGCCTCTCACGACGCGTACCTCATCCTATCCTGACGCGTCGAACCTTGGGCAGGCAATCGCGCTCTCCACAACGTCCATCCTTGTTATCAGTTGCCAACAGCTCACGGCGGGGTAGATAACCTCTATTCACGCCAACGACATTCGACACCTAGGAAAAGAATACCGCACGCAGTGCAACAAGGCTTATAACATGGCTCCAGACCTGAATTCAGTCCCAGTATCACCGCACCCAAGCGTCACCAGTAACCCATTGCACACGCAGACTGGCATGTCAAGCTCCCGCCAGAACTCAACACCAGCCTCGCGACGAACTTCGCAGATCTACCCTATGAGTCCTCCACCACTCCCCCTTGCGTCTCCAGGCGGCACCCTCCCTCCTTCATCATCACAACACCCGCACGCCTTCCCGCCTCTCTCGCCGAGCCTCCCAAGCGCCGACGCAGGTAGCATACCCATGCGGCATCCACGTCCTATGACCGCCGCAGAAATGCACCTCGAGCTCGAAAAGGAACAAGAAGCCGTCGTTAATCGACTCACACGAGAACTCTCCGCTCTGCGCGCCCACTCCGCCTCCGTAGCCTCCACAACATCTTCGATCGCCTCGAATGCGCTCCTCGATGTCACAGATCCCGCCGGCAGCGCCGCACACTCTGGTGCGCCACTGCAAGGAGCCACGCACCACACGTCTTCGCGGCGGCACCGCAGCTCTAGCAGCGTGTCGCGGAGTGGAGGAGTGCCGATGGTTGTGCACAGCATCCCGCAGAGTCACCGGCAGAGTATCAGTAGCCAACAGGGCGGTGGAGTGGAGATGCGCAGGAGCAGTAGCATTGTCAGCACGCCTCGATATGAGGAGGTTGCGCTACAAAGGGCAGAGCTGGAGGAGGTGAAGAAAGAGAATGAGATTCTGAAGCAGAGAATCAGAGATTTGGAGCGGGCGATCAGGGGCGGAGAGGAAGGAGCGAGGGGAAGGAGCGGTGCGCCTGCGGCTGAAGGCAGCACGTGATTGGTATGGCTGATAATGAGTTGCAGAGGAAGCGCTCAAACTGTCGTCTAGCGCGTGCGGTCCCATCAGGCGCCAGACGTCCACCGAGCACTTCGACAGAGTAGTTCAGGGACTGATCGCTTCTTCAGATTGAATCTTCGTGATTGCAGCGTGCTGACTGTAATCAACAGTCATGCATCTGTGGTCCTTGTACGCTGCAGTGTTGCACATAGCCAGTTGAGCTCGCCAACATGCTGGATGAGTCCCTTGAGGATAAGCTCCTTGCGTTTGTTAAGCTGTATTGCGCAGCATCAACAGCCTGGCGCGGGCCTCTCGTATCATTAGCTTTATCTACCTAGTGTCTAGCGACCTCAACCTCCACTTACTTGCTATGTACAGTAGGCAACACTGCAGCATTTAAGCACTATACACATAGCTGCCCTCTACAAGCAGTAGGCTACTATCACTCAATTTCAAGTTAACTAGTCCTTGCTGTTCCAGCGCTTGGAGGGCCAGGTAGGGAAGTTTTGTGTGTTTCATCATAGCGCAGTAAGGTTGACTGCAAGAGTTTATTGAGCTGTGTTTCCACAACAAACAAGACAGCACCCGTTGAACTGTAACCCAATGAAAAGAGTGGCGCCGGTTCAGCGATAGCTAGCAATCGCTGCGGGTCATAGGTCAAGGAATCAGGAGGTGCAATCTGCATAGCTTATCATGACATTGAAGCTTATCAAGTATTGCTTCTCTTCCATCTCAAGCTACAACTGATCGTCCGCCACCATGCACGTCAGTCAGCTCTAAGCACCGAATCCCCGTGTCGATCACAGCGTGCAATCGCCAACATGACGCACCTCGCAAACTCCATCAGTACCTAGCCGCACTGCACCGCACTGCGAGCACGCGTGCGCAACGAGGGACAGACAGCCAAATGCTGAAGTCAATCTGCAACACATTGCCTGACTGAACCTTGCATACCAAAGCATGTGAACATGCCTCGATACAAGTGGCCTGATGTGCTCCACCACCCACCCGGCATCCATACCCGACGCGGCTCACGCCAGCAATGAGATCATCGCGCCCACGCCATTCCTGAGATAACCTACGACCTCGCACCCACCCACGAGACAATTCACTCAGTTCTGCTCTGCACACTTCCGCTCGCGCCCGGCTGTCCAAAACCAAACCAAGCGGTACGTTATCCGCTGCGTGCTCTGCAGCGCACTGATCCACGAAGAACCCTCGTCGCGACAACAAGTGCGAACCCTTATCAGCATGGCAATCCCGGATACGATCATCGAGGCGACGGAGAGGGGCATGGTGGGGGAGAACCTGCTATGCGCGAGTGTGCCGTCACTTGAGCGGGCTGCAACGGAGAAGAAGGGTGTTTTGACGCGGGCGGAGGAGGCGGGGAAGAGTGGGGTGGGTGCTGGGGAGAGGAGGGGTGGTGTGGATGGGGATGTGGTCCATGTGAGGATTAAGGGAGTGGATGGGTAGAAAGGCTTTGGTTTGCGCCGGGGCTATACTGGGTGCTATGGTATGCTTTGTTCTTTGTACGATGAATCTATCCATGCGGCGGAATGGCTTCGTGAATGTGGTGAACACAGGCTTAGCCAACACGGCGGCCGCCGGTCATCTTGCGGTTGTCCGCGTGCCTCTTCGCTTTCAGCGCCTCTCGTCTTCTCTTCTTCCATGCGCGATTGATATCGCCGCGGTTTTCCCAGAACCACTTCTTGAACTCGCTTTCCTCCTTGCCATCGCCCTGCTCGTTCTCGCCAGGAGCGGCACCACCGTCCTCCTCACCTTCCTCTGCAACGTCCGCCAACGCTCCACTCTGCGTGTTCGCCTTCGTATTCAGGTCCAGCTGCCGCCCCGCCTCCCCGCCGTCGCTCAACTCCTCGTCCTCGTCATCGCCAGCTTCCTGGCTGCCCTTGCGCCAGTCAAACGAGAAGCGGCGCCCGATGGCGGCCGTGTCAGGCGTCGGTGCTGCGCTGCGCAGACCGCGCCATTCGAGATCGCGCTGGGTGAAGGGCGTGCTGGGGAGGCCTTCTGGTGCTTCAGTAGATGCAGCGGGGTCAGAGGGCGACGTGTTCTCGTTGTCGAAGAAGGAGAAGGTGGTGTTGATTGGCGGTGGTTTGGTAGGGGTGTTGAGAGTGGGAGGTGCACGTTTGAAAAGTGCTTCGAGGGGGTGGACTTGTTTGGTTGAAGGAGAGGTCGGTGCCGGTGCTGTTGATGGCTCGGAGGTGGGTCGCGCTATTTTCGATGTGGATTTGCTTTGTGCAGGAGAGGTGGGCGAGGCTACGTTCGAGTCGTTATCGTCATCGTCGTCGTCGTCTTCGCTCTCAGATTCAGAGGAGGGTTCGTCTTCAGAAGATGAGGACACAACAGAGGATTCTGCGTCCGACTCGGAGGAAGACTCGGGCAGGGGCGTGGCCTTCTTTTTCTTCTTTTTCTTTGCTGGCTTGAGAGGTCGGCCCTGTGAATCTGTCGGCGGCGGTGCAGCCCTGACAATGGGTCTGCCTTGTGAATCCGTGGGCGGCGGCTCTTTCAGCGCCTGCCCGTCCACAAGCTGCAGTACTCTACTAGCCGCCGCCTTTTTCGTCTCCGGCTCAACGACCACACCATCTTCATCGACCCAGCCCAGCCCGTTCACGTACTCGCTCGGTGGCTTCGTCGAGACTTTGGCTGCCTTGAGGAATGAAGGAGTCTTCGTGTTCTTCTCGAACTCGTGCACAATGACCTCCTTCGTCTTGGTTGTCCGCTCCTTCTTGTCTTTCTTATCCTTCTTCTTCTCCTTACGCGTGTGCTCGGTTGCAGCAACGGGCTCCAGTTTCGCTTTGAAGAGCAGCTCGGGCTCCTTGGTGTACTTTGAAGGTTTCGATTGGTGCTTGTCCTCTTTGCCCTTCTTGTCTTTCTTGTCTTTGCTGCTCTTGCTCTTGCCGGCGCTGGGGTCCGTCCAGCCGCGCTTGACTTTGCGGTCGTTTGGAAGCTCTACGCCGTCAAAGACGCCAGGGTCCCTCTTCCGCGTTTCCGACTTGTCCTTCTTCTCCTTCTTGTCCTTCTTGGCGCGCTTCAAGGGTTTGTCGACGAGCCCCGCATCAGCCTCTTCACGCGCTTTGCGCTTTTCGGGCTTGGCCATTTCAATGCGCACTTTGGAGCCTTTCAGCGTGGTGCCGTTGAGCTTCTTCTTGATCTTCTGCGCTTCCTGCTCCGGCAGCTCGACGTATCCGTATCCCTTCTCGGGAATGTTTCAACGGTGTGGTAGGAAACGTTGCGCGCGAGCGGTAGGACCGAGGGCGCCAGGTAGACTTTCAGTAGCTCAGGTTTGAGCGGGGTAATGTGCAGTCTGACAGTCTTCGTGTCGTCTGCTTCGTGTGAAATCGGCGCCTGTGTCGCGGGCATTGAGACGCCGTGGCTGTGGGGGTGCGACGGAGCTCGAGGCGGTTGCTCTGCGCGTGTGGTGGACGCTTGACCGCTGGAGGGGAGGAAAATGTTAGCGCACTCTGGCTGTCGATTGGACGGTCAAAGCGTCCCAGCTCTCGGACTCGGGATGGGCAATGGAAGCCGAGCCTGGCCAGCCGTCGATGTTTGTGCGATACTGGAGATACTCCCTGAGGACATTTACAGAAGTACTTGTGTTGTGCAACGACCAGTAATCGGAGACCGAGCGGAACCCGTTTCAGCAGCACCCAGCAGCCACCGGCGCATCCAGCGAGCCGTTGCGCAACTGTACAACCACCACCATCATCATGAGCAGATACTTCCTCTTCTTCCTGACCTTTCTCTCCTTCCTGTCGCTGTCTCTCGCTGCCTGTATGCCGCCTCCAATTTACGACCACTCCACCGCTCGCCCACTGACACTCACAGCACCCACGTCCTTCTGCAAATGCACTTGTTTCGGCAACAGCACTATTGTCGCCCTCGATGCGCCCTCGACGGCCTCGAAACCAAATCTGGAATTGCGACCACGTGCCAGCAAGAAATCGTGCAATGACTGCAATCGCCAGTTCTGTTTGAGCTACAGCTTTTGCAAGAGCGAGAAAGAGGAGAATGTCTTCACGACGTGCTTTCAGAGGGACTCGACCAAGGACCAGGTCGTGGTGTTGGCCTTCATAGCAGCGACAGTGGGCCTGTTGGGGTATGCGGGGGTGAGGCCGTGGGTCGAGCAGTGGAGAGAGGTAAGGACTCTACAAGACAGTCCACATGCTAGTCAGGGAGGCATATACTAACTACACACAGCGTCGAAGAAGCTACATGCCCGTCTCAGGTCAAGGGAACCAGTAGAGGCTTGGTCGTCGGACGATGATCGATATGCATTGATGGACACGAATGTTAGAGATACCCAGCGCCCGTCTACATGTGCCGTCCAACTCCGCGATGCATACATAATAGTGAAACAGCGATATACAGGCTGGAAGTCGAGTATAGTACACGGAGGTCTTTGCCTCCTTTTGCCCAACATGCGAGTCCTACTCTTTCTTGGATCCGCCCCACATCCACCCGAGCCAGCTTTTGCCTGTCTGTTCAACTTTCTGGGCTGCCTGCTGTGCCTCCTGGTCAAGTGGGCCGCCAACGACCGGTGTCGACGCTGATGTCGATGTTGATAAAGTGCTCGAGACCTTGTCCGACACCTTGTCCCGCGCCTCTTGTACGGCAGCTGTGACACTCGCCACCCCGGCATTCACGCCCAAACTCTGCCCCTCTGCTTCCGCCTTCTTAAATTCCGCAAGCGCTGCCTTCCTCTGCTCCTCTAAGAGCTTCTCCTCCTTCCAGTCGCCGTGCAGCCACCACAGCAGCTTGGATGGTGCTTTTCGCTCCGCCTTCTTCTTCTCCATCGCCTCCTCTTCCTCGGCAATTCCAGCAACGAGCGCCGTCTGCGCGGGCGATGCTGTTCCAGCTGCAACGGCCGATCGTGCGACTTCGAGGATCTTGGCCTGTTCACGCTCCTGCTCGGCGAAGTAAATTGCGCGTTTCCGGCGGTTGTACACGACCATGTCTCCTATCGAGAATACGGCAAGGACACCGACGCAACCTACATTATGTCAGTGAGAACTCTTCTCCCTGGAATCAGACCAATGCCGTAGCCATTGGCCGCAAAGAGAGGCAGACGTACCCGTAGCGAAAATCAGTCCATAAACCGTAAATCTATGCGCCGCATCTGCAGCCATCCGCCCGTACAGATACGCATAATCCCACTTTGTGACCTGTGCCATCTTCGCCCTGTTCGCCGCCTCTCTGAGTCGCTTGACTTTCTGCTGCGGTGTCTCGTTCTTGGGTGCTGGTTCGGCGAATTGCAGCGTTGATGCGCGCCCGCCCGGTCTTGTGTGCGCCCATACTCCGGTCGCCGTGAAGCGCGTGGCGTCCTTGATGTGCTTCGACATGCTGGGTGTGTGGCGAGGAGGAGAGGGGGGTGGGTGAGTGGTGACGGGGAGCCGAGCGCTGGTGGGGATCGGATGATTTGACAAAAGTTGGGTGAATCGAGGCTGCCAAGACTTAGGATCATTGACATCGGCATGCGGATCTACGGAGGTGCCGACCTCATCTCTACAAGGCATGTGCTTTGATTGGAGTCCGATGCATCTGAAGTGTTGATAGAAGTCGTTCCATCTTAGCAGTCTTTGCAAGCTTTGGGGAAGGTGTGAGGCACGTAACGCCCGTTCTGACTGAAGCAAACGCGCCTCTCTTTACCTTCGGTTCCCATCAACCACAACATCATGTCCAACCATCTGCGCGTCTTTGAACCCCTTATCGCGATCTTGCCTTGAATCTTTTCACGCACCATTGCAGTCTTCAACATGGCTGAGAACAACCAATTGCCCGCCAACATGGACCTGGAGGCTATCTTGCGAACACTTGCGAGTCTGCCAAAGCCGGATGTACAACCCCAGCAAGATCATGCCCAGAGCCACTCAGGAGGTGATCAATATCAGAGCTTTGCTCCAGAACAACAGCAATCAAACCAGCTACTTGCAGCAGATCCTCGCCTGGCTGGGCGGTCGCCGCAACCGCCGTCTTTACCGAAGCCTCAGGCGCGGTCTTCCGCTCCTCTAATTGACCCTGCGACAATCATAGACTGGAAGTCAGGGCTGCGGTGTGTCAGCAAGATTGCAGCGCAGAATCCTGACTTTGTTACCTCTGTCCGCAAGTTGATGAAAGACCAGGAGGGCAATGTGAGGCAGTGGGAGGCAGGTCGAACGCGGCTCATCGAAGAGCAAAGCCTGAAAAAGGAGAACGAAAAGACAAACCGGGCTGCACTGTAGGTTGGAATGTGCTTAATTAAGGTCAAAGTTACTTTACTAATATTTGCAGATCTCTGCCAGGGCTTCTGGAGAACACTCCTGTACTCCGAGTATGGTTGTCTCGACCGAGGCTAGCTGCCTTTACTGACACGAAGACAGACACCAGAGCGAGAAGTCGAGGAGCTCAACCAGTATGATGCTAAAGTGTACCGAGCAAGCAAGGCGATGGTCGATTCACAAACTTCGTCCTTGAAGGTTCTTGGTGTGCCGTTCTTCGGTGTGCGGCCGCACTTGATCGGGAGTGAGGATGAGGATGTCGAAGCAGGTGCTGATGGATTGCCTGCTAAGATTACGCAAAGCCAGATTCTGGAACTGCAGCGAAAGATGCTGACCCACTTACTGGACTTGTACGGGGACTGAGCTACTCCAGACCAGTCGATGAACGAGCGAAAGGCGATCTGCAAAGAGAGAACAATTTTCGTCTTTGTACAATCTACAATATTCTGGATCACTGCCGTCGCTGCTCTCCTCTGAACTCAATGCCATCTTGAAGTCTGGAGGTTGCACAGCGGATCCATTCATTTAGAGGCCGCGATGACCCGGCCACAGAGAAGACCACAGGTACAGTGGGCGACGCCACCCAGGACCGTGTCGTCCATTTCCATGCGAAATTCGATGCTCCTAACCGGCACGCGATGACGGTGCCGTTCTCCAATAACAACGCGTTGCAATCAGGTGGAAACAGGCAGGAGCGACACAAGTGTTTGCGTCACTGGCACACAGCAACACAAACGCAGCTTCACCATTACACAGATTGCTTTGTCTGCTATTGGCCCTTGTTTAATCAACATAGAGAGCGCTCATCTCGCTTTCACCTAGTGTTGCCCTGCCAAGATCGTGCCTTCCACATTCACCTACACTTGCCTCTTCCCCAACTTCCTCCCTCGTCACCAACAATCCCACGCTCGTTTCTCCTCGTTGGCCCCACACTCATTCAGCACGTTCTCACTCGTTCTATAACAAATTCGAACCTCACGGCAATCCCAAGCACCTTCAACTTTGACAATATGGAAGCTGTTCGCTCGCTCGCTCTCGCCGCAATCGTTGGTGAGTACCTATCCAAGCAATTCAAGATCACCGCACACCGTCTCTTCCGCGTATAGCCACGCTTGAGGTAAGAGCCATAGCCAAGTAGATATGCTGACACGCAGGAGCTGGCGCTGCCGCCAAAGCCATGAATAACGGCACTCCCCAAGGTGAAGTCATCAAAATTCTCCCCGTGGTCCCTCGCGACGACACCTGTGCGGAGCCCCCCAAGCTTTGCACTGGACCCGTCATGATGTACGGCTTCGCTACAACTCTCACCTACCTATGCCCCGAGACCAGCACCACCCGCGAGCGTTCCACGACGCACGTTACCATCACGAAGACCATCACGGTGACACCACCAGAGGTTGAGACTACCGAAGGACCGACTGCTGCGCCTGCTATGTAGGTACTGGCTTGATGGTTAAGGGCTCGTGAACTGACAGAATAGAATCGTTCCTGCTCCCGCTCTCACTGAAGAGGCAGATACGACGACCACGATCCACCGCACGTTGACCCAGTACAAGACGATCACCCTTGTGGGCAATCACGATGCTCCCACTCCTGCCGACGCGGTCTCCCCCCCTGCAGTTTCAATCACCGGCTACCTCTCAGCGACCATGCCTACGGAGCTGATGTCTGTCGCTAGTCCACTCCCCACTGACACTGAGGAGCCCGTTTACACCATTCAGACCTCGACCCCAGTCATCACCTCGACCTCTGGCTACGACTTTCCGACAATGTCGCCACCCGTTCTCAACGGAACCACGACTGGCATTTTCTATTCGGAACCTGTCGCTAACTCCTCGCTCGTGCAGCCAACTCCGTTCTTTCCTAACACGACTTCTACTCACCTCCACTACGCTCTCCCAACCTTGAATGTTGAGAACAGGGCTGCTGAGACCACCGAGACGGCCAAGGGTACCGCTGGCAAAGTCGTTGTCTCTATTGCTACTCTCAGCTTCGGTCTGGTGGCAATTGCATTCTTCGTCTAAGTCCTACTAGGAGCTCGTCTCTATAGCGACGAGAAATATGAATAACGGCACGCTTCCAAATACGCAATCTTGGGCGTCATCTGGAGGACTGAGATACGATAGGATACGTGGCGTCTTTCTTACGAATGTGGGTTGCAATCTGGGGTGTACGTTATCATGATGATGGCGACTGGCTTTCATCCATCTACAGCGAAAATGGATCAAATCAGGAAAGTACCTAAAAAACAAACATACTTCTAATCCAGATAGTGTGTGCATGCGCGGCTACATCCATATCTTGACACAATGGTCCTCCTTGGTCAAGGATCGTGATCGAAACTTGATCCCGAGGTGGCTATGTATCGACAATTTGAAGCATTTGAGGACCTACCGAGAGCAACGCACTGTACTTGCCGTTCCTTGTCATGGGAGCGATCATGAATCATCAACCGAGCCTTGGATTTGGCCTTTGTCCACTTCCATGCGAGTAGCACCTTCCTCATTGACAAAGACCGTAGCATGCACCCTTAGGATACCGCTTTTCGCAACTGTTGGCAGGGTAATACTGCCGATTATGGCCGTACGGTCTTACACCTTTGGCAGGCGAAGGGTTGCAAGCTATTGCAGGTGGTTATGGTTGATTCATTCTTCGTTGTTGTTGTTCTTCTACATGCTTGTCCCCCTCTCTAAGTACCTGGGTAGACCGGAAGCCTGCGGAAACAATATCGGGCCGTATCAACCTCGGTGTTGAAGACACCGTACCAACAAGGTATACCCACAGCAACTATATTTTAAGTGTCCACCGCGAGACCACCGGTGCGTATCCACCCATGGGTAGTAAGCACGCTGCTCAACTTGTCCGAGCCGTTACCATTGCAGCAATCGTCTTCGACGTCACACTCACTGTCAACGAATGTGTGCATGCCTGCGCACTTGTGCACTCTAGTCCTTAGGACTAGTTGTTTTAAAGGGGTGTTACGTTCCTACTCGAGGCCAAGAATGCAGTGGGCGAAGGAAGCTACGTATAGTATGGT
The DNA here is from genome assembly GCA_009982855.1 of Lizonia empirigonia. Classification (NCBI taxonomy): domain Eukaryota; kingdom Fungi; phylum Ascomycota; class Dothideomycetes; family Pseudoperisporiaceae; genus Lizonia; species Lizonia empirigonia. Next base: position 152,062 of record JAADKA010000033.1, on the reverse strand, counting down.
TTGTTTGCTCTTTCGCGAGTGAATTTGCTTTTCCCTTTTTTTGCTGTCGTGCAAGGCCCATAACTACTTATATGTGCTCTGGGGGTAATTTCCAGCATAAACAACTCACGGGTTTTATCCTGCGAATTTAGAAAGCCTCCGGGCAACTGTTGCAAATAGGTATTGGGTTTCGATCTAAGTATTTCAAAGTGTAAGTTTGAAGTAGCGTTAAGGTGCTAGAGTTTAGTAGGATAGATGCGGGTAAAAAGAAGGATTATTATCAATAGGTAGCTAGAATAAGGATAGAAGCAGCAATAGTCTTAGGTTAACGTACCTCACAAGCGAGCTGGCCACCTGCGCCAAGACCCCACCAAACATACTATTGCGCATAGTATAATCGCGATGAGCCAACAACCAGACAATCTACTACCTTCAAAAGATGCTCGACTACAGCTTGCTCTTGAGGCTATCAAACGCGACGCGACGCTATCCCAGAGACGTGCTGCAGCTATCTACAACGTCTCTCGAGCAACACTCAGTAATCGCCTTGCTGGAACACCTTATCGACGCGATTGCACGCCCAACTCAATAAATCTCCTTAAGACAGAGGAGGATGTAGTTACTCAGCATACCCTTGACCTCGACGCGCGAGGATTTCCGCCCCGGCTTGCTGCTGTGAAGGATATGGCTGATTCTTTGCTGGCTGAGCGTCACCGTGATCCTGTTGGCCAGAACTGGGCTGCAAACTTTGTCAAACGTCGCCCTGAGCTCAAGGTCAAATTCAATCGCAAATATCACTATAAGAGAGCTCTCTGCGAGGATCCTGAGATTATACAAGGCTGGTTTCGGCTTGTAGAGAACATGAAGGCTAAGTATGGTATCCTTGATGACGACACCTACAACTTTGACGAGGCTGGCTTCATGATGGGCATGATATCAACTGGAGCAGTAGTCACTAGTTCTGAGCGTCGAGGACGGCCAAAGAGCGTTCAGCAGGGCAATTGAGAGTGGACTACAGTGATCCAAGGGATCAATGCGATGGGCTGGTCGATCCCACCCTTCATCATCTTCTAGGGCAAGCACCACCCCTCAAGCGTAGATCGCATAAAAGGAAGCGTATACAGCAGCAGGGTATCTTAACGATTGAGGAGGGCGTACGACTGACGACCCTTAAGGAGTTTGAGGCGCGTAGTGATGGGAAGAAGGCAAAGAAGAGGGTGCGCGTTGAGGCAGGTGAGCCTAGCCAACGACGCTGTGGACGCTGCGGCGAGGCAGGGCATAACGCACGTACGTGTAAGCAAGAAGTATTAGTAGATTCTGAGTAGAATAGCCTATTACGATTCTTAATTACTATCCTTGACGGTGCTCTACGGTCATGTACAGTACTGATTTTGGTAGGGTCTTGGCGCAGGTGGCCAGCTCGCTTGTGTGGCCGGCTCGCTTGTGAGGTACGTTATAAGAATTAGAAGTAATATAGTTATAACGTACTCCACAAGCGAGCCGGTCACTTAATTTTACACCAAAAATTAAGATTTTTGCACCTTAATAACTCCACAACCAGATGATAGAATTGTCTAAAAATCAAAATGCTATGCTTTACCTATGTCAAGATCAGTTGCCCTGGAGATCTAAGCTCTATCCTTAACGTGTGTAGAGTTATTAGAAAGTACGCTAAAATAATCCCTGTATTTTGATTTTTGTTTAATAACTCCGGTGTGACTGATACAGGATCCTAGCGCTTCTATAGAATTGATCTTCACGTAGATGCAGCATAGTATTTCAAGTTTTAGACAATTCTATTATCTGGTTGTAGAGTTATTAAGGTGCAAAAATCTTCATTTTTGCTGTAAAATTGAGTGACCGGCTCGCTTGGGTGACCGGCTCGCTTGGGTGACCGGCTCGCTTGTGGAGTACGTTACAGGGATTATTTTAGCGTACTTTTTAATAACTCTACACACGTTAAGGATAGAGCTTAGATCTCCAGGGCAACTGATCTTGACATAGGTAAAGCATAGCATTTTGATTTTTAGACAATTCTATCATCTGGTTGTGGAGTTATTAAGGTGCAAAAATCTCAATTTTTGGTGTAAAATTAAGTGACCGGCTCGCTTGGGTGACCGACTCGCTTGTGGAGTACGTTATTCCTTAGATTTTTAATAACGTAAAGCCCCACCGAGCCGGACACACCACCGAGCCGGACACTTTTCCTTGGCATTGCGAACACCATGTACAGAACAAGCAATTACTCACCACCTTCTGCAGAGCCTGCGTACGACGCACTTGCATCAGATGCAGAATCTTCTTCTGCATCTTTCTGGCACGTACGAGCGTTGTGCCCAGTCTTCCCACAGTTGCCACAGTGCCGTTGACCTGGCTGGGCTCTTTCTTGACCATTACCTACACGCGCTCTCTTTGATACCGTACGAGCTGCAGTTGCGCTCTCAGCTACAGAAAGTGCTGCAGCACCATACTCCATTGTCCTACCATGCTGAATCTGCTTTCTTTTACGCCCTTTGCGCTTAGTAACCTCTGCTAATTGCTCCTCAAGCTCTCGTACACGAGCCTTGATGATTACATTTTCATGCAGCATCTCCTCAGCTCCTTTTACCAGCTTTGAGAACCCTTCCTGAGCAGATGTTGGTGATCGTACGAAGTGCTTACTTACGAGCTTTGATTGCGACCCAAATTCGTACGTATTGCTTGGGGTTCTGGATTGCCATGGTGTTTCTGGTAGAGGTACTGGTGGAGGGGTATGAAATCGCACTTCAAGCCGATCAAGGACTACCTGCGCGTCAATAGGGACTAGTCCTGAGGCCTGAAAGGTCTTCCTGCAGTTCTCGTACGTAAACACGTCAAAAAACGCGTCTCTAAAGGCTGGAAGGAAGCCTTCTTTGTTGATGTGGAAGATGCGTTGGGATGCCAAGGCTCGTACGCGTTGGGAGTACTTCAGTTTCAATGGTGAGAAACACACCACATCAAGTGGCTGAAGTATGTGTGATGAGTGAGGAGGCATACAGAGGGTCAGGATTCTGTTCTCCACACAGTAGTCCTTGAAATCCTGGTTGAGGTGGCTCTCATGGCCGTCTAAGATGAGCAGCCTGTACGACCCCTTCTGACGCGCCTTTGTATGCACATCAAAGTGCTTCAACCACTCAAGACCAAGTGCGTTGTTTGTCCATCCGTTCTCAGAGACTGAGAGCTTCCAATCGTACGGAATTTGGGTCTCCTCATACCAGGCAGAGATGTGGACACGCCCTTTGTAGATAATGAAGGGTGGGATAGCATACCCAGCAGCGCAGATGCTCTGGATGACTGTGACCCACTCCTGATCGCCTGGCTGGATGAGATTAGGCCTCGTACGCCTCTCTGAGCCTGTAATAACCTTCATTGAGCCAATAACTCCCATCTGGAAGCCTGTCTCATCAAAGTTGTGGGTATCATCATCTAGGACCCCATACTTGTCTTTTGTCTCTTGTACGAGCTTGAACCAAGCGCTAATCACCTCTGGATCTTCCTGGAGTATTCTCTGACGATCCTTTGCTCGATTGAAAGCCATCTTGAGCCCCTCCGTACGCGATACAAATCGCTCAGCCCAGTTCTTGCCAACAGGTGTCCCACCACGTATAGCCACACCCGAACATCAACTTTTCCAGGTCAGCGAAAGGTCGATTTCCATCGATTTTTCGTTCAAACACGACTCAAATGCCTTCTTAAATCTGTTTCCCAACGTCCTCTCCCCGCTGCAGGCGTTGTGGCAGGCGCGCTGCCCTCTTTTGTCTTTCAGCTCTTCGCTGAGCTGAAATCTCTTCAAAATGGCCCGTGCGCTACTCAGATTTTCACGTTCGGTCGAAGGCCACAACCACCAGCAAGACAAGGAGACAGTTTTGCCACTCCTTGTTCTTGCAATATAAGGGCATCGCCAGGCCTACCGCAAGGCTCTCCACGCGAAGAGCTACGGCGCAATTCGACAGAGCACCGGCTCTCCACACCCACAACGATGAGAGCTGCTTGCAGCTCTCTGAAGACCGACTGTCAGCGTCCCAGACCTGACACAACACGCAAACAAGGCAGCCAGCATGGCCTTAGATTTCACGACCCTTGGGGATAAAGAAGAAGGACAGGCCTGGCTCTGCCTACCTACTACACCTATCTCCTCAGACACAGGCATGGCCAAGCCTAGTACAAAGGCTCTCCTCGCACAGAGCCACGGCTTCGATTCGGCAGGGCACCGGCTCTCCACACCTACCTACTCTTTCCTTTTCTTTCTCTCACGGCACTAAAATGCCTCTGAACACACACAAGGGTCCCACCCTAATGTACACACACTGCTCAGTCTCCCCAATTGGAAGGGGAGCTGTAGCTCTGAAATGGTAGCAATACCCGCGCAGGCAAGAAATGCTTTCTAAGGTAGTGTGTCAGCACTGTAATTCCATAGCTTAGCACGTCCTATATGCCCTTCGGGAGGCGGTGATGGTGGACTTAATCCCCATCCTATGGACGAAAATCGAATACCAACCAACCAACCAACCACGTATAGCCACCCCCGAACATCAACTTTTCCAGGTCAGCGAAAGGTCGATTTCCATCGATTTTTCGTTCAAACACGACTCAAATGCCTTCTTAAATCTGTTTCCCAACGTCCTCTCCCCGCTGCAGGCGTTGTGGCAGGCGCGCTGCCCTCTTTTGTCTTTCAGCTCTTCGCTGAGCTGAATTCTCTTCAAAATGGCCCGTGCGCTACTCAGATTTTCACGTTCGGTCGAAGGCCACAACCACCAGCAAGACAAGGAGACAGTTTTGCCACTCCTTGTTCTTGCAGTATAAGGGCATCGCCAGGCCTACCGCAAGGCTCTCCACGCGAAGAGCTACGGCGCAATTCGACAGAGCACCGGCTCTCCACACCCACAACGATGAGAGCTGCTTGCAGCTCTCTGAAGACCGACTGTCAGCGTCCCAGACCTGACACAACACGCAAACAAGGCAGCCAGCATGGCCTTAGATTTCACGACCCTTGGGGATAAAGAAGAAGGACAGGCCTGGCTCTGCCTACCTACTACACCTATCTCCTCAGACACAGGCATGGCCAAGCCTAGTACAAAGGCTCTCCTCGCGCAGAGCCACGGCTTCGATTCGGCAGGGCACCGGCTCTCCACACCTACCTACTCTTTCCTTTTCTTTCTCTCACGGCACTAAAATGCCTCTGAACACACACAAGGGTCCCACCCTAATGTACACACACTGCTCAGTCTCCCCAATTGGAAGGGGAGCTGTAGTTCTGAAATGGTAGCAATACCCGCGCAGGCAAGAAATGCTTTCTAAGGTAGTGTGTCAGCACTGTAATTCCATAGCTTAGCACGTCCTATATGCCCTTCGGGAGGCGGTGATGGTGGACTTAATCCCCATCCTATGGACGAAAATCGAATACCAACCAACCAACCAACCACGTATAGCCACCTCTCTCTCATGGCACTCAAACCGCCTCTGAATACACACAAGGGAACCACCCTGATGTACACACACTGCTCAGTCTCCCCAATTGGAAGGGGAGCTGTAGTTCTGAAATGGTAGCAATACCCGCGCAGGCAAGAAATGCTTTCTAAGGTAGTGTAGCAGCACTGTAATTCCATAGCTTAGCACGTCCTATATGCCCTTCGGGAGGCGGTGATGGTGGACTTAATCCCCATCCTATGGACGAAAATCGAATACCAACCAACCAACCAACCACGTATAGCCACAACTGCCTCAGAACACAAGGGACTCACCCTAATGTATCTACACTGCTTAGTCTCCCCAACTGGCGGGGAGCTGTAGCTTGAGATGGTAGCAATACCCGCGTACGCAAGAAATGCTTTCTAAGGTAGTGTGGCAGCACTGTAATTCCATAGCTTAGCACGTCCTATATGCCCTTCGGGAGGCGGTGATGGTGGACTTAATCCCCATCCTATGGACGAAAATCGAATACCAACCAACCAACCACGTATAGCCAACAGTTTATCTGCAATATCTGCCACCTCACACAGCCGGGGGGCAAATCCACGCGAATCAAGGTCGAGGATGTATCGTACGATCGTTTGCTCTTCTATCGCAGAAAGCTTTCGGCCGTTGGGTGGTGTTTCGCGTCGAAATGTGATTTTGTTCAGCCGATCAGAGAGCCTCTGGAAAGGTACCTTAAAGGCAGCAGCAGCGCTCCGTACGCTCTTGAATTGTCCTAAGGTATAGGCCTGAAGCGCAAGAACAATTCTGCCTTCTTGCTGGTTTAAAAAAGCCGTACGTTGTGGTTGCATACTTGCTTGTACAAGATATTTGCAATGCCAAGGAAAAGTGTCCGGCTCGGTGGTGCTTTACGTTATAAAAAGCCAACAGGGTTTAGTAACCTCGTAAGTATGTCGCAAGGTGTTGCCAAGACCCTGCTGACTAAGCTTGTCACATGACATGCAGGCGACTTACGTTGGGTCAACTGGCTTCTTGGGTAAATTACCCAGATCATCAAAGACCAAAATACGCTTACGCCATAGATGGCACAAAGCGACCAGACTATCGCAATGCTTCCTTGATGGAGCAGCATATGCTCCACAGACGCCATGACTGACTTTGCACAAACATGGCTGTTCTTTGAGCGGGGTATCAAATGGCGAAGTTGAGATATTTTGATCCTCTGCGTGACTTTGGCTGGATGGCCCGTTAGTGACAGGCATGGTGCGGGAACGATAAATTGTACGATCTAAGAGGATTTTGCGGGGAGACGGATGCTCAAGCTCAGCTTGTTCAATCCTTTGAAACACACACGAGTCTGGAGCCCCCAGGAGAATGTTATTAGGGGATATGTCTAGATTTTGTCAGCTAGCAGACTCAGTAAAATAACTGATGAGAAATACCTGTATACACCACACTCGCCTGGTGCAGAAAGTCGAGGCCGAGAAGGACAAGTTGCAATGTCTGTTGCAATAGTTCCTTATTCAGCCCCTTTTCTGGAAACAGATCTCGGAAGTCTGTGTAGCTCAGGCCTAGTGGTGCGAAGAGCAAGCATTGATGCATTCCGTAAGGGCTGGTTATTTGGAAATCATCCAGCAGCAGATCCTTGCCAGGATGTTCGGCATCGATGGATTTGATATATTGGGATATAGCAACTTCGTTGTCCACTTTGGTAGCACTTTCCTGCGTGATGCAGACCTTAAGGGTTAGAAGAGAGTCTGCTCTGATGACGATATGACTCTGTTAGCAGAGGAACCTTCAAAGACGTAGACGAGAAAGTGGAAGGTTTCTGGAAGACGTACACAAGGTCACGACAAAGCCAAACGATGGAGGCCGTACCGAACCCGAGTTTGGCAACGACCTGGTATCGAGACTTGAATACCTCACCTAGCCGCACTGGATAGAACCTTTCTGCTTTGTAGGCGGGAATGCGTTCTTCCTCGATCTTCTCCTGCAAGGAGAGCTTCTCGAAACCGTCAGTTGGGAAAGTGCGGGCGATATCACAGCTCGTCATGGTCACCGGGGAGAACCATGTGCGTGACTCAAGAACCAGTCTATAGTTGTGTGGGACACGTAGTATACGGCAGCTTGGTGTCCTGGTAGTCCATCGAAGGGGCAGCTCTGCCCTTCTCATGTTTGCTGATAATAGGTTGAAGCATTGATGGTGAGGGACAAGTTTGTTGCAAAGGTGTTATTCCAAGGATGGAAGTGAACTTCAACGCACTATAACGCTACAGACTATACAGTGACCGGGTAAAACCCCTGAGGCACTGTACCCGGCTAGGAGACTGTATTACAGTAGGCAAGAACGCAATCCATCCACACGAACCTTGGGGATGAGCTTGCGATCTGGGCTTGTGAGAGAGGTGGCGTTCTCAACCCCTGAGCGCGACCGAGAACGCGACCGAGAATGCGACGGCGACGGCGACGCGCCATCTTTGCCATTTGAGCTACCAGCACCACGGAAGAGGCGCCCAAGAAACACCATCGAGCAAGGCGGACGCTACCGCAGGCCACTGTCACAGCCAGACCCATCAGCCGACGACTCCGACACCATCGCGATTGAAAGCAGCCAGCCCGATCCTCGAACCAGGAGGAGCACGACGACCAACAAAGACCTGCTTGTCGCCCTGACCGACATCATCCGGCAACAAACTGTGACCATCAGGAACCTCGAACGCGAAACCAAAGAGATCAGACAGAATCAGCAAGCACTAATCGACCACAATGTCAAGCTTATCGACGAAGTCGCAGAGCTCAAAGCGCGCGTCGACGACCTCGCGGCAGCGGCATCGTCGGGCGCGCGTTCCTGGGCCGCGGTGGCTGGTGCAAGCACGCCAGTGGGGCTGAGCGCCACTTTCGGAACGCCACCGAGTCAGCCGCACGCTAACAGAACTAACCTCGCTCCCATCGACGTGCCCAACGTCACAATGGATGTTTCTAGAGCAGATGGCGAAAATGGCGGAATGTCAGCGGGCACGGTCAGAGCAGCGGTGGAAAAGGAAATGCGCACGATGGAGCACCACAAAAACTGGCGATGCCGTGCGGTCACCGTCGACCATGCGACCCAGAGCCGGATCAGGATCGCGTGCAGAGACGAAGACGAGCATGAGCTTGTCAAGAGAGCAGCAGAGAAGATTGGCGCAGGTTCGCGCGTGTTGCGTGATGAGCTTTTCCCGGTCAAGATCGACAACGTTAAGAGGACAACAGTACTAGACGAGAAGAACGAGATCAGAGCAGGAGCAGCAGAAGCTTTTGGCCAAGAGAACGGAACGACAGTTGCCAAGATCGCGTGGCTAAGCAAGAGAGACGTTCCAAAGGCGTATGGATCCATGGTGGTGTATGTAACGAAGAAAAGCGATGCAAGGAGGCTCGTCGCAGAAGGCTTCTTTCACGTTGGCGGAGAGTCTGGCACGACAAGCGTGTTCGAACACCGGCCACGGCCTGGGCAATGCTATAACTGCCAAGAGCTCGGCCACAAAGCGTATCAGTGCAGAAAGACGCAGAGATGCGGGAGGTGCGCCAAAGACGGTCACCACCACAAGAGCTGCAGCGAAGCAGTGATGAAGTGCGTGCTGTGCGGGGGACCGCACGAGTCGTTTAGCAGAAACTGTCAGATGCTGTACCCACCTCAGCATGAATAGCGCATTCCGCATGATCCAGCTCAATGTCAGAAAGCAAGGCGAAGTACATGACAGTCTGATGAACGACGAAGAGATGCAAGATGCGACAGCGATAGCCATCCAGGAGCCACATGCACGGAGGATGCAAGGCCGGCTGCTGACGACGCCTATGCTCCACCACAAGTGGACCAAGATGGTGCCATCGGCCTGGCGAGAAGGGAGGTGGCCGATACGGAGCATGCTATGGGTGAGCAGAGGGGTAGAGGCGGAGCAGGTGCGGATCGAGTCGCCGGACTTGACAGCAGCGATCATCCGGCTGCGGGAGCGGTGGGTATTGGTGGTGTCGGTGTACATACCAGGAGGAGACCCGCAAGCGCTACAAGACGCATGCAACAAGCTAGGCGAGGTGATCGCAGATGTGAGACGAAGGGCTGGCACAGTGGTAGACGTGGTGTTAGCTGGCGACTTCAACCAGCACGACCAGCTGTGGGGAGGGGAGGACGTGACGATGGTCAGACAGGGCGAAGCAGACCCGATCATCGACATGATGACAGAGCACGCGCTCAGCAGCCTGCTCCCGCGTGGTACCAAGACGTGGCAGGGCGGAGGCTACGAAACGACGATCGACCTGGTGCTAGCGTCGAAGGAGCTGGCAGATACAGTGACGAGATGCGCAATATATGCAACCGAACACGGCTCTGACCACCGGACGATCGAGACAATCTTCGACAGTTCGGTGCCGGCGCCGCAGCAGCAGGAGCGGCTTCTGCTCAAGAGTGCGCCGTGGAAAGCAATCAGGGACAGGATCTCCAGAACGCTGGGTGCGACGCCGCCAACGGGCACGACGCAGCAGAGGACGGACAGACTAATGGCAGCGGTGCTGGAGGCGGTGCACGCACTAACACCTAGGGCTAGGCCGTCACCATACGTGAAGAGGTGGTGGACGCAGGATTTGACACAGCTACGCCGCGTCTACACGCATTGGAAGAACCAAGCGAGAGCGGCGAGACGCGCAGGAGCTGCTAGGCCGGACCTAGAAGAGACTGCAAAGGGAGCGGCGAAGCAGTACCACGATGCCATTCGAACGCAAAAGAGAAAGCACTGGGATGACTTCTTGGCAGACAACGACAACATCTGGAACGCGGCTAAATACCTGAAGACGGGCAGCGAGGCGTTTGGGACAATCCCAGCACTTCGCAGAGCGGACGGAACGACTACGACCGACTACGGGGAGCAAGCCGAGGAGTTGCTCAGCACCTTCTTCCCTCCGCTTCCTAGCCACATCGACAACGAAGGGCACAAGCCGCAGAGAGCGCCTGTAGAAATGCCGACTATTACGCTCGAGGAGGTGGAAAGGCAGCTGCACGCTGCAAAGTCATGGAAAGCACCTGGGGACGACGGATTGCCAGTCATAGTGTGGAAGCAGGTCTGGCTGGTGGTCAAAGACCATGTTCTTGCGCTGTTCCAACAGTCGCTAGAAGAGGGATTGCTGCCTAGCCAATGGAGACACGCCAAGATCATCCCACTCAAGAAGCCAGGCAAGGAAGACTACACTATTGCCAAGGCCTGGAGGCCGATCTCACTGCTGGCCACGCTGGGCAAAGTGCTGGAGTCAGTGTTGGCAGAGAGGATCTCGCACATGGTAGAGACGCACGGGCTGCTGCCCACCAACCACTTCGGAGCGCGCAAGCAGCGATCAGCGGAGCAAGCGCTGGTGCTTCTCCAGGAACAAATCTACACTGCGTGGCGGGGCCGGCGAACGGTCAGCTTGATTAGCTTCGACGTCAAGGGAGCATACAACGGAGTGTGTAAAGAAAGACTGCTGCAGAGGATGAAAGCGCGCGGCGTACCAGAGAGGCTGTTGCGGTGGGTAGAAGCGTTCTGCTCACAGCGCACGGCATTGATCCAGGTCAACGGACAGGCGTCTGAGGTTCGAGAGCTGCCACAAGCAGGTCTGCCGCAAGGGTCGCCGCTGTCGCCTATCTTGTTTCTCTTCTTCAATGCTGACCTGGTGCAACGACGCATCGACACGTACGGTGGCGCGATCGCGTTCGTGGATGACTTCACTGCGTGGGTTACGGGACCGACAGCGCAAAGCAACAGGGAGGGTATCGAAGCGATCATCAGAGACGCGCTGGACTGGGAGCGGAGGAGCGGGGCGACGTTCGAAGCAGAAAAGACAGCCGTCATCCACTTCACCCGCAAAGCGTACAAGAGCGCCACGGACCCCTTCGTCATCAAGGGCCAGAGCGTGTCGCCCAAGGACCACGTCAAGATACTCGGCGTGCTCATGGACGCCAGGCTCAAGTACCACAAGCACATCGCAAGAGCAGCCGCAAAGGGGCTGGAAGCAGCACTGGAGCTCAGGAGGCTGAGAGGGCTCTCGCCCACGGTGGCACGGCAGCTGTTCACGGCGACGGTCGCGCCGACGGTAGACTACGCGTCAAACGTGTGGATGCACGCCTGCAAGGACAAACTCGCAAGGCCCATCAACAGGGTGCAGAGAATAGGAGCACGAGCGATCGTAGGGACATTCATCACGGTGGCGACATGGGTGGCAGAGGCAGAGGCGCACATCCCGAGCGCACAAGAGCGGTTCTGGAAGCGAGCAGTCAAGCTGTGGACCGACATCCACGCGTTGCCCGAGACCAACCCGCTGCGAAGAAACACGTCGCGCATGCGCAAGTTCAGGAGACAGTACCGCTCGCCGCTCTATCAGGTGGCAGAAGCGCTCAAGGACATAGAGATGGAGCAGATGGAGACGATCCGGCCGTGCATCTTGGCGCCGTGGGAGAAGCGAGTGCAGGTGGTGACCGAGAATGCGGCACAGAGGCTCGAGGCGAACTGGGCGGTACGCATCGCAGTAAGCAGCTCGTCGCGGAACGGAGTAGTCGGAATGGGAGGTGCGATCAGGATACAGAACAACGAAACGCAGTCGTTCTCTACCACATTAGGCAAGAGAGAGGAGCAGAACCCTTACTCGGCAGAGCTGGCGGCCATGGCCGAGGCGCTGAGTAGGCTGCCAAAGCCTAGGTTTCGCAACATTGCACTAACAACAAGAAACAAAGCGGCAGTGCTTACGCTGAGAAGACCTCGGCAGCAGTCAGGTCAAAGCTACATCAGCCAGCTCTACAGGACCGTGCAGACACTGAGGAGAGACGGCAACACGGTGACAGTGCTGTGGCTGCCTGCAAGCGAAGAGTGCGAGCTCGCACGCCTCGCCTCGCCAAGCAGGAGGCAAAGACGTCAACGAGACCAAACGCCACGCCACAGACACAGCGTCCTAGGATGCGATCGACCACACACAACATTGCACGCAAGCAAGGCAACGCTAAGAAGGTGCCAGAAAAAGTAGGAAACTATTCTAGGCGAATCGACACGGCACTGCCAGGAAAGCACACACGACAACTGTACGACCAGCTATCGCGGAAAGAGAGCAGCGTGCTCGCGCAGCTTAGAACAGGCATGGCACAGCTGAACACGTATCTACACCGAATCAAAGCTTGCAACACAGACCAGTGTGAATGCGGACAGGCGGCAGAGACCGTGGAGCACTTTCTGTTCCGGTGCAGACGGTGGACAGCACAGCGAGCAGAGATGCTGCAGTGCACGCAGACAGGCAGAGGAAACATGTCGCTCTACCTGGGCGGTAAAGCAGCGACAGACGGCGCGAAGTGGGCGCCAGACATGGACGCAGTGCGAGCGACGATTCGATTCGCGATGGCGACAGGAAGACTTGACGCACATTTACATCTGACAACCGGATGAATCTCATCTACTAACACAAAGCTCATCAACTACCGTGTACAGCATAGAGCAGACAGCGCTTCAGCCGCCGAAGATAGGACGCTGAACACTTGGAGAATCTCTTGGAGATGCCGACTCTGAGCCAGTCTGCCACCAACAATACTAACCCATGAGCGCCTGATGAGAGACGGTAGATGGAGAACAAGCGACCTGGATATCAAGCAAGGGCTTTGACTTGGATAACAAGCTGCATGAAGACGCGAGTCAAAGAAGACACAGGGGCTAGTGAGGCCGCGATGTAGCATAAGCAGTGTAGTATCAGACCAGCGTTAGTAGCCCTTTCGGCTCGGCCGCCGGGCGTAAATAAATTGTGTTATTCCAAGCTAGCGAGCTTCGCTGGGCGAAGTTGGGTGGCGTGTGCTCAGGTGCTTCGGGCTTCGGACCGCTAGGTAAGAGAGGAGAGTCCCTTAGCGTCTCCTTCTGCGCGCAGCTGTCTTCGGTCTGTTTACGTACCGACATACTTTGATAACTGTTAACACTGCTATTTATACTTTTACTTGTAATGCTTCTTCTGTGTAGGTTGACTGTGCTGCAACTGTGCTGCACTAGCTTATAACTGTTGTCCGTTGTTTGGTGTTCCTTAGGATTGTAACAGTATGTTTAAAAAGAGCAAGCTTACGCTTTTTACACTATATAAGCTGTGGCGGTTATGAGGAGAAGCGGATCACGTGTACCACGTGGTGGTAATACGTCATGCAAACAGACTCTGTTGCTGCCTTCTCAGAAGGCCAGCACGCAACAGGAGAAGAAGACGACAACAGAATAGACAGACAATACACTGATTTCTGCCCCGCGCGGTTACATCTCAATTCACTGCATTCACTGCAACATAAGCTCTAGTGTTGCAGTAGAATGTAATCTCATGTATATTGCTGTCGTGTTGTGTTGTTCGTGCTGTGCTCTTGAAGAGGCAGCAGCAGGGTCTATTTACATGACGTGTCTGTGATGTCGCTGAGGTACAATCGGGTGCCAAAAGTCTGTTCGCGTTGACGCATGGACCACCACAACCACATTTGATTACCAACTTCAAAGCAGTATAACTCTCTACTACATAGACCAAATAAGACAATTAGGGTTGCAAATTAATCGCATTACGCTTAGTATCTAGTCTGGTAGCCCTTTGCACGTCGCACAGCGTCTAGGCGTCGTGGCATAGACCTAATAAGGCGTTTGATCAGTGCGTCAGGTATAGCAGCCCATGCCTCAATCAACCCCAATTCGAACGCCTCCCACTCAGCTAGAGAGTCTCCCATATAGTCAAATTCAGGATGCAGCTCATGGAGCTTCTTTTTAAGTGCCCACCACATGTGTTCAATAGGGTTAAGGTCAGGTGAGTATGGTGGCCATTTGATCGTAGCAACACCATGAACCTCTACCCACTCCTTCGAGACCTGGGAAGTGTGGATAGGTGCGTTATCCTGCATAAACCACTCGCCTGGCCTGTAGCTGTCCTGGAGACCTTCCTCAAGTGCTCGTATGTAGCTCTGAGCTGTGTATCCATTGCGTTTGGCTGATGTGTCGCGATTCATAATTACTAGACGACTACGCCTTGCTCGGCCACCTGGAGTCATCCATATTGAGCCCCATACCATACGAGCAGGTTGGCGAGCAGTGGTGACCTCCTCAACCATCTCGTGCGACCATTTATCCTCAGGTAGTCGCCATACCCAGGGCGTGTTGTGGCCAGATCCACGAGCAACGCTGCACTCGTCACTGAACCTGATAGTACGCCTCCCAAAATCAAACCCCAGCCATTCATTAGTAAGATTGAGGCGTTCCGCAGCTGTGTTCTTGTTGATTTTTGACCTACGTCTCGCTCTGAACTTGCGGTATCCCTCGTCAGCCATTGCGCGCTGCACAGTACGCTTAGAAACGCTGGGGTAGGTAGTATTGGCGTCCCACAGTCCAGCCTCCTCCATAAGCTTGTGGTACTCAATACCTGGGTTTTTCCGAGCAATCCGTAGCAGCCGGCGATGGTCTCTACTAGTCAATGTAGGTGGCCGGCCTGTCCGAGGCTGCGTTGTGGTGCTGCAGCTGGTTGTCCATCGGAGTACTGTTTTCTGTACGCACCGCTGCGAGCAGTCCAGCGCGTCAGCAACTTCGCTTGTCGACACACCAGCCTCAACCTGGGCTAAGCAGTATATCCGTTGGGCTTCTGATAATTCACCTCCGCGCACTCGATTTGATGAAATTTTAGTGCTAAAAGCTCTCATATTGATGTAGTCGTGTGTAGTTGAAGAAGATACCCCTCTTTAGAGTTCGCGTTGTTGAAATGGTCTGTGCACACGCGCGAACAGACTAAAGTCCTAGTACAGTAAGAGGTGCTCAATAAAATGAAGAAGCAGCACCAGACCACCAACACGTGATCTCGTCTCCTCATAGCCGTCACATCTAGTCTATAACATTTCTCTAGGAGCGTTCTTATCGAGATTACAGTATCTGTTGCTGGTTAGTGACCTGTTAGGTAGGGGGTCACTGTAGTGTACTTGACAGCTCCTAGTATCACGCTCACAAAGTGGAAAATGGGTCACTGACACACTGCATCTTACGAGAGTCTAACCGCCTGCTCCCCGCTTGACGAGTTCTGTTGGAGCTGGGCATATATTTACCATCGGTGATAGATCAGAACAGATGAGAGTCGATTCTCGAGAGGCACAACCATCAATCAGACCCCGGTTAAGTTACTTGAGCTCCCGTGCTCCATAGCAGAATTGGTGACTTCTGCTCTACATCCTGTTTCGTACCGACTTCAGGCAGAGCGCCACTAACCGAAAAAGACTTGCGTCGAAAAGGCTGCTTCTCGTGTGTCAAGCTTCGTCTTACCATCACATTCCACCATCAGCTACCGCTGTATCTTTGTCACTTTTCTCCACCTCTACAGGAAACTTCTCCAAACACTCGTACCACTGCACTACACTCCCAATAAGAAACGCCCAACTTCCCCACATTGTAGAGAGACAAGCCTGATACTGGCTCCAAGTACTTGTATCATACCCAAACGCCGGACAAATCGTGAACCCAATCCCACCAATCAGATTCCACGTCCCAATCCACCAGCCCAATGTCCGAGGCGCTGGCTTCCACCACTTAGACTGTGTTTCCAGCATGAAGAGCGTGCCAGAGACGATGAATCCTAGGCCGCCGATGACCTGCGGTGTCCAGTAGAAGATGATGGAAATGGGGCGGGACATTCTCTTGTATATGCCTGGGAGGGCTGTGAGACCTGATATCCAAAAGACCGTGGCACCACAGAGTTGGGAAAAAGAAGCAAGGAAGCCGAGACTGTAGATATAGTGCGCCCCTAGATCTGTTGTCGAGGGCCACCATACCCATGAGCGAGCTTCTGAAGCTGATTCTTCCTTCGAAAGATGGTGAGTGCCTTTACCGACCAGATTTTGCTTGTTTAGGTGGTGGTGCGTGCAATGCGACCTTGAGGGCCTGAGTTTTCCGTCACCAGCTTCGCCATCATCGCCCTCGTGCGACAGGGCTTGCTCAAGTGCCCATCCGAAGCATCCCGATTTATTCTCATTCACGGCTTCAGCCATAAGTAGGAACGAACCAAACTCAAACACTGTAGCTCCGATAAATGCAGTTATGCCTCCACCATACAGTTCTTCGTTCTCAAACTCCGTGTCGGGTCGCACGAGCGGCAGCCACACAAAGAATGCGTTGATGACCCATATCACACTGCCAATCGTGAAGACATATGCAACGTCGAAGGATATGTCCCATATTGGGTAATACGTAAGCATACGGTAAATACCGCGTGCGATGCTGCTAAGTGACGACGTCGGGCGTGGTGTTGTGAGCTGCTTCGAATTGTTGCCGGCCTGACTTTGGCCAACGACTAGAGCATGTCGTCCTTTACGGTTGTTTCGCGAAGACCATTGAAAGCGTACGTCCGGTCGCGCCTCATACCGGAAACGTGCTTTCGTGGGGTTGAGGAAGGGTAGCGGACCGGAGACGCGGTCTTTCTGGAGTTTGAGTGCTGGGTCAAGTCGGAGAGGTCTGTGCGCGAAATGAAAGGCCTCTGAGCGCTTCAGGTTACACATCGCTGAGTCTGTGTTGGTTTGCATGTCACGAAGTAGTTCCAATGGCTGCAATCATATGTTGTCGCGAATTGCATTGCTTCGTTGTTAGTAGGATGATCAAAGGATGATGGCAATATCACGTTCAATATTGCGGGAGAAGCTAGAGAGCCTTGCTGTAAATCCATATTCAGCGACGCGTTAGGGAAACCACTTGCGTCATTTATTCACGGCTGAGGCTGGAAATAACGTGTTTCACCACCTTCCCGGCCACACCACCATCCCGTCCACCCCACCAAAATCCTACGCGTCGCGCCCACGTCAACCCCAATGACTCAACAACCACAGCCTCAATTGCCTCAAAAAGAAGGCAGACTTCTACTTGCTGCACAGGCCTATCAAGATAGACGCGTCAAGTCTCAACGCAGGGCTTCAAACCTCTACAATGTTCCACGAACAACGCTCCGCGACCGCCTCTCCGGCTCACAGCCAAAAGCTGTTGCCCACCTCCACCAGCGAAAGCTACAGACAAATGAGGAGCAGTCTCTTGTAGACTGGATCCTAGACCTTGACCGACGTGGCTTTCCCCCCCAGATTATTGACGTGCGACGTATGGCGGACACTCTACTCGCTAGCCGCGGCCAAAATCCACCTCCACCACCTGTCGGCAAGAACTGGGTGTCACGATTTGTCAACACCCAGCCTACACTCAAGACCAAGTAGAATAAAAAATTCCATTCACAGCGTGCTCGCTGTGAGGATCCTATTAGGATTGGCGCATGGTTTAGGCTAGTAGAGGAGACACGCGTCATGTATGGGATACCTGATGAGGACATCTACAACTTTGATGAGACTGGGTTTATGATGGGTGTTGCCTCAACGTCTAAGGTCGTCACTAGCTCTGACACAGTTGGTCGTGCTACTGTTATTCAGCCAGGCAATCGCGAGTGGGTGACGACGATTGAGTGTATCAACGCGTCAGGTTGGTCTATCCCACCGTTTATTATACTATCAGGGAAGCTCCACCAAGCTAGCTGGTAAGGACCTACCACTTACCTGGACTCTTGCAGTCAGCGACAACGGCTGGACAACAGATGAGCTAGGTCTTGACTGGATAAAGCACTTCAACAGACATACACAGACTCGCTCGTCAGGGGCTCGTCAGCTCCTTATCCTTGATGGTCACAGCAGCCATGCTACACCTGAGTTTGATCAGTACTGTGCAGACAACCTGATTATTACTCTCTGTATGCCTCCTCACACCTCACACCTTCTTCAGCCACTTGACGTTGGCTGCTTCTCTCCTCTTAAGACAGCGTATGGACACCAGGTAGCAGAGCTTGCCCGCCAAAGAGTCTTCCACGTTGACAAGCCTGAATTCCTAAGGATATACCCACAGGTCAGGCTGACAACACTGTCAGAGCAGAATATCAAGGCTGGTTTCCAGGCGACAGGACTTATCCCACATAGTCCAGAGCGTGTCCTATCTAATCTGACTGTAGTAGTCAGGACACCATCACCACCAAAGACACCTACAGATAACGAATGGACAGCAGAGACACCACATACAGTTAATCAATTACAGAAGCAGGCTCGTCTTGTGCAAGACCTCCTTCAGCGACAGTCACAGAGTCCAACTAGTCAAGCTATATCTCAGCTTGTTAAGGGTTGTCAGCTTGCAATGCAGTCAGCAACAATCCTAACTCAAGAGAATGCTAAGCTACGTGCCTCAAATCAACGTCAACAACATAAACGTCAAAGGCGTAGACAGTATATAGCACGTGGGGGAGCTCTACAGGTTGAGGAAACTCAATTGTTGATATTACAGGCTAATAATGTGGTTGAAGAGGAGGCCCAGGTTAACGCTGCCCCACGACGTCAGCGAGCACCACCAACGTGTAGCAAATGCCACGTGCAAGGCCACAACAGGACTCAATGTAGAGCTATCTAATCTATCTTGCTTGCAATCCTCACTAAATTTGACTGCGTGGTTGTGGAGTAATTGCACGCCAAATGGAGCCGGTTTTGGTGGGGTGGACGGGATGGTGGTGTGGCCGGGAAGGTGGTGAAACACGTTAAGATATGCTAAAGCTGAGTCAGCAGTCCAGGCCACATGGACTTGCTAGCAGCAGATCAAAGCGAGCTTTTGTACGAACAGAAGCAACTTTGCGGTCGATGTTGTACGTGACACTGCTTTCGCAATGTGGTGACGAGGTGAGATTTAGAAGTGATGCTTCAAATGTTTGCTTTAGCTGACATGCATATGGGAGGTCCGGTTCGCAGACAGCTACCTATCAACTGTGACCAACCATCCGTCGCTTAATACATTGCCTTGGGCATTGACACCGCCCCATACGACGCAAGTTGCCCCATCGACCTCTGTGCCTTTTGCGATACCGAAAAGACCTCTGTCGCCGAGGCCACGCTTGGGCTCGCCGGGTATCTCCCTCTCCTCCTCACCCCTTGTATCCACATATTTGTAAAGCACCTCCGCCCACGTTGCTTCATGTGTGTCACGTCTCATGCTAGAGCGAATCGCATCCTTGGTCGCGGCAGCAGTTGCGTGCTCCGGAGGTAATTGAAAGGTCCAGATGTCATCCAGGTGTTTCGAATCCTCGCCTTCGCCACCAATGGCGATGAGGTAGTGTCGACCTTGGCCGGTAGTGACCTCCACAAGCCCAGCATTGGAGCGCGCTTTTGGGGCTGATAGTTCTTTCGACTCTAGATGGGACACTTCCTGCCATGCCCAACCGCTGGTCAGCGGCGTTGTCCCACCTTCGGCGTGTGTAAACACCGACGCAACATCCAAGTACTCCAGCGCGCCAGAAGCAAAGGTCTCAACACCCTTACCTCCGAAACGATATAGCCTGCTACCTGCGAGTGATAGGCTGGCACCTTCCCGTGGCTGCCCTGGTGGCGAGGGGATGTTTGACCAGGTACGAGTTCTTAAATCGAAAGCTAGAGCATCGGTTGCAAGCTGACCGCTTGAAGTATCACGACCTCCCACTACAAAGATGGTGCCCCAGGTGTCATCTACAGGAGGCTCCGGAACGTTCTTCGAGGGATCTGCCGGCTGTTGAGGTGCTCTCTCCTGATACGTAACGGTCTTCGCGGCTGGCAGATCTGAGCTAGCAGAGGTATGGCCTACACGCTGGGATGGGGCTGGCGTTCCGGGAGCAGGGTCAAGATATGACCACGCGCTCGAGACCGTGTGGTAGGCCCAAACCCTTCCATTCTCATTCGGAATACCCTCTCCTTCTCCTCCAAACATGTATATGGTGTCTCCAATCACTACTGCGGTGTGCCCCTTCCGTGGTCCTGGTACGTCGTCTAAGCCATTGGCTGCCTGCGCAGGTTTTGAGGTGTAGTCTGCGTCGAGTACACCACTAGATGGCAAGATGATAATGTGCATATCATTGTCGGCGAGTTGCCTGGGTGTCGTCTCACCACCAAAGATGTAAGCTCGACCCTTGACGACTGAGACGGTATGCTGCGACCGAGGCAGTGGGACGGACGTGATACGTGTAAGGTTGGCCTTAACGGGTAGTGTCGGATGCGTGATGCCCTTCACTAGAGCCGCTGCACCTTGCAGAACGTTTTCTGCCGCATAGAATATCCCGGCCGCGGCGGGCTCCATGGTGCTGGATTGGGGGTGATAGCACGCGGCGATCGTTGAGTTGTTAAGGTTTGGTGTTTGCACGTAAGTAGAGTAGAGAGCTTTGCTATTTCTCGGTGTTGAACTTTGGCTTGCAGAGAGAAGAAAGAGGTGTTGCTGTAGACAAGTTGACCAGTGCTGAAGCTCAGCAGCTGAACTTACGACTGTGACGTCACACCCCGCGCGGCCGCTGTAAGCCAGGATGCACGCTGTCAGCCCCATTTACTCTGCAGCCACGGTTGTGAGCAACCAGTATCAAATGCAGCCGGATGTAATGGATCGTGGATCCCTTGAATGGTAGACTGAGATCTCGCAACAGTATGATCGCTGAAATACTCACATTGACCACATATTAACAGAAATAGCCTGAGGGTCCCAAAGTTTTCAAAGTTGTCCAGGTGTGCATGTGGTATCATTATAAGACTAGTGTACCTAAATGCGGAGGGCTCCACCCCCAACCCATCCATTTGTGGGATGTAAGAAGCATCAGATTCCTTCTAGATATATCGTACATGATGGCGCAGACAGCTGCTTATTCGCTCGAACTTCTAGATGTTTGGCGACAATTGATCGTACTTGACGCAGCGCTCGACCTAGACTTGGTGAGTTACAAGTGATGAGAACATCTTCGGAGTGAACTTACTGTGTCGATCGATGCTTGCAAGAAGCTGCGCGCTTCGAGGCCGACCCAGACCTTGAGCATTGAAAAGTCTCCACCGCGGATCATGGAGCCGCCACCCTGAGCACCAAGCTGCCGCAGAATTGGGAGCGCACTGAAGTATGTTAGTGCATGATTGGATTGCATGAATTGTGACACTTACCCGGCGAAGAGGTCCAATTCCGGGTTCAAGTTCCTTCCAATGCCTTCCAAGAGCAGAATGCTGAGAACGACGTTGATAAAATCACCTTCCAGACGGACGTGATGCGTTCGCACCATTGACAGCACCTCATTCAAAATGTCCCCAATCTTGATGTTACCCAAAGCGAAGGTGCGACTTTTGACACCCAAGACCAAGTGTTGCATGCGTAAAGCAAAGACCTCGCCGTCCAAGACAGCCTCGGGTTGCCTGCACCGTTCCACCATCAAGTGTCCTGCTTTGTAACCGTCGAACTCAGCCACTGCCTTGAAAAGATCCAAGAAGTTTGTACGATTCTTGCCGTTGAGCTCCGTGACCAATCCTGCATCAATGAAAATAAGTTGTGGTCGGTAGCCCTCATTGTCAATGTCGCGTAGCCGAGTTTTCCACTGGTCGGGGTTCTTGCGATGCGGCCGCAGACGTTCTAAGACCTCTTCCGTAACATCTGGAGACTCGATAGGGCCAGAAGTTTGATGTTCTTTGCGGGTGAAAATTGGAATCGGTACGTCTAGCTTCTCGGGTTTGTAGAAGCGCACCATGATGTTGCCAGGATGCAGATCAGCGTGAATAAAGTTGTCGATGAGAACCATGTTTAGGAAAGCGTCGAGGCCTTCGTCGGCAATGTCTTTCTGGAACACTCCTCCACCGTTTTGCAGAAAATCTTCCATAGGAATGCCCTGTGCGAACTCCTCTATCAGGACATTGCGTGTCGAGTATTCAGTGTAAGGGTAGGGGAACCAGGCCGTCGATCGATTCTTAAAGTTTTGTCGGAAGATGGTGAGGTTCGCAGCCTCGATTCGCAGGTCAAGCTGTAGCCTCATCATCTCACCAAACTGTTCTACTTCATCTGGAAATGAAAACCACTCCATTGTCGGGATCGCATTGATCACAGCCGCAAAGAAGGCCATGATGCGCAAGTCTCTTCGGACGATTTTCTCAATCTTAGGATGTAAGACCTTGACAGCAACATGACTTGAAGGTACCCTTTGCGGCGTACTCTTCAGTGTTGCGTCGACGTTCTTCTTGATCTTTCGTGCCAAATTCGGCTGTTCTCGATCAATTGTGTCGTCCTGCAGAGTAGCTAGATCCGGCTTGAGCTTGGCTTTGTAGACCTGTGCGATTGCACCCACGCCAAGGGGCTGCTCGTCGAACTCTTCGAAGATATCGTCGAATCGGCGCCCATTGAAGGCTGCTTCCACGGTCCGTTTCGAGGTCTCGAGGGAGTGTGCGGGGGCGTTCGAGTGTAGGGTGGACATGATTGAGCACATCTCAGTGGGGAAAATGTCTGTTCGAGAGGCGGCCCATTGCCCCAGCTGAACACATTAGATAAGATGGAAACCACGGTGCAGTCCAATTGCATACCTTGATGAAAGCCGCTCCAGCTCGCTCCATTGAACTGACGAGGAAGCCATACCACCATAATGTACCACTTCTCTCATTGTCCCTATCCGCTTTTCTTGCCCCGAGCCATATTGCAGGTATTGTTACAATGACAGGCACGAATATGATGACTAGGTGCAGGAATCGTAAGCCTGTAGCTATGGGCTCGATTATGTAGTCTTCTAAGAAGAAATAGATGCCACGTCTGTACTTTTTCGAGTTCTCCAAAGACTTGGGTACTTGCTCTGCGAGCTCTTTCCGTGAGGCCTCGAGCATGGCCTCCTCATGAGTCTTCTCCCCACTCCCAGACTCATCATGACCAATCTCGACGAATGCAAGAGGACTGAGGGCTGCCCCGCCAGTTGCAGCAGCGCCGGACCATAGTATTGTTTTACCAGCGAATCGAGGTGTTGCGAATTGTCGGCGGGCGGCGGAGACGAAAGGGCGCGTTGACGCGCGGGTGACAAAGGGCGTGGACAGCTGGAGGCCTGATCGAAGACATTGTCGACCTGCAAGGAAGACAGTCCTCATGGTACGAGATACTGGACGCGAGTAACGCGTGCAAATTCCATGAAGCTGAGCTGAGCCACAGGCTCGTTTTGCCGTCCCGAGGTCATGACGTTGCTCGGTCACAGCTGGCTGTGACGCCGACTGCACGGACCCCACCACCATAATTCTGCAAAGAGCCACTTTCGCCCCAAACGCTACCAACAATGGAATTGAGACCAGCAATCGTGGAGAAAATGCCCACGACATCACAATCTACTGATGTTGTTCGAAGCTCATCGTGTCAAATTGAGGCTCGAAAGGAGAATCCATCTCGGCTTCCCCGTCGTCCCCAGGATGAACAGCTAAATCGCCTCGAACACAGCTGAATCGTCACGTTTAACAATCGACATCGAAGACGGGTTGCATTTCATTAAAAGCAACAAACATGAAAGAGCCGGCTTAAATAATCAATGAACCATTTGATTCTTATTGGAATACAACAAAACCGCTCAAATACTGACCAGCCGGCACCACCGGCTTTCGTTGCGATCAGAACAACGACACTGGTGACCTATGCAGTGACAAACCCTTCGAAACCATTGTCCAATGACCTCTGGGTTAACTCCGTATACATTTTAAAACCACTGTGATATGTCAGTGTATAATCCTCGGTATGACACCCGGGGTTGTTGCAGGATTCAACTCACCCAGCAAAGTTCAGCTGTTCTCGAACCTTTCCAGGGATGTTATCTCCCATATACCAACTTTTGGTTTGTCTGGATTGCATTAGCTTGTAGAGGCTAAACTCGAGGTGACACGTACGGGAACAGCGTTTTATCTGACAGTTCTGTGACCTTCTCGCGCCATTCCTCTTCGGCCTGGCGAGTAGCATCGCAGTACTCGATTTTCTGGTCTCGCAGCATGGTCAGGCATTTGACGATCCAGTCTCCCTGGACCTCAACGCAAGTTGGACCGTTCGAGAAGCCAGTCGGCCCTTGAGCACCATACAAGAAGAACATGTTAGGGAAACCAGCCAGAGCCATACCCATATAGGTATACGTTCCGCTCTTCCAGGTCTCTGATAGCTCAACGCCGTCAACATTTCGCAGACCCATATTCCTCATACCACCAGTTACCGAGTCGAACCCAGTAGCAAGGGCAATAACATCAAACTTGTGCAATTTGCCGTCCGATGTTACGATACCCTCCTTCACGAATTTCTCAATCGGGGTTGCCTTGCAATCGACTACGACATTCTCGGGCCTATCGAGTATCTCGTAGTAGTTTTGCTCGAGCGATGGTCTTTTGGTACCGAAGGCGTGCAGGGGCTCCAGAGGTGCAAGAATATCGCGCTTCACCGGATCTGATATCCTTGCACGGGTCTTCTTGGCCCAAAAGTTGTACGCTTCCCTATTGGCCTTGTTGTCGAACAGCAGGTCCTTGTAGTTTGCAAGCCAAAACTCAAAGCCACCAGCCTGCCAGAGTTTCTCATAAAACGCCTCGCGCTCCTCAGGGCTATCGTCGAAGGTGTTCTTCTCGATGTAATCATACTGGAAACCCGCAAATGTGCTCAGTCGGTTTTTGAAGAAGGTCTCATACTCTGTCTCCTTTCTCCTGTCTTGCTCTTCCCGAGTGAGTGGCTTTTGTTCCATTGGCAAACAAAGGTTGGGTGTTCGAACAAAGTTGGTTACAGAAGCTGCTTCCTTGGCTGTCTCCTGGGCAATTTGGACACCGGTCGAACCAGTACCGATAACACCTACCCTCTTGCCCTTGACATCGACACCGCCATCGGGCCAAAATGATGAATGGTGGATCTCGCCTTCGAAATCCTCCATGCTCGGCCAATCCGGAAAGTGACGCTTTGCAGCAAATCCAAGAGCCAGGAGCATGTATTTGGCCTTTGCGGTGCGGCCATCTTCTGTTTTAATGTGCCACTTACCAGATGGCTTGTCGAAATCAGCACCAACTACGCGGGTGTTGAAAGCGCAGTCCTTCTTGATCTGTAATTTCTTCTCGACGTGCTCGAAGTACCTGCGTAGTTCATCGGTACCGGGGTATCGGCATGACCAATACCATTCTTTCCAGATCTCTGGCATCGAATACTCGTAGACCGGAACTTGTGAATCAACTGCGCTGTATCAGTGTCTGGGCAACTGCTGCTTGGCAGTTCACACACCTCGTGCGCCGGGGTAGCAGTTCCAGTGCCAGATGCCTCCGATGTCTGTGCCGGCCTCGTAGATCTTGCACTTATAACCTAGCTGGCGAAGCTTGTGAATTAGGTAAATACCACCGAAGCCGGCACCGACGATTAGAACATCCGTCTCCAGCTCCTTCGCGTAGTTCTCATTGTCTGGCGAAGCAGACTCATTGGTCGCGCCAATATCTGTCCTGAAGTGAACCATGGTGTCCGCAAATCGAGGGAAGATGAATAGTTCACGAATAACCTGATGGTTCTCTAGCTTATGGAAGGAAGGGAGCCTCTGTTTATATACACGTCAACATACGGGTTACCCCTCCTGTTAGCTCGGTGAACAGGAGCACCTCAAGATCTACATCTAAGCGGTCTCCCTCCACTACGCTAAGGCGCGACCAAGAACAACTGACCGACAACCAGGCCCTATCGACCGTCAAGTCTTCTGAACTACGCTAAAGCTCACCTAGAGTCCCCACAGCTTGCCGTTCGGCCGGTGAACCGGCGCTGTTCAATGGTACATATCCCGACATCACCTGGGGGGCACCTGGGCAATGTTCGAGGACGACGAACACAAGTGCGGAAATTGTCCGGACCACGCCACTAAGTTACTCCAGCCCTGGAAATACGCGACGTGAATAGGTGCTATCCGACTAACCCGTACCCGCGGAGGCGCATGCGGGGTACCCCAGGACCATACCCCGCAATGAGAGCGTGAGCCTTGGGACGATTCTAGACAAATCAAACTTGTTGTCTGCCTCCGTCTTACCACATGTGGCAGCCCGAACTGTCAAATCGTGACGGTGCTCACGGATATCCATGGTTTCCAACGTTCAAAGGCGCATACATCAATCTTTCGAACCCATATGCGTTATAGCCGAGTCGGCTATCTTCTGTGCCAGCAGCAAAACATATCTTAGCACCCGCTGCCGAATCCATGATTAGACATAACGCACATCTAGCCCCTGTGGAAGTCTCCCGGCCCAGATCTCCATCGATGGGGAGCCTCAATTGGTGAATCCCAAAGTCGGCCAGATCATCACAGTTGAACGTCATGATTGGATACAGGATCAAGGGAAGTCCAACTCATGAGCCTATTGCTACCTCTTTTGATGCTGTTCACGTGCTTTGCTCAATACTTGCTCAAAGCTTAGCTTTCGCCGGCAGGGAGCCACTTTCAAGTCTCATTGATGTCAATCAAGCGAATGGTGCAGTCGCAGAAGCCTCAAATCCAACGGTATTTGTCAAATCTATCTCATTGGTCTTGCTGATGCCCAAAGTACGATAGAGTTGCATGCTGCAGGTAGATTCAGGACATAAGGATCAAGCCAACGACTGCCTGCACCGAAGTGTTCTATAAGAAGTCAGGTTAACTATCAGCAAGTGCGATCGGATTCGCTGCGCGCAAAATACCACCGCACACAGCGACAGAGCAAAATCAGCGAAAACTCTCTCCACGGCCAATGCTCTGGCTTCCAAGGTTGGCAACACAACCGCCCTGCGACCGATGCACATCGCACAACCCTGTGTAACATACGTGTTCGTTCCTGCGTGAACCCTGTCCGCTAGATAGTCGTCTATCTGCTCCCGGACGTTCTGACAGCTTCCATGAACTAGGTACAGATGAAGTAAAAAATACTGCATAGGCAGCCACAAGCCAAGTTACATCCCCACCCAACCATCTAGCATCCAAAACGTCGTTTGGCTGAAAGCGTGGCATCTGAGCAAGATGCTCTCGTGGTACCTATGGCTGAGGCTGCATCATAAATCGAGCTGCATTCTAGCAGCGACATTTGCGAAGCCAGTCAACTCCTCATCTACATAACAGCAATCTCGAACGTTCGAAATCCACCGAACAGCTCTTCGTTCGCCACGTAGCCTCCGTCAGAACAAAAGAATCGCAAGCAAATAAGCTACCCTTTAATACTACAACACATTTCGGACGTTCTTGGCGAGGACTGGGGTATCTTTGACCGGACATGAAGTATACCATGGTCCAATTTCAGCACCTAAGTGTACTGCATCGCAATTCTGTTACAGCTGAACTACTGATAGACAGTGTTATCTTGTATGTCCCGTTTTGTAACAGAGAGCTGGGAAAACTGTCATTCGAAGGCTGTAGTTCGATTGCAATTGCATGGCATATGCAGCTACGTTGAGTCTTTGCTTTCGTTGTCTTTTTCCGAATGATACTTCCACTCTCATGCGGCCAGGAACATCAGCCCTATCTTCAAAGCCATCACAATCGCACGATCTTTGAGTTTGTGCTCAGTATTCATCATCAATCCAGAAGCTAGCACCCATGCTATATATTAAGCGGAAGTGTAGTTCCAGTCCTCAGGTTACGCAAAGACTCAGCACATCTACCTATGGTACCATAGGTAGGGAATCAACGAGTAAAGACAGTATACTCTGTTGTCGATATACTCACTTACTAACGTAAAAGCCTATCACGAAGCTACTATGATTAACGTATTCCATCAGCGAGTGGCGCGCATCAGTGAGTGTCGCAGAATTCTCTTGGCAACCACCATCTACCTTCAACACAACATGTCTTCATCAAACAACGTGAACTCAGTCTATCATGAAGGTGCAGTTGAACTTGCACTTGCAGCTTTCCAATCTGGCCAATTCCGAAGGCAAAAAGCTGCTGCTGACGCCTTCAACGTTCGCCCAAGGACCCTCAACCGACGCGTACAAGGAATTCCTGCACGACGCGATTGCACCCCCAACAACCAAAAGCTTACTGCGACTGAAGAGAAGACGATTGTCCGATATATCCTCGACCTTGACTCACGAGGATTTGCGCCCCGGCTGTGTGAGGTAGCAGATATGGCTGATAAACTACTGGGTGTACGTGGTGGTGAGCCAGTTGGCAAATGCTGGGCTGAGAGATTCGTAACGCGATCAGATGAGCTCAAGATGGCGTTCAATCGAGCAAAGGATCACCAGAGAATACTCCAGGAGGACCCAGAGATAATTAGCGCGTGGCTTAAGCTGGTGGAGGACACCAAAGCCAAGTACGGCATCCACGACGATGACGTGCACAATTTCGATGAGACAGGCTTTCAGATGGGCGTTATTGGCTCAATGAAAGTGGTTACAGGCACAGAGAGACATGCTCGACCAAATCTTATTCAGCCAGGCGATCGCGAGTGGGTTACAGTCATCCAGAGTATCTGCGCTGCTGGGTATGCAACCCCACCTTTCATCATCTATAAAGGGCGCGTCCACATCTCTGCCTGGTATGAGGAGGCAGATATCCCGCGTAATTGGAAGGTCTCAGTCTCTGAGAATGGCTGGACTAACAACGCTCTTGGTCTAGAGTGGTTGAAGCATTTTAACGCGCATACAAAGACGCGCAAGGTGGGGGTGTACAGGCTACTCATTCTAGATGGCCATGAGAGCCATCTCAACCAGGATTTCAAGGACTACTGCCTTGAACACAAGATCCTCACTCTCTGCATGCCACCTCACTCATCGCACATCCTCCAGCCACTCGATGTGGTCTGCTTCTCACCGTTAAAGAGGAGATACTCTGAACGCGTTAGAGTCTTGGCATGTCGACGCGTCTTCCATATCAACAAAGAAGGCTTCTTACCAGCCTTTAAAGACGCGTTTTTCGACGTGTTTACAGAGAAGAACTGTCGAAAGGCTTTTGAGGCATCTGGA
Organism: Lizonia empirigonia; assembly: GCA_009982855.1. Taxonomy (NCBI): domain Eukaryota; kingdom Fungi; phylum Ascomycota; class Dothideomycetes; family Pseudoperisporiaceae; genus Lizonia; species Lizonia empirigonia. The sequence continues at coordinate 122,912 of JAADKA010000033.1, read as the reverse complement.
TTAGTCCCTATCAACGCGCAGATAGTGTTGGATCGCCTTGAAGTGCGGCTGCGTACCCCACCTCCACCTCTACTACAAGAAACACTATGGCAATCAAAGACACCAAGTAATACGCACGAGTTTAGATCCCAGTCAAAGCTAGTAAGCAACTACTTCACTCAGTCACCTATTACAGCTCAGGCTGGCTTCTCCCAGCTTGTAAAGGGTGCTGAGCTGATGCTTCACCAAAACGCGCTTCTGGCTGCTCGGAACAAAGAGCTTGAAGAACAATTAGCAGTAATCACTAAAAGAAAAACTCGCAAACGGAAGTATATCCAGCAGGGTGGTACTATAGAGTATGGTCAGGCAGCATCTCAGGTATCTGGAGAGGCTTCTATAACGGCTAGCCGATCGAAGAAGGCTCGTGGTCGTGGTGATCAAGGAACAGCCCAACCAGCTCTACGGCGCTGTGGAAACTGTGGTGGGACTGGGCACAACGCTCGCACGTGCAAAAAGGATACAGAAGAGAATTTTGAATCAGAGTTGAGCTCTATATGCACAGAGCTCTAGGTTGATAGTGATGAAATTGAAGAGTAGTAGAATGAGTTGGTACTGCCAAGAGATTCTGCGACACTCGCTGATGCGCGCCACTCGCTGATAGAATACGTTACCTTCAAAGTTGTTCGATATCAGCATTTCTCACAATACAAGAGGGTGGGATGAGGCTACGCATTCAGCCTCGGAGATTTGGCTGGTCTCGCTTAAGTTTATCCTTATCGACAATGAATATTCCCAGTCTGACCAGATCGACGTGTTCCACAAGACCAAGGCTGCTCGACCACTGACATACATATTCTATCGTGCTTCGATGCGCGGCTGCCAGAAGTAAACTGCCCTTTCCCGGTGTCTTATGTCAATGTTAATTGTGTAGGTAGGGCGGCGCCGCTCGTTCCTGCAGTTCCGAAGCACGTTTCGACCGAAGGCACGACACAACGGTCAAGCCTGCCAAGGTGTCTTATCACGTCTTGACGTGATGTTTGCTCCGCTTCTCATGAAGTCGCGTTGCGATTGGACGGGACAGTGAATTCTCGCATCCACATCCGACTTCACTACCACCAAAGAGGCAGGTCGTGACTGCCAAGCATGCCAAGGGAGTTGCGAGCTTCTTGCTTGGTCCATAGCAACATCACCCTGTAAGCGGCAGGACGTATTGCCCGGTCGCTGGGAACATAATGAGTAAGGTTGTCAAAGATGACAAAGCTTGTATTGAGATCGCGAAGTATAAAGTGAGGAGCTTGGCCGGGTGTCTCGAACTGACCCACTTCTCTCGACAGTCTTGCAGTCCTGTACAAGTAAAGGTTCCAGAATGGCCATTCTCAAGTCAATCACTGCTGCTGCTGCCTGTGCAGCCACCCTCGTGGATGCGGCGGCTTTACTTCCTCGTGAAAATTCCACTAAGAAGCTGGTCACCTCTGTCAGTCTGTCCCTTGTAACCACGATACGTAGCTAACATTTCAAAGGAAGCCTTGAGGGATCTACTTGAGATTGACAACCTGTATGCCAAGGCCGAGCACTTGCAAGAGATTGCCTACAGCACTGAGGGCAAGAATCGTGTCATTGGCAGCAAGGGCCACGAAGACACGGTTGCTTGGATTAAGGAAACCATCGAACAGTTCCCTGACTACTACACTATCCGGCTTCAAGGCGTCCCGCTCCTAGTTGGTGTATCTGCGAATCTGACAGCCAACAACAAGACGATTGAAGTCTACCCTGTAACTCTTGCGCCGGAAGGTGATGTTTCAGGCCCACTCGTTGCCATTCCTAACCTGGGTTGCGAAGAGGTGAGTTTCCATACACACACATTCCAAATGCGCGACTAATACGCGCAGGCGGACTTCACTGAGAGTCTGGAAGGAAAGATTGCACTGATCAACCGTGGTACCTGCGAATTTGGTATCAAGGTTCAGTTTGCGGCTGCGAAGGGCGCTCTTGGTGTGGTTGCCTGGAACAATGACGAAGGCACCCTCGAGGGCTACTCGCTGCAGCTGTTCGAGGACCCCGCTAAGCCCTACGTCCCCGTTGGTGGTATCACTCTCGGCCAGGGCGAGTCTCTTCTGGCCCAGCTCCAAGCTGGCGTTGACATCAACGTCAGTCTCACGACCGTTGTCCAGAACGCCACTAGCTACAATGTAATTGCCGAGACAATTGCTGGTGACCACGACAACGTCATCCACGTCGGTGGACACTCCGATTCCGTAACTGCTGGGCCTGGCATCAACGACAACGGCTCTGGTTCAATATCCCTCTTGGAGATCGCTATACAGTTGACAAAATTCACCGTAAACAACGCAGTTCGCTTCTCGTGGTGGACTGGTGAGGAGGCTGGTCTGCTCGGCGCTGAGTACTACGTTAAGCAGCTCTCGCAGGCTGAGAAGGATAAGATCCGCCTGTTCCTCGACTTCGACATGATGGCATCACCCAACTACGCCATTCAGATTTATGATGGCGATGGTTCAGCGTTTAACTCGACTGGTCCCGTTGGCTCTGCAGAGGCCGAGCACGAGTTCGCTGCATACTTTGACAACGTTGGCTTAAACCACACCGAGATCGAATTTGACGGTCGCTCTGACTACGGTCCTTTCCTTGAGGCTGGTATCGCAGCTGGAGGAATAGCCGGAGGAGCTGAGGGCATAAAGACCCAAGAGGAGTTCGAGATGTTTGGCGGCGGTGCGGGTGTTCCCTATGATGTGAACTACCATGAGGATGGCGACACTGTCAACAATCTCAACCTCAATGCTTGGATCGAGTTCGCAAAGGCGATCGCGCACATGACGGCCACCTTTGCCCGCAGCTGGGATACTATCCCGCCCAGGAACGCAACTGCATCGGTGAAGAGGTCTGAGAAGTACAACGAGTATAAGCAAGCTTTCCAGAAGACCAAGAGATACCAGATATGGGTCTAAGGGCCTGGTTCATCTGGGACGACAGCACGACATATACCAGTCACGATCATACCGCTGTACCAAATGCACATCGTTGCTGAACACCATGCTTCCCAAAACACCATTTAATGATTGACTAATTAATCTATAACGTAAAGCACCACCGAGCCGGACACACCACCGAGCCGGACACACCACCGAGCCGGACACTTTTCCTTGGCATTGCAAATATCTTGTACAAGCAAGTATGCAACCACAACGTACGGCTTTTTTAAACCAGCAAGAAGGCAGAATTGTTCTTGCGCTTCAGGCCTATACCTTAGGACAATTCAAGAGCGTACGGAGCGCTGCTGCTGCCTTTAAGGTACCTTTCCAGAGGCTCTCTGATCGGCTGAACAAAATCACATTTCGACGCGAAACACCACCCAACGGCCGAAAGCTTTCTGCGATAGAAGAGCAAACGATCGTACGATACATCCTCGACCTTGATTCGCGTGGATTTGCCCCCCGGCTGTGTGAGGTGGCAGATATTGCAGATAAACTGTTGGCTATACGTGGTTGGTTGGTTGGTATTCGATTTTCGTCCATAGGATGGGGATTAAGTCCACCATCACCGCCTCCCGAAGGGCATATAGGACGTGCTAAGCTATGGAATTACAGTGCTGCCACACTACCTTAGAAAGCATTTCTTGCGTACGCGGGTATTGCTACCATCTCAAGCTACAGCTCCCCGCCAGTTGGGGAGACTAAGCAGTGTAGATACATTAGGGTGAGTCCCTTGTGTTCTGAGGCAGTTGTGGCTATACGTGGTTGGTTGGTTGGTTGGTATTCGATTTTCGTCCATAGGATGGGGATTAAGTCCACCATCACCGCCTCCCGAAGGGCATATAGGACGTGCTAAGCTATGGAATTACAGTGCTGCTACACTACCTTAGAAAGCATTTCTTGCCTGCGCGGGTATTGCTACCATTTCAGAACTACAGCTCCCCTTCCAATTGGGGAGACTGAGCAGTGTGTGTACATCAGGGTGGTTCCCTTGTGTGTATTCAGAGGCGGTTTGAGTGCCATGAGAGAGAGGTGGCTATACGTGGTGGGACACCTGTTGGCAAGAACTGGGCTGAGCGATTTGTATCGCGTACGGAGGGGCTCAAGATGGCTTTCAATCGAGCAAAGGATCGTCAGAGAATACTCCAGGAAGATCCAGAGGTGATTAGCGCTTGGTTCAAGCTCGTACAAGAGACAAAAGACAAGTATGGGGTCCTAGATGATGATACCCACAACTTTGATGAGACAGGCTTCCAGATGGGAGTTATTGGCTCAATGAAGGTTATTACAGGCTCAGAGAGGCGTACGAGGCCTAATCTCATCCAGCCAGGCGATCAGGAGTGGGTCACAGTCATCCAGAGCATCTGCGCTGCTGGGTATGCTATCCCACCCTTCATTATCTACAAAGGGCGTGTCCACATCTCTGCCTGGTATGAGGAGACCCAAATTCCGTACGATTGGAAGCTCTCAGTCTCTGAGAACGGATGGACAAACAACGCACTTGGTCTTGAGTGGTTGAAGCACTTTGATGTGCATACAAAGGCGCGTCAGAAGGGGTCGTACAGGCTGCTCATCTTAGACGGCCATGAGAGCCACCTCAACCAGGATTTCAAGGACTACTGTGTGGAGAACAGAATCCTGACCCTCTGTATGCCTCCTCACTCATCACACATACTTCAGCCACTTGATGTGGTGTGTTTCTCACCATTGAAACTGAAGTACTCCCAACGCGTACGAGCCTTGGCATCCCAACGCATCTTCCACATCAACAAAGAAGGCTTCCTTCCAGCCTTTAGAGACGCGTTTTTTGACGTGTTTACGTACGAGAACTGCAGGAAGACCTTTCAGGCCTCAGGACTAGTCCCTATTGACGCGCAGGTAGTCCTTGATCGGCTTGAAGTGCGATTTCATACCCCTCCACCAGTACCTCTACCAGAAACACCATGGCAATCCAGAACCCCAAGCAATACGTACGAATTTGGGTCGCAATCAAAGCTCGTAAGTAAGCACTTCGTACGATCACCAACATCTGCTCAGGAAGGGTTCTCAAAGCTGGTAAAAGGAGCTGAGGAGATGCTGCATGAAAATGTAATCATCAAGGCTCGTGTACGAGAGCTTGAGGAGCAATTAGCAGAGGTTACTAAGCGCAAAGGGCGTAAAAGAAAGCAGATTCAGCATGGTAGGACAATGGAGTATGGTGCTGCAGCACTTTCTGTAGCTGAGAGCGCAACTGCAGCTCGTACGGTATCAAAGAGAGCGCGTGTAGGTAATGGTCAAGAAAGAGCCCAGCCAGGTCAACGGCACTGTGGCAACTGTGGGAAGACTGGGCACAACGCTCGTACGTGCCAGAAAGATGCAGAAGAAGATTCTGCATCTGATGCAAGTGCGTCGTACGCAGGCTCTGCAGAAGGTGGTGAGTAATTGCTTGTTCTGTACATGGTGTTCGCAATGCCAAGGAAAAGTGTCCGGCTCGGTGGTGTGTCCGGCTCGGTGGGGCTTTACGTTATGTATACTCTGTCACGACACATCAGCAAAGCGGCAGTTCGAGGCATTGTGCAGCATGACGACACCTCGAATGAGACTTGTAGTGGTACCTTGGAGGCTGTCTAAGCTCAAATATCTGTTCCCTCAAGACAACTTCGGCCTTGCTCTCGATTCAGATTGCAATCACCCAACCGAACGATGTTCTTGCACAATGTCTTAAGTCTTGTACAACAGCAGGCCTACTAATCCTTAACGAAACGCCTTATAATCGCTTTCGGTAACTTCATTCTCTTCTTTGGGTGTTTATCGACGTATGGTTCGAACAGGTCCTCAACTTCTTCGTCGTCTTGAGCGGACTGGGCATCTGACTCTTGATCAACAAGACTGTTAGTTCCAGTCTTTGTTGATTTGTGCTCTCCATCGGTAATGATCGGCTGAAGGGGGGCTGAGGCAGAATCGTCAGCTAAATCAAGAGGAAACTCTGAAACAACACTTCCTTTTTCAACGGCTGAACGCTTCTTTCTCTTGAACGAGACTTCCGTTTCGTTGTCCCCGTCGATGAGTAGTGCTCGTTTATATTACCCATACGAGGAACGTTGGCTTCCTGCAAATATATTGAGGTACCTGTTTCGCATATTTCCCGATGAACTTCAATCATCTACGTGTCCTGAAGTCAGAGTGTGCGGGATAGCTGATTCTGCGACTTCGACTTGTAACATCGAATTGTAGTTATCAACTGCATCGCGTGCAGACTTGTCAGCAAGTATGAATGCTAGCTCATGCCTAGAGTAGGGGTAAAAGATGTTGATATGAACTTCTTCCTCAGCCGCCAACCAACGCAAGATGTGACAGCTCATACGGCGTAGCCTGGAGAACTTTTCGAAGAACGCCTTGCTGTTGATTTGCAACGCTTTCAGAAGATACTCCTTGTCGTATCGTATAAGAACATCTGCACGGCACTTGACTTCTTGTTGCAGTTCGCTACGTGTCATGCCAGCATGAATCTCAGGCCCCTGTGAATAGTCTGGTATTCGGTTTGGATACTTATTTGCCCACACACCCTTGGCAAGATCTTGTAAATTGAAGCAACGTGATTTAAAGTTGTCTGGTGATGTACTGAGAAATGTCAGGGCGCCCATGCCGTCCTCACGATGCATCTCATACTGTCGTTGCCGCTCTGAATGATGTTGCTGAACAGTGCTACGGAACGAGTCGGGGCTCTCGTTTAATCTCCTCGTAGACTGTCGGAGAAGCTCCTTTACCTTCCGGTTGACATCAAAAGGACGTGCGTATGGTTGCAGAGTCCACGGAGGGCTTTTCGGGTCTAAGTCGGTGGGCGGAACATAGCCAGTGTGCCTCTTCCAGCGGTCGGTGTACATGGGTAAGTCGCTTGGGCATCTAAGATAACGTAATCTACCATCGAGTGAAACAACCCATCGAGTGAAACAGTTTCTGCCAAGACTACCTACTCCCTCATCAACGCGAAATGTCTCAACAACAAGACGCGCAATTATCTAACAAAGAAGGCAGAATCCAACTTGCGCTTTCTGCCTATACTAACTATCAATTTAAGAGCCTCCGACGCGCTGCGCAGGCGTTTAACGTACCTCACACAACCTTAGCTCGTCGATTCAACGGAATCACACATCGCTCAGAAACTCGTAACGCCCGACACAAGCTTACTACAACTGAAGAGCAGACAATTATCCAATACATTCTTGACCTTGATTCACGAGGATTTGCACCCCGGCTGTGCGAGGTGGCAGATATGGCAGATAAAGTACTGGGTGTGCGTAGTGGAGAGCCTGTAGGCAAGCACTGGGCTGAGAGATTTGTAACGCGCTCAGATAAGCTTAAGATGGCCTTCAACCGAGCCAAGGATAGGCAGAGGATACTACAGGAGGATCCAGAGATAATTGGCGCGTGGTTTAAGCTGGTAGAGGACACCAAAGCTACGTACGGCATCCACGACGACGACGTGCACAACTTCGACGAGACTGGCTTCCAGATGGGCGTGATTGGCTCTATGAAAGTCGTCACAGGCTCTGAGAGACGTACAAGGCCTGAGCTTGTCCAGCCAGGCGACCGCGAGTGGGTTACAGTCATCCAGAGCATCTGCGCTGCTGGGTATGCGACCCGCCTTTCATCATCTACAAAGGACGCGTCCACATCTCTGCGTGGTACGAGGAGACAGATATACCGCACAACTGGAAGCTCTCAGTCTCTGAGAACGGCTGGACAAACAACGCGCTTGGTCTAGAGTGGTTGAAGCACTTTGACGCGCATACAAAGACGCGCCAGATGGGGGTGTACCGGCTGCTCATATTGGACGGCCATGAGAGCCACCTCAACCAGGATTTCAAGGACTACTGCCTTGAACATAAGATCCTCACTCTCTGTATGCCACCTCACTCATCGCAAATCCTCCAGCCGCTTGACGTGGTCTGCTTCTCGCCGTTGAAGCGCAAGTACTCTCAACGCGTCAGAGACTTGGCACGCCGACGCGTCTTCCACATTGACAAGGAAGGCTTCCTACCAGCCTTTAGAGACGCGTTCTTTGACGTGTTTACAAAGGCAAACTGTCAAAAGGCCTTTGAGGCGTCTGGACTAGTCCCTATCAACGCGCAGGTGGTGTTAGATCGCCTTGAAGTACGGCTGCGTACCCCACCAGCACCCCCACCACAGGAGACACCATGGCAGTCAAAGACACCAAGCAATACGCACGAGTTTGGATCTCAGTCAAAGCTTATAAGCAACTCCTTTACTCGATCACCTGTTACAGCCCAGGCTGGCTTTTCTCAGCTTATTAAAGGTGGTGAGCTAATGCTGCACCAAAACGCGCTTCAAGCTGCCCGGATTTCTGAGCTTGAAGAGCAACTAGCAGTCATAACTAAGAGGAAAGCGCGTAAACGCAAGCGCCTCCAGCATGGCGGGACTCTTAAGTATGGTGAGGCAGCAGCGCAGGTAGCTGCTGAGGTGTCTGTGGCTGCTGAGCGGTCAAAGAAGACTCGCAGTAGTAGTTATCAAGAAAGAGCGCAACCAGGTGTCCGGCGCTGTGGGAACTGTGGTGGGACTGGACATAACGCGCGAACATGTAAAAAGGATACAGAAACATATTCTGAATCTAATGCAAGTACAGCGTATGTAGGTTTACTTTTTAATAGGGATGATATTGAGGTTTGAAGTTGTAGAGTTGGTCGTGCCAAGTCTTTTTGTTTCACTCGATGGGTTGTTTCACTCGATGGTAGATTATGTTAGCGGCGTTCTCCATTTGGATTACCTTCGCCTCGTGTTTGGCCGAAATACATTCGGACATAGTTAAGACGATCTAGTGTGGGAGTCGTAGGGGATTTCAAAACATAATCACCTTTGAGGTGCACGCGTGGACGAGTTCCATTTTGAACCTTTGGAGCCCCGCCTCTACGAGCATGCGATATAGTTCCATCTGATTCGTGCAAACGAGTATAGTCGTAAGACCGCTTGTCCCTGCTGTGGTCGGATACATATCCACTAGTCTGTGCGAAGTACGTGGCGGAGCGCGGGACAAGTCAAGGGCTTCAATGAGACACTGTGAACCGCAGTGAAACGCTGGAGGCCCTGGAGGCCTTCACGCTACTAAGATAATGCAAGAGCATCCAATTTGAGAGGTAGATTAACATTGTTTAGTTTTAAGGGCGTGAGCCTGACATTGTGTAAAGTCAACAAAAGACAAGGTCCATAGCATCGTACTGTATAACTACAACTAATATCGCAAGGCAGCTTCAAGGATGAAAACAAACAACATAGCCTAAAGCATCGTACTGTATAACTACAAATAACATTGCAAGGCAGCTTCAAAGGACGAAAACAAATAACACAGCCCATAGCATCGTACTGTATAACTACAACTAACATCACGAGGCAGCTTGGAGAATGAAAACAAACAACACGGCCCATCCACCAGAAAACAAATCAAAGGTTGAAAAGGAAATAGAACGCCAATCGTTGCAACCTTCGACCAGCAACCAGTACCAGAGGTAAAGGTGATGAAGAAGAACCCTAGAACCGCATTACGACTCCATTATTTTTGGTGAGGATGGTCTTATCCTCTTCGTCGTCGTCGTTGTTGTCGCTCGTGGAGAAGTCTGACGATCCCGGACCGTCACTTTCTTCAGACTTGATGGCGGGGCGATGGGACAACTTGGCCCGCAGTACCAGCCGTAATCGGACAGTTGTTCGGTTGTAGAGCTCTTCGAGGGGCATGATGTCTTTGCCGTAAGCGACAACTCTTAGTTGAAGGTCGGTCATTTGATTGAATTGATCGCTCTCGCCAGATTGTGCAAGCTGGTAAGCCTCCTCAAGGTAGACGAGCTCAGCTAGCGAAGCATTGGAGTCGTAATTGGCTTGCATGAGTTTGAGGTGCTGCTCAGGGTGAGGGATGTGAAGGGCATTTGCCACTTCCTTTAGATTACTCCCGGAGAGGTTCTTCATGGCGGCAAGAGCAGGGCACTTGCCGTATCGGAGAATGGAGAACATGCGAGAGCATTTGGGATGAGCAGACAAGATTGCTTCCATTCTGAAGGTAAGACTTGAAGTTGTTTGATTTGGGATGAAAGTTGGGATGTGGATTTCGATGGGATAAGGAAAGACATCTGCAGCTGAATAGAAAGAACCTTTAAAGCAGAGTAAGACTCATGCTGAATATTTGAGATGGTTCACTCTCGAGGGGAACATCAGCGAACCAAAATCCGAGCATATTGATCCATACTCTTAACCTATCGGAACGGAAACAATATTGCCTCTATGGTAGTCGGAAGTTGGAACGGAAACAATCTTGGCTCCATGGTAGAGTCTATATATAATTAATCGTGAGGAGAGAGTTACCACTGAACCAGTTGAAATATTCGAAGCATCCGCATTTGTCCAGACATCGAGTGCAAGAGCTGGTTGAATTGTCGGTCTAGGGCTGCGTCGACCACGAAGGTTTTGGAAGTCTACCGGTACCAGTTATCAATTGGTATCTATCATGAGATCCAGCACTGTGAGAAGGCCAATCAAGACAAGAGCCTCGACCTCTGGTAGTTAACAATAAATGATGTTGCAAAATGAACCATCTAAAAGAACATGAGCCCTGGTCCCTGGAGAATTTCGGACCCTGGGTCGGTGGCGGGTACGCTAGTTGGCCGCTGCATGCTGTGTTTGCCTTGTTTGCACGAGCCACCGCCCCAACTTTCTGGCCAGACAGCAGCGCCGTCTTGACACACGACACAACAAACTCACGCCTTGAGCCTCGCCGTCTTACGATATCCATACCCCAGAATCTCGACCGTACTCGTGCAAACTGCGCAAAGCCTTTCGATCACATCTCCGGCGGAGGCAGGCGCCATAGATCGCCTTCAGAGCGGCGCAAACGGAATTATACAGACAACATGGGCGGCTATATCTCAAAGTTTTCGGGGCTTATTTGGGCGAAGAAGGAGACAAGGATACTGATTCTCGGACTTGTAAGAGCTGTCCACTTGGGATCAGCCTATAAAGGCAGAGATGCTGATGACAAATGCAGGACAACGCTGGCAAGACGACCCTGTTGTACAGATTGAAGGTACGTTGCTTGCAGATAAGAGATTCAGATTGATGGCTACGCGCACAGTCGAAAGAACAGACAAGGGCTAAGGTGCAGGTGCTGACAAGTGCAACAGATTGGCGAAGTTGTTACAACAATACCAACAATAGGATTCAACGTCGAGTCTGTGACATACAAGAACCTCAACTTCAACGTCTGGGTATGTCAAATCTACAGGTCGGCTATCTTAGAGACAGTCTAACACAAGTCAAGGATCTTGGGGGCCAGACTTCGATCCGTCCATACTGGCGATGCTACTACGCCAACACCGCCGCCGTAATCTTCGTCATCGATAGTACCGATATCGACCGATTGTCAACCGCCTCAGAGGAGTTGTCCGCCATGTTGAACGAAGAGGAACTCCGAGATGCTGCATTGCTCGTATTCGCGAACAAGCAAGATCAACCTGGCGCAAAGGGTGCGGGCGAGATTAGCGAGGCTCTGAGGTTAGGTGAACTGAAGGACCGCAATTGGAGTATTGTTGCGTGTAGTGCAGTGGATGGTCGGGGCGTGGACGAGGGCATGGACTGGCTTGTGGTGAGTATAAAAGCGATTCGAGTGATTGACGGATGCCCTGCTAACACACTGCAGTCGAATGTGAACAACGATAACTAGACCGCTGGCCGGCAAATATTCGAGAAGGATGATCAAATTATGGCGGCAGATGCTTTTAGGAGAAGGAATACCAGCATACTGGCGTTGGGCGTCCCAAGTGTAAATATGGACAGGCAGCAGTTGACTCGAATAAGACTATTGAACATACGTCACCTCATTCGACCTGTACCATAAAAGCTGCTGAGCTCTGGTACGTGCATTGTACTCTTTCCATGATCTCAAAGGTGCAGTCCTGCGTCAAATGGGACGGCTACGACTAGCGCTGACGTCAAGGTCCGCGCCATGCTTGAGAGGCTCAGTACTCCCTTCTTTTCGGGTCCATAGAACAGATTTGCACAGTACATCCCGTATTGCAGGAAAGGCGTACTACAAGCTCCGATTCATTGGATCGCGGGAGGCAGGCAAGGTAACTAACTCCCTTGAAATGTCGTTAGCTCATGAGCAAGCAGACAACCACAGAAAATTTTCAATGTCCCGAGCGTTTTTGAAGTCTGCTGAAGAGCACCAGGCTTCATCGGAAAATCTAAGACTCGGTGGCTCCCACCTCCAGTTGTCTTGCCATGTGAAAGGTTGCCGCGGATAGCGGACGCCGATGATTGGCCGGGTCGAAATTTTTGCACTGGAATCAACCCAAACTTCTTTTGCCCCGCTTTGAAGAACCCCGCCGCCCGAAAAACGTCTGCAAGAAGACGTCTATTGAAATCTAGGATTTCATCGGGTCTTGACCACTTGGGTTTAATACTTTGTAACCCTCTTGACCTTTATCCTAGTAACATCTGGCCTAATGGCCCAATGGCAAGGCGCTTGACTACGATTTAATCCGTCATCAAGAGATTCCAGGTTGTAAGTACAAACCCACAAAGCAGGGCCCGAGTTCGAATCCTAACAATCATTCAGCGACCCCTGGTTAGGTCATTATGACATTTTCTTTTTGCTCAGTTTTTGGTCCCCCAACACAACCTCCTCCGACCGGTCCGTCACCAAAGGAAATCTCTGGATAGTGCAGCATCCTTCCTGCACACATGTTGCTTCAAAGTTTTGGTATTTTTAGTTCATTATGACAATCGAGTTGTAGGAATTTACAATGCGATTGATTGTTTGAGCGGGAGTGTTCCTCTATAGCATACAAGTACAAATCACAACCCTCCAGACGTGTGCATTTACTTCGCCGCAACCTTTGGAACAGCGATAATGACACTGTGTCTTCACACTTCATCGTAAGTGTGCACTTCCTCAATCTGGAGCCCAGCTCTGTCTAGGAGACTCGCCCACTCGTCCCTGCTACGCTCACAGCCTCCTAGCGAGGATGACATCGTCAGGTCCATGAATGCGCACTGCCAAGGCACGTGAGTGTCTGGCAAAACTACTTCGTCGATGACGATGCGCGACTTGGAGTGCAAGGCGATGACCAGGTTTTGAAGAATGCGGATGCTGTCCTCATCCGTCCAGTCGTGCAATATGTGTTTCTGAGGTAGTAGTACTTCGCGCCTTCGACCGGCTGCGGTTTAAAGAAGTCGTGTTCTATGAATTCAATGCCTTCAACTGCAGGAGCGTAAGCTAGCGTTGAAGCTACATCTTGGACGATGATACGGCCTGGAATCGATTGCACTTGCGTCTTGAATGCTACCGACTGCTGTCCGAAACCACCACCGACATCGACGAGGACTGCACTGTCTGCAGCTGCTTGGAAGTCTTGGAGGTCTTTCTCCAAAGGGTAAGACTCGACCCAGCTGTGCATCCGCTCAATTCTCATCGCATGTCCCAACGCCTTCATCTGCTCGGGGTGTTGCTTCATCCATTCAGAAGGAGGCAGGTCTGTACCAAGGGTGAGATGGAAGGGCAGATCTTTGGTATCTGTCATTTGCTGATACTTGTGATCGCGGAGGTAGCGAGGTAGAACTTGGGCGGTCAAAGCGTGCAGATCTATGACATGTGGGAAAGCCCCGACGACATCGGGGTGGGCGAGCGCTTTCGTAACGCGATTCGCGGTGAATGTATCCTTCTTCGTTTCGACAATGAGACCAAAGGAAGCCATGGACCGGAGTAGGTGCGTGAGCAATGTCGGGGACGCACCGGTTGCATCAAGAAACAGTTGGAGACCGATTGGGTCAGAGTTGGTGGAAAGGACTTGGAATACGTTCAAATCTATTCCAATCTCTATGAGAGCCCATTGGATATGCTGTTCCTATTCAGCGCTGGTATCCGAACTTAAGATGAGAGAGACCCACGCCTGACCCCAGGCCCCAAACCAGGTCAAAATTGGAAGCGATGTCTCGTTGCACATCTCGAAGCTGTTCCTGGATGCGTTGACGCTTATGCGCATCGGCCTCCGCATATAGGGCGCGTATTTGTTCCAAAATGCTGTCCATTTTTGTATGGTAGTAGTACAGCTTGACCTAGATGGATACGGAAAGTTGACTCAAGGTACTGAAGGAGAGATTCTGCTCAAAAGCGTGCAGTACTGCTTGCGAAGGCGACGTCCCTTTATACAAAAGCGTTGCATGTCGACTCAGGCCCGAAGGCAGTAACATTTAGCTGACTCGACAGATGTTCACCGGCATTTTGCTCTCCTATATGTAGTTTATGTGCATGTTTGGGGCCGTGCCGCGCAGCAGAAGACCAAGAAGACCGAAGAAGGAGCAAGGTGTTTGGGGCAAGGAACCTTTGGTGATCTACGCCTTATAAATGTTATTTTCAACTGTCGAACATATCAGTGAGTGTAAAACCCCTGATTGGCCGCGTTCAGGCGTGATGATGGCGTTGTGAGGGTCGGAAGGCTAGTACGAAAAGATCGATGGTGGCCCATTAACGTATGGCTCTTATAGCGGGCCTGCAGCCGCATTTCCTTCCTCTTGTTTGCGTTCTGCCCACCTTCTCTCACCGAAGGCTTTCAGCTCCGCACACCATTCATCAAACTTCTTATCGAGGGTCTTCCTATACAGCCACTTGACTGTGTGTGCCAAAACACCTCCCATGACCTCCCACGTTCGCACTTCGCACTGCTCTTGCCCTCTCATAATGACCTCATGGAAGCGTTCGGTGTTTAGACCCTTGGCGAAGAAGTCGATTTTATCGCCTTTCCAAGCAACACGATATACATTGGAGAGATTGGCTGTGTACGATGGAGATGCTTCGAGAGTTGCAGAGGGAATGTACGACGAAGGCTCCGAAGGAGTTGACATGTCGCTGATGATCAGATGCGTAGGTGTTTGTTTGGAACCAGGGGCCCCCATAACAGCGAAGAAGGTAAACTTACTGCCCAGTTGGAGCATAGAAGACTTCTCCTCTGCTTTGCCGCCGTCATGCTGGATCACATCTGAGGGCTGCGCATCAATGACAACTTTTGGAACAAATGTGCACCATTCTGAGTAGGTAGAAGTGTCGAGCAAAACGTTGAAGATGAATGAGGCTGGCGCGTTGATCTGTGCTGATCCCGTTATTGCAAACACCTTTTCTTGGGCTGAAACTGTGGGCGTTGACACGCCTTCATCAGGTGGCCAGGTGGCTTCCGTCATGGTAGCGAAGATATTGGATTTTGCGCGTGGCTGATACTGGTTGGCCTTGTGCGGGTTGGAAGGTGTTAGTTTAAGTTGGTGGCTTCGTTCATTTGAGATGTGGAAGACACAACTTCAACCCTAGCTGTAACAAGCACGACTACGTAGTACGCGACGGCTTAGCCCAGAAACGCGACCCAATATGGTCACATGCACACGCGTGCAACCCGGACACTGCGTCGAAGCTGTGCAAGCTCGATGTCAGCGTATCTATTCATGTAGGCCTGCTTTTGAATTTCTCCCGTGACTCTGAGCTATGACCTACCGTGTTCGTCCAGAAAGTTGAGATGACGAAGCTCAAGGCTGCTAACGCCTTATACAATAAGAAGCTTAAGGAGGAGAGGCGTGTGGCGACTGCAGCAAAGCGAGAGGAGCGCGAGAAGGAGGCCGAAAAAGCCGCTAAGGCAGCTGCTCGAAAGGCAGCCCAAAACACCACTGCACCTATCCAAACTTCCCAGACGGGTAAGCGCAAAGCCTCACAGGTATCAGCTCCAAAGGGCAAGCGGCAAAAACGTTCTAGTGGTGCTGCAGCACCTGCTGAAGTCGCACCTGCTGTTCCAGCCAAGGTCGCCCGCAGCGGCCGCGCTGTCAAGCTGCCGACTAGATACACATAATCTGAGTAATGCAAATTGTTCGCCATAGTTAACATATCAATCCATCAGAAAATCTCGCGATAATAGCTATTGTATGTGGCTCAAAAGCTTCATGTTTTGGTGTGCAAGATGGTGGTTGGGGCGATCGTCACGCGATACGGGCGGCACGTGCACGAACACGGTACGATTGAGTAAGACGCGCAGCAAGCTATTGTGCCAATGCAACATATGACAGTGTTGTGATGCGACGATCCTATCGCAGCTCTCTGTGCATGTTGCGGCTGGCCCTCATCGGTGGAAAAACAGCACAGATGCGGATGGACACAATTACCGTAGCTCGGCGGTCTATGTCTTCTCAGAAGCATCTCATTGTCCACGGTTGTGCGAGCGGGTAAATACGTCGGTAGACAATCCCCCGCATTGTGAAATTTCAGGCTCGTCTCCGGACCTCCATAAATTGCTCCGAAAGTTAATAAGCTTTTCGCCCGACGCTAGACCAAGCTCGCAGTCTAGAAAACGTGTGCTAAATTCGGCCCTTTGGCTTGCGCCTCATACAATGTTTCAAGTGCAGGCCAAGCATGAAAAAGGGACGATCGCGGTAATTTTCAAGCAAGGACAAATGCTGTACATATACATTTGATCTCCCCGCACGGTGAAAGAGCTACTTCTGCCAAGTTTCGACCATCATGTTGCCGACACAGTCCTTACTTTTTCAACTCTTTGGCGGAGCTGCCGCTGCAACGAACTTGTACGCGACGCACTACTCCGGCACGATCAACCACCTTGCTTTCAACGACGACTCCTTGGCTCTAGTGAGCTCGACAAAGACCGGACAGACGTTGCCCAGTTGGATCACGTACGATGCGGCAGGCAAGAAGTTGTACATCCCAGATGAGAACTTTCTGACGGCGAACGAGGGAGGAGTCTTGGTGTCGTACTCGGTCGACGCTAACGGTGCGCTGACCAAGGCTGGAAACGCAACCACTCCTCGGGGAGGAGTCGCAACAGTTCTCTACGGTGGAGAGGATGGCAAAGGCTTCATCGCGAATGCTCACTATGAAAGCGCGAAGGTGTCGACCTACAAGCTACCTTTGAACAACGGCCAGCCGCTCCAGGTATTGAACTACACGCTTGATGGCCCTGGCGCGGATCCGGGCCGTCAGGAGGCGCCTCATCCGCATCAAGTTCTGGTCGACCCCACAGGCGATTTCCTGCTCGTGCCTGATCTTGGCTCTGACAAAATTCACATCAACAAGATCGACAAGGAGTCCGGCAAGCTGACCCAGTGCCCATCCGCAGCGACCCTCTATGGCGCTGGCCCTCGACACGCTGCTTTTTGGGCGCCTTCGTGCTCAAAGTCAAGAGTAGCAGCACAAGCCACGGGCACCACTCTATTTGTTTCCAACGAACTCTCAAACACCGTGACTGGGTGGACTGTGTCATACCCTTCTGGAGGATGCCTAACATTGACGCCGAAGCAAATCATCACACCGTACAAGGGCAACAGCTCTGCACCAGATGGAGCTAGTCTTGGCGAGATTCGAGTCCAAGGGAACTTCCTGTACACTTCGAACCGAGGGGACCAGTCTTTCAAGCCTTACGATTCCCTCACCCAGTACGAAATCGCAGCCAATGGCACGATTGCTTGGACAGAGATGACTTCATCGTATGGTCTTCTCCCGCGTAGCTTCGAGATCAATAAAGCTGGGGACTACGTTGCTATTGGTGATCAGAATTCCGACAATGTGGCTATTGTGAAGCGGGACATAACCACTGGAAAGCTGGGCAGTCTCGTAGCGAACTTGACGATTACTGGAGTTTCATCACCTGGCAACCCGACAGGTCTGAACGCGGTTGTTTGGGCGGAATAAGCGCTCACTGAATGCTTGGATCATTGATGAGCTTTTACGGGACCTAGACGAGGCTGTCACATAGCACAAATATGTTAAGATTCTTGACATGACACGATTGCGATAAGCCGGGGTGTGATGAGTTGTCAGAGCAAAAGCAAGTCGCACTTACAAGCTGCAGGTGCTGTCCGAAAGAGCCAAGATACTCCCTATGGTAGTGGTTCGTGTCGCCTCACGGACTACCTAGGTAAACGCGTCACAGCATCATGATGCAAGTTTCTCTCGAAGGCTCTCTCTGTAGCTTTTCTTCAGGGCTCCGCTTACTATCAAGCTTGCTGGATTCAAACTTTTTGTCGGGTTTCAGAAGATCGAGATAGTTTGCAATGCCGACCTCGTGCAGTCAGCCACAACCCAGTGTAGCAGCAAGTTGCAGGTTAAACGGTCAATTGACTTCTGAAATAGGTTTTCCCATAGGTGCGCGATGTCAAATAGCTGGCATTCTACATATTTCCGTGCTAATCGTTGCCCAGGTGAGACAGACACGCAAGAACAATTCTCTTCCTCGAACAGTAAACCGCAGCCTGACGCTTGTTCCGACTGGTTAGACCGTTCAAGCCTCGAGTAGGAACAGATTGAGAAGCTCGCGCTTGAATGGCGCGGATATCTCCGTAATGAGGCTAGGTTGGAGAACGGACCCTGTTGCCACCGCCTCAGGTCGCTGATCGGAGCCTGGTCCTAATGGTCCTAACATTGAGTCGGAAACGTTCTTAGCACCCGTGACTGGTGATGAAGGCGCTCAGCGCCCCCGTTCCAAAAGTCGGGTCGCTGCACGATGAACTCATTCACCCCGGGGGCCACACTGAGAAATCAGGAAAGGAGTGAAAGCATGTCAGCCAGCTCAACAGAAACACCCTTTTGTCCTTTCCTCGCAGCCATGCTATCTATATGTCTCATAGATGGCTTCGATTTGCATCAAGCGAGTATTCTGGACCACAGACAGTGGTACGAGGGAGCCCGGCGCTAAAGTACGCGATCTTGTAGACGCATTGAACAACCCGGTACTAGACGTGTATACTGACGCAGCTGTAGCAACTAAGCCTGTCTTTGTAACCTAGCACGAGGTTTTGTTTGCAAGGGATAATGGCCGCCGAAGAGATATGAGTCAAATTTCTCAAGGCCCCGTACTCATGCTACTCGCGGGGTCGGCGTAATCCCATACCCACCACTTTGCTACCATGAACAAGAAAACCTTCATATGACAATACATTACGTGCTACAAAAACAAGGTGCAGCTGCCGATATAGTGGAACAATTTTACCCGTAGTCACAAGGTGCGGATTGCCGTTTGCGGAGTTACCGAACGCCAAAGAGCGCCACAGTTGATAGTATGCATATAGCCGCGACACTACCCATCTTCTCCAAGAACGTCCGTCCTGCGCTAATGTGCATCAAGACTCCAACATCGAATTTCATTCGTGAGGCTGTTCACCGATGCGACAGTTCTCGATGCCAAAAGCGCCTCGTGCAGTCCTGGCTCTCAAAGCTGGGGAAGGCACTTCATTGTGGCCTTGTCCCAAACAAGCTTCCCGGGCTGGGCAGTGATGAATTTCCTACATGCTTGAATATGTACTGTGGACTATGGACATACTCTAAAACCTGCCTTCCCCACTGCAGGTGCAGATCAACGGCCATTGTGTAACACGAGATCCATCTCTGCTTTAGAAACTACCGAGCCTCCCAGTAATTTCCCTACATCATGACCTGGCGCTCGTTTTATGGTCGAGGAAGACCCTTGAGGTCTGCAATCGCTGCTTGCTTTCTTGCAGCTTTCCTGTTCTTTGGGTAAGGCGGTTTTCTATCGTGCACTGACTGCCACGGATTATCTCTAGTTACGATCAAGGAGTGTTTGGCGGTATTTTACAGCTTCAAGATTACCGCGATCATTTCAACCACCCCAATGACACGGAGACTGGGATCATTGTCTCGTCCTACTGTCTTGGTACTCTTTTTGGCTGTATCTTGAACATCTTCATTGGCGACTACTTTGGTCGTCGACGAATGGTAAGATAGTGATGACAGGCGCCCACCGTCCAGTGACTGACATTCGACAGATCTGGATTGCTATGGCTTTCGTGATTGTCGGTGCGACTCTTCAAACTTCGGCATTCCACGTTCCACACCTCATCATCGGTCGCATAATCACTGGCTTGGGTACAGGTATTGACTCGTCCACTGTTCTGATGTATCAATCCGAGCTCTGTGCCAAAGAGAAGAGAGGTCGACTGATATCTACCGAGATATTGTTCATCGGCATTGGCATCGTCATGGCAGTAAGGCTTCAAACCTTCACTCGATGTAACCCACTGTCAGATGGTATGATGAATAGATGTAGATGCAATTTTTGATGATATTGATCGTTGTGTCCTTTTCCCCACCGTGTTCGGCTGGTTCTAACTTCTTCGCTAGTGTGCCAAGCTAGGTGGTCCCTGCTCGATTATACAGATCCGACCTCACTATAGCTCGTTCTATCTGACACCCACATACAATCGGGTGCCAAAAGTCTGTTCGCGTTGACGCATGGACCACCACAACCACATTTGATTACCAACTTCAAAGCAGTATAACTCTCTACTACATAGACCAAATAAGACAATTAGGGTTGCAAATTAATCGCATTACGCTTAGTATCTAGTCTGGTAGCCCTTTGCACGTCGCACAGCGTCTAGGCGTCGTGGCATAGACCTAATAAGGCGTTTGATCAGTGCGTCAGGTATAGCAGCCCATGCCTCAATCAACCCCAATTCGAACGCCTCCCACTCAGCTAGAGAGTCTCCCATATAGTCAAATTCAGGATGCAGCTCATGGAGCTTCTTTTTAAGTGCCCACCACATGTGTTCAATAGGGTTAAGGTCAGGTGAGTATGGTGGCCATTTGATCGTAGCAACACCATGAACCTCTACCCACTCCTTCGAGACCTGGGAAGTGTGGATAGGTGCGTTATCCTGCATAAACCACTCGCCTGGCCTGTAGCTGTCCTGGAGACCTTCCTCAAGTGCTCGTATGTAGCTCTGAGCTGTGTATCCATTGCGTTTGGCTGATGTGTCGCGATTCATAATTACTAGACGACTACGCCTTGCTCGGCCACCTGGAGTCATCCATATTGAGCCCCATACCATACGAGCAGGTTGGCGAGCAGTGGTGACCTCCTCAACCATCTCGTGCGACCATTTATCCTCAGGTAGTCGCCATACCCAGGGCGTGTTGTGGCCAGATCCACGAGCAACGCTGCACTCGTCACTGAACCTGATAGTACGCCTCCCAAAATCAAACCCCAGCCATTCATTAGTAAGATTGAGGCGTTCCGCAGCTGTGTTCTTGTTGATTTTTGACCTACGTCTCGCTCTGAACTTGCGGTATCCCTCGTCAGCCATTGCGCGCTGCACAGTACGCTTAGAAACGCTGGGGTAGGTAGTATTGGCGTCCCACAGTCCAGCCTCCTCCATAAGCTTGTGGTACTCAATACCTGGGTTTTTCCGAGCAATCCGTAGCAGCCGGCGATGGTCTCTACTAGTCAATGTAGGTGGCCGGCCTGTCCGAGGCTGCGTTGTGGTGCTGCAGCTGGTTGTCCATCGGAGTACTGTTTTCTGTACGCACCGCTGCGAGCAGTCCAGCGCGTCAGCAACTTCGCTTGTCGACACACCAGCCTCAACCTGGGCTAAGCAGTATATCCGTTGGGCTTCTGATAATTCACCTCCGCGCACTCGATTTGATGAAATTTTAGTGCTAAAAGCTCTCATATTGATGTAGTCGTGTGTAGTTGAAGAAGATACCCCTCTTTAGAGTTCGCGTTGTTGAAATGGTCTGTGCACACGCGCGAACAGACTAAAGTCCTAGTACAGTAGGCTCAGTACTGGATCGCCTTTGGTTTCCAATACCTACCCGGCTCTGTTGCATGGCACGGACCGATCTCCATTCAGCTTGTCTTCGCTATTGGGCTCATCTTTCTCGTCTTCGGCCTGCCAGAATCCCCACGTTGGCTTGCAGCACGCGGCCGTGAAGATGAGGCCATCGAAGTTCTATGCGCTGTCTTTGATTGTCAACCTGACGACTCTTTCATCGTTGAACAAGTCGAAGCCATACGCGAGGCTATTGCTCTCGATCGACGCGCTGGCGCTCAGAAGATCTCGGGCTTATTCAAGAACGGCAAACTCAAGACCGGTCGACGTGTCCTCCTGGCTTGGTTTGGACTCTTCATCAATCAGATGGTAGGTATCAACATGGTTGTATACTACATGCCAACAGTGCTGATCCAAAACGTCGGTCAAACACCCCATCTTGCGCAGATTGTTGCCGGATTCGTTCAGCTGATGTTCGTTATTGGGACCATTCTACCGGCTTTACGCCTTGATCAGATGGGTCGGCGCAAGACACTGATGGCCGGCTGTGCTGGGCTCGGCGTCTGCATGATGCTTATCGTAGCCTTGCTATCTCAGAAGTCCAACAAATCTGCCAGCATTGGAGCAGTCTCTTTCTTCTTCCTCTACATGTTGATTTTCGGTGCCAGCGTCAACGTTGTGCCTTGGGTATACGGTCCAGAAATTCTGCCCTTAGAAGCCAGAACCCGTGGAAACGCAATCTCGGTATCCTCGCATTGGATTTGGAACTTCTTTATCGTCATGGTTACGCCCGTATTGTGAGCAAGCCTCTGAATGCACTAGAATTTCTGGGCCGGAACTGACGTACAATGCAGGATCAATCGACTTGATTGGAAGACCTATCTCATCTTCATGAGTACCAGTTTCACCTTCATTCCAATCGTTTACTACTTCTACCCCGAGACCTCGAATCTATCTCTGGAGGAAATAGATGGCTTGTTCATCAAGCCAGGTGAGTACGATTCGGAGTCGGCTGAGGAGGGTCAATACACACACCCAGTGTCGAAAACAGAGGTGACGTATACCGAGAAGGCTTGAGAGGGCGCAAAAGCTTGTGAATTATTTTCTGGGTCGCTGCTTGACAATTTGAGCGCAGCTTGTGACCAGGTATGAGCTATTGTTGTTTGCTCCTAGCCGTGCATTAGAATGTCGCGCGCATGCTCCCCTTTCAGTATTTTATAATGCAGAGATCCTGCCTAAAACTATTAACACCACCGTGATTACGGTATGCCAAATTGACCGAGGCCATACTCAAGTGGCAACTGAAAGAGTCGAAAGCGGATCCGCTACAGGTTTTAAGTCGATATGCATCACACAGCCTTGCTAGAACGATACGACCGATGGCGTCGCTCCAAGGTTTGCCGTGACAAACAGCTTTTTCCGGGGCGGCATCACAACTTCTCCAAGTCCTTATTGTGAACACAAATGCATCGCCATGATCGTTCTCGCGCGCACAAACATGAATTGCAATTTCATCTCACCATTCACGTTCATTCAACCGCGCTACACACTTCACCACTCACCAGAGGCCTGTGCGGCACTGTTCTATATCATCCCTTTGAGTCCCGGCATCTTGGATCTCCAACTCGTCAACTAACTCCTCATTACGTCTCATCATTTTTGGGCATCCGAAGCTGAATATGGCCATCCCAACCGACAAAACTGCCATGGACATCGACCGTACCTCACCGTCCGTTCAAAGCGAGTCCAGCACCTCATCGGTCAACAGCACCCGCACGATCCTAACCGAATTCAGCTTGCCTACATCCTCAACCAAAAGCGACAAAAGCTCGCTCCCTTTCACCAACGCATTCCCACGTCTCCCGCCAACCGGCCATGAGAAAAACGCACACATCATCGACATGACCGCACTCGCCCGTACCGACGAGCAAGAAGGCTCCATCCAGCTCCAAGACGCAGTCGCCACAGCACTCTACCTCGCATCACCCGACACCCTCCGCTCGTTCCTCAGCTCTACCATGCACGTCTTCAAAGCCATTTTCAAGCGCGAAAAGGGCGATAAGCAGCTCGTGATCTGGCCGAAGGGTATCGAAGTATTCGTAAGCCCGCCCCCCTTCCCCCAATAGTCATAACAACAACAGCCGCAACAAATTTCAGCTCAGCTACTAACCCACCCCGCAGATCGGAACCTTCACGCACCACACGACGCTCAAAGCCTTCAGATTCGAGCATGTCGCGGGCCTGCTGGTCGGTTACGACGGCTCGTGGCACCTCAAAGCGACAGCGGGGAATGCCTTCTCGAGCACAAAGTGGGCCGAGGTGTGGAGTGGAGACTTTGAGTGCTACGGCGGAGTGTCGAAGATGGTTGTTGAGATGGAGGAGTTGGCCATGGAGCACCGAGCGTGCGTGCTGGCGGGGGATATGCTCAGGGAGAGGTTCTGGGAGTGCAAGGCAGATGTTAAGGTGTCGTGAGTTTTGACGGCGAGCGCATAGGGAGGAAAGGATGCGGGAATTTGCAACGCATATTCCTGAGACTAGGTGAGGGACATGTTGGTCGCTGATCGTTTTGAAGTATGAGGCGGAGTGCAATTGAGTCATGTTATGTGGCAATGCCTCAGTCAAGTTGCTAAATCACAGACAATTGAGTGCCCTGAATATTTTCAAGTTCCAATTTCTGCCATGGATATCAACATCATCCCTGTCAACATGCACTTCGCCGGCGGAGGTGACAGTGAGATTACACATGCTCCAGATACTCCAAATCCTCTGCAGCACTGAATGCTTCAGCATAGGATCCAGTGAGCGTGAAAAGTATGCTTACTTCTTCTGTGTGGGTGGTGATTCCGGCGCACCGGAACCCGTTTCCGTTTCCTCATACAGAGTCTGAGACCCCACGCTGCTCTCCGGGCTCTCCACTCTGTGAGGACTGCGTGATGCATCGTCCATATCATAGCTCTGTCCATTCCCCCCAGAAGACGAACTCTCAGAACCAGGTGGAGTTTCCATCGCAGTGTCGGAATCCTGATCACCGTTTGCGGAGGTCGATACCTCGCTCTTTGCCGCGTGAAGTTTTAAGGTCGTCAAATTCTTGCGTGCATAAGCCCTATTGACACACTCTCTACCCTGGGCCTTAATATAAGTACGTAGCAGCTGGACAGCCTTCGGCCACATTGGTTCGTGGTGACGCGGGATATCCATGAGATCGCGAAGAAGCTCGGCAAACGTGAGTTTTAGGCCATCGTCTCCGGCAAATCTCGCAACAGGATAATCCTTGGGTGCTACCTCGAGGCATGCAGCTCGGATCTTTGTAAGAAGGAGGAAGCACCTCAGGGAGAAATCAAGGATGTTGAAATTCAGCGCCTCATCATCCTTTTCGTACTCCTCCTTGCCCGCAATGAGCATACCAATGAGAGTTGGTAGGCCATATGGTGAGATTACACTCAGTTGATCGCAGGTGAACTCGTCCATGGCAGTATCCCGGTTTTTGGCGCTCAAGGAGAGATACGTAAAAGAGTCTCCCCTTAGGAACCTCGAAAATACTTTCATGTATTCTGATGGACATTCAAGTTGTCTGGGCAATGAAGGTTTTAGGTGTCCACACTTGCGAAACCAATCAGGGCATACATGCTTTCGATCAAGCGAGAAATTGGTTGGATCGAGACCATGGACAAGACAAAACCGACTTGCATACTCCGAGTTTTCCGCTGGTGGATCACCTGCAAACATCCGGTCATGGGCCTGGCGATGGATGAACCATTCCATATCTTCCCATCTCATCCTTTGTAAAGCCCCAGACTTCTTGGCTGCATTGTAAAGATGTATAGCAATTAAGATGTGTCCATGATCATTCGCAATGTCCATAAATGTATCTTGCAACTCAAATCGGTAATGAGCCATGAGCTGTCCAACGAGCAGCGGGACATGTCGCAAAAGGTGGAAACCCGGAATTGGGCACTGCTCTGAAATGGACTTCTCCGCTGACTCCATGTGTGCTTGAAACGAATGCACGTTCTGAAAATCTTCTGTGATGTCACGGATGTTTCCAAGTTGCTTGGATATGCGCTTGGTTCTCGAACCGTGACTGAGTTTGAGCTTGTCGCTTAACCACTCATCGGTGTGGTCCATGTACAGCCTTTGCAAGTCCTCGCCGACCTGGATAATGATGTCTTCAACATGGGCACCTTGGGTATCAATCTCGTGTTGAATGTCCCATAGCATCTGCGCAGCAAACACACTGTCAGTGTCCAGGGAACCATTGACACCAGTGAATACAGGGACAGCTGCTAGGTGCATGTAGTCCATTCGGCACACCGTCGGAAGGAACTCTTCCATTCCCAGGAGTAAACCCAACTGATGCAGGGACTTCACCAGACACCTGTCGTCCTGTACATTGCCCCAGAACTGACCAGGGTTGGCGATGAAGGCATCAAACAACAAATGCGTCAGTCGTGAACACGCTAGGGTACTGATGTAAAACCCTAACCGTCTCTTGGCGTTTCTTGCAAAGCTGTCGTCCTCACAGCACGGATTGATGACATCGGTGAAATCTCCGCCGGAGCCACAATGATTTCGAAAGAACGAGTCGATTTTTGGGTGGGATTTTGTCGTCCCAGTCTCTCTGAAACGTTCATACGTATCCGTAAAGCTGACGCATATCTCTTTGATTTTGGCGTAGGCGATATTCGTACAATAAGTAGCCGTCTGAATACCAATTGCACCCAGATTAAATTCGCGCCATGCTCGTGCAGAGAACATCCTGATGTAAGTCAAATCCTGGAAGAAGCAGTATGTGGCAAACGCAATGTCCTCGTTGCACTGCTCCAATCTGTAGACAATTCGATCCTTGGTTTTTGGTATCTCGATGCGTTCGTTGTAGTAAAGAGATTTCGCAATCTCGACACCCTCAAGATCTTCGAAAATGCTGTCGGCACGATGGCTTTTCGCTAAGATCTTGTCGAAGATCTCCACCTGCTCGGCACTTGGAGGCTGGCATTGAAGGTCCAGAAGTAGTTCGTCCAAGAGACGTATGATGCGTCGCCGCCACTTGTTGTGCTTGTGCATTGATTTCGTATACGCTCCATATGCCTGATTGCGGACGCACTAAGTAGCAAATCCTTTCCGAGCGTGTATAATGCCTTTGAGTACCACCAGGACACGATAAGGCACCTCGGTCTCTTCCGAACTTGCAATCGCCTTTCCGAGTCTTGCCAGGGTCTTGTAGGAGATTTCAGTCGTCGCGGGTAAGGCAGCGGTGCCAGGCGACTTGGTCTGGGCTCGCCGTTTGCCTTTCAATTTATGTATAAAGGATGAGGGTGCTGGGCGCTTGTCCTTCATCTTCTGGAGGAATGATCGAGACCCCGTAGGTTCAGCCGTGTTGAACAAGTCATTGACGGTACCTGTTGCACGCGCTGTCGACGCGACCCATTGCACCAGGTCATTGGTTGCATATTTGTATTCATGGTAGAGATTGCCTAGTATAGGCTCAAACTGCATTGTGAGACGACGAATATAGCGAAAGACAGCAATAGTGCTCTGCTAACAATGAAAATGAAAAAGAGGTCTGGGAGTCCAACGATGAGGCGGCGATGTGCGAAGCAGAGGTATAAACAAGACTAGGGACACCTCATTCGAAGCTGTGGAAAGCGCCCGGAAAAGTCTCAGGCAGCTACGCGGGAGCACTTACTCTGAGGCCGTCACAGACACCAAGATCAAACATCTCCTCTCAACGCTGTGATGCGCTTGGATATCACCATGCGAGAGCAATGCATAGGACCATAGCGTGGAGCGCCGATTTGGTCAGCAAATGCGGTATCTGATCAAGAAGATGAATTCATTACAAACTGTTGTCATTACGAATGCAGGCAAGATACAATCAATGGTCGACTTGTCTGAACTGTACACTAACAACGACTGGTTCCTCCGCGTGAACTCCGTCCACTAGCGCGCTTGGCATCGAAACATTTCGAGGACAGTATCCAGCACCACTCACGCGCCATCAACAGCCTCGCAACCGCGCCGTCGTCACCCCCACAATGAATCTCTCGAACTTCCGACCGGCCTTCCGGCCCTTCAGCGCTGCAGCCTCCATCTTCCGCACACCCGCCACACAATGCGCCGCAACACGAACACCGGCATCGACATCGAGCTTCTCGTCCACAGCACGCATGGAGAAGCGTGCCAAAGGCCCCGGAAAAGACCCTCGAATCAGTACGTCTCACAGGAGCCTCCTTGCATCCGCAGGCGGCTATGAAGAAGCCAACATGCAGTGCACCAGCTAACACCGCCCAGCCAACATACGCTACCATCTCTCGCACCCACTGACACCACGCCCGCTCCACTTCTCGCGCAACCGATACCTCCGCCACTGGACGATCCACCGCGCGTGGATGCTGTTCCTGCGCAAGCGCCGGTGGGCCGAGGAGCGCGAGCTAGAGCGGCAGTACATGGCGATGCGCAGCGCGTGCGAGCATCTGCGTCTGATGGATGCCAATGGCAATAAAGTGAGCGAGGAGGAGGCGGGTGGTCAGGGACCGGATGCGGGGCATTTGGGCGTCCGGGGCAGGGAGGTGGGCAGGCTGTACAGGAGTGCGATGATTAAGAGGGGGATTTGGGGCAGTGTGCCCGTGGAGTATGCGAGGGTGCAGACGGATTATCCGAGTCGGCAGGGATGGAACCATGAGTGGACGAGGAATTAATTCACAGCCAGTTATGATGAGAGAAGGCCGTGTAAGGCGAGTGGATCCAAGTCTGAAAGAGGGATGCGTGATAATATTAGCGCTTGGCAGCCATGTGCTATGTCTCGCTCCCCAGCATGTGCTCTTCCTAAGCTATGCCCGTCCTCGAAAAATATGCACACAGATTAGACGATAGTCCGTCATCATCATTAGTCCGTCGAACCGCATGTCCGCCTCTCGGCAACAACCCTATGCCTAATATGTCCATGAGAACTGAATCACCTCTCCACCCTTGCTACAGAAGCTTTTCGAACAAAAAAGAATGGAGCTAAACAACGCAAGAAGAATATGCGCCACACGCTTAAACAACGCCTGGCAATTGGTGGTAGCCCAAAGAAGATAACGCCGCCCAATGCAGATAGTGTGCGAAAGTTGCTCAGAGAGCGAATGCTGAGGCTGCTCATAGGACTACGCATCCGCAGCCGGCGCCCTCCTTCTTGTCGACGGAAAGTAGTGCAGCGCGCGTAGCAGCTTCGAAAACGTCGTCGACGCCATCTCCTGTCAGCGAGGAGCACTCGAGGTATTTACGAGCTCCAATCATTTCCTTCATGTCGCTGCCCTGCTTTGGTGTTGTGAAACGAAGGGACTTTTTCCTCATCTCCTCCTGCGCAAGAGGGTCGTCGCGAAGATCCTTCTTCAGCCCAATCAGTATGATGGGGATGCCTTGACACCTTTCACGTGCCTCCTCAGCCCACTTGTGCTTGACGTTCTCCAACGAGTCAGGTGAGTCGACGGAGAAGCCGATGAGGAGAACGTGCGCTTTGCTGTAGGCCAGCGGGCGTAGGCGTTCGTAATCTTCCTGGCCGGCTGTATCCCATAGTGCGAGCTGGACGGACTTGCCATCTACCCTGCAGTCGGTAACGTAGTTCTCGAAGACGGTGGGAACATAACGCTGCATGACACGTTAGCATGCTACACTGGCGGCTGAGCTGTGGCGCAGCTCTGAGACGAGGTACCCACAGTGGGAAAGTAGCCGAGGGTGAATACGCTGAGAAGACTAGTCTTGCCGCAAGCTCCGTCGCCGATAATTACTAATTTCCTGGTGGTCTCAGATCAGCATGATGGACAGACACGCAGGACTGGCGTTGTACAGGTGACGACGGAATCGAATACGGGTAGCAATGGTGTAATGGAAGCGAAAAGTGATGTGCGAAGTGGCATTGGACCACAGAGAGAGGAAATTGTACGAGAGTCGATAAAAAGCGGACATGGGTTGTGCTGTAGGGTGGCCTATTTTTAGACCAGGGTGTCGCTGGACTGGAGCACCAACGCAGACTACGGCGCAGAGCCGGGGACGGGGCGGCAGCCCCAAGCAATGCACGCATCGCTGCATGCCATTGCTTAGCAGTGGGGTGATGCAGAATGACGAAGAGAAAAGGAAGAAGAGGTGCGAGATGAAAGTGCAGCAGAAAGCGTGCAGCGCAAATTACGATTGCGATTGCTGGCGGGGGCAGGGTGATGATGGACAGGCGCAACAAACAAGTACGTCGATGTGGTTACAGAAAGCGAGAAAGCAAAATTGTGACTTACCTACGCATAACGGGCTCACCGTTGTTCTGCTGCTGAGACATGATGGAGAGCGGGCCGTGTATCAGGCAGCGGGTTGGGGTTGATGGTGCGATTGGCTGGACGGCGGCTGGGTGCGTGGTGAAGGGGGAAGCGGGCGACGACTAGAGTGTGGTGGGTGAGATGACGCAGCAGGGAGACAGCGGGGTCTCGGTGGGCGAGACAGAGAGTCGCCTGGACGGGCGCAAAGGACGGCAAGCGAGTGGTGGGCGGGCGTGCGTGGATGGATGCGTGGGCGGCGGGCGAGGTGCGACAGACAAGACAGACAGGCGGGGAGCGCGGCCCTTAAGAATGGACGGCGGCGGTGCGGTCACTGCGGTGGTTGCTGTGGGAGGTCGCTGGGAGGGCGATGGGTGGTTGCTGGGCGGCTGCTGGGAGGTGCCTGGGAGTGCCTGGGAGCGCCTGGGAGTGCCTGGTCTGGGCGGTGCTGCGTGGGCGTGCGTAGGCGCAGCAGCCCTGGAGCCACGCCCACTCCCTTCTGGGCTGGGCTGGGGAGTCGATCGCGCCAAGCCCGTTAGAGCACCTGCGGCAGCGGCATCAACACCACATATCGTCCACGGGCCCGTTTGTATGCGTACTGCCCCCGCTCCGCCCGCGCACTCGCTCCTGACCGACGAGCCCCGGAGACTGTCGCTGTCGCGCGCCCACGTCGCCCTGTGCGTCCGCCCGGCCCCTCCACGCTAGTCGCCTCTCGGAGCTGCCAGTCACTTGTCACCGCCCGCAGCACCTCTTCTGACGTCTCCCGCCAGCACGACTCCCGCCTCTACCCCTCCCGACTGCCGCCATGGCCCACGGCACCAAAGTCCCAGCCCCCGCAGCCATGCCGCCAAACGGCACCGCCGCCGCCCACCCGCCCCAGCCGAGCGCCGTCAATCGCAAGAAGCAGAAGCGCCGGGAGAAGGAGGCCGCGAAGAAGGCCCTCCAGGACCCCTCTGCGCCTGCCCCGCCCGCCAACAACGGCCTGCATGGCCTGTCGTCCGCCCTGCCTGTCGCCCCGCAGTACCCCGAGCCTGGCCTGGACGACCCGCCCTACGACGACGAGCACGACTACTACTCGGACGACGACGTCGAGCACTACGAGCATGCATACCGCCCCAACCGCCACTACCAGCAGCCCTACGCCCACGCACCAGTCCCCGCCGCCAGCGCCAGCGCCAGTGCCAAGAAGCCGAAGCGGAAAAAGAGAAGCTCCCAGCCGCCGCCTCCGCTGGCCTACACACAGCACGTCGTAACGCGACATAGTCCTGCTCCTGCGCACGCGCACGTCGCCAGATCGGGCGCGCCACGCAAGGACCGCATATGGAACACCTCGACCCAGGAGGAGCGCGAGCGCATCCGCGAATTCTGGCTCTCCCTCGGCGAAGACGAACGCAAATCGCTCGTCAAGATCGAGAAGGAGGCCGTCCTGCGGAAAATGAAGGAACAACAGAAGCACTCTTGCAGCTGCTCCGTCTGTGGGAGGAAGCGCACGGCCATCGAGGAGGAGCTGGAGGTTCTATATGACGCATATTATGAAGAACTCGAGCAGTACGCGCACCTTCAGCAACATGTCGGTAGTTTCTTGCCAGATGCTAATTACCGTCATGTCTCCAGTGCCCCTCACCCGCGCCCCCTCATGACCACACACCCGCCGCCTGTCCATGGCCACCACTACGACGACGACGAAGATGACGACGACGAAGACGACGAAGAAGAGTACTCGGGCGATGAGGACGACTATTCCAGCGAAATCTCCTCAGAGGGCGACTATAGCTCAGAAGAACGTAGTCTGCCACCGCCCGAGGCGTCTGACTTCCTCCACTTCGGCAGCAGCCTGCAAGTCAAAGGTGAATCCCTGCTGCAGGCACCTAAAAACACAGCTAATAGTCGACTTCAGGAGGTATATTGACAGTCGCTGACGACCTGCTCAAGAACGACGGAAAGAAGTTCATTGAGATGATGGAGCAGCTTGCCGAGCGTAGGATGCAGAGGGAAGAAGAGGCTCAGTACCAAGCACATCCAAGCATGTATCAGACGCACAGCGCACACGGCCACGGACCCCCACCAGAAGAAGACGATTTCGACGATGAGGGGGACGAGGAGGAGGGCTATGAGGACGAAGACTACGAAGAAGAGGATGAGGATGAGGATGTGCGTACCGTTGGCGAGATCGCAGGCATCTTGGCTAATGGCTTGCAGGATACCATGACCGAAGAGCAGAGGATGGAAGAGGGGAGGCGAATGTTTCAGATATTTGCAGCGCGCATGTTTGAGCAACGAGTTCTCCAAGCGTATCGAGAAAAGGTCGCCGCAGAACGGCAGCAGCGGCTGCTCGAAGAGCTGGCCGAGGAGGACGAACGCAAGGATCAGAAAGAGGCCAAGAAGTTGAAAGAGGCCCAAAAACGGAAGGAGAAAAAAGACAAACAGAAGCAGCAGAAGGCTGAGGAGAAAGCTCGCAAAGACGCAGAGCTGGCTGCCAAGGAGGCTGAGCTTAAAGCTGCCGAGGAGAAGCGTTTAGAGGAACAACGCAAGAGGCGTGAAGAGCAACGGAGGAAAAAGGAGGCTGAACGTAAAGCCCAGGAAGAGGAGAAGCAGCGAAAAGAGGCCGAACGTCAGAAGCGTCAGCAAGAAGAGCGTGAACGACAACAGGAGGCCGAAAGGAAAGCACGTGAGCAAAAGGCCCAAGAAAAGAAAGCCAAAGAAGAAGCCAAACGAAAAGAGCGTGATGAGAGAGAAGCAAAAGAGAAAGAGGCTCGTGAGAGGAGGATCCAGGAAGACAAAGAGAGGAAAGAGCGCGATGCGAAAGCGAAAGCTGACAAGCAAGCTGCTGCTGCTGGTCCGCGAAAAGCGTCGCAGCCTCCTGTTGCGCTGCCACCTCAGCTGCTGAAGCAAACCTCGTCCTCTGGGATGCCTTCGCCGCACGTTACTCCTGCACTACCCAAAGCGCCAACACCCAATCGACCTCGTCAAACCTCACAACAAGGCTCGCATGGCTCTTCCCCGAACACTCCGCAGGCCGCGCCAGGTACCAGCAAATCCATTTCGCCAACAAATGCACATGGGCCCATCATGCCCAAGTCTATCCTAATGAAGCCATCAGGGCAACACCCAAACCACCTACAGCACGCGCAGCCAGCGCCGCCTATGCCTCCTCTAGGACCTCCGCCGGGAATGCCAGGACCACCAGGGCTGAACATGGGCGGCATGCCTCCTGGTCTCAACGGATTTCCGGGACAAGGCTCCATGCTGCCCGGTATGATGGGTCCTCGCCCAGGTATGCCTCCATTTCCACCCCAACTTGGTGCACAAAACTTCCGTGGCTTTCCTCCACCGGGAATGCCAATGGGACGTGGGTTTCCAATGGATGGCCCTCCTGGGTTTGGCCCTATGCCTGGTTTTGGCGCACCAAATCAGATCCCTGGGTTTGGTATGGGCATGTCACCTCATTCGCGACAAGGATCTGGATCGTTCGACAGACTGCCTAGTGTTGACAGCCCTATTTCGGGGCCCCAGGCACAGCCGATACAACGACCGACGGCCATCAAGCGTCCTTCAAGCACGAAACCGGCTGACGACGCGTCGCGACCTGATGTAGACGACCTTGCTGATCACCTAGGTAGCAAGGCTCTGCTTGATGATGCAGAGGATATTCCTGAGCCACCAGAGCGAAGAGCCAGCGTACAGCAGCATGGCTCCTTCAGAGGCACCCCGATGGGCTTTGGATTCGCAGACGCACCCATGCCATCCAGAAACGATTCGTTTTCAGCCTTTGGTGCGCCCGGCGGCAACATTTGGGGCACTCCACCCATGCCATTCTCATTGGGTTCTGGCGCTACATGGGGCAATTCACCCACATCTGGCTTCTTCAGCAACGCGTTTCCTGTAGGCAACATTCGCACCAACGAGCGGGGTCCCAACGAACAAAGAATAGTGTGGCTACGTCGTATGGTATGCACTGCGTGCAAGATGGTGGCTGCTCGCCAGCCTACGCAAGACGGCTATGTCGACGCATCAGAGGTGCACCAGCAGATCGACAGCCTGCGAAACCCCATTGAGCCGGCCGTGACACCTGAAGAAATCAAGGAGGCATGTGACATCATTGATGGCACTCAGACTAACGGTGGTGGCTCTCTGGAGTACAAGGAGTCCGGTCCTGGTCGTCTTTCGCATATCAAGTTTGTGGATATTGCGGCGCCTCCGCCTGCAACTCTGGGCGAGATTGGCAGCCCAGTGCCAGGACACAGTGTTCTGGTTGGAGGATTTGGGACTCCCCGGCCTTTCCCTGGTCTCGGACCACAGGGCTTCTGAGCGTTTGCATCTAATCTCTATTCCTTTTCTTTTGGCAGTAGCTTCATCAGTATCTGGTAGCTGCGCAGGGCCTGGACTTTTCTCTGACTCTTTAGCTAGTCTATCAAAGCTTCCCCTTCCATGGAGGCAGCCAAGTTCACTCTCCCACAGGAGTCTGTCTATGCCTTGAAGTGATACTGACGTCAATTCGACTGCTGACTGGTTGCTGTTTCGAGGCATGCACAAAGCACGGTCATAAAAGGCCTCATCTTACGTGCATGCTCACGAAGAAGCGGTCAAGCTCGGCTCCGTCGCATCTCACAACCCCGCAGTTCAAGACTGAAGCACTCAATTGCGCGACTTGAAACTAGAACGACGCTTTTTCATTCATCAGCCACAGTATTGATTGGCGTACAGGTAGCATGAGCGAGCAACCGCGGTAGCTACGACTGAAGGTGCTGTGGCCGCAAATAGCTCGTCAGGTACGCGGAATGCAACGTCACTCGAAATAGAAAGCACATTGTTGATCTTAGAGCTGCATGACCCCTGTCGCTTCGACTAGCACTGGTGGGGGATTTGCTGAGGCTCTGGCAGCTACATCAGACCTCCGCCCACCAGTCTCCATCTGCCTCGCTCTCCTCTTTGCTGAGTGTGAGCTGTTTTCTTGAATCCCCATCATCTTCGAGTCCAGCTTTTCACGACACCACCGTTCCTCGTCATGTCTGACCCCATTGCCGATGCTGCGCAGAAGCACCCTGCGCCTGAGGGCCTTGTATACACATATGGAACCGCTGGAGTATGTGAAGCTGCATGATCTGCTAGGACCAGGCTAATTGACTATAACGTAGTTTCGTACCAAGGCGTAAGACTTGTCCCGTCAACACCCGTCTTCACAACCCCCGCCAACCCCGCAATTTGAGGCTGACCGCAGCAGCGATGTCCTCGACTCCGTCCTCACACGCGTTGGTCTTATCGCCGCCCTCCGGTCGCGAGCACTGAAGGGCAAGTGGATCGGTGTCATGATCACAGCTTCCCACAACCCTCCTCAGGACAATGGCGTGAAGCTTGTCGAACCAATGGTACGCCGTGTTGTTGGGCAACTTTATGCGTCAGGCTAACACGATCCCAGGGCAACATGTTGCAAGTATGTTTTACCAGTCCAAGGCGAAGCGGAAGAAAAAAAAAATGGAGGCATAGCTCTAACACAATTGCGTAGGAGGACTGGGAGGTCATCAGTACCGAAATGGCGAACAAGGCCACCCCCGAACACGTCTCAAAGTACTACCACGAGATCGCCGAGAAGTTCAAGATCGACCTTAACACACCCGCCCGCGTCGTAGTCGCGCGCGACACAAGAGCATCTGGCGCAAGGCTACTCGGCTGCCTGCAGGATGGTCTCGCAGCCGCCGGTGCTGAGGTCAAGGAGTACGGCTTCCTGACCACACCCCAATTGCACTACATGGTCCGCTGCTTGAACACCGAGGGCACAAAGGACGCCTACGGTACACCCACTGAAAAGGGCTACTATGAGAAGTTCGGTGCTGCTTTCAAGACTGCACTGCGCGGCAAGAAGCCTTCAGGATCCCTAACAGTGGACGGCGCCAATGGCGTCGGTGGACCCAAGCTGACCGAGCTGATCAAGTACCTACCATTGAAAGAAGAGGGTGGTCTCGAAATCTTCGTCATCAACGACAATGTGATCAAGCCTGAGAGCCTGAACGTTGATGTAAGACACACCATGAGATCAATACGCATATTTTCGCTGATTATGAACCTAGTGCGGTGCAGACTATGTCAAGACCAACCAGCGCGCTCCCCCTTCCTCCAAGGCTGGACCTGGCGACCGGTGCGCATCTCTCGACGGTGACGCCGACCGTGTTGTGTACTACTTCAAGGACGAGCAGAACATTTTCCGACTCCTGGATGGTGATCGCATCGCCACCCTTGTAGCTTCTTTCCTTGGAGACCTTGTGCGCCAGAGCGGACTCGCAGACTCCATCAAGATTGGTGTTGTACAGACTGCATACGCGAACGGAGCTGCCACAAACTACGTCGAGCAGAACCTGAAGCTCAAGGTCGACTGCACTCCTACAGGTGTCAAGTATCTTCACCATGCAGCGGAGAAGCTCGATATTGGGGTTTACTTTGAAGCCAACGGCCACGGAACCGTTATATTCTCACACGACACCCTCGACACCATCGAGAAGTACGAGCCAAGAAATCCTGGCGAGAAGGAAGCCATCGAAGTCCTGCAGGCTTGCATCAACCTCATCAACCAGTCGGTTGGTGATGCGCTCTCCGACTTCTTACTGGTTGAAGTTGTCCTGGCTCACAAGCACTGGGGAACCCAAGAGTGGCTAAACACCTACACGGACCTTCCCAACCGCCTTCTCAAGGTTCTCGTCAACGACCGCAACATCTTCAAGACCACAGATGCCGAGCGAAAGCTCACAAGTCCTGAGGGCGTTCAAGCACAGATCGACAGAGAAGTGCAGAAAGTCCGCCAGGGACGTTCTTTCGCCCGTGCCAGTGGTACCGAGGACGCAGTCCGTGTCTACGCCGAGGCTGCGACCAAGGCGGAAGCGGAAGATCTGGCGAGAAAGGTCTCGGAGATCGTCAAAGCCGCCGGTGGCGCTTAGAGAGCGAACCTGATCTACTACGACGAGGAGGTGATTTTGAGATTAGATGGAGAACTTCCCTGACTGGTCGTCTCTGGCTCGGAAACGGGTTAAACAAAACAAAAGCCTGCGAATTTTTGGCAAGAGGAAAAGGACACGATTGGATGACTTGATGATAGATAAAAGCTTGGATATCGATAACATACGGCATTAGCATAACATGGCTGCATCGACTCACTCTTGTGACACGTGCGCAGCACGACAGGTATGTGGCAGAAGCAACGTTTGACAAAGAACAATGCTCAATCTTTTTCGTAAGGTATGTACATCGCTTCACCCAGCGCCGGCGATGATGACAGAGACAGTTCCACAACTGGCTCACGTACAGATACTGCGTACCAGAGATCCCACTGTGGATTCGATGTGCGATCAATCACAGCCTGTCTGAGCCAAGATGTTGCCTTTTCCTGATGCACTCGCACTGAGGATGAACAGTGGCTGACTAGGGACAGTAGTTCGCACGAATTTTTGATAGAGATTTTTCCTTCAGCTGGACCAGGGCCAGCGCATAATTCGCAGGGCCTGGAAGCGCGTCGTCACCCAGTGGTGCATCTGAAACAGGGCGGACCACGGATGTCGGCAAATCGTGTAGCACCATCAGCCAATCACAAT
The DNA here is from genome assembly GCA_009982855.1 of Lizonia empirigonia. NCBI lineage: Eukaryota > Fungi > Ascomycota > Dothideomycetes > Pseudoperisporiaceae > Lizonia > Lizonia empirigonia. Next base: position 85,496 of record JAADKA010000033.1, on the reverse strand, counting down.
ACAGCTCTGGTCCCAAATCCCCAGGCCTCTTGAGGGCCACTCAACGGCGTCTTACATGCGAAACACGGTGCCCAGGGTTGAGGAATGCAATGCCTGTGTGACCAGGGGCAGCACAAGCCGGCTGCTCCGCTGCGACAGGTCACGATGTTGGATGCGTTGTGCGCGCCTCGTTGCCATTTTTGGGCCCAATACGAGGCTGCACACAAGCATTGCGTGAGCTCTGGCTGGCAGGCCGTGATGATGGAAGCTGCTCTCCGCAAAAACTGGCGTCGATCACCTTCTAAAGGGGTGAGACGCCCTCGATGGAGCAAAGACGGTGGGCTTCTGGACCAAAAATAATGAAAGGTCAAGCGTCAGCGGCAATGGGGGGACGGTGTGGGCCACTCACAGCGCGTCACAGAGCATGCCAGACCCTGGCGCGTGGGCATTTGCCTGGTCCAACGGATAACGGACGCGACAAGCTTCCTCCAACGCCGATCGCTGGGGCTCTGTTTGCACTCTCTTTTGCAGCAATTGACAGTGAAAGTGACGTTTCCTTTGTATCTTTGACCCTCGTGTCTGCTGCGACTTAATCACCCTTAGCCCACGCCATCTCTGCAACCACCACGGCCATTCTTGCAACTAACAGAAAGACGGCCGCGTACACGAGACATGTGCTGAGCACCTCCCTCGCTTGACGCTCGTCATACCCACTATCGCTCGCGCACATTCGCACACACTCGTTCTTCCTCTTCCATACAGACGTACAATGGCTTCGACAACGTCAAGATGGCTGCTCTCGCGGGACGAGAGCATTGCAGACAAGTTCGAGTCGATCATGAACAATAACCCATTGGGAGCCCAGGTACGCACAGCGTGAATAGATGCCGGAGCTTGACATTGACAACGTGCTCTAGGTGAATGCAAGCGCTGTCATTATTGCCATTGGAACCTCGCTCGGTATCACCGGTGCCATCTTCCTGGCCTTCCTCCTGCTGCGTCCTTTCAACACCATCGTTTACGCTCCCCGCCTCCGCTATACCGACGAGAAGCACCGACCGCCGCCGCTCGACAAGTCGTTGTTCGCCTGGTATAAGCCTGTCTTCAAGACGAACGAGGACTACTATGTGGACGGCATCGGTCTCGATGCGACCGTCTTCCTCCGTTTTGCAAGAATGTGCCGCAACATGTTCATTACGCTGGCCGTCTTCGGTTGCGCCATCATCATCCCCGTCAACGTCACCAACCAGATCAAACAACGAAAGATCTCAAACCTAAGCGACGAGTCAAAATACATCTTCGTTATGATGACGCCCTCCATGTTGAGTGGTGAGGTCTTTTGGGCTTTCGTGGTTGTGGCCTACATCTTCGACATCATTGTGTGCGGTTACCTGTGGTGGACCTATCGAGCCGTACATCGTCTGCGACGGAAGTACATGGACAGCGCCGACTACCAGAACAGTCTACATGCTAGGACACTGATGATCACAGACATCAGCAAGAACTATCGCAGCGACCAGGGTTTGCTAGAAATCACAGACAGCTTGAAGACTACGCCCGAAGTACCGCGGACAACTATCGGCAGGAATGTGAAGGACATCCCAGATCTGATCGAAGCGCACGAAGAAGCTGTCATGGAACTAGAGGCGGTCCTTTGCAAATATCTGAGAAACCCGAGTCAGTTGCCAGCCGAACGACCTGTATGCACGCCATCGAAGAAGGATCCAGAATTCACAAACAAGAAGCAGAAAGTGGACGCCATCGATTACCTCACTGCTAGGATCCAACGTCTAGAAACGAGCATCAAGGAAGCTCGCGAGACCGTTGACAACAGAGATGCAATGCCCTTCGGTTTTGCCAGCTACGAGACTCTCGAGTCCGCACACACCGTTGCATTCATCGCGCGCAGCAAACACCCTCAAGGAACCACTGTCCGCCTTGCTCCCAAGCCAAAGGATATCATCTGGAAGAACCTTTTCTTGAACCCCGGACAGAGACGATGGCGCCGATTCATCAACAACGTCTGGATTACCCTGCTTACACTCCTTTACTTTATTCCGAACGCCGGCATTGCTATCTTCTTATCAAAGCTCAACAATCTCGCGCTTCTTTGGAAGACTTTCGACACTGAGATGCAGGCGCATCCCCAATTTTGGGCCGTTGTCCAAGGTGTCCTAGCTCCAGCCTTAACATCGCTGTTCTACTACTTCCTACCTATCATCTTCCGTCGCCTGTCCATCAAAGCTGGTGACCAGTCCAAGAGCTCCCGCGAGAAGCACGTCATTCACCAACTCTACGCCTTCTTTGTCTTCAACAACCTTGTAGTCTTCTCGATATTCTCGGCTGTCTTCAAGATCATCACCAGCGCCCTAGCAGCAGCTACAGGCGACTCGAGTTTCACAGCAGTTGTCAGGTCTATCGAGCCCTTTCAGCAGCTTATGGGCGCACTCTGCGACGTTTCCGGATACTGGGTTACTTGGCTTGTCCAACGCAATCTCGGCGCTGTCATCGATTTGTCGCAAGCTGTCAATCTGGCTTGGGGCTCCTTTTCGCGCAAGTTTCTGAACCCAACACCTCGCGAACTGATCCAGCGAACTGCTCCGCCGCCCTTTGATTACACCAGCTACTACAACTACTTCTTGTTTTACTCGACAGTCACTCTAGTCTTCGGAACCCTGCAGCCTATCACCTTGGTTGTCACTGCATTCTACTTCTCTATTGACTCTTGGATGAAGAAGTATCTCTTGATGTACGTGTAATAGTTCTTGTCCGTATCAACAGAGCTAACAACTTATAGGTATGTGTTCTGCACGAAGAACGAGTCTGGCGGACTCTTTTGGCGCGTTCTGTTCAATCGCATGCTGTTTGGAGCTTTCCTGGCCAACGTGATTACAGCTTGCCTGGTGAGCACAAAAGGAGGCACCCAGCAGTACATGATGGCAGCTTCCATGGCTCCACTGCCGTTCCTCTTGCTTGGCTTCAAGTTCTATTGCAAGAGGACATACGATCATTCGATGAAGTACTACACCCAAGGCAACACTACCAAGGGCGCTGAAGCCCAAACACCCATCGATAAGGAATCTCGCAGACGCGACCGCGTCGCAACCCGCTTCGGACACCCCGCCCTCTACCAGAAGCTCACCGTCCCCATGGTGCATGAGAAGAGTAAGCACCTCCTCGCAGAAGTTTACCGCGGGCGTCTCGATGGCGATGTCGGCGACAACGCAGCATTCGGTGACGTCTACTCGATGAAGCGCATGAGCAAAGAGAACCCCGGCAAGATCGCTACTTCAGCAACTGGACCATTCGAATTCGTCTCTGAAAACAACATGGACTACGAGAACTTCAAAGACCGCTCTGAATTCAACTCCGATCACGGCTCCATGTACGGCGATAGCAGCCGTCCGGACTCACCATCAACGCTCTGGGGCGAAAATGGCCGCGGGCGCAGTTCGAGTCGCGGCTCGACGCGCGGCGAGGACAACGGCGTTACGTACCCGGCCGGGTACCATCAAACACCGAGTAACCTGAGAGAGTACAGTCCGAGTCCAGAACCAGGGTTGCGACACATTGAGAGCAACTCTAGCCAACCATACCAAATCCACGATGATCATAACCTGCTGAGTGGTGCAGCGCCCATGGGGCATCAGACGCCCGCGGGGTACACAGCCTATAGCCCGGAAAGGGACGGAGAGGGGAGACACGATTACTTCCGCAAGTAGGAGAGGGCGGATACATTGAGACGACTGACTTGTGTTTGCAAGCATGTAAAGCATAGCGGTGTTTCCTGTTGCATTGGAATGGCGTTCAGATCGCTCGCTGAGCGGGGTTTGAGTTTCAGGGCGATATAGCGGCCCGAGGTGGCGAATTGCATAGTCTCATCATACATAGCGTTGCTGCCAATTTTGAACTTTGAATATTCGTTCCTTTCTTGGCTTTTGAGGGTGTTTACGGGCCATTCAATTCACGAGTCCAAATCGGCCGGTGTGAAATCTCCTCGTGTATGTCAGTGTCCTTCTGCACTCACATGTAATTTTGAACAAAGAGAGTGGGTTGTGAGCTGCATGTCTGTCTTCCAAACTAGAAGGCAACTACGTGCATTGTCCCTCCAACAACATACGCCTTCCGCTAACAAGCAAACTATACACAAAGAAACTCATCTCATCATTAACACCTCACACGGACCGCGTCCTCGCCTCAGGCTCCCCAGCCTCACGCGCGCCATGCACCTCAGGCAGCGCCTCGAAACTGAACCTGCAAAACTCGTCCTCCGCTCTGACAGCCTCGCGCGCACCCGAGCTCGTCGTCGTGCCGCTGTTGACCGACGCGACAGAGCGAGCCGTGTGCGCGCCGGGCGTATTGTACTGCGGCATCCGGCAGCTGCGCGTGCAGACTTGGGGCTGGGCCGTGCGTCGAGGCCGAGCGCGACGAGCTGGGAGAGGCGCGTGGGCTTTGCTGCTGAGGGATGCTGTTGGGGTCGAGAATGCGCGGGGTACTGTCTGCGGAGAGGCGGGTGGCGGGTGTGGGTTTGTTGGTTGGGGTGATGATATCGAGGCTGGTGGAGCGTTGCTTGGTGAGGGCTGGGGGGTGTGATGCGAGGGTTAGTGTGGGCTCGGGCATGGATGATGGGCCATCTGCGCCGGACATGACGTGGGTGGGTTGGTAGACTTCTGGTAGCGTTGGTGATGCTTCGGACATGTGTGTCTTATCAGTCGACGACGCTTTTCTTGGTTTTCGGAGGACCTTGCGACCGTCTTTTGTGATGACCATGGGGTAGGTGGCGCGCTTCTCGCGCTTCTCGTCGTTCCCGTTTATGCTATCCTCGAATGAACTTGGCCGTGAGAAATGCTTGTACTTTTTCTCGGTTAAAGAGAGACCAGCGTTGTTGATAGCATCAATGTCGTTGTACTCGGGTGGGGGGGGTCTTATCTTATGTTTGCCCTTGCCATTCTTTTCCTCCAGCTTGTTGAGCGCAGCTTGAACCGCATCGCCCACATCGTGTTCATTGAAGCCATGGCCATCAAGTTCGTATTTTCTCTTAGGTGAGTTTCTATTCGAGGCGTTGTTGTGTTTCAGTTTGGCCATGGAATCGTTGGGGTGTAGTGTTGAAGTCCTCAACGGCCAGCTCATCCGGTTGGGGATCTCAGGCACATGTGGGATGTCGTTCTCTAACATGGTGTTCCTATCAAGCCATATCGAAGATTGAGAGCCGGTCGAAGAGCGCTGACTACCCACCGACGAAACCGACGCGCGCTTGATCTTCCATGCTCCCGTCTTCTCGTCAATCGCCAGAGTGGTAGATGGGTATTGGAGTGAGTCAGCCAATGTACCAGAGTCTTCGAAGAGTGACGTCTTGTAAGAGTATAAGGTCTCGTGGGAGCCGTTGGAATGCATTGATACCACCTTGGGATGGAGAGCCTTCTCACTGTCGTGGACGTTAACGCTGCTGCGGCTGTAATCTCCTGCCCTCTTCGCGCCGTCTGGTACATGGAAGCGCAAATCAATGCGCATGACGGCGTACATAATGATAACGATGATCTCGGTGACAAAATTGAAGGCGTAGAAGCAAGGCCTCCCGAAATACCATGGCGGATTTTGGAATTGGCCTTGAGCGTTTTGCAACGGGAAGGGGGGTAGCCAGTTAATGACGCAGCGAAAAATCTGTCCGGTCGATAGTACCGCAGAAGCAATCAGCAAGATTGTGATATTGACTCTAAGGCGTCCGGCTCCGAATTTGTCCACCTCGTGTCGTGGAATGATCAAAGAGACGAGGACAAAAACGATCGGAGCGAAAACAAAGAACGCGAAGTAAGTCTGACCGGTAAGCTGGAGGTCCCGGAAAATACGAAGGGTATTGTTGTTCAGAGTGAAGGACTGCCAGATCGATGTGACGATGATCATCAGCAGGCTGGTGATCAGCAGGACAAGCGCGCCCCGGTGGACAACGCGATAGGGCAATGACCATCCAAGCTTGGTGTGCTGCGCACGAATGACGCGTTGCGTAAAGAACCAGTTGACCATGTACAGGATGATTGTACCGACGTAGGTGAACACGTTAGCAGCCATTGCGAGACCGACGTTATGTGGATGGCACGCCCAGGCTATCCTTAGGGACATTGTGATAGCCCGAATCTTGCAGAGTCCTGTTTATGGTAAGCCATTTCCCATGTGGATAACGTCGTTAATCGAAGCGGCGTACCCAGTAATGCGCCATTGAAAATAAACTTATGGCCTCGCCCTTTGTTGCTCTTGAGGATCTTGATGTGAACGACACCGAAGATGAGGTAAAGGACCATAAAAACAACTGTGATAGGTATGTCTGGTATTATTTCTGGAAAGCCACCGAGCCCCGCATGTGTGGGTGCGTATGGAGGTGACCCCCGGTCCTGCTGGCTCTAATGAGCGTGAGAAGCGAATCGACTTCTGCAACCGGATTGAACTTACTGATGAGGGCTGATTAGTATTCGATACTGTCGACATCTTGAATTCGAATGTCACAAGCAAGTCCGCTAGAATCCAGAGAGCAAAAAGTAGAAAAGAAACCTGACATGCGTGCGAGGATTGGGGGTCCGACGTATATGACTTCAATAGATTCAACCATGGCTTAGAGCTAAGCCACCATCATCAGCACCGTGGATGACCGCCGTACGACGACGACATCCATATTTTGGCAGACGGATCCAATTGGCAGGCTGTGTCATGCTGCAGCTGAATAACAGTAGCTCAACTGGCTAAAGTCAGCCGAGTTAGGTGGACGACATACATCTAACTCAGTTCGGATACTGCCAGTAAAAACCGCCTGGGGCACACGAACCATGCCGGTGGTACATGCAAGATCTAGAGGGCACTCCATGTCTTCCGGGCACTTCACTGAGCATCGATTGATTTCAGATCATTATTTGCTGCAGCCCTTTTGGTCTTGCTCGATCGAATTGCTGAAAATAGAGCGTCTCAGCTATGCTTGGAATGACTTCTAATGACTTCTAAGCATGCTGGTGCTGTCAGCTGCCTTACGTGGGAAGCCTGTGTTGACGTTGTGATGGTTGTACCGGCTCTCCTCAATGCTTGCCGGGACGGTTGATGTTGATCATCGGAGGCACGGTTGTGGGGCCCGATCTGATGTCGGTATCTTGGAGCACCGACATGTCGCTAAGCACACCTCATTCGATACTAGGTGTCAACGTTTAGCATTAACGTAGGAGACGGGCGAGTCGGACACTGTGCCAAGCCCCTACCAAAACCATCTTAATTTTTCAACACTACGGTCCTTGACAGTGCTGTATAGTGATGTATAGTATAGGATATTATTTAGAAACTATTTCTACATCTAGCTTACACGTGCGCGCGTTGTGCCTAGCCTCGCCGCAGCGTCCACAGCGCCTTAAAGGCTGGCCGCCCTCATCAGCGTGCGCCCTCTTCCTCGTCTTCTTCCCATCACTGCGCGCCCCAAACTCCCTGAGCGCTGTTAATTGTATGCCCTCTTCAACTGTTAAGGTTCCCTCCTGCTGTACTCGCTTTCTTTTGTACGATTTACGGCGTGAGGCGGCCTCGTTAGCGGCTTGAAGCTCAGCGTTGATTAACACCAAAGAATGCGCCATTATCTCCGCGCCTTTAGTAAACTTTGCAAGGGCATCAACCATTGAGGTTGGCGAGCTATCTACATGTTGTTGAATCCTCTTTTGAATTAGCTTTGATTGCGACCCAAATTCTAGGGTATTGCTTGGTGTTTGCGACTGCCAGGGACCGTCCTCGACGGTAGGTGGCGTAGGGGTGCGCAGCCGTATGTCAAGCTGCGATATCACCACCTCTGGGTCGATCGGAACCAAGCCAGCGCCTCGAAAGCCTCCTAGGATATTGCTCTTTGTAATCGCAGCGTTGAAAGCAGCAATAAAGCATGGTAGGAACTCAAGTTTAGTGATGTGGTTAATCCGGTTGCAAATCAGGATCTCGGCTTGGCGCCCATACGCCTTCTTTAACGGCGAGAAACAACCCACATCAAGTGGCTGCAGGATATGCGATGAGTGAGGAGGCATGCAGAGAGTGATAATATTATTCTCCTTGCAGTATTGCTGGAATTCGAGCGAGTCGTGGCTTTCATGGCCATCAACTATAAGCAGTCGGTGTGAGCCAACAGTGCGCCCCTTCGTATGCCTGTCAAAGTGCTTCAACCACTGGAGACCAAGCTCGTTCGTCGTCCAGCCGTTCTCAGAGACCGCGATAACCCAGTCGTGAGGTAGATTATCCTCCTCGTACCAGGCAGAGAGGTGGTTCTTGCCCTGGAAGATGATAAAGGGTGGAATTGCCCACCCCGTTGCGTTGACGCCCTGGATTACCGTAGTCCACTCCCGGTTGCCCTGCTGAACGCTCCTTGGCAGCCCTCGACGCTCAGAACCTGTAACTACTGCGCCAGTTGATATAACGCCCATCATGAAGCCAGCCTCATCGAAGTTATAGGTGTCTTCATCCTGGATGCCGTACTTGGCTTGACTGGACGGTGAAAGTCTCACAGGCCATGCTGAGGCATGTTGGCGGTCCAGTAAGGCATGGCAGTCACACTTTCTGATGAAACCACCTTGGACGTACAAGCCAAAGAAGGCCCAGCGCAAAGCTTAGTGGATCAGGAAGAAGACCAGAAACTCGTGAGGATGCAGCATATACCTATGCTCGATATAGTCCCCATCAACCTCGTGCACGTTGCTTGAAACGAAAATCCCAGCCTACGACTTACGCCCTAGCCACGTCTTTGCCGAAGCGCACATGTGAAGGCAGCCAGGCCAGGGCGCTGTTGGTGGTAAGCCTAGGTGATTGTCAGGGTCCACAGCTCATGCCCTTGCTCGTCTTCGAAGTGGTTAGACAATAGTGACGTTTCTAGTAGACCCTTTGACTGGAACATCTTCGGCGCAGATTCTCGTAGATTGTGCGGTGGTAGTTACGCCCGCGTTCCAAAGTCGCGTCCGGCGCGGGCCGTTCTCGACCGAGCCATCCTCATTTATGTCAAACATCAACACCAACGTCATACCCAATTGACAACACTCTTTGTTCACAACGCCCCAAAATGCCGCCAAAATCGAGACTCAAAACGGCCAAACCCACCACCAAACCAATCCCACCCCCATTCTCCCCCGCCGATGCAGCCCTCGCCCCCCTCCTCTCAACCTTTAGCCCCTCAACGGTCTACATAATCCATACAGACACACACCCCGCATGGTTCAAAAAGCGCATCTTCAGCGTCCCCGTCGGCCTCAATGTCCTCATCGCTCTGATTCTCGCCTGGCGCGCTTACGCCATCATTCCATTCTACATATCGATCATTGCGTCGATGCTCGGCCACGCCAACCACACAACGATACACTACGCCGAGCAGACATGGGGCAGCCTAGTTTGGAAGGTTGTAAAGCGCATGTTCACTTTCTGCATTGACTATGTGATGGTCATGGTTGTTGCGCCGTGGCCGTACGGCTTCTTCCTGGAGGCGCCGGGCAACCCGGTGCGCTGGCGGTGGAGTGTGGGGTTCAGGGATCAGGAGATATACGTCAGGCAGAGCCGGGGTTGGGGCGCGAAGGATCTACTGGGCGAGGCAGAGGAGAGTACAGGAAAAGCTGGCGAAGAGTCACCCTTTTTCAAGACGAGGATTCTGCCTGCGGTGGATCCGCAAAGGTTGAAGGAGAAGACAGGGTATTTGCTCATGGACGGCGATTTCGATTTGGACTTCTATGGCATGATTGCTGCGACGCAATTGCTGGACAAGAAGGATATCCCTGCAGATCTGCTGAAGAAGTGCGTTCTCGTTTACGTGGGCGATGCGGAGAAGGGCGAGGGACAGTGGGCTGTATGGAATTGTGGTGTGCTCGATGTCACTGAGGGTTCTGAGGCAGAGGCGAGAGAAAAGGTGATTGCAATCAAGGACAAGCTCACCGAAATGGGCAAGGAGAACTTGTTCTTCAAATGGGTCGAACTGATCCAATACGAGAGCAATGCGCCGGGCGGCTTCACACCTGAAAGACAGGTTGCAGCTGCGGATAAGGTCAAGAAGATGTTTGAAGCACAAGGTGTGGATTGGGATGCGTTCAGCAGCGAGATTGGAGGGCTTGGAGGTGTGCCAGGCTTGTAGCCGGCTGTTCTGCATTGCATTGGGTTGCGGGGTTGTTACGAAGATACCCAAAAGTCATCACCACCAGATCTTTCGCAGGTCAAGGACGAAGCATCGTGAGCCTCCAAGTAAGCTTCTTCCAGCTTTACGGCCCATCAAGTGCGCTGTTCCTTCATCCCTCGACACGTAGTATCTTCGCCCAAATTGGTTCAAGGTTGTGTCGAGGCTCGAGCTCATCCTCTTTGTTTTCGCCTCAGAGCCAACCAAGTCCAGGCAGCTGAAGATCTACTGGTTGCCTCGTCGGCTGGTCTAGTTGCTGCTTGTTTTCGTAAAGTCGTAAAGTCATCGGATCGCCGCCAGGGCGTGTCTCGTTCTATTTCCTCCATTTCATATCTGCCACCCGTTCTGCTTCACGCCTTCTGCCTCAACAACCGGTGCAAAGACAACGAAGCGCCCTGAGCATCCTTACTCCTCCTCAAACTCGGACTCGCTTGTCGGCTGGACGATTTCGATGTACTCGATTCAGGCGAGCTGTCACGGTGCGACCTTAATGAGCGTCTCGACTCCGACGTCGCTGAGGAGCTTTTCGATCGTGACGACTGACCAGAGTCGGACGTACTCGTTGAGTTCAGTGTATCACTCCGCTTGCGGATGCGGCGGGTTGGTGTTTGCGAGCGCTTCCTCCTTTCTTTTTCTTCACGGACGAGCGTTGGTCCGAGAGTAGGTGTGCGGTGTAGCACTGCTCTCTGTGTGCGGCGATGTGATGTTTCGGGCTGTTGAACCTCCTGCACGATGGTGCAAGTAGCCAGCTCGTGCTCCAACTCTTCTACAGATAGCTTGCAACCTTGTTCAGGTTTCTTTTCCTGCTCTCTGCCTCGGGCGTAGGCGTCCAATAACCTCTCTGCTTCCCGTTTGTTTGCATCTGTACAAACTAACCTGACGACTTCGAGGACCAAGAAGAACGTGAGGACATATGAGACGAAAAACCCGGCCTTGGAGGCAAAGTCGACGACCCACATTTTCACGATTCAGAATACTTTTCTGTTTCGTGGAAGCTGTTGAGGCGGGGAAATCTGGTCAAAGGATAGATGGCAGACTCGGCCCGTATGGTAGTCGTAAAAAGCAACGATATATCTTGTACGATATGTTGCAAGCGGTGTAATGTCGCGTGCAGCGTGCAGCTCGGCTCAAAACTGCAATTGGACGAGCTCAACGTCGAAGTGGTTGGAGTGTTACACGGCGCACTGGATGCGTCAAGGTAAAGAACAACGATAAGAGGAACTTCAAGTCAAGAACGTAAAGTTGCACAAATCCCCGCCTCCAGAAACGCGCAATCAAGTTCATTTTGTATGCGATGGTTGGCGTTCGGGATCCGTTCGAGGCGCGCGATTGGCAGCTGAAACGCCCCTGAGGTCTAGTTTCATGGCGCGTCTCATAGCACCACCTGGGCAACTCCGCGAGATCCGCTAGCCGAATGGAGCATTACACTCGGGCGGCACCCGGGGAAATGACGACGACGGATCCTGATTGGACCCTTAATTGGTGAATGGGATCGATAAGACAGAATGACAAGCCAAATATTGTTCGAGGATGGAGGGGCATCCTTGAGGCGGGGCTCGTAACAAGACGCGCTTGAGGGTTGTGGAGATTGGTCGCGAACGCCTCCACTGCACGACCTCATGAACTATATCCGGCGATAACATGTCTGGCATTCTCACAAGTGAATGTTTCTAGGGTTAGCTTTACCGAACTGGTAAGTTCAACGGAAGTTCACTTCGTAGAGACGTTTTGCCTGAGCCGGCATCACAGGAATCCCAATGCTCTCGATGCTTGTCAGGGGTTAGCTTTTCAGAAGAATTGACCGTTGTACAATACAAGCATAAGCTACGCAAGACGTTAATTCAGGCTGCCAGTGTGTTGTGAGGAACACCACATGCAATCAAGGGCCGGTATTTGCATTAGACAGTCATTCAGCAATATTCTCCTGCGATAAAGTCCCGAACTGAAGCTTCCTTGCACAGTGAATCATTGATCCTTTAGCCTGAAAGCATAGAGCCGCATGTTTGAACTAAAAGGAACCTTTGTCAACGTAGACTTGACTGATCCCCCTAACTCAAGTAGCCGTCATCTGCTAAGGCTATCTGCCTAAGTAAATGTGCCAAAGAATATCGAGGAATCCAACGAACATTTCAGTGAGATTTCAACCGAAAGCCATGTCCATCATGTTGACAGTATCGACTCAATTAGAGCATGTTCACACTTTTAGCCACTCGCCGTCCTGAAGACTGACGTAGAGAACCTTCTTGAATATTCTCAACGCTACGCTATGATACGCCGATTCTTGTTAGACGCCTTTGCCTGTTGCGACACGCATTGAAGCTCTTTGCTGGAGTTTGCGCTCTAGTCTTGACAGCAGCCTGGACCAGACAAACCAGCCTCCAAAGGTTGCGGCCGTGAGAGCGACAGCGATGACAAAGTACAACCACAGCTGGCTATGGGTTCCTTCGCCCGTGATTTGGACGATGTTCATACCTAGTATGCTCTGATCTCAGTGTCAGTGTGGGGCCAGTCACACCGGATGTAGTCTTACAGAAGCTAGTTTCAATGGCAGGTATATGAACGTGAGCATGGTGACGCGCCGGATGCTCCCTGCGAACGCGTTGGCTGCTTTGCTCTCTTCAACTGCTGCCCTAGACTCCTGCAGGGTTGCGATATTGAACACTAGGCTGATGAGATTGTTTGTCTGTGCAGCTGCGTCGTTGCAGCGGTTGATATGGTCATCAATAACTTGAAGTCTCTTGATGTAGTATATCTGCGTCTGTTCCCTTTCGCTGCGAATAGAGTATGATATCTCGTGTTGCAAAATCTGAGCTATGAGGTCTTTGATAGCTGTCAGGTGCCTGCGAACTGTTGTCCAGACCGGTGACAACCCGTGGAGTTCTTGCATATATTGAAGCTGCTTCGCGGAGGAGAGCTCTCCGCTGACACACTCTTTGCTCTGCCAGATTCAGCCCAGCATGACCAATACGAGAGTGTGATTTGACTGACCAAGACTCGTAGATGGACATCTGCATCGTCGAAGAATTCTGACCATCTCGAATTGATGAGATAAATGACGTTTTCAATTATCTGGCCTACCCCCTGGTAGAGCTCGATCTGATCTGGATCTGGTCGATCGTTAGCTGTCATCAGCTCCTTCAACTGAAGTGCCATAGAATCGTCCGGCGAATCGAATATGTAAAGCCCTCTCCAGCAGGCGTATTGATTTTCGGGCACGTCGCTCTTGTTTGTGCTCTTGTGATTCGATGCCCCATTGGTCAAGAATATCAGGCGAGCTTGGGTGAAGCGCCACTCATGAGATTGCTGACCGTGCATAGATCGGAACCGATAAAGCTGCAAAGATGTCGGTTCTTGTACCTGCGATGTTGCATGCCTAACCGTGTACTTGTCCACGTACTGCAATGTGAAGTAGCTATCTGCCACAAGTGAGCGTCGCTCGTTCTGCTGGGATGAAACTTACGGTCTGCTCCAGCAACTACTCTCAGCCTGACGCCAGGAAGCATGAAGAAGCTTGGTGGGATGTTCATCCGAGAGCCCAGGTGTCGTATTGCCTCATCCTGAAGTGAAGATGCCATACTACACGCTGTGTAAGTTCTCCCTCTTGCAGAAGTCGTGTGATGATTTACAAAAATTCGCTTGCACAGCGAAGAAATATGTCTGGGTCCTTTTCCCAGCAACTTATGTTGCCTAGGTCCTCCGACGTCGTAATTGCATTTGCGAATTCGAACCTCCAATCTTGGAACGCTCTCTCAAAGACATACTTGACCACTTGACAGCCCTTTCCTCGGTTGCGGTGAAGAAATTTTTCGAGCTCAAAACAAACAGATTCATTGATGGTAGCGTCCATGGCCATATTGAATGCGATTGATCTGGCTGGTCTTGAGGCAGGCCCTGCCCTGTGGGCCTGACCTTGGGTTGGGCTTCTGCATCCACAGCGGGTTCGACATAGGCATTCTTGCGGAAAGGTGGTACAAGCTGGAAAGGACGAAATGAATCTGCCCCATCTCTCAAGGCTGAAGCCCAGAAGCCACCACATCATGCGGGAGGCTGTTGGCGGCTATGTCAACCAATCAACTCTTAGGCACAGGCAGATGTCCCATAGCCAATGCAGCTCATTGATGTACAGGGAGCGAGGTCGAGGCCGACGACTGCAAAAGGAGCATCTCTTTCCAGGCTGAGAGCGCGAGAGGGTCAGGCCCTGCACGCCGTACCGTAGTTTCCTATCGACGAGACATGGTCACGTTCGCACGCTAGGAAGCATGTGACTGTTGTCTCTACAACTGTAGCTTATGTTCAAACATTTCGTGTGAGAGTTAGCAAGGAAGAAGCAGTTGTATCTTAAGTGCAGGTACAAAGAGCCGGATGTGCGATAGTGCGCCTATGGTTGACCGGCACGGGCTTACGAGGACCTACCCAACGACATCATAGCTGCTCCACACTCCCGCCGTGTATCCGACCTCAGCCTCCGACTTTCCAAACTCTGTCCGTGAGGACCATCTTTACCTGTCCGCACATCGCTCTTTGAAAGCCGGAGCCAGTGACAAGACAAGATGTTTGGCTTCATTGCTGACGGTTTGACGCAAGTACCCCGCCCCCCGCACCCGCCGAAGCTCCAGCAAGCCCTGGTGCTCGGCTGCCTGTCGTGAGCTCCACAGCAGCTGTGCAAGCCCCCAAGCCCTTCCAAGCAACCATGCAGAGCCCCGCGCAGCTAGCTAACAAGATGACAGCGTTGCAACCACCGTTCTTTTCCCCATATTCGCCTCCTACAAAGCTCTCCACACCTCCGACCCAGCTCTGCTCGCACCCTGGCTGATCTACTTCGTTGTGCTCTCGATCCTCACCACTGTCGAGAATGTCTTCGACTTCATTCTTAGCTGGGTGCCCTTCTACTCGTGGATCCGCTTCTTCATCCACCTTTACCTGATCATGCCTGGTTCGCAGGGCGCCACGCTCGCCTACCAGGAGTACATCGAGCCATTCCTGTACCAGCATGAGCGCGAGATTGACCACTTCATAAGCGAAAGCCATGATCGTGGAAAGGCCGCGGGTCTGGCCTACTTGGGCATGGGTATCGAGTGGGTCAAGGTTAACGTCCTGGGCTTTGCGCCTACCAAGCCAGAGTCGCCCAGACCCGCAGGCCAGACATACGCGCAGAACCTCATGAGCAGGTTCCAGATGCCAGCTGCACGAGGAAGCAACGACCTGTACGGCTTGGTCAACCAGGCGCTGAGCGGAGCAAGCGCTCTGTATGCTGGCAACCAGGGCGCGCAAGCTGCCGAGGTCAGCCGCAGCGCAAACTTGGTGCCTGCCAGCATTCGCAACAATGACGACAGGCTCAACTACGTCACCTCACAACGCCAGCGTCTTGAGACACTCCTGCAGGCGTTTGATCGTGAGCAAGAGAACATTCGCACACAGCAATCGAGTGGCAACGGGTACTATGAGGGCAGCAGGACTCCAACTGCTATCTCAAGGAATAGGAGCGAGCCCGAGTTCGACCGGATCGAGCGCGACGAAGCCAGTCCACGGCCCCCATATCCTACCACGCCTCCACCACTAGGCAGGCGAACAAGCAGCGGCTGGATGCCCTGGAATTGGCAGCGCCCACAGCCCCCGGTAGACCACATGGATCACGACGATCCACTGGCATATGGCAAAGAGCCCGGCGATTCTAGAAGGGCACGCGCAAGTGGATTTGATCTCGGGGATCGCTAGGGAACGAACCCTTGAGGAAGTCGTTCTAATGATTGTGCTTTGCGGGCGTTTGGGGACAGCTATAAACAGCAGAGGATAGTGTTATTCAAGAGGTCTCAAGCTCAACGACAAAAGTAAATATCTGGTAGTCAAGATAGATGCGTGAACTCAGTTGTGAGCAATCTTGGTCGTGGTCCGTGCCCTTGAATCGTGACTACGCGCCGTGATGGCGTTACCTCTCGCGCAGGCGTGCCTGTCTGTCTGACATCAGATTCGCAGAACGTACACATCTCAGCACAATGGCAGCCATTCCCGCCAGGAGGAATGCCCTCCAGTTGCTTAACAGCTCATCGCGCATATCATTCCGTAGCTTCTCCGCCTCACCCATCAGCGCCGCCTTCGCCAGCACGCCCAAGACCCAAGCTAGGTCAACGACGACGGCCACCGCTGTAAAGCCCGCCGCCACATCGTCAACCTATAAATCTCCAGCCACAGCCGCCCAACGAACAGTAACCCCTTCCTTCCCCGCCAAAGAACCCCCGGTGCCCACAGCCCGCAACACCACCGCTGCAGCTGCCGCCACCGGCCAGCGCTCCCTCACCCATGGCCTCAGCGACATGCCCGCCGAGATTGAGGGCGTCGCCGCACACGACTGGACACGCTCGTACCATGGCCTGGGCAGCGTTGCCTTCTCGAAGGAACAGGGGGAGATCCTACTTGCGCCTGTAGACAGCGGGGATGTCGAGGTCAAGCCCGATGGCATCCTGTATCTTCCGGAGATCAAGTACAGGCGGATATTGAACAAGGCGTTTGGCCCTGGCGGTTGGGGTCTCGCGCCGAGGGGTGAGAGCATCGTGACGCAGAAGCTGGTGACGAGGGAGTACGGCATGGTTGTCCAGGGCCGGTATGTTCACTTCCAGATCTCATATTTTCATGTCCACAATGCTAATTCCTTGTTCACAGACTTGTCTCGATAGCGCGCGGCGAGCAGCAGTACTTTGAGCCCGACGGTATCCCCACCGCGACCGAGGGGTGTAAGTCCAACGCCTTAATGCGCTGCTGTAAAGACTTGGGTATTGCGAGCGAGCTGTGGGATCCGCGATTCATTCGCGAATTCAACAACAAATACACAAAGGAGGTGTGGGTCGAGCACCAGGCGACGAAAAAGAAGAGGAAGATTGTGATAAGGAAGGATGACACTGTCAAATACCCATTCAAGGAGAGCAAGATGGGAGCATAGAGGGTTTGCCGTGCACGATACCAGCCAGTGAGCAAGCAGCCAAGTGATGTATCCAGAAGTATGGAAGAGTCATGCATCTTTTGGCGTCGATGAAGCGGAATGAATTGTATATAAACTGTAACATATGGAGCTGTAAGTGCTGACCGACTCGCAAGTCTCCCAATATACCGAATCAAATCGGGTCTGACTTATCCCAGATGCTGCGCCTTTGCATTGCAATAGTAGACAAAAGCGGTCACATTTGCCCTGATCGAAGGCGTGACCATGTTGTCAGCTCTCCAGCAGTTGTGGCAGTTTGGGTTGCTCGTTCCCCAGCCCATGCCCAAAGTCACAACCTCCACTTGGTCAACGAAGCCGTGAGTCGGCGGGCAATATTGAATTGTTCCTCATGGTGTGCGGCGAGTTGACAGTGATGGAAGATTGGTAAAGTTGTTACTTTGAGGGTACGGAATAGTAGTCATAGAAGGCAGAAACCGTATTTGCACTCAGCAAGAGCGAGAGTAAAGGTTAGCCAGAAGATCCTTCGAGATCCATCGTCACGGCTCAGATTTCCTGTACCCAGGTGTGTTCCAATTCGTCAAAAGGGCATTCATTGTTGTCGTTCCAACAAGCGAAAAGAGCGACGCCCGTCCTTTATTTGACACTACCACTTAGCCAGCACCACAGCAAGTGTGCCTCAAAAAGGTACCGATTTTACATCTTCAAACCAGCCCCATTAGCGGCGTCTTGTAGGACTGGCTGCGTCCTTCAAAATCGAAGCCTAGTCCTACACATCCCATTTCGACCACCTTTTTATCGAAGTTCTGGTGCGTATACTCAATGACCATGTCAATGCCTGGAGAACATTAGTATTGCTACCGACAAAGATTCTGAACGTATCCTCACCGCAACCTGTGCCACCACTAGTCCAGATCTGCGCCCCTTCGAAGTGGCCTTCAGTCACCCATCTTTGATCGAGCCACTCCACCTTGGGGAATATCTGCTTTGCAACATCTAGCATCAACCTGTTCGTCGTCGCTTTCTTCCCGTCCAGCACGCCGGCCTTGGCCACCCACATTGCGCCAGTGCAGGTCGTCAGGATCATCTTGGTCTGCCGGCTCGCCTCGCGCAGGAATGTCAGACTCTCTTCTTTGACACTCCCAGGATCAGGTCCGCCCACCAGGATGATGTCGAGGTCTCGAGGGGCGTTGGCATAGGTGTGCGTAGGCTTGACATGCATCTCAGGCGTGGTCCAGGCGAGATCGAGAGACGAGGAGATGTGCAGGAACTCCATGGGGATGGCGTGCTGTCTGAGAGGTTCCAAGGCGGGCTGGAGGTTGCAGACCATGTCGAGTATCTTTGGAGACAGGTTGCCTAGGATGTCGAGACCCGCGAGGTCGGTCATTTGAGTTTCCTCGAAGAGAACGCCCATACGTACGGGCTTCGTCGTGGCTGTTGAAGACATTTTCACGAGGATTTTGCAAGAGAAAGATGATACAGAGGATTAGCTTGCTTCGATTATAAGAGGATTATGTGGTTCCATTCACTACCTTTATGAAGAGTCAGTCCACGTGTCCGGCTGGGAAGCTTCATCCGTCCCGCGTGTGTCGTCGTCAAATGCGTAAGAACTTGCTCTTCGAGTTCAACATAAACTCTCTCATGGATCGTGTAGATTTTTGCTGACGAATGAAGCCTATGGGAATATTGCTGCCTTGAAATTGATTGTAGAGAGCCTGACCGGAGCGGCTTTCTAGCTGCACCCGTGCCGTCTACCGATAGTGAGTATTCGTTCGATTGATCACATGGTTACTTGACACCAGACACGATAGCTGTCAGTAGCACGTTCAGGGTTTTTTAATCCAATATTGGTTGGATACTGGAAATTCTCTCGCTCCGGGATCAAAGAAAATGGTGCTCAGTATCGCCCTCAGGAGTATTCCCGGGACCCTACAACCGCGGTAATGGTCGTCTTCGATACGCTGGATCTGTTCCATAATTTCGCAGTATCATCGGGTGCTGCTCGTGTCGATGACATAACCAAAAATAACGGTAGAAAACAGTACTCCTAGGCTGCTGCGCGCTGCATATACTTTGCAGCTCATGCTTCTCAGGTCAGCCACACAATTCAGTTGCAGTGACATGGTAACAACAAAGTGCGATATTCATCCCTTGAATCATAAGCGAGGGTTCAGCTATGCGTCTATCGACGCATTTTCAGGTTCATTTTCGCTCACGCTGACGCCATCCTTTTTGTTTCACCGTCGGACCGACACTCACATCGTCGTCCATAAACATCCACTCCTCACTCTCTGAATCGGTCTTTCTACGCGGATGAACAACATTCTTGGACGTCGTACCAATCTCTCCATTCAGAGGAGACGCGTGTCCCCGGTCTTGCAAGCCAATGTCTCGGTCGTTGATGGTTGAAGAATGAGTAATTCCGCTGTCGAGGCGATTGAGACTTTGGTCTTTGTGTTCCGTGTCCTTGGAACGATTGGACTCCGTGTCTGACTTGGGGAGGAATTTCTCGATCAAGGGTTTGACTGCTGGTAAACAACCGCATTTTACGCCAAAAGTGACCTCGAGCACTTTCTAGAGGGCGATAAACGTCCCTTCCCATGTCGAGTCAGAGGAAGAGCTTGCATTACTGATACTGACCATGCGAAGGATACTTACAATTACTGCCCTAGACTCAAATGAGCTCCTATGGTCCTGATGACGTTTTCAACACTACTTACACCAAGCCGGTGGAAAATGTGATCAGAAGGCCGAGTCGCCTTAACAGAGGCAGCTACAATGCGAATAGCGTACGCGATGGCCAGAGATAAACCACAACATCGGTAAGACTGTTGATTGCCCCGGATGAATAGAGGTATGGATTAATTAGTATGCAATTCTTCTCTATGGTGATATCCCAGTAGGAAGAGAGAGGACTATACCAAATTAGCTGAGTAACACAGGAAGATAACTAACAACGAATCGAAGGCCGCATACCGGCACTGCAGACACGAGACAACGATCTGGATAGCGCCCCACACCCACAAGAACGTCATCATGGTACGACAAAAGATTTCGTTTCCTGGCGAGGGGAAAAGGATGAGGTATGTGTGCAATATGGACAGCTGTCACGGTCAGTTGACGGGCAATGGATTGACGTCGAGCAGCAAACCTTTGTCAACGTTGTAGCTGGTATGAATGCCAGGTTCTGACTGAAGGTTGCTTTCCCTCAGGTAGGGTACCACTCGGGTCTGATATCCCAGATGTGGTAGCCAGTTCCATGTAGTACGCAAACACAGACAATGGCAACAAGAGCCGTGGAGAAAATCTAACGACTTTTCAGTCCAGACCACACACCGGAGCGGCTCTTCTTACAGCTGCAAGCACCATGAAAAAGTCATCAACGCCCAGCCCGCGCGTGGACATTGTATGGCGCGTGTAGATCCGTATGCCCATCAACACAAGCATGACTGAGGCCGATGCACATGTTACACCGATGAGAAGCGACACCCGTGTCTCAGGATTGACGAAGTTGCTGGTGCAAGATCAGTGAGCTACTAGATAAGCGTTTCGTTGGAGCTTACATCGTACGGCTCGGGCCCTACGTATGATCAGCCCTCCTAGTCAAAGTGCCTTTAGGTAACGCTATACTTACAATTGGGGTTCTTGGTCTGCGCGCTATTCAACGCATTCTGTTCGCGAGGTAACAAACCAATTGCAGCTGTGGCGATTTCCATTTCACATCTCGGAGCTTGATCGCTCCTTACAAAAGCATCTAATAAGAAAGAGGAGGATTTGCTGCTTCGTAGCTTGGGAGCTCTGTTCATATCTGTTGACTGTGGCAACTACCTATGGCCACTTCCACCTGCCGCAAAACCCTTGCGGCACAGCGCGTGCATGTGAAGATAGGAGTTCTTCGGCGAGACTAGACTGATCGTCTAATGTGTCAGGCATATCGATCTGAATCCTGCCGAAAAGTGACCAATAGGAAGCTTCAGAGCGGCCACATTAAAGGCTGTTAATGTGCCGACGTCCAACGGGGATGCGAACCGACATGCCTAGAGACGGGACGGCACGCCCAAGCGCCCCATACCCATACCGGTTTCTTTGGCGACCTTCCGTATTGGATTCGCAAAATAATGCCAATTGTGATATTTTTTTGTCACAGCTCCGTCTTCTATATCCAGATCAGTGCAAAGTCAGTATCCAAATGCTACCGAGCGCGAACGAGAGCTGTTGCGAGTCTTTCGATCTTTACTCAGTTCAAATTTATGGTTCAAGGACATGGTGACTTTGCTACGAAGACAACATGGGTAAGGCGAATGAGAACAGCAACAAATTCTTCAAGTGGCACTCCCGGGGCCTTTCCAATCGAATATCACCAAGCTGACACGACCCGTCCCTCTACACCAATCGCCGTCGACACTCCGACACCTTCGGCCTTACCGCACCTGGCTGTTCCTGCATCTTGATCACAGTCCTGCGAGGTCCGTCAACGTACATGGTCCCACATGCAGGATCTTGTGCGCGGGTGCCTTGTTGCCTGCGACTGGGAATTGGGCGATGAGCGTTCGTTCCTGGCTTGGAAACTCGGTGACGTGACCCTTTGCCACAATCTCCTTCAGATCAGCTGCGATCAGCATACCATGAGGACCACCGGTAATCCAAGCGTCGTTGAGATGAGCCGGGAGGCCTGAATTGGGTGTCGAGATGTGCGCGAGCCCGGACATGATCAAGGAGTATCTATGGTATGGGGTCAGTTGATAGGTGCTTTGGCGATGGCTAATTTCTACTGACTGTACTTTTGCTGCATTGTTGATAGTACCAGTCGTCGTATTAGGCGGGATGATGCCCACGAACGCTCCGTCGAAGTCTCCGAGGTCGAAGTTCACAGCGCCACGCCCCAAGACAGGCGGTGCGGCTAATTGCCAACACTCGAGACGGGCAGCATTGTTGGCAGCAGAAATCGCTGTGATATTGAAGCTGGTCGTCTGACTGATAGTTCCTGCGATCAGGGGGAGCATAGGTGTAATCAAAGAGAGTTTTATTGTAGCTTTTGAAAAGATGCAACCGGTAGGCGGCAGAAACACGTTTTCGAGGGTGCATGAAGAGTTCATATGCACTCACGCATGGCTAGACTGATATAAGCGATTACACTGCAGGTACAGCTCCACTAGACGCGCAGATTTGCCCGAGTCTGTCGCACGGCTCCTCAGCAGCCACCAATCTCAAGATCTCTTAGCGCTGACTTAGTCTTGTTCGTTATCCGAGTACAAGCCCGCATATTGGAACGACGTACCTGATCTAAACGTATGGATGAATAGTGTTTCTTGAGGGCAGAAAGTGTCTTGCAGCAGCCCATGTTCTGTTTCAAATTGGACAATTATTGAGAGTGAGCTTTTCCATAACCGAGTTCATTGTATCTTGAAACTCAGTCTTTCTACATCTCTTTTCAACACGCACCTCAATCTTTACGCTCCTTCCCCCTCAAGCTTTCGCATCGAAGTTGACCGTGTCGAACTTGCTCTCCGCGCGCTCCTGCTCTTCAGCAATCACGTCGGCAGGGATACGATCAGGTGTCTGATTGACCAACACAAGCATCGGACCAAAGGCTACAGCCATCAGAGCGAACGTGACACAGAAACCGATCAGAGGACTGGTCTTAATCTGAGTGTTCATGCCATAAGAAATGGCTTGGCCCACAGCCTCAAGACAGCGGAATGCAGCTCCGTTACGTACGTTTGCTGTGAGTGGTCAGCAAATGCTACGTAAAGAGTATCCATGGGAATGATCAACTTACACTGTGCATCGGTCGCAAAAGAAGACAGCAACCAGTACATGTACGACTGCGACAATGGGCCCGTCGTCTGCACGAAGAAATAGGGCAGAAAAGAGCGTGCGTATGGCTCGTCGTCCCAGTCAATCTTGCCCGGGTTGTTGATGTTGAATCTGGTCTGCATGACGATTGACCAGATGTACACTCCTAGGTTTGTGATGACGACCATGAACAGACCGACTTGGGCTCTTCGTCGCTGGCTCAATCTCTTCATATCGAGGATAAAGCCGGGAGCGAAGCATCCGACGATGCAGAAGAATGGTGAGACCAACGATGACAACGCACAAGCTCGAACGCTGAAGTAAGTTCCGAGGTAGGTTGACCATGTGCCACTGTATAATGTGTCAGCCTGGTAATGGTCGATAGTACCATTATTGTCTTGCCTGTAGAAGAAGGACCAAATGGCCCAGAGAGCGGAGAGCAAGATCAGCTTCGACGTCATGGTGACCTTGATCATCTTAAACTCGGTCTTTGTTGAAAGCTTCTCGGACACAAGAATGCGTGTGCCATCAGACCTGACCACCCGCTCGAGAGGTGAGATGAGGAATGCGAACGGAAGAGCCATGCACTCGATGATCAAGAACGCGACATAGGTGTCAGGGGTAACACCGCCACTCACTCCCTTGACATGGTTTTTGGACAAACTGTGGCACATTAGACGAAGGTAATTCAGGTAACAAGGCGCAGAACTTACTTGATGGCTCTTCCTACTAGTTGACCGAGGTTACGAGCAACAATCCACAAGGCCAGGTACTTGCTGCGAGAATTGGCTGGCGCAAGCGACATGATGGTTCCACTCTCAGCCACATACCAGGTTCCCGTTCGTATACCAGTGAAGAAGCCACCAAAGATCAAGTACCACTGGTTTCCGAGCTTGCTGTTGCAATAGTATGAAGAGCCTCGGATGGGAAACGAGCAGGCACCGATGACCAAGGACCACTTTGTCCCGAGCTTGTTCACAATGGGTCCACCTAGCGCGCAACAGAGCGCTAACATGGTGTAGTTGATTGCGGTGGCGATGTTGGATGTCTGGGGAGTGGCAAGATCTCCTCTACCGAGCCCTCGAAGGTGTCAATTACAGCCTGAAGTCGCCTGGGCTCGGACTTACCCGCAATTGCATCAGCCATGGCAGGACCGCAGAAGGCTTGCACGCTGAGCAACATCATTTGCGTTAAGCTGTGCTGCCACATGCGCTTCCACAGCGGCACCGTTCTTTCGTACTCCTCCATATTGACCCGCTCGTCGGCATAGTCGATAGGAGCATTCAGCGGATCGCTGCCCTTTGTACGGAGGGCATCATCGTTATCACCAGCATGGGTGTTGGGTGGGGCAGCGTCAAGATGAGACATGTTGAAAGGTAGTAAGGAAGTCAAAAATAGTGAACGAGATGCGTCGAGCTCCAAGCTGGACTGCCGACAAGCAGGAGTTAACCCGGCTCTTTATACAATTGCCTATCGGTACCTCTCTTCGACATGTCTCCCACGCTCACTCGTCGCGATATGTGACTTATCTGTGGATCCATACTAGATTACCCCAAGCTGGGGTAAACGACCAGTTGATAGGGTCTGTGGAGACCTTGGACCCATAAGGCCACTGACGGGATCGTGTGGTGCGCAAGAGGGGCTGTCTTTGCCTATTCCAAGAAAGGTAATCTGAACAGTTGGGAATCGGTTCCATGCGAGACTAGGTCAGGTATGGTGTGTCAAGAGTACGCTAGCCATGTGGTGCGCGACTTGCGAGGCTTGAGGTGCGGAGGGAGTCACGGCGGTAGGCATGACCTCAATTCCGCGGGCCGATGTCGTCGGTAAATATCCAATATCGCAAACGTGAGCTTCTCTCCAGCCCCAACATCGTTTAGTAAGCCCAAATCGAGCATTGTCAATTGTCAAGATCATGGATACGCGCATAGCATGCCCAGCAGCCAGTTGAGGTTACCATCACGAGGACAGTCTCACGGGCGTGACGGGTGATCGGACAGATCAACGTCGGAGAAAGACAACCGTCAAAGCTAACCAGAAGAGGTAACCGCAACAGTCCGATCAACAAGCGAGCTGCAACGACGGCAGATGCCTGACCAGGGTCGACTATCGACTATGACTCTCGTCCATTGGCCACATGGTGCTATCATGAGCCTCACGTCCACGGAGCGATACTGTCGGCATTGTGTCATCTTGAAGTGGCGTGTTCAGGCGTCCGCAGTACTTGAGGCAACGATATGAACCCAAAGGACTAGCATCCCACACCGATAACGAACCTACTACCTCCGACTTCTGCCGGGACATCAAGACGCAGTCAGATAGCATCCAGTATGGCGACCTCACGAACGACCACAACCGTCATCGTTGTTGGGGGCGGAGGCACGATTGGATCGAGCACAGCTTTACACCTTGTTCGCTCAGGCTACACACCCTCCAACATTACAGTCCTCGACACCTATCCGATCCCATCAGCCCAGTCTGCTGGTAATGACTTGAACAGGATTATGGGTGTTCGTCTACGAAACCCAGTAGACTTGCAATTGAGCCTGGAGGCGAGACAGATGTGGAAAGAGGACGACCTGTTTAAAGACTTCTTCCACAACACGGGAAGAGTAAGTGCAGCTGCATGTTTGTTCACAATGTACTGATAACCTCGTAGCTCGATTGTTCACATGGCGAGAAGGGTATTGCAGGTCTCCAACAGGCGTATCAAGCCCTCTTGGACGCCAACGTGGGACTGGAAGGGACCAATCACTGGCTGGACTCTGAAGATGAGATTCTCGCAAAGATGCCGCTGCTAGACCGGTCCCAGATCCAAGGCTGGAAAGCCGTCTTCAGCGAGGATGGCGGGTGGCTCGCTGCAGCGAAAGCCATCAACGCGATCGGCGAGTACCTCGTTCAATCCGGAGTCAAATTCAACTTCGGCAGCGCTGGCTCATTCAAGCAACCGCTCCTGGCAGAGGGGATATGCATTGGCGTCGAAACAGTCGACGGCACTCACTACCACGCCGACAAGGTCATCTTGGCAGCCGGAGCATGGAGTCCCGCGCTCGTTGATCTGCAGGAGCAGTGCGTGTCCAAGGCGTGGGTATACGCGCACATGCAGCTCACGCGCGAAGAAGCGGCAGAATACAGAGACTGCCCGGTCGTGTACCACGGCGACTACGGCTTCTTCTTTGAACCGAACGAGCACGGTGTCATCAAGATGTGCGATGAGTTTCCGGGCTTCACGCGCTTCAAGCAGCACCAACCGTACGGTGCTGCTGCGCCCAAGCGCGTCTCGGTGCCGAGATCACACGCAAAGCATCCCACGGATACGTACCCTGATGCGTCGGAAGTCAGCATCCGCAAGGCTGTCGCCACCTTCTTGCCCAGGTTCAAGGACAAGGAACTGTTCAACCGATCGCTGTGCTGGTGTACGGACACGGCGGATGCAGCGCTACTCATCTGCGAGCATTCCGAGTGGAAGAACTTTGTTCTGGCCACCGGGGACAGTGGACACTCGTTCAAGCTCCTGCCGAACATTGGCAAGCATGTAGTCGAGCTGGTCGAGGGCACGCTGGCGCAGGACTTGATGCAGGCTTGGCGGTGGCGTCCTAGGACGGGCGATGCACTCAAGTCGAGGAGAGCGGCAGCCGCGAAGGACCTGGCGGATATGCTGGGGTGGAAGCACGATGAGATGGCCAAGGCAAAGCTGTAAGGTGGGGAGGGGGTCAAGGTAGCTAAAAGTTGTTAATTACTAAGTATCTAAGAGTACTATCTACACACATATCAAACAAGGTAAATTAACTAACGTGGTTCACCACCGAGTCGCCAACCCCACCGAGTCGTCAGCTCTCCCCCACCAACACGCCTGCGCGGCAACGCTGCGCAACACCACAACAATCTTTTTTACTATACACTACAGTAGATTATACTTCAGATTCTTCGCTATCATCTGCATCCTCTATTTCTACCCTACAGGTGCGGGAATTGTGCCCAACCTCGCCGCAACGGCCGCAGTGCCTCTCAGCGCGCACCCTCTTTGCAGGCGTTTCGCCGTCCTTACGACTACTACCCTCCCTCTCAGCAATTAAGTCTGATACCTCGCCAACTGTTAAGGTCTCTTCTACCCGTACATACCGCCTTTTCCGGCCCTTGCGCTTTGTAAGCTCTTCAATTGCGCTTCGCATACGCGCCTGTTCCTCCTGCAGCAACACCATATTATGCGCTATCTGCTGCGCGCCTTTACTCAGCTGTCGTACCTGCTCATCAAGGGAGCTCGCTAAGGAACCTGAGCGCCTTTGCATCCTCTGTTGAATGAGCGTAGTCTGAGCTTCTAGCTCTTTGGCGTTGCGCGGCGTCTTCGCCTCCCACGCGGCGTCGTCGCGCTGTGGTGGAGTTGGCGTGCGCAATCTCACATCAAGCTTCGACAACACTGCATCTGGGTTAAATGGAACTAATCCAGCGCCTCTAAACCCTGCGCGAGCGTTCTCCTCAGTAAATGTCAGGTCGTAGGCAGCTTTAAAGGCTGGTAGGAAGGTTTCCTTGCTGATGTGGTGGATGTGGTTGCGCGCCAAGGCTGAGATGCTGTCGCCATAAGAGCGCTTCAACGGCGCAAAGCAGGCGACGTCAAGAGGCTGCAGCAAGTGCGATGAGTGAGATGGCATGCAGAGAGCGATAATCTTGTTCTCCTTGCAGTAGTCCTGGAAAGCAAGCGAGCAATGGCTTTCGTGGCCGTCAATAATGAGCAGCCTGTACGCTCCTACAGACTTTGCATGCGTATTAAAGTGTTTAAGGCAGTCAACCCCTAGATCGTTGCTTGTCCAGCCATTTGGACTAACTTGGATAACCCAGTCGCGTGGTATACCCAGCTCAAACCAGGTAGAGATTAGGACCTTGCCAGCGAAGATGATGAAGGGTGGGATGCGCTTCCCTGTCGCGCCGACAGCTTGTATCAGGGTAGTCCATTCGCGATCGCCAGGCTGTAGTTTCTTTGCTTTCCCAGGCTTATCTGAGCCTGTCACTACAAGCTGAGACGTGATCTTGCCCATTAAGAAGCCTGATTCATCAAAGTTCCAGGTGTCCTCATCAAGGATACCGTACTTTGCCTTCACCGATTGAACCAGGCTGAACCAGGGCTCGATAACCGCTGGGTCTTCGCAGGCAGCTCGCTGGCGATCGTACGGACGGCTCCATCGCGTTCGCAGCTCAGGAGTACGCTTAATAAACCTATCAACCCAGTTCTTGCCAGTAGGGTTGCCTCCGCGCTCTCCCAGCAGTCTATCCGCCATATCTCGTATATGTGCCTTCGAGAGTGGTACACCACGTAGACTCTCGTCAAGTATACGCTGTATAACCACCTCCTCCTCTAGCTTTGTCAGGCTCTTGCAGTTTGGCTCGCAGTCGCGTCGGGCGCGTCGTCCAGCGCGTCGGTCTCGGATTGTTGTTCGGGGACGTTGTAGATCTCTGCAGCGCGATTTTCGCTTAGAATTTGCTTTAATTTAATATCAGAGATAGCAAGGTAAATGTCTCCTTCATTATAGGACTTTTGCACGTTGCGTTGTTGAGACATTACGCGTTGTTGCCGCGCAGGCGTGTTGGTGGGGAGAGCTGACGACTCGGTGGGGTTGGCGACTCGGTGGTGAACCACGTTAAGTACTTACCTACTAGCCTAATTACTTACCTCTTCCCAGCCTTAGAGTTTCGCAAACAAGTTAACCCCAGAACAAACAATGCCTCAAGTCAAGTCAAGGCGAGCAGCATCTGCAAAAAACCTAGCAGACCTGCCAGGGTAAAAGCACAATGCAACAGCCAAGGCAAAGCCATAAGGCAAGAAAAAAGTCAAGGTAGCTAAAAGCCATCAATTTCAAAGTATCTAAGAGTACTATTTGCACACATACTAAACAAGTCAAATTAACCAAGTACTTACCCACCAGCCCAATTACTTACCTCTCCCCAGCCTTAAATTTCCACAAACAAGTCAACCCTAGGCCAGGCAATGCCTCAAGTCGGCAGCTACAAAAAACCTAGCAGACCTGCCGGGGTGGAAGCACGATGCGATGGCCAAGGGAAAGCTGCACATTTGTCAACCAGCAAGTAAGTTAGGTACCTAACTAATACTTGACATGACTTTGTATTCGCACTGACATAAACATACTTTGCTATTTACCTAGTTCCTAAACTGTAATTCAACTTGTTTGAGTTGCTGGAATATGTGAGACGGGGAGGGTGGGCTGGATAAGGAATAGGAATTACCAAGTATCCAAGAGTACGGTCTATACACGATTAAACAAGTCAAGTTGATCAAGAACTTGGTTATTAGAACACTTGTTTGCTTCCTCCTAGACTTGGAGATTGCAAACAAGTCAAATGAGTCAAATGAGTTGAACATGTCGACTTGAACATGACAAGTGTGGAAGTATTGAATTCAGAAAGCGAGGATATCGTCAAAACAAAACGTAGACATTATCATTAGTCTGCCCGTGGTGGGAGGTCCTTGACGTCGTCGCTCTCACCGTCTCTGGGGACAGCGGCCTTGTCGACCCAGCCTTCGCCCCTGAGCACGCCCAAGCCCTTTCGTGCGACTCCGCTGCTGACGGAGCGCGGCGACATGTCGTAGAGCACATTGACGGTAGCCAAGCTCAAGACAAACAGCAGCACGTCGCCATTCGCAACGCCTCTCCACCAGCCCCTCTTGACGCCCACCTTCCAGGCCGAGTCGATGGACATGCGCGCGGTGTAGAGGAAATTGCCTCTCCCGCCCTTGCGCTCGAGAAAGGCCCAAAGGCCGCCGAGGAAGCCACCGAGAAACCAGCGCTGGGTGGCGAGGAGGCTGCGCGGGAAGAGGTTCTGGAAGAGGCAGATGGAGCCCCAGCTCGTGCCGATGGCGCCCGAGAGGAAGAGCGACATGCGCAGGATCCGCTTTGCGAGGTTGTTGAGTACTGTAGCGGGAGAAGCGAGGAAGGCCTTGTAGCGTGTGAGGCTCATTGCGGTGAAGAAGAGGGTGAAGAAGCGGGCGATTTTGGGGAATGCCTGGATCCAGTACTGGACGTAGGTGCGCAGACACGACGGGTCTTGCGGGTGCAGGAGCGCACAGGACAGCGACTTGATGGCCGGGTGCGCGGGCGAGGTGATGGGGGAAATGGCGATGAGGCTCTTGGGCAGGGTCTCGTGGGTGGGGAAGAGGATGGGCGACACAAAGGGTGGCCAGCGCTGCTTGGAGATGTCGGCCAGACCGTCTACGATGTCGTAGGTGCCCGGCCAGCGAAGGGAGGCAGGCGCGTCGGCAGGCCTCTGTTGGATGTACTCGGGGGAGTTGCCCATGATGTAGTTGCCAATGCCTGCTGGGAAACAGTCGCGGTCGAAGACGAAAGCGTGCAGCAGCTGGCCGCAGGTGACGGGCATCAGCATCCAGGAGCCGAACCAGGACGGGCGGTTGCGGAAGTAGCCGCGGTCGTCGAGATAGTTGTAGGAGAACTCGAGGGCGCGGGTGAAGATGTAGATGGCGATGGTGATGCGCAGCTGGTCGGCGGGGTAGACGGCCAGGAAGAAGCCGGCCAAGCTGGAGCCGACGGCGGGGGCCAGGCGCGAGGTCAGGAAGCGGGAGACGCGGGGGTTGCGCTTGCGGAAGGCGCGGGCCTCGGGGGTGAGCAGGCTCTCGCGCAGGCGCACGAAGAAGCGGCGCAGGAGACGGTGGAAGAGCAGCATCAGGGCCAGTGAGCTGCTCAGGCGGACGTTGGTCGACTGCCACACGGGCAGGCGGGGCGGCCGTCTGCTGGTGCTGGTGCTGGTGCTGGTGCTGGTGCTGGTGCTGGTGCTGGTGCTGCGCTGGACGGGCCCTCGGGCCAGCAGCCGCGTCTTGACGAGCTCCCACGTCTTCAGGCCGGCCAGGGTCGCCAGGCCGAGGCGCAGCGAGGCACGGACGGCGGCGACGGTGTAGTCGTCGGAGCCCTGGGCGAGGGCGTCGTAGCGGCGCGGGTCGAGGGTGCGCTTCTTGACGGTGGGGGCGCGCGACAGGAGGTACTGGTGCAGCAGCTGGTACTCGCGCGCGCTGATGGTGTAGCGCAGGGCGTTGCGCAGAATCGGGTCGACCTGCTCACCCGGCGGCGGGGACTGCGCGGCGCTTGCGGACGACATGCTGGCGGTATCGCGGGTGGTCGGTCGTGACAGCAGCACCCAGCATTGTTTGGGGGCGCTGTTGTTGTTGTTGTTGTTGTTGTTGTTGTCGTGCAGCGTCAGCCCGTCGCCAGTGGACCTCGGCAGCCCGTCCACGGCTGGCTCACATGTGGACCCGTCGCCATGATCGGCGCTACTCCCGCCGTCACCGACTGTTCTGAAACAACCCACAAAACATTCCTACCGCACTCGCAACCGCTTGCTCGCCCGCAACATGGCAGAGAACGTCAAGCCAGCTCCCCCGCCCGAAGGTGTCAGTGCTCTCGGTGACGCGACCGAGAAGCAGCAGGACCCCATCGCGCCTCAATCCACCGAGTCCGCAGAAAAGGGCGTCGAGGCCAGCACCGAGAAGAAGGCGATCGACGACGTAGTCGCTGGCACAACGGGCCTTGCCCTGGACGAGAACAAGGCCGACGAGCCCATGCCGCCTGTCGCTCCCCAGCCTGCCATTGGCGTCGAGAGTGTCCCCACCGAAGCCAGCCAGGCTGCCTCTGATGCCGTGCCCGTCACCACAACAGGGCCCAGCACGGTACCTACCGTTGGCGACAGCGGCACGGCTGCCGGTGCTGCCGGTGCTGCCCCTGACGTTGCCATGGATGCCACGGGTGCTGTCGCTGGAGCGCCCACGGCTGCTTCGACAGGTGCCACGGCTGCTGCTGCTGCTGCTTCCTCTTGGCCCGAGACCGCCGCCGACCACCCCTTGACGCACTTCTACGCAGCCTTTGAAGAGCTTGTCCAACAATCCGGCCACAACCAAGTCTTCGGCATCACCCTCACCAAGTCCAACGAGTTCCACACCAAGCTCATCCTGCAGAAGTTCCTGCGCGCCAACGCCAACGACCTCGACAAGGCCAAGCAGCAGCTCCTCGAAACGCTCAAGTGGAGGAAGGAGTTCAACCCCACCAAGGCTGCGGGCGAGTCTTTCGACAAGGCCAAGTTCGAAGGCCTGGGCTACATTATCGAGGTGGACGGTGTACCAGAGAGCGCGAACAAAAAGGACGTGGTGACGTTCAACATCTACGGAGCTGTCAAGGACAACAAGGCCACCTTTGGTGACCTCGAAGCGTAAGGCGTTCCACAGAACACACGCACCCAAGACCTCGCTAACACGCTACCACAGCTTCCTCAGATGGCGCGTCGGCCTCATGGAGAAGTCGATCCAAAAGCTCAACCTCTCCGCCGCCACCAAGCCCATCCCCAACTTCGGCGAAGGCCCGGATCCCTACCAAGGCTTCCAGGTGCACGACTACCTGCAAGTCTCGTTCCTGCGGCAGGACCCCGTCGTTAAGGCCGCCACCAAGAAGACGATTGAAGTCCTGGGCCGCTACTACCCAGAGACGCTGTCGCGCAAGTTCTTCGTCAACGTGCCCGTCGTCATGGGCTGGTTGTTCAACGCCACCAAGCTCTTCATTGCCAAGGAGACGGTCAAAAAGTTCACCGTCCTCAGCTACGGCAACCAGCTAGCTGCCCAACTGGGCCAGAACATCCCCAACGAGTACGGCGGCACACACGGTGCCCTCACCGACGTCGGCGAGGGCATGCTCTTTGCTGCCTGAAGACCTAGAACGAAGACAGTGACAAGGAAAGGTCAAGGGAGATGAAAAAGTCGAAAGGGGCGGGGACGGAGTAATGGCAGCAGACTTTTGTAAAGGATACAGGGCAGGTGGACGTGTAGATGTGTGAGCGAAACACTTTGATATCCTCGATATACCCAATCCATGTTTTCTACCACTTCTCTCTTCTCTTGCTCATGTCGTTGAAATATACCTCTAATGCTGGTATACACGCCATTGCATACAGCCTGCGAAGACATGTACAATGCTAAGCGAAGAAATCCATCATACTGAAGAAATCTATCGCTGCTAAATCTATGGTATCGCTAAAATCTGTCATACCGGTGAAAGCTTATACTGTACAATCCATCATCTGCTAATCAAATGCTGGCCTTATTCTCCCATCTCTATTCCTCCATCGCCCGTCTCCACCCCCTCCCCACGCAACCCAAGGACAAAGCAACTGACAGAGCAGAGTCATGTCAACGTCTCGTCCAGGCCGCAGTGGCAGCCCTCGCTCAGGAAAAGGAAAGAAGGTTCAAGGCGCAGTGGCGGTAGTGAGACCTGGAATGTGAGGGACAGCCACCAACGACTTGACATCCGCTGGTTTGGCCTGCGTCAGAGCCGGCGACGGCGTCGACTTGGGAGCGTGAATGTCCATGGGCAAAATCTCCGTCTTCAGCTCCCTCGTCTTCTTTTGCTTGGGCTCGGGCGCTTTTTCGTTCTCCTGGACGTAAAACTTCCTCAGCAGCATGATGGCCTCCTCCCTGAAGATGCCTCCCGTGACTGGGTACGGTTTGTCGACACTTGGGCTGGCACTGGTCAATCACCGAGCGGTCTGGACGAGATTGGGTGACTTACTCCGAATGCATGTTCAGAACGCCGCCCGTGCCGCCGAATCGCTCGTTCCAGCAGCCAAAGTAGACCGCTCGGATGCCGTACTGGCGAAGCATAGAGGCGCACATGACGCATGGCTCGACAGTGACATAGAGGTCCGTCTCGCTCAAGATGCTGATGGGCTCCTTCGACAGGATGCCGGCAATGGCAACGAACTCGGCATGTCTGGTACCATTGAGCGTGCGGTTGGTCTCGTTCATTCCTCGGCCGATGATCTCGCCGTCCTTCACAAACACACAACCGACAGGCGTCTCATCACTGGTCAGTGCAAGCTCGGCCTGATGCACGTGATTGGTCAGTTGCAGGTTGCGAAACGGTGCAGCAGAGGTGCAGTGGCTCACCATGCCAATGGCTTCGCGCATGAAGCGCTCATGATACGCCCGGTCCTCGGAGCTCATGTCGTCTACTGTAAAGTCCGTTGTCGAGGTCTGGCTTGGCTTTTCACTCTCAGGTGCCGGTTTGGGCGTATTTGCAGGCGCTGGACGTCGTGCACGCAGGTAGTAGAGCGCCAGGCCCAGCGCGCCCGAGGTGACCACAGCAGAGACCCATGGCGCCTGCCGCACGCTGGTGAACATGAAGAAGGGTCGTCCAAAACAGTCTTCCCAAAAGGTGAGGTGCTGTCGGTGAACTGCAGGTGGCAGCTCCGACCAGGACCGTTTCGGCAACAGTCGCGTCTGACGTGGAACTTGGTAGAGACGCCCGCAATCACCAGCACCG
This sequence comes from Lizonia empirigonia, assembly GCA_009982855.1. Classification (NCBI taxonomy): domain Eukaryota; kingdom Fungi; phylum Ascomycota; class Dothideomycetes; family Pseudoperisporiaceae; genus Lizonia; species Lizonia empirigonia. The sequence continues at coordinate 51,319 of JAADKA010000033.1, read as the reverse complement.
CCACAACGCTCGCAAGCATACAGAACAACGCCGGTCATTGTCTGCATAGCCCGCGACTTACGCAACCCAAGTCGTACTCGTTGACCAGCGCCCGTGCCGAGCCCCAAGATCCGCTCTCCCGACAGCCAAGTCGCCTGACACCGCAGCCCGAGAGCTGTCCTCAGCTTGCGCAGTCAACAAAGCTACTGGCAACCCTCCGCGAAGCCTCCATCACCACTTTGCGCGCGCATCACCATTGATCGCAGGCCCTTTTCGAACCGAAATTCGCCAACATGACGCTTGCTGAGGAGTTCAGGTCGAGGAATTTCAGTAAGATTCCCTCTGGATGGAGGCGGTGGAGCCGTTGCTGATTGTCTGCCTACAGGTATCTACGGTCAATGGTCAGTAGACCCCGTCCGCCCAAAAGCTCTTGAGAGCAGAGTCTGCAGTCTCCTCATCTGTGCTGCGATCAAGAGCTCCAGAGTGGGAATCGCCAGCGAAGCAGCTGCACAACAACGAAGAAGGGCTACAAGCAGCCTGTGGGATGGGTCTCACTGCACGCATGATACTGACTTGCAAACAGGACCGGAGTGCTGTGCATCATCCTCTGCTTCGCGCTTGGAATTGCGAACATCTTCCACGCAACCTTTGTCATTGCATTTAGCATTGTATGCTTGTACGTCCGCACATGACGCCCATGCGCCTCATACGTTACTGACCAACTTGCAGAGTTTCTGCCTTCATCATCATATTCATCGAGATCCCGCTACTCCTCCGCATCTGCCCGACGTCCCCAAAGTTTGATGTCTTCATTCGCAAGTTTGAGACAAACTACATGCGCGCTGCCATCTACTTCGTGTTGAGCGCTGTGCAGTGGATTAGCATCTGGCCTCAGGCTACAAGCTTGATTGTCGCGGCTGTTTTCTTGCTCCTTGCCTCGGTCTTCTACGCGCTCGCCGGCTTCAAGGGCCAGGCCTTCCAGGGTAGTAAAACGCTGGGTGGGCAGGGTGTGGCCCAGATGATCATCTAAGGGCGGCTCAGAATGCGCTGAGTAACAGAGCGTGGAGAGTCAGGGCAAATGTACGCGGCGGCCAATTCGATGAGGGGTGGAGGGAGACGTTGGACAAGTTGAAAACACATGGGCACGCACAGGCCTATAAAACTGATAGTACGGTGTTGATGGTAGTCGGAGACTCGGTTGTGTACCACTATCTGATACCAGGGCGTTATTTGGGTCTGACATGTAGCATTTGCTGTAACGAAGTCATGGTGAATGGGTTGATCCTATTCAATTGGACCTGCAGAGGCTCAGGTTGTGTATGGGGTGGGGTCATCTACTCAACTACACGTTGGTCTCCCGGGAGCTCCAGGACCCACATGACGGCATAGCAACGACGCCCAGCTGCAAGTACACAGTAACAAAGTCAAATTTACCACGACCTCGACAACCCGAATCTACACGGCAATGTCGGCTCGATTGCTTCATCTCCGCACTGATGAGCTCCGACCGGCCTTCCATTTTGAACATGTGTGCTTGATGGATGACTGCTATCTCGGTTGTGATCTGCCAGGAACAAGACTCCAGCTGATCGAACCGCGGGGGAAGCTAAGGTCCTTATCAGTCTAGTCGAGTGAGGTGTAGGTACGGTGCTGCATCGAAGAAAATGTGCGCGCAAGCGTCGTCATCAAGAAAGAATTGAGGAAGCTCGTGTTGGTCACTCTGGTTACACACATGGGCAGAACCGTGCGCAATAGTCGCATCGCGTGGACAACCTTGACAACGTGCTGTATGACGACCAAATGCTCCTGTGCAACGAGTCGACACGCTAGTGGCTGCATGTTGTGCACATCACACAACGGGACTCGACGGGTGAGCACTGGCGATGCAGCACGCGGCATTGATGCCATGTATCTCGAGTCCAAAGACTGCAGTCGAGCCATGGCGAAGGACGACTTTGAATGCTGTCTGTGTAGTTATGGATAAAGGCAAGATGACTAGCATTCAGGTTTTGAGGGTTTGCATGCAAGTGACGCAGGGTACGCCATCCCAGCATGAGCAAATGCGGGCCCCGATCTCGACAACGATAGGTACATAAACGCACCGCCCCAGCTTTGCCTGTCTGAGCCATTTGCGTTTTGTACGACTGAAGCACCTCACCTTCCATTTCCTTACTTTCAGACACAATTGCTGCGACTGCGCGCTTGGTAAGTACCTGTCTTCAAACCTGCTGCCCGACCCACTCGGCTGCCCGCCAGCTCCGGTTACGGCTCCGCTCATTGGTCTGCGTCAGCCATCAATTGACGCATGGCGGCCGCTGGGTGATTCTGGCGGTCGCTGAGCGCAGCTCGCGGTGCTTTCCATAAATGCTTTGTCCTTGGCCAAGTTCAGCAAGCAGCTTATCTTACGCCTAGCGTTTCGAGCGTTTGACGGTCAAAGTGCGTCACTAACGTCAGCTCAGACCACAGCTACTCTACTGCCCACCACCAAACACAATTCAACCGCGAGATACACATAATGAGCACTCCTCCATCGATACCTCCCCGCCCCGCCCGGGCTCAGAACAGCGCTGCGCCCGCGCCAGCAAGCTCTCTCGACCTGCCCAGGATCCCTCCACGTCCCAAGGGCCGCATCGAACGCTCTCAGTCCCCACACCGATTCGACCGCTCGCCGCTCAACGACCCCGCGTATGCACATGGCGGCGCTCCAAAGGACAGTCGTCGCCTCAGCACCGAGGTGCCTTCCCGCCCGCCAAGTGTGTCGCTCCCCTCCATTGGCCAAGAGGGCAGCGAATATGCCAGCTTCGAGGACCTTTCCAAGACACTCACCCACGAGAGCCGCGGGCCTGTCCAGCAATTGGCTGTAGCGACCGACCTGCCTCTGCACGCTCCCACCGCTTCGCTACCAGGTTCAACTGCGAAGCGCAACATCCTGACGCGCACCGATTCCAACCAAGCGGCTGCAGCGGGCTTCGGCAAGCTGGCTCCGGACGACAATGGTGCGTCGGGCACAAAGACTGGGCGTTCTGGTAGTTCCATCGGCTCACGACCAGCCTCGATTTACAATGACAAGGAGCACCAGGGCATTCCCGAGATCGGTGTCCAGGTGCCCATGTTCCGCAATGCTGGTGACGTCCAAGCACCTACACCCAACCCGTATGAGCAGCAGGGTGGCTCTACCGGTATTGGCTTCCACAGCAAGCCTGCTGGCCGCCATCACGGACGCACCAAGAGTGGTCGCGAGATCTTTCACGGCCCCCCTGGAAGCTACGGCATGCACGGTCACGGCAAGATCTCGAACGATGATTTCGAGAAGAAGTGGTACGAGAAGCATCCGAATGACCTGAAGCGCGAGAAAGCTGGCGAGTACGGACCGCACATCCAAGAGAACAGAAAGGATTACCACTGGCGCGCGGACGATCTTGGAAAGCTGGTCCACGGAGCTTCCAAGGACATCGGACTTGGTGGGTTCCATGGAACACTGCGACATCTGTAAGCAAGACTGACCGAATTGCAGGTACTTCGCGCGAGGCTATCAGCACTCCGGACGAGCAGATTGGCTACCGAGCCACCGAAGAATACGCCTCGAGAATGGCATCGCCCAGGCCTTCGTCTTCAGCAAGCCGTCCCACGAGCAAGGCAGCCAACCAAGAATCGGCGCTGCGTAACGAGGCTAGCCAAGAACAGGTGGACGACAACGGCGAGGTCATCCACATCGACCCCCCTGCCCATCGAAGCAGTAAGATTCATGGAGGAGGATACGACCCTCCCACTGAGGACCTTGGTCCCCAGGGTGGCAACACAGAGGAGAAGGGAGGATGGGTGACCGAACGTGGATACGGCATGCCGATTCTTGCTTCTGATGAGGTGGAGAAGCATCCCGATGCCGAGTGGAGGCAGCCTGCTGTATCACCCGAGATGGAACGACACCAGGACGGCGAATACATCGTCAACGAGGATGGTACCCCTGCGTATCTCACCAAACAACGCACACACAGCAGGAGTTCGAGCCGCAACAAGAGTCTGCAGCAACACCGTGCCATCCCGAGCCCTTCACACTTCGGTGACAGGAGCGGAACTCCCCTTGAGTCGCACAAGGAGTACGAACCTCTCTTCCCAGAAGATGAGGAGGAGGATGCCAAGAAGCCAAAGACTCTCGCTGACAAGGTCAAGCGGCCCAACCTTGCTCGTCACCACTTCCCCAGCCAGGACGTATGGGAAGACGCACCCGGTAGTCTGCAGCTTGAGACCACTGTTGAGACTCCGCAAGCACCCGAGGAGCCAGAGACTCCAGCAGGGGCTGATGTCAGTGCTGCTAAGGTCTTTGAGCCACCGGAGACGGAAGAGAAGCGCAAGGACAATATCACCAGGGAAGATCAGCAATCATTCTTGCCTGAGCACACCAAGCAGTTTGCTGCGGAGAACAAGCACCTGCGTGGCGTACGCCCCACCTCGCAAAGGTTTCCGAGTCATGACATTTGGGAAGATGCACCAGCGCACGGTCATCTTGAGACCACTGTGAGCGGGCCGCAGACCCCGGACACCAACGAGTACGCACCTGAGTCACCTATCGTCGAAAAGCCCACTATTCCAGCTCGCCCGTCTGTGCCTGCGCGCCCACAAAAGACACAACAGGAGAGCTCGCCAGTTGACAAGAAGGCTCCGATTATCCCCGATCGTCCCAAGCCTCAGATTCCTGTGCGTCCCAGCAAGCCATCGCAATCTTCATCGGAGAAGGTCCCGACTACTGAGCGGACCGTCGAAAACGACGCCCCTCAGCCAAAGGCCAAGCCTCCGGTGCCTGCTCGCCCAGCTGGCTCGAAGATTGCTGCGCTTCAGGCTGGCTTCTTGCAAGATCTGAACAGCAAGCTTGGTCTTGGACCGCAGGCACCAAAGGTCAAGGAACCAGAGGAGGAGAAGGAAGCAGAGCCAGCTCAGCCTCTTTCGGACGCTCGCAAGGGCAGGGCTAAGGGCCCCCAGAGACGTAAGCCTGCTGCATCGCCAACTCCTGCGGCGACTGTCACGGCTGAGGTTGCAGTGCCGAAGGCCAAGTTGGAAATTGCTCCCGTAACCGCCATCTGGAGCTTTGGCGAGGATGGCTCTCTAGACGTGCCCGCCGCAAGAGTTGCTGCCCAGATCCAGCATACATTCGATTCGACTCCTAAGCCAGCAGCGAGGGAGCCAGAGGCCAAGGAAGAGTCCGATATTCCGGGTGATCCCGAGGTCACAGAAGTCCCACAGTCTGTTGGGGGCGACGAGGCTGCCGAGGCTCCTGTCCTTGATACCCTCAAATCTGTTGCTGCTCCTATTGTCGACGCTGCGAAGTCTGTCGCACCCGTGGGAACAAGTTCTAAAACTAATGCGCCGGCTGAGGAGGAACCAAGCTTACTGACCAAGATTAGCGAGGCTTTTCCTTCCTCGCAGTCCAAGGAAGAGTCTAGCAAAACGGCGACAGGATCATTCGAGGCGCCAGGTGCTTTTCCTGGATCAATAGAGCAAGGCGAGGCCGAGGTAGAGACGAAGGACGACAAGCTGCATGAGAAGGAGCCTCTATCCGAAACACAGGTCGATTCGCTACCTTCAACCAAGTCACAAGGCGACACCGAAGCCGCCCCCACTGCTATGAGGGAATCCGTGCTTGACGCGTAGATGCAATCTGGCTGCCGCCAGCAGAGCAGATGGCCAAGAGCGTCGAAAAGTGAAGGACCTCGTGGTGATCATTTATAGTGTGTGTATGCGATAGAAACCATTCCATGTAGCTATTGTCTTGCGAGGTTTGAGCTTGTAATTACTTTCTATCGTGACTTGATCGCCGGACGTGGGCCGGCGAATACTTTTGTCCATGTTTGGTCGCATGACGACGCTGTTCAGTGTGTTGTCAATGGAGATTCGTCGTGACCAAGGGAGATGTCCGCCACGATGGTTTCTGCTGGTCCACAAAGGTGGGCCGTACACTCCATTGACGCTCCACGCTGACACGATGGCAGGCAAAAGCATTCATTGCGAACCGCAGGAGGCAGTCATTTTGCTCTAGTCTCTACTGCCTACGATAATTCGTATGTTCATCAGTATGATGGTGGTGGTGACACTTGAAGGTCATTTCGGAAGGTCCAGGCCGAACACCGCTAATGCAGCGTGGCGTTAGCTTCCGCACAGGGCTGAGCCGCCATGCCGTCGCTTCCACGAACGTCCCGCGGCGGACAGCACCGCAACCAATCCTCCACCCCGTCTTTTGACCCTGACCTTGGGAAATCGTCATGGGACTGCAAAGAAAGCTTGTAAGCCGATTTACGGCTGAGCTGAGCGGCTCAAGCGCACTGCCAAGCGGATGGATCCTGGTCCAAGAAGTTTTCTCGAAGACTTTGACTAATATGTGGACCTCTAACGTTACAGTTACCTCGCATCGGCCAACTATTAGCAATAACGACCCACTCCCTTCATCAAACCACCAGCGCTCTGAGGACAACATGCTCTTTCGCGTCGACATCTTCACCATGGAGAACCGAGAATAGCCATCCCCCGCATCTTTTGCCTGCACTACGCACTGTCAGCAAGACTAGGAGCGCATCAGGCGTGTAGACAATAGATGGACAAGGCCGAAGCTCACAAAATGCATTGACCTGACAAGAGGCGATTTTGCCAGGATGCACCCGGAGACTAGTGGAAATTGCGCAGTTGGGGAAAGAACAGAGGGCCGATCTTAGGAGCAATGGAGGTTTAAAGATCAGAGTTTGCCGTACTCGGCCCAGCTGTAGTACCTTTTGACATTGAATCATATTTCCTTTCCTCTGAGGATCTCCCAGTCATCCATAATGGGCCTCAAGAATCCCCTCCGCAAGAAAGAAGCGCAAGGGTCGCCTGCCCTGGGCGGGACCCCACCCTACCCTGAATCTGAGAAGTCAGGCTACGATGAAGGGTATGGGCAGAACACAAACATCACAACCGGCTGGACAGGCGATGGTTTCCCTGGCGCCAACGAATACCCACAAAGAGATGGTCTTGGCGAGGAATACAGGACTCTTGGTCGCTGGCGAGCGTGTGTGATTCTCATTACCATTGAAGTCGGTATCGGTGTTCTCAGCTTGCCATCTGCTCTCCAGACGCTTGGGCTCATCCCCGGAATTATTGCCATCCTTGGTTTCGGTACATTGACGTGCTACTGTGGTTTTATCATGGTCCAGTTTTACCGGAGATATCCCATGGTCACCAACTTGGTCGATTGCGCGCTCTACATCGGAGGAAAGCCTCTCGAGTACTTCCTCGGCGTTGCCTTTATTTTCAACCTGGTCCTCATCTGCGCCAGTGCGAACATCACAATGTCGGTCGCGCTCAACACGCTTTCGTCTCACGCCATCTGCACGGTCGCTTTCATGGCTATTCCTCATGTCGCCTGCTGGCTGCTCTGCCTGCCACGCAAGCTTACGTTCGCGGCTGCCATGAGTTGGATTTGCACAATCTCCATCGTCGCGGCAGTCCTTATTGTCATGATCGCTCTCGGTGTCGCAGGACCAAAGGCGCCGCCGGGCTTCGACGTCAACATCACTCTAGTCGGCAAGCCCACCTTTGTCGAAACCGTGAACGCTCTTCTGAACGTCGCGTTCGCCTTCGCTGGAAACCAGTCCTTCATGTCCGTCATGGCTGAGATGCGCAACCCGCAGAAAGAGTTTGCACCCGCGCTTTTCATGCAGAAGTCCTTCGAAGTCATCGTCTACATCGTCGTCGCATGCGTCATCTACGGTCTCGCTGGCGATGCCGTCACTTCCCCTGCGCTCGGCTCAGCCCCCACCATCCCAGCCAAGGTCGCCTACGGCATTCTGATCCCCTCTGTCCTCGGCACGGGCCTCGTCATCGGAATCACGGCTATCAAATACATGTACATCGCCATGATGCGCAAGGTCAAGCCCGACCAGGTCAACGTGCACAATGGCTTCACATGGACTCTTTGGGTCGGCATCGGCACTCTATTCTGGATCGTGTCTTTTGTCATCTCCAACGCAATCCCCATTTTCTCATCGATCCTGAATATTAGCTCTGCAATCTTCATCTCGTGGTTCACCTTCGGGCTGACCAGCGTCATGTGGCTGCATTTGAACTGGAACACGCAGTTCAGCGGGTCCAAGAATATTGCACTGGCTTGTTTGAACTACAGCATTTTGATCATGACGCTGTTCTTGAACGTGGGCGGTCTTTACACTTCATTGAAGGCGCTCATTGACATCTTTAATGATCCGGACTCGACGCTGAATGGGCCGTTCACTTGCGCAGATAATAGCATTTTTTAGATAGCTCAGATGAGCACTATGTCAATTCCATCTTCTTTACATCGTCGAGACATGACTTCATTTTTCTGCGTGTTTGCGATCGACCGTGAATGCATCGTGAACATCATCTCCGGAGCTCCAAGCAGCGAAGTAAGCTAGCCCAGGCCCACCTGTCTCGTCCAATGTCCGGTGCTAGTAGAAGCAAATGGTACGAATCTCCACACTCTCGCGCAGTGGCGCGTCTGGGGGACTTGTCGGGTCTTGGAACGCAGTGTGACCCACAAAGCGAGCGACATTAGGGTCGGAATCATACGTCTGCGACCAGTCAGCAAAAGTCCACTTCGGCCATGTTGTAACCTTGCCTTCAACAGAATGACGTGCTCCGGGGTCATGTTCGGAAAGTAGTACCACTTGTGCTTTGGTGAGTACTTCATAACATAGTTCTCGCCATTACGGTCACGATATCTCAGATGCAGTTTGAAGAAATCACTGTCCTCGCAAGACTGCACATCACACATAGCAAGCGGGCGCTCCTCAACAATGCGATTGATAGGCTTCCACACGTTGATGAAGGCAACGCGGCGCTTCAAAAGATCTTCTGCTTCATCGCCGAGCAGCTGCTACACGCGCAGCGGGCCCGATTCAGCAGTGTAGTCGCAGTGCACGAGCATGACGGGGGAGCGCTGAGTTGTGTTTTTCTCGTCTGTGAGTGCCGTTCGGGCGTTTGATTCGCTGCGTATGGTGTGATCGAAGACTAAGACGCGCGTGGCACCGAGTGTGCGCTTCAGGAAGGAGACAACCTCCAGATAGAAATGGTCGCGGACGCTTTGATCATCTTGCCACTCGCTGTGCTGCACTTTGAAGTCGTGCAGTGCAAACCCGTTCTTGTCGAGCGTAAAGTCTTTGGCGCGCGGCCACCCGTCTGAGATGGCAATCTCTACTACGGCGTCGCCTGGTTCATGGATGTCCTTAGCTTTTTCACTCTCGTAGAAATAGATCTCCGTGAGCTGATCTACCGCTTGGGTGTAGTTGACGGTGGTACGTACATCAGGCTGCGGTGCCTTGGACTGTTCATTAGACTGCCCATTGGATGCTCCGCTGGGGAACAGTGCCTTGTCGACAGCCCCTTGCGTGTTCTTCCAGCTATCAAGCTGCTCGATGCCTTCGGTCATCCATCGCTTCAGGTTCGGGTACTTGTCGAGCGGAAGGCGTGATGCCGCATGCAAATGCATTGGTGCAGCTACAGCGATGTCTGCGATAGTGACATTATCGCCTGTGAGCCACTTGGTCTTACCAAGCTGGTCGTTCAAAATACCGGCGAGGGTGTTGAAACGCGGCGCTTCGGCATCAATGACCTTCTGATCTGGATCAGCGCCTAGTAGTGGCTTGACCACGTACTCGACGACGTAAATGTAGCATGATGGGAACCACTGGCAGGCCTCCCAAAGCAGCCATTTGTTGACCAGTGCGCGCTGTTTGAGATCTTTTGGGTACATTGAATCAGCGCCAGTAACATCTGCAGCGTACGCCAGGATTGCATTCGACTCCGTGACGGTCAGGTCGCCATGCGTGGCTGCTGGTACAGTTCTGCACTGTGTCAGCGCCTCTCTCTCCAATTGATGATCTGCTGTGGGGCTAAGCATACGCGTGTGGATTAATTTTCTTGAACTCCTCGCTCTTATGTTGGCCTGTGAAATAGTTGATGAAGTTCTGGTTGTAGTCCGCCTAGATTTCGTTTAATAAAGGTACCCCTACCACCGACAAAAGGAAAGCTAACCTTCATCTGCTGCAGGCCCGCGAGAACCTTGCGAGAGTTGATCGTACATGGGTCACAGTACACCATGCGGTGGATCGCTTATGGGTCGAGCCAATGAGTGGATTTTCTGACAATCCGATCGCTCGGCCAATCAGAGAGCTAGAAACTTGCTTAGTAATCAGATCTTCGAAGTTGCAATGCAATACACCCACCTTCATGATGCTTCAAGGCGTCGAACTTTTCGAATTTTTCAACCACCACGCGATGCCTGTACCTCCACCAAAGCAGAGAGGCTCTGTCGACACCTCCCGTACGCAGCGCGCTGCAGTTATTACCTTGCGAGTAGTCGCAGAGTGGACTTTTGAGCGGATTAGCAGCGCGCTCGGCATCCCGAAGAGCACCTGTATTGGTATTGTCCGACGCGCAACTGATGCCACCAAGAACGAGGATATCAACGAGCTAATTGACTATACTGCCCGGGAGAACAATCGTGAGGTAGCTGGCACTGCCTCGACCAAGATATGGCCGTACTCAGCAGAGTCCGTACTGATCCAAGACGCAGCTTACTGGTATCCGCGCGAGACGTGGCATGAAGCCGTACGCAACTACACGCCGTTCGGAGAGCTTGATCGCACCACGATAGCTAGAATCTGCCGCCTACACCCTCATCCTTCGCGCGATCAGCCGCTCTCTCGAGTGCTAGAGGTCCATAAGCCACCTCTTTCGATCGATCTCATGGATCTACGTGTCGATTACTGCCGCTGGTGTATCTTCTGGCTCGACAAAGGCGCTCTCTTCGTCTTTACCGATGAAACGTTCATCCGCGCCGGCGGCCGCCCACACAAACGTCAGAAAGTTACAGTCGTACAGGGCCAGCCTACAGAGACTCGGAGCCAGTATTTAGAGCCTATACACTTCAGTATCATGCAATGGGGCGCTGTCTGTGAGGATCTACGTGTCCCCTTCCCTCTGCTGCTCTGGGAGATGGAGACACCAGAGGAGAAGGCTCAACACCAGCTAGAACTCGACCTGGAGAACCTCACCGAGCGTCAGATCGGCATCTATCAAGGCTTACGAGCGCGCCAAAACGATACAATTGAGCGTACGATACTCAGCGAGATCAGTAGCAATGTAGAGCTTCACAACCAAGCCAGACGGGCTGCCGGCCGTACAAGAGGCATGAAGCGAGCCCCCAGCCCACAACGAATATTCAAGCCCACAAAGCTTACGCGAGGTGTAAAAACCAGAGGTATAGACTGGTTTCTATACCGTAAATACGTCCTCCACGATCGCCTCTTCCCATACCTACGAAAGCTTCAAGAGCTGAACCCTAACCGGCCGATAGTCGTCGTAGAAGACAATGCTCCAGCACATACAAAAGCAGCTGAAATCTGCACTGCTGAGTACGCGTTACGTGGTATCATCAAGGCTCCACACCAGCCAAATTCGCCTGACTTGAACCAGATAGACCCTCTTTGGGACTACGAGAAAGACCAATTAGATGGGCGTTTTCAGCGATCAAGTAGTAAAGACGCAGTACTTGAAGGTAGAGCTCTTATACAAGACGAGTGGGCAAGAATTGGGCCAAAAGCCCACCAATTCTGTCAGGGTTTTCGCGGCAAATTGCAGCAAGTAATAGATATGAATGGCGACAACAAGTATCATGGATGAAGTAAGCGTCTCTCTAGCTGTTCAAAACACCAAAAATTATCTATAAACGATCAAAATTGAGCTCAGAAATGGCTATGAAAGCTACCCTCTTCTTCTCGAAGTAATGGTGGTGTTCCTATACAAATTGCTACCAAAACAAGTGAGATCGTTCATTGGCCAGAGGCCCTTGTTCGCCACTGAATCCACCGGAAATCAGCCATTGGCTCGACCCATAAGCGATCCACCGCATGGTGTAGATTTGAATCGTCATATTGGCTACGTTTCTAGTTGGAACCCGATGAATGCTTCGTGACAGCAAATGACTGTGACACTTCAGCTCCTGCGGGGTTTATGTACCAAGAAGAAGTAGATCCTAAAGTGTCATCCCGGCCACTTTCCGAGGGAGCTACCCCGCATTCTGTTTACCATAGCTAGATCCATGGGCACATCACGCGATCTGGATATCAATTGGTTTGCAAGACTACCGTAGAAATGTGATTTTTTGGCCGCCAGCTAGCAGGGGGTTAAATGTGGAGAGACCTATCGTACTCGTTGAGTCCAGATATCTGAGAGTCACGTGCAAACCCCACCAATCAAAATTGCTAAAAGGAGGGTTTGGGCAGAGGTGGCAAAAACGTGACGTGAGTTGCATTGGGTGGAGATCGCTCTTGCCCAACCAATCATTCAGATCCGCTTCTTCCCGTACCCTGCTAGCTGGCGGCCAAAGAATCAAATTTCTACGGTAGGCGACGGGGCCGGACTGTTTCGATTCGCAGGTTGGATTCTGCGAGAGCAAAAATTAGCGAAAAACATACAACAGCGGGTATTCGCTAGTGGTCACTCACCTAACTACTAATCCGCCGGTACGTTGCTTAAATAGGGCTGAGCGAACGGGAAGCCTTGTTGTCTCTTGCTCTGCCGTCACCAGTACCGCTAAATATACAGTTTTCGGCTTCGTGTATTCTGTAAACGGGCATTTATCCACCTATAGTTGCTGCTAATTATGCTACATTCGGCGCTTCCTCCTGCATCTACATAGGAGCATGCACGCGAAGCGTCCAGGGGAAGGAGGCGCAGCACCTAGAGCAAGGCGGCTGCGAATCGGCTGCTGGGCTTGCTGTTGCCAATATAGTATTGGATTCAGGGAGAGGGCATCGTTCTCGCGGAGCGTCGGTTGTCGTCGCCAGATCTTACACTCGTTATCCAGATTCTCCTCAACCTGCTCTCCATCGTTGCCCCGAAAAAGGCGGATCACATCTCCACTGCCCTTCCTTCACACCAGCAGTATTACGCGAGGAAACAAACTTGCCTATGAGGTATATTATATTATCTTAAAGGTCTAAATTTTGATAACGTACCCCACGGGCGAGTCGGCCACACGGGCGAGTCGGCCACTGTGCCAAGACCCCACCAACATACAACACGACAATTGCCGGGTCAGCAAAATCGAAACCAGCGCCTCCAGCATCCCAAAATCATTAGAATCCATCGCAGTACAACACAGAGAAGCTCTCTTATCACTCTCACAGCCTCTAGGCTCGTGGTAGAGGAGCGCAGCCAGGTGCAAACCTACAGTTCACGCTCTTCTGAGTTTTCACGTTCTGCGCACAGACCGCTCTTATCTTATCAGCAAAAGCACGATCCACCACAAACCACCGCAAATTGGACCACGCTCTTCTGAGTTTTCACGTTCTGCGCACAGACCACTCTTCTTATCTTATCAGCAAAAACACAAGAAACGGCACAAAAAGGTCTACTGGATAGGACCACTACCTGGACCTATGGACATCCCGGACCCTGGATTATATCAGAGCTCTAGAATCTCGCCAGCTTCTAGACACTCTACTCTGGACCCTGTAGACACAGAGTCTATAGTAGAGATGGACCTAAATGTCCCTAGCTCTCCCGACCCTCTAGGAGAGCTAGACCCTTCAACACACTGCCCTACACAATCCAGCTACGCCTTTACTGCCAATGCAGCTACTGCTACCTCCCACAAAAGAACTGCTAGCAGTAGATCTGCTATCCCTGTGTTGAAGTCGTACTTTAGTCAAAGACCGTAAGCACTAATTCTATTGGTTCTCGGGGATGAGTAAGGTATCTGGATCGGTAGGGTTATCACCTAAGCAAAGCTCGTGATGATAGGGGTTGCACTGAGTAGTATAGAGGGTACTATCTGGCTCGAGGGCAGGTTGAGATTCCAAAGACAAACTTGATTGACGAGGTTGAACACGAACCTTAAGGGTTGTGTTCCTACGAATATATATAGTGGGTGTATCGTGGCGTATCCCGTGCCTTCCTAGGTCTCCGGGATATCATAGTCTCCGGGATACCATAGTCTCCAGGATACCATAGTCTCCGGGATACCACAGCTTGGCGGGACACCAGGTCACGTGACTTGTGTGACGTTCGTGCGTTGCCCCGCTGTGCCTCACAGTGCCGAGCTCCCTCTTTCACTTCTTACATGCTCGCTCTTTTCTGTGATCGTAACACTATCCTCCCTTCCTGTGGTTATCGTCCTCGATAACGTGATTCCGTGCCGTGTGGCCGCATATTGGGTCGTGAGTATAAATACGGTGCTGTGGTCGCGTTGTTTCCTGTTTCTGTATCCTCCCTGACCATGCCTAAGGAATCCAAGAAATCTCGCACACCTCGCAAGGTGTCGTCGACTGAAGCGCGTCGTGCTCGTGCAGATCGTCTGCGCGCGGAAGCAAAGGAAATGGTGTTTCGCTGCAAGCGGTGTGAGGAGAAGAATCTCCGTTGTTTTGTGGATACTGCGACAGGTCGCTGCGCAGGTTGTATTTCTGTGCACGCAGAGTGCAGTCTTTTTGTTTCTGAAGAGGAATGGGAGAAGGTGGAACAAGAGAAACGCGATGCGCGGTTAGCACTGTTGCGTGCCAAAGAAGAGGCGGCTCGTTTGGAACGAGTGTTGGCTGAGGTTGAAGATCGTGAGCAGGCGTTTGCTCGTCGTGATTTGGCAGTGTTGAAGGTGCAAGAGCAGGAGGACCCGAGTACGATTGCTGCGTCGTTTACTGCGCCCTCCGCTGATCCTGGCTGGTCACAGGCAAATAACCCTTCTTCTCTTGATCTCTCATTAGATCAGCTTTTTACTGATTTCCTTGTCGCTCCTACTGGCTCTGGCAACCCGCTGTCTACACCTTGGGATTTCGACGATACTGTGCCAGCAACTGGCGACAGTTCGTGAGGTTTGCTTCTGGCTCCCATGTGTTCTCTGAGTCTGGGTATCCTAACCACTTGACTAGGTATTCTTTGTCAGGTCCCGTTCCTCGGTGTGTTATTAATTTTTCGACTTCCCACTCGTCTTCACCGTCGGCTTGGTAGTGGAAGTCTTTCTGGATTGGCGTTTTGGGGTCGGCTGGTTCCAATAGCGAAACGTGGAACACTGGGTGGATCTTTGCATCCTTGGGCAGCTCGAGTCGATAGTTGACTGGGCTGATTTGCTTTGAAATGAAAAATGGTCCGACCTTGACCTTGTCCAGTTTTTTCGTTGGCCGTGTGCGTAGGTTCTTCGTGAGGAGATAGACTTTATCCCCCTCTTTTAGCAGAGGCGCCGTTTTTCGTTTCTTATTGACATAAGAGATGCTCCTTGACTGAGCTTTGGCGATGTTTTCGAGTGATTTCTCGTGTACTGCCTTCAGTGCTGCGACTGAGGCTATTGCTGAATCCGTTTGAATGTTACTATCCAATGATCTGGTAAAGAGATTTGGGTGTCTCCCGTGGTTCGCGAAGAACGGCGTGACGCCCGTTGCTTCCGATAGTTTGTTGTTGTACGCGATTTGCGCCATAGGCAAGAGTGAAACCCAGTTGTCTTGCTGCTGGTTGCAGTAAATGCGGAGATACGTCTCCATTGTCTGGTTTACTCGTTCAGTCTGTCCATCCGTCTGCGGATGATATGCCGTGGATAGCTTCTTCTTGGTACCTATTGCTGCTAACAGCGTAGTCCAGTAGTTTGACGTGAAGAGCTTATCTCTATCGCTGATAATTGATTCCGGAATGCCGTGGTGTCTAACTACTCGGTCCAGGAACACGCGAGCGAGTTGCTCTGCAGTGTAGCTGTGTCGGAATGGTATAAACTCGGCAGCTTTCGTGAATCGACATACGACGTTGAAGATCGAGTCGTATTCATATCCTGTGACAGGGTCCTTGGAGATTGGCAGTTGTGTGACGAAGTCCATCGTGATGTTCGTCCAGGGTGCCGTTGGCGGCTCCATTGCTTGTGCTTCTCCGTATTTGGCGTGCGTGCTGTGTTTGTTTTGCTGGCAGTTGACGCATTGCTTGATAAATTTGGTGACCTTGTCCTTCATGTTTGGAAACTCATAGTGTCGCTTGATGAGTTCCATTGTTCGTGTGATACCAGGGTGTCCGTGGAGTGGGTCGTCATGGTGACTCCTTATAACTTCCTCTTGAAGTTCGTCTGGTACTTGGGCTGGTATGCGTTGTTCCTGCTGAACCTGCATAACCTGATTGAGTTGTTGCGATGGTCCTAGTGACCCATCGTCATTAACTCCGAGCACTGCGAACTCGTTAATGGTCTTGTCTCCTGCAAGGTCGCGTCTGCGACTTAATGCATCGGCTCTGCCGTTATCTTTTCCTGGCGTATACAGTATCTTGAACTTGTACTGTCCAAGCATCTCAGACCAGCGCACTTGGCGTCGGTTGAGTACTTTGGTGGTGGTGAAATGTACCAGGTTCTTATGATCCGTGTAGATGGTGAGCTCCGAGCAGCTTTGTGCGTAGATCCGCCAATGTCCCAGGGCTGACACGATTGCGAGTAATTCCTTGTCGTGCACATCGTAGCGTTCTTCCGGTCCTGAGAACTTTCTTGAGTAGTAGGCGATCGGGTGCCATTGTCCATCTCGTTCTTGTGTTGCGCATGCTCCTAATGCCAAATCCGAGGCATCGGTCTCGATTCGTAGAGGCTTGTTGTTCTCGAATGTAATCATAGTGGGTGGCTCCACACATGCTTGTTTGAGCGATTGAAAAGCGTCTTCCTGCGCTTTTTCCCACTTGAATGGTATGTCCTTCCGCGTTAGCTTGGTTAGCGGCAAGGCCTTCAGGGAGTAGTCCTTGATGAAGCGTCGGTTGAAGTTGACAAACCCAAGGAATTCTTGTATCCCCTTGACGTTCGTTGGGGTTGGCCAATCTTTCACAACCTGTATCTTAGTAGCGCTTATCTTAACTCCGTATCTGCCTACGACGAATCCTAGGAACTCTACTTCGTCCTTGTGGAATTCGCACTTCTCTGGCTTGAGTCGTAGGTCTGCCTGTTCTAGGTACTTCAGAACTTCCTTGACGTGTTGGATGTGTTCTGGCATGGTCCGTGAGTATACCAAGATATCGTCTAGGTATGCCACTACTGTCTTGTCGAGGTGTGCCCGTAGCACGTTGTTGATTAGGGCCTGACACGTAGCTGGCGCATTGGTTAGCCCAAATGGCATAACCAAATACTCGTAATGACCGTAACGCGTTCTAAACGCCGTCTTCCATTCTTCGCCTTCCTTCATCCGTATGAGGTTGTACGCTCCTCTTAGGTCCAATGCGGTGAAGTACTGTGCTCCGGCTAACCGATCCTGTAATTCTGATATGTTCGGTAGCGGGTATCGATTCTTGACCGTGATGTCGTTGAGCTTTCTGTAGTCGATACATGGGCGTAGTTTTCCGTCCTTCTTAGGTACGAACAGAATGGGAAATCCCGCTGGGGATTCTGATGGTCGTATGAATCCTTTCTTAAGATTCTCGTCGAGATACTCGCGTAGTACGCCGAGTTCCTTCTCCGACATTCCGTATATGGGCCCGAAAGGCGGTTCCTTTCCTTCCTGTAGCACGATCTCGTGATCCCAGGGTTTATGCTTGGGCAATGCCGAAGCCGTCTTATCATCGCGGAAAAGCTCTATGTAGCCTTTGTATTCGTCCGGGATGTCAGGAGGTGCACTCCGATCCTCCTTAACTCTCACTTCGTGACCCGTGGGGCGTTCGGTGTCTGTGGAGTCGACCGCTCTAACTTGGCGCGTCTCGTGCGAAGAGATATTGTTAATCTCCTTCTCATCTACCAACTGCAGCGTGCGTTGCGTAGGCTTCGATGCGGTGGTGCCGCAGTCGCATCGTTCTAACGAAAGCCGTCGATTCTTCCAATCGATATCCGGATTGTGCTTTCTTAACCATGGAAGTCCTAATATGACGTCGTGAGTGGCCATCTCAAAAGCGTCTAGGGTTATTTCCTCGTGGTGTCTGTGGATCTGGAGGGGTACCGCAGTCACTTCGTGTGTGATCTCGGATTCCTCAGGCATCGGTTCTCCATTGGCAACTCTGAGCGGGTAGGATGTCGTCTTCCGAGTAGGGCGTAGTCCAGCTAGCCGTACCGCTCGCGAAGAGATGTAATTAGACTGTGCTCCAGAGTCCAAGAGTGCCTTCATCCACCTTCCGTTTATCTTGACGGGTAACTTGATTAGTTGGTGATCGGTCCCAATACTGTTGATGGATCGATTCCCACACCAACACGACAATTGCCGGGTCAGCAAAATCGAAACCAGCGCCTCCAGCATCCCAAAATCATTACAATCCATCGCAGTACAACACAGAGAAGCTCTCTTATCACTCTCACAGCCTCTAGGCTCGTGGTAGAGGAGCGCAGCCAGGTGCAAACCTACAGTTCACGCTCTTCTGAGTTTTCACGTTCTGCGCACAGACCGCTCTTATCTTATCAGCAAAAGCACGATCCACCACAAACCACCGCAAATTGGACCACGCTCTTCTGAGTTTTCACGTTCTGCGCACAGACCGCTCTTATCTTATCAGCAAAAGCACGATCCACCACAAACCACCGCAAATTGGACACAACACACCATACTGCAGCCTTTTGCTTAGTTTTCTGCTATTTTACTCCTAATCAATTCCTAGAGGTCTACTAGTTAGGCTAGTAAGAAGAGAGAGGGAGCAAAACGAGTAAAACTAAGACGCCTTTTTCCCTGTTTTTTAGCTCTGAAAAGCTGATAGAGACTAGGTACCTCTATCTGTGCAAAAACAAGCTTTCTTCTAGTCATTTCAACTATTTCTTTGTCAAATAAAAGAGAAGGAAACCTATCACCTGGACCTATGGACATTCTGGACCCTGGATCACATGAGAGCGCTAGAAGCCCGCCAGCTTCTAGCGTATCTACACTAGACGCTGTAGACACAGAGTCTATAGTAGAGATGGACCTAAACGTTCCTAGCTCCCCAGACCCTCTAGGAGCGCCAGACTCAACGCGACGCCTATCTCAACCTAGATACGCCTTTACTGCCAATGTAGCTACTGCTACTACCAACAAACGAACTGTTAGCAGTAGATCTGCTACCCCTGACGCCCAAAGACCAGCTCCTTTCCAATTCTCAGCTGCCAGCAGACCTCTAGCTCAGACGCCAGTAGCTAGCACCTGTGAAGAAGCTCTCAGTATCGCCAGAAGCATGGTAATCCAAGCCTCTGCCCTCGCTACATCTCGCAAGACCCAAACAGACCTGCTAGATCTGCTAGAAGTCTTCAGAGACTACACAGAGAACAACAGAGTCAACAAACAAGGTGTCTCTATCTTAGCCTCTCAAGTATCAAGCCTTGAATCTGTGTCTAGAGCAATTGGAACAAAGGTCAAGCTCCTCCAAAAGCCAGCGTTAGAAAACGCCACTCGATCTCCGCCTAACCGCCCTACACCCACTGCTTCTACTTCTGCCTCGACTTCTGCCTTGACTTCTGCCTCGACCTCTGCCTCGACTTCTGCCGCGACTTCTGCCTCTACTTCTGCCTCGACTCCTGCCTCTACTACCACGGCTCCCTCATACGCTACTGCGGCTGCTGCAAACAGTCATCTAAAAACAGACTGGCAAACAGTTGCTAAGAAGAAGACACCCATCCCTGCACCCAAGAACTCGCTTAGCACTCGCCAACTAGTTCTACTTCAAGACCAGCAAACTAGTAGATACTCTACTGCAAACTCCTTTGACTCTCTCACTATGCGCAATGCTTTTAATCAGGCCTTTGCTAGCAAAGGAGTAAGCTCCCCTGTTGTAGTATCAGTAACTACTAGCATAAAGAAGAACATCGTACTTACTACTACGCCCTCCTTCAGCGCCAAATATCTACTTGAAAACATAGATATCTGGAGGAACATCACCGCTTTTACAGAGGCGCTACCTATCCAGCCTTGGTACAAAGTAGTGCTACACAACATTCCAACCTCCTTCTCTACAAATGAGAGCCTAGAGGTGCTAAAAAAAGAGATCTCTACCTTCAACAGAGGCTTTCAGATTGTAGGCAACCCCTACTGGCTTACTAGTAGAGAGAGAAGACAAACTCAGCACGTAGGATCAGTGTGCATCGCTTTTGCAACAGAACAAGAAGCGACAAGAGCTATCAGAGGCAAGCTCTACCTACTAGGTATCAGCGTGAGAGTAGAGAAGCTGTACTCAACGCCTGCCTCAACACAGTGCCAGAAGTGTCAACGTTTTGGTCACCTAGAGACTAGGTGCCTACACAACACTACCTGCAAAATATGTGCAGAGCCGCACGCCACAGCTCAACATAGATGCAACACCTGCGGCGCCAAAGGCAAAACCTGCATACACACACTACCTGTGTGCGCAAACTGCAAAAAGGCACACACAGCAGACAGCAAGCAGTGCGAGATCTACACTGCCACATTAAACACGCCAACCACTACAGAATGCTAGACAACCTACGAATCCTCCAGATTAATCTAAACAAGAGCGCTCAGGCTACTGAGAGCGCTCTTCAAATGGCAATAGAACTAGCCATTGATCTTGTTATTGTACAAGAGCCTTGGCTTGTCTCATCGCACCAAACACCTTTAGATTTCTCAGAAACGCGCTCAGTAAACCACCCTGCGTTTACACAGCTTCTACCGACTCTACCTCATCCGTCACTACGCCCCCGCGTTCTTATCTACTTTTCTCGCGCTCTACAGGCCCAGATAAGCCCTCTGCAAAACCTAGTAGCCGATCCAGACTACCTAGCAGTAGCAGTTAAGACAAGAAGCTCTACCTTCCACATCTACAACCTCTACAACGAGCAAGACCAGCAGGGCTCCTTAGCAAATACTATTGAAAGAGCACTGCTTCCAAACACTCTTCTACCATCCTCTATCCTACTAGGCGACTTCAACACACATCACCCCTGGTGGGACCCTCAGCTAGCTACTACCTCTTCTAGAGCTAGCTTGTTTGTAGACTGGATTGAACGTCAAAATCTAGACCTACTAAACACACCTGGAGAAGGCACTTTCTTCCGCTCAAACATGAGTAGAGAAAGCGTACTAGACCTAGCCTTTGCTACCCCAGACCTAGTGGGCAAGATCGAAGACTGGCAAGTTATACCCAATATTGGCTCCGACCACTTTGGCATACTGTTTGCTATCAAAGCGTATAATAGAGATGAAAACAACCTCTCTATGCTAAGATACAACACAAAGAGAGCAGACTGGGATCTCTTTAATAGCACACTTGCAGCAGCTATTGCCAATAGCCCTGCTCTTAGCAATCTGTGCAATCTCCCTACTCCCTCTATAGCCACCTCTAGGCTGCTTATACAAGAGCAGAACGCTGCTCTACAACAACAACTAGAGCAGATTGGAGACGAATTTACTTCTGCTATCACAGAGGCAGCAGCAGCTGCTATCCCACAACTAGCTACACAGCCAAAGAGCAAGCCATGGTGGAACCAAGACCTGCAGCTTCTACGCACCAGTATGCTAAACAAGCAACGCTTATTCCAACGCGAGCTAGCTGCCTCCTCTATCGCAGAAGCTTTCCTATGGAAGAGAGACTACCTACTAGCTAGGAACGTCTATCTACAAGCCATCAAAGCAGCAAAACAGGACCATTGGAACCGGTTTCTAGAGAAGGAGGATGCGAAGTCTATCTACAAGGCAATGGCATATACTAAGTCTACTACTAGTCAAAGCATCCCTGCAATACAGCTCGCAGACAGGCTAGAAGACACTTTTAAAGGCAAATGCTCTGCCTTTAGAACTACGCTCTTTCCACCTCCACCAGCATCTAGCGCGATCCAGTGGAACACCTACCAACAGGGCAATTGGGATTGGCCAGCACTCACTAGAGCAGAAGTTCAAGCAGCCTGCTCATCTCAAGTTAAGAGTAGCAGTCCAGGACCAGACGCTATCAACCAGGAGATAATCACGGCCGCCTACAAAACACAGCCAGAAACTATCTTTCAGGTATTCTCTGCTCTCTTCAACCACGGCTACCACCCAAGTAGATGGAAGCAAGCTACTGGCATCATTCTAAAGAAGCCTAAAAAGCCAGACTACTCAGCGCCTAAAGCATACAGAGTAATCGCCCTACTCAACTGCCTAGGAAAGGTAGCAGAGCGTCTAGTAGCTAAACGTCTAGGCGCGCTAGCAGAGGTTTCGCACCTCCTACATCCTTCGCAAATTGGCGGTAGAATCCAGAAGTCTGCGATTGACGCGTCTCTGCTCCTACTCAACCAAGTGCAGCAAAACAGAAAACAGGGACATACTACCTCTACAGTCTTCTTAGACATTAAAGGAGCCTTTGACCACGTAGCCCGGAATCAGCTACTTGCTATCCTGCAACAACTAAAGCTACCATGCCCTCACCAACACGACAATTGCCGGGTCAGCAAAATCGAAACCAGCGCCTCCAGCATCCCAAAACCATTAGAATCCATCGCAGTACAACACAGAGAAGCTCTCTTATCACTCTCACAGCCTCTAAGCTCGTGGTAGAGGAGCGCAGCCAGGTGCAAACCTACAGTTCACGCTCTTCTGAGTTTTCACGTTCTGCGCACAGACCGCTCTTATCTTATCAGCAAAAGCACGATCCACCACAAACCACCGCAAATTGGACCACGCTCTTCTCAGGACCACTACCTAGACCTATGGACATCCCGGACCCTGGATTATACCAGAGCTCTAGAATCTCGCCAGCTTCTAGACACTCTACTCTGGACCCTGTAGACACAGAGTCTATAGTAGAGATGGACCTAAATGTCCCTAGCTCTCCCGACCCTCTAGGAGAGCTAGACCCTTCAACACACTGCCCTACACAATCCAGCTACGCCTTTACTGCCAATGCAGCTACTGCTACCTCCCACAAAAGAACTGCTAGCAGTAGATCTGCTATCCCTGACGCCCTACGACCAGCCCCGTTCCAATTCACAGCTGCTAGCCGACCCTTAGCCCAGGCACCAGTAGCCAGCACCTGTGAAGAAGCTCTCAGCATTGCTAGAAGCATGGTAATCCAAGCATCTGCTCTCGCCACATCTCGTAAGACCCAGACAGATCTTCTGGATCTGCTCGAAGTTTTTAGAGACTACACAGAGAATAACAGAGTCAACAAACACAGCGTCTCTGTCTTAGCCTCGCAAGTATCAAATCTGGAATCAGTATCTAGAGCAATTGGATCGAAAACCAAGCTCCTACAGAAGCCAGCTTTGGCTTCCGTTCCTCAAGCCCTGCCTCAGCGCTCTACCCCTGCTGCCTCCACTCCTGCCTCTACTTCTGGGTCCACTTCTGCCTCCACTTCTGCCTCCACTTCTGCCTCTACCACTACGGCCTCTTCCTACGCTACTGTTGCAGCAAAGGGTCAACCAAAAACAGACTGGCAAACAGTTGCAAAGAAGACATCTATTCCGACACCTAAGAACTCGCTTAGCACTCGCCAACTTGTCTTGCTCCAGGACCAACAAACTAGTACAAACTCTACTACAAACTCCTTTAGCTCTCTTGCTATGCGTAATGCCTTCAACGAGGCCTTTGCTAGCAAAGGAGTAAGCTCCCCTGTTGTAGCATCAGTAACTACTAGCGTAAAGAAGAACATTGTTCTGACGACTACACCCTCCTTCAGCGCCAAGTACCTACTTGAGAACATACAGATCTGGAAGAACATTACTGCTTTCAAAGAGGCGCTACCTATCCAGCCTTGGCACAAAGTAGTGCTCCACAATATACCAACCTCTTTCTCTACCAATGAAAGCCTAGAGGTGCTAAAAACAGAGATCTCTACATTCAATAGAGGGTTCCAGACTGTAGGCAACCCCTACTGGCTTACTAGCAGAGAGAGAAGACAAACTCAGCACACAGGCTCAGTGTGCATTGCCTTTGCAACAGAACAGGAGGCTGTAAGAGCTATTCGAGGCAGACTCTACTTACTAGGCATTAGTGTTAGAGTAGAGAAGCTGTACTCTACGCCTGCCTCAACACAATGCCAGAAGTGTCAACGCTTCGGTCACCTAGAGACGAGGTGCCTACACAGCACTGCCTGCAAAATCTGCGCAGAGCCTCACGCTACAGCTCTGCACAGATGCAACACCTGCGGCGCTAAAGGCAAGACCTGTGTACACACATTACCTGTCTGCGCAAACTGCAAAAAGGCACACACAGCAGACAGCAGGCAGTGTGAGATGTACACGGCTACCTTGAACGCGCCAACAACAACAGAATGTTAGACAACATAAGAGTTCTTCAGATTAATCTAAACAAGAGCGCCCAGGCCACTGAAAGCGCTCTTCAGATAGCAGTAGAGCTAGCTATTGATCTTGTTATTGTACAAGAGCCTTGGCTTGTTCTACCGCACCAGACGCCTTTAGATTTCTCAGAAACGCGCTCAGTAAACCACCCCTCGTTTACGCAGCTTCTACCTACTCTCCCTCATTCATCACTACGCCCTCGCGTCCTTATTTACATCTCTCGCTCTCTTCAGGCTCAGGTGAGCCCTCTGCAAAATCTAGTAGCCGATCCAGACTATCTAGCAGTTGCGGTGAAGACAAGAAACTCCACCTTCCATATCTACAACCTCTACAACGAGCAAGACCAACAAGGCTCCTCGGCAAATACTATCGAAAGAGCACTATTGACAAACACTCTCTTACCGTCTTCCATTCTCCTAGGCGACTTCAACACACACCACCCTTGGTGGGACCCTCAGTCAGCTACTATCTCTTCTAAAGCTAGCGTGTTCGTAGACTGGATTGAACGACAGAATCTAGAGCTGCTAAACACACCTGGAGAAGGCACCTTTTTTCGCTCAAATATGAGCAGAGAAAGCGTCCTAGACCTAGCTTTTGCTACTCCAGACCTTGCAAGCAAGATAGAAGACTGGCAAGTAACAACCAGCATTGGCTCTGACCACTTTGGCATTCTGTTTGCCATCAAGGTTCCTGCTAGACACAACAACAATCTCTCTACACTGAGATATAACACAAAGAAAGCGAACTGGGACCTCTTTAATGGCAGGCTTGCTACAGCTATTGCTCGCAGCTCCACTCTCAGCAATCTTCATAGTCTCCCTACTGTCTCTACAGAATCTTCAAGGTTGCTTATACAGGAGCAGAACCCTGCTCTACAACAACAACTAGAGCAGCTTGGAAATGAGATTACTGCTGCTATCATAGAGGCAGCAACAGCTGCTATTCCACGACTAGCAACAAGGCCAAAGAGCAAGCCATGGTGGAACCAAGACTTGCACTCTCTACGAACTACGATGCTAAGATCGCAGTACAACACAGAGAAGCTCTCTTATCACTCTCACAGCCTCTAAGCTCGTGGTAGAGGAGCGCAGCCAGGTGCAAACCTACAGTTCACGCTCTTCTGAGTTTTCACGTTCTGCGCACAGACCGCTCTTATCTTATCAGCAAAAGCACGATCCACCACAAACCACCGCAAATTGGACCACGCTCTTCTCAGGACCACTACCTAGACCTATGGACATCCCGGACCCTGGATTATACCAGAGCTCTAGAATCTCGCCAGCTTCTAGACACTCTACTCTGGACCCTGTAGACACAGAGTCTATAGTAGAGATGGACCTAAATGTCCCTAGCTCTCCCGACCCTCTAGGAGAGCTAGACCCTTCAACACACTGCCCTACACAATCCAGCTACGCCTTTACTGCCAATGCAGCTACTGCTACCTCCCACAAAAGAACTGCTAGCAGTAGATCTGCTATCCCTGACGCCCTACGACCAGCCCCGTTCCAATTCACAGCTGCTAGCCGACCCTTAGCCCAGGCACCAGTAGCCAGCACCTGTGAAGAAGCTCTCAGCATTGCTAGAAGCATGGTAATCCAAGCATCTGCTCTCGCCACATCTCGTAAGACCCAGACAGATCTTCTGGATCTGCTCGAAGTTTTTAGAGACTACACAGAGAATAACAGAGTCAACAAACACAGCGTCTCTGTCTTAGCCTCGCAAGTATCAAATCTGGAATCAGTATCTAGAGCAATTGGATCGAAAACCAAGCTCCTACAGAAGCCAGCTTTGGCTTCCGTTCCTCAAGCCCTGCCTCAGCGCTCTACCCCTGCTGCCTCCACTCCTGCCTCTACTTCTGGGTCCACTTCTGCCTCCACTTCTGCCTCCACTTCTGCCTCTACCACTACGGCCTCTTCCTACGCTACTGTTGCAGCAAAGGGTCAACCAAAAACAGACTGGCAAACAGTTGCAAAGAAGACATCTATTCCGACACCTAAGAACTCGCTTAGCACTCGCCAACTTGTCTTGCTCCAGGACCAACAAACTAGTACAAACTCTACTACAAACTCCTTTAGCTCTCTTGCTATGCGTAATGCCTTCAACGAGGCCTTTGCTAGCAAAGGAGTAAGCTCCCCTGTTGTAGCATCAGTAACTACTAGCGTAAAGAAGAACATTGTTCTGACGACTACACCCTCCTTCAGCGCCAAGTACCTACTTGAGAACATACAGATCTGGAAGAACATTACTGCTTTCAAAGAGGCGCTACCTATCCAGCCTTGGCACAAAGTAGTGCTCCACAATATACCAACCTCTTTCTCTACCAATGAAAGCCTAGAGGTGCTAAAAACAGAGATCTCTACATTCAATAGAGGGTTCCAGACTGTAGGCAACCCCTACTGGCTTACTAGCAGAGAGAGAAGACAAACTCAGCACACAGGCTCAGTGTGCATTGCCTTTGCAACAGAACAGGAGGCTGTAAGAGCTATTCGAGGCAGACTCTACTTACTAGGCATTAGTGTTAGAGTAGAGAAGCTGTACTCTACGCCTGCCTCAACACAATGCCAGAAGTGTCAACGCTTCGGTCACCTAGAGACGAGGTGCCTACACAGCACTGCCTGCAAAATCTGCGCAGAGCCTCACGCTACAGCTCTGCACAGATGCAACACCTGCGGCGCTAAAGGCAAGACCTGTGTACACACATTACCTGTCTGCGCAAACTGCAAAAAGGCACACACAGCAGACAGCAGGCAGTGTGAGATGTACACGGCTACCTTGAACGCGCCAACAACAACAGAATGTTAGACAACATAAGAGTTCTTCAGATTAATCTAAACAAGAGCGCCCAGGCCACTGAAAGCGCTCTTCAGATAGCAGTAGAGCTAGCTATTGATCTTGTTATTGTACAAGAGCCTTGGCTTGTTCTACCGCACCAGACGCCTTTAGATTTCTCAGAAACGCGCTCAGTAAACCACCCCTCGTTTACGCAGCTTCTACCTACTCTCCCTCATTCATCACTACGCCCTCGCGTCCTTATTTACATCTCTCGCTCTCTTCAGGCTCAGGTGAGCCCTCTGCAAAATCTAGTAGCCGATCCAGACTATCTAGCAGTTGCGGTAAAGACAAGAAACTCCACCTTCCACATCTACAACCTCTACAACGAGCAAGACCAACAAGGCTCCTCGGCAAATACTATCGAAAGAGCACTATTGACAAACACTCTCTTACCGTCTTCCATTCTCCTAGGCGACTTCAACACACACCACCCTTGGTGGGACCCTCAGTCAGCTACTATCTCTTCTAAAGCTAGCGTGTTCGTAGACTGGATTGAACGACAGAATCTAGAGCTGCTAAACACACCTGGAGAAGGCACCTTTTTTCGCTCAAATATGAGCAGAGAAAGCGTCCTAGACCTAGCTTTTGCTACTCCAGACCTTGCAAGCAAGATAGAAGACTGGCAAGTAACAACCAGCATTGGCTCTGACCACTTTGGCATTCTGTTTGCCATCAAGGTTCCTGCTAGACACAACAACAATCTCTCTACACTGAGATATAACACAAAGAAAGCGAACTGGGACCTCTTTAATGGCAGGCTTGCTACAGCTATTGCTCGCAGCTCCACTCTCAGCAATCTTCATAGTCTCCCTACTGTCTCTACAGAATCTTCAAGGTTGCTTATACAGGAGCAGAACCCTGCTCTACAACAACAACTAGAGCAGCTTGGAAATGAGATTACTGCTGCTATCATAGAGGCAGCAACAGCTGCTATTCCACGACTAGCAACAAGGCCAAAGAGCAAGCCATGGTGGAACCAAGACTTGCACTCTCTACGAACTACGATGCTAAACAGACAACGCTTGTTCCAACGCAAGGTAGCTGCCTCCTCTATTGTAGAAGGTTTTCTATGGAAGAAAGACTATCTGGTAGCTAGAAACGCGTATCTGCGAGCTATCAAAGCAGCAAAACAGGACCATTGGAACCAGTTTCTGGAGAAGGAGGATGCGAAGTCTATCTACAAGGCAATGGCATATACTAAGCCGACTGCTAGTCAAAGCATCCCTGCAATCCAGTCAGCAAACAGGCTCGAAGAGTCGTTTCAAGGCAAATGCTCTGCCTTTAGAACTACGCTCTTTCCACCTCCACCAGCATCTAGCGCGATCCAGTGGAACACCTACCAACAGGGCAATTGGGATTGGCCAGCACTCACTAGAGCAGAAGTTCAAGCAGCCTGCTCACCTCAAGTTAAGAGTAGCAGTCCAGGACCAGACGCTATCAACCAGGAGATAATCACGGCCGCCTACAAAACACAGCCAGAAACTATCTTTCAGGTATTCTCTGCTCTCTTCAACCACGGCTACCACCCAAGTAGATGGAAGCAAGCTACTGGCATCATTCTAAAGAAGCCTAAAAAGCCCGACTACTCAGCGCCTAAAGCATACAGAGTAATTGCCCTACTCAACTGCCTAGGAAAAGTAGCAGAGCGTCTAGTAGCTAAACGTCTAGGCGCGCTAGCAGAGGTTTCGCACCTCCTACATCCTTCGCAAATTGGCGGTAGAATCCAGAAGTCTGCGATTGACGCGTCTCTGCTCCTACTCAACCAAGTGCAGCAAAACAGAAAACAGGGACATACTACCTCTACAGTCTTCTTAGACATTAAAGGAGCCTTTGACCACGTAGCCCGGAATCAGCTACTTGCTATCCTGCAACAACTAAAGCTACCCTGCAGCCTAATAGCGTGGATCCAGTCTTTTCTCACAAATCGCAGCTTCGGCTATCGTTTAATGGAGAAACAGAAGACTTTAGCAACATATCAGCAGGCATCCCACAAGGCAGCCCAGTATCACCAATTCTGTTTCTGATATATATCAGACCTCTGTTTTCATCAACCGTCAACTACTCACTTTCGTATATGGACGACCTCTCCATCTCTGCTTCTTCAACAAGCCTACAGAAAAACATACGCCTGCTAGAACGCGACATAGCTAGTCTCTTTACCAAAGGAGCCAGCTGTGCTATACAGTTTGACGCTGCAAAAACAGAGCTTATACACTTTACTACAAGTGATAAGGCTTCCGCAGCATCACTCACGCTCCCAGATCAATCTACGGTCACACCAAAAAAGACAGTCAGATGGCTAGGCATCTACTTTGACAACGCACTCGCATTCAAGGAGCATGCTGCTATAAGGATTAGCCAGGCCAGGTCAGCCTTCTACAGGATGTGCAGACTAGCAAACAGCGAGAGAGGACTCTCTCCCTACGCTATGCGGCAACTCTATCTAGCTTGTGTAACAAGTGTAGCCGACTACGGATGTGAGGTCTTCTGGAGAAAACAAACTGCCATCAAGAAGCAGCTACAAGGACTCCAAAACATGGCTCTTAGAAAGATACTAGGCACCTTTCGCACCTCACCAACGATTCCATCAGAGGTAGAGGCTGCGCTACCTCCGCCAGCGATCAGGCTTAACACTGCTATCAGAAAATACGCCTTCAGAGCAAGGAAGCTACCAGCTAGTCACCTAGTTCGCATCGCTATCCAAGCTCTAAACGAAGCCCTACAACCAGAATCAGACGCAGACACAGATGTAGAAGACCTTGGACGCCAACTCAAGAAAGGCCCGCCTACGCAACTCACTCAAATTATTCAATCTATTCAGACTGCTGTATCAAGCCCTGAAGAGAAGCTACTCGCAAACCACTACCAGCCATGGACCAAAAATATGCCCTATACAGCTACACTCTCTACACTACCCAAGGACGAAGAAGCAGAGGCTCACAAGGCTTACATGCTATCAAGACTAGGAGACAACATGCTCGCTATCTACACAGACGCATCGTCAATCCAAAAAGGGACAGGAATTGGCATTGGCCTAGCAGCGTTCGACTACGCTCAACAAGCTCTAGAAACACACTACGAGACGCACAACATCGGCAAAGGCCAAATTGTATACAATGGGGAGCTAGAAGGCATCACTAGAGGCTTTGAACACGCTGCGACTGTAGCTGCCCCCTACCAGGAGATTCAGATCTATGCGGACAACCAGGCTGCTATCCATAGACTGAAGACGCCCTCTAACCTACCTGGACAAGCGTGGCAGATACGCTGCGTAAAAGCAGCCAAACAGGTCATCAGCAAAGGAGCTACTATCAGCATTTACTGGGTCCCTGGACATCAAGACATAGCAGGCAACGAAAGAGCAGACTGTCTAGCCAAACTAGCTGCCAAAAAGAGGCCAGCCACGAACTCTACTAGCCTCGCCATGACTAGTACCAGGATCAAGAAGCTAGCAACGCAGGAATGGACAAAAGAACTCAAAAACTACTCCTCACAGGCAACACTACGCAATCCAAATACCTACTCAGCTAGGTACAGCTTGTCAATTCAGAAGAGAGTCAGAGTCCCACCAGGAACAAGAAGAGAGATTGCTAGCGCCTACTATCAGCTCAAACTTGGCCACGGATACAACAAAGCATACCTATTCCAGATAGGCAAAGCAGACCACCCCTATTGCAGCTGCGGAGCTAAGCAAACAGTGGAGCATCTACTACTAAGCTGCAAGTGGTACAAACAAGAACGCAAAATCCTCCAAAAATACGTGAGAGAATCAAGGCTGACTCTGCCTCTTCTCCTACACACAACACAAGGAATAAAGGCTACTCTAGCCTTTATAACAAGCACAAAGATAGGCACTCGCAAGTGGCATCTCAACCAGGACGTAGAGGAATAACTTTCCTTTATATCTCTTTACTGCGCAGCAACTTTGTTTCCTAACAACCTTGCTTAGGGCTAAAGCCCTCACCATCTCTTGTATTTTGATAGAAACACTCCCTGCAAAAACACCCTTTGTATTACCAGAGCAGCTTAGCTGCTCTCGTCTTCCATAGTCTTCGACTCACATAGGACGTTAAACTAATAAATAAATAAAAAAAATAAATATAACTACGATGCTAAACAGACAACGCTTGTTCCAACGCAAGGTAGCTGCCTCCTCTATTGTAGAAGCTTTTCTATGGAAGAAAGACTATCTGGTAGCTAGAAACGCGTATCTGCGAGCTATCAAAGCAGCAAAACAGGACCATTGGAACCAGTTTCTGGAGAAGGAGGATGCGAAGTCTATCTACAAGGCAATGGCATATACTAAGCCGACTGCTAGTCAAAGCATCCCTGCAATCCAGTCAGCAAACAGGCTCGAAGAGTCGTTTCAAGGCAAATGCTCTGCCTTTAGAACTACGCTCTTTCCACCTCCACCAGCATCTAGCGCGATCCAGTGGAACACCTACCAACAGGGCAATTGGGATTGGCCAGCACTCACTAGAGCAGAAGTTCAAGCAGCCTGCTCACCTCAAGTTAAGAGTAGCAGTCCAGGACCAGACGCTATCAACCAGGAGATAATCACGGCCGCCTACAAAACACAGCCAGAAACTATCTTTCAGGTATTCTCTGCTCTCTTCAACCACGGCTACCACCCAAGTAGATGGAAGCAAGCTACTGGCATCATTCTAAAGAAGCCTAAAAAGCCCGACTACTCAGCGCCTAAAGCATACAGAGTAATTGCCCTACTCAACTGCCTAGGAAAAGTAGCAGAGCGTCTAGTAGCTAAACGTCTAGGCGCGCTAGCAGAGGTTTCGCACCTCCTACATCCTTCGCAAATTGGCGGTAGAATCCAGAAGTCTGCGATTGACGCGTCTCTGCTCCTACTCAACCAAGTGCAGCAAAACAGAAAACAGGGACATACTACCTCTACAGTCTTCTTAGACATTAAAGGAGCCTTTGACCACGTAGCCCGGAATCAGCTACTTGCTATCCTGCAACAACTAAAGCTACCCTGCAGCCTAATAGCGTGGATCCAGTCTTTTCTCACAAATCGCCAGCTTCGGCTATCGTTTAATGGAGAAACAGAAGACTTTAGCAACATATCAGCAGGCATCCCACAAGGCAGCCCAGTATCACCAATTCTGTTTCTGATATATATCAGACCTCTGTTTTCATCAACCGTCAACTACTCACTTTCGTATATGGACGACCTCTCCATCTCTGCTTCTTCAACAAGCCTACAGAAAAACATACGCCTGCTAGAACGCGACATAGCTAGTCTCTTTACCAAAGGAGCCAGCTGTGCTATACAGTTTGACGCTGCAAAAACAGAGCTTATACACTTTACTACAAGTGATAAGGCTTCCGCAGCATCACTCACGCTCCCAGATCAATCTACGGTCACACCAAAAAAGACAGTCAGATGGCTAGGCATCTACTTTGACAACGCACTCGCATTCAAGGAGCATGCTGCTATAAGGATTAGCCAGGCCAGGTCAGCCTTCTACAGGATGTGCAGACTAGCAAACAGCGAGAGAGGACTCTCTCCCTACGCTATGCGGCAACTCTATCTAGCTTGTGTAACAAGTGTAGCCGACTACGGATGTGAGGTCTTCTGGAGAAAACAAACTGCCATCAAGAAGCAGCTACAAGGACTCCAAAACATGGCTCTTAGAAAGATACTAGGCACCTTTCGCACCTCACCAACGATTCCATCAGAGGTAGAGGCTGCGCTACCTCCGCCAGCGATCAGGCTTAACACTGCTATCAGAAAATACGCCTTCAGAGCAAGGAAGCTACCAGCTAGTCACCTAGTTCGCATCGCTATCCAAGCTCTAAACGAAGCCCTACAACCAGAATCAGACGCAGACACAGATGTAGAAGACCTTGGACGCCAACTCAAGAAAGGCCCGCCTACGCAACTCACTCAAATTATTCAATCTATTCAGACTGCTGTATCAAGCCCTGAAGAGAAGCTACTCGCAAACCACTACCAGCCATGGACCAAAAATATGCCCTATACAGCTACACTCTCTACACTACCCAAGGACGAAGAAGCAGAGGCTCACAAGGCTTACATGCTATCAAGACTAGGAGACAACATGCTCGCTATCTACACAGACGCATCGTCAATCCAAAAAGGGACAGGAATTGGCATTGGCCTAGCAGCGTTCGACTACGCTCAACAAGCTCTAGAAACACACTACGAGACGCACAACATCGGCAAAGGCCAAATTGTATACAATGGGGAGCTAGAAGGCATCACTAGAGGCTTTGAACACGCTGCGACTGTAGCTGCCCCCTACCAGGAGATTCAGATCTATGCGGACAACCAGGCTGCTATCCATAGACTGAAGACGCCCTCTAACCTACCTGGACAAGCGTGGCAGATACGCTGCGTAAAAGCAGCCAAACAGGTCATCAGCAAAGGAGCTACTATCAGCATTTACTGGGTCCCTGGACATCAAGACATAGCAGGCAACGAAAGAGCAGACTGTCTAGCCAAACTAGCTGCCAAAAAGAGGCCAGCCACGAACTCTACTAGCCTCGCCATGACTAGTACCAGGATCAAGAAGCTAGCAACGCAGGAATGGACAAAAGAACTCGAAAACTACTCCTCACAGGCAACACTACGCAATCCAAATACCTACTCAGCTAGGTACAGCTTGTCAATTCAGAAGAAAGTCAGAGTCCCACCAGGAACAAGAAGAGAGATTGCTAGCGCCTACTATCAGCTCAAACTTGGCCACGGATACAACAAAGCATACCTATTCCAGATAGGCAAAGCAGACCACCCCTATTGCAGCTGCGGAGCTAAGCAAACAGTGGAGCATCTACTACTAAGCTGCAAGTGGTACAAACAAGAACGCAAAATCCTCCAAAAATACGTGAGAGAATCAAGGCTGACTCTGCCTCTTCTCCTACACACAACACAAGGAATAAAGGCTACTCTAGCCTTTATAACAAGCACAAAGATAGGCACTCGCAAGTGGCATCTCAACCAGGACGTAGAGGAATAACTTTCCTTTATATCTCTTTACTGCGCAGCAACTTTGTTTCCTAACAACCTTGCTTAGGGCTAAAGCCCTCACCATCTCTTGTATTTTGATAGAAACACTCCCTGCAAAAACACCCTTTGTATTACCAGAGCAGCTTAGCTGCTCTCGTCTTCCATAGTCTTCGACTCACATAGGACGTTAAACTAATAAAAAAAAAAAAAAAAAAAAAAAAAGCTACCATGCAGCCTAATAGCGTGGATCCAGTCTTTTCTCACAAATCGCCAGCTTCGGCTATCGTTTAATGGAGAAACAGAAGACTTTAGCAACATATCAGCAGGCATCCCACAAGGCAGCCCAGTATCACCAATTCTGTTTCTGATATATATCAGACCTCTGTTTTCATCAACCGTCAACTACTCACTTTCGTATATGGACGACCTCTCCATCTCTGCTTCTTCAACAAGCCTACAGAAAAACATACGCCTGCTAGAACGCGACATAGCTAGTCTCTTTACCAAAGGAGCCAGCTGTGCTATACAGTTTGACGCTGCAAAAACAGAGCTTATACACTTTACCACAAGTGATAAGGCTTCCGCAGCATCACTCACGCTCCCAGATCAATCTACGGTCACACCAAAAAAGACAGTCAGATGGCTAGGCATCTACTTTGACAACGCACTCGCATTCAAGGAGCATGCTGCTATAAGGATTAGC
Organism: Lizonia empirigonia; assembly: GCA_009982855.1. Taxonomy (NCBI): domain Eukaryota; kingdom Fungi; phylum Ascomycota; class Dothideomycetes; family Pseudoperisporiaceae; genus Lizonia; species Lizonia empirigonia. The sequence goes on along the minus strand of JAADKA010000033.1, from coordinate 16,636 downwards.
CAGGCCAGGTCAGCCTTCTACAGGATGTGCAGACTAGCAAACAGCGAGAGAGGACTCTCTCCCTACGCTATGCGGCAACTCTATCTAGCTTGTGTAACAAGTGTAGCAGACTACGGATGTGAGGTCTTCTGGAGAAAACAAACTGCCATCAAGAAGCAGCTACAAGGACTCCAAAACATGGCTCTTAGAAAGATACTAGGCACCTTTCGCACCTCACCAACGATTCCATCAGAGGTAGAAGCTGCGCTACCTCCGCCAGCGATCAGGCTTAACACTGCTATCAGAAAATACGCCTTCAGAGCAAGGAAGCTACCAGCTAGTCACCTAGTTCGCATCGCTATCCAAGCTCTAAACGAAGCCCTACAACCAGAATCAGACGCAGACACAGATGTAGAAGACCTTGGACGCCAACTCAAGAAAGGCCCGCCTACGCAACTCACTCAAATTGTTCAATCTATTCAGACTGCTGTATCAAGCCCTGAAGAGAAGCTACTCGCAAACCACTACCAGCCATGGACCAAAAATATGCCCTATACAGCTACACTCTCTACACTACCCAAGGACGAAGAAGCAGAGGCTCACAAGGCTTACATGCTATCAAGACTAGGAGACAACATGCTCGCTATCTATACAGACGCATCGTCAATCCAAAAAGGGACAGGAATTGGCATTGGCCTAGCAGCGTTCGACTACGCTCAACAAGCTCTAGAAACACACTACGAGACGCACAACATCGGCAAAGGCCAAATTGTATACAATGGCGAGCTAGAAGGTATCACTAGAGGCTTTGAACACGCTGCGACTGTAGCTGCCCCCTACCAGGAGATTCAGATCTATGCGGACAACCAGGCTGCTATCCATAGACTGAAGACGCCCTCTAATCTACCTGGACAAGCGTGGCAGATACGCTGCGTAAAAGCAGCCAAACAGATCCCTGGACACCAAGACATAGCAGGCAACGAAAGAGCAGACTGTCTAGCTAAACTAGCTGCCAAAAAGAGGCCAGCCACGAACTCTACTAGCCTCGCCATGACTAGTACCAGGATCAAGAAGCTAGCAACGCAGGAATGGACAAAAGAACTCAAAAACTACTCCTCACAGGCAACACTACGCAATCCAAATACCTACTCAGCTAGGTACAGCTTGTCAATTCAGAAGAAAGTCAGAGTCCCACCAGGAACAAGAAGAGAGATTGCTAGCGCCTACTATCAGCTCAAACTTGGCCACGGATACAACAAAGCATACCTATTCCAGATAGGCAAAGCAGACCACCCCTATTGCAGCTGCGGAGCTAAGCAAACAGTGGAGCATCTACTACTAAGCTGCAAGTGGTACAAACAAGACCGCAAAATCCTCCAAAAATACGTGAGAGAATCAAGGCTGACTCTGCCTCTTCTCCTACACACAACACAAGGAATAAAGGCTACTCTAGCCTTTATAACAAGCACAAAGATAGGCACTCGCAAGTGGCATCTCAACCAGAACGTAGAGGAATAACTTTCCTTTATATCTCTTTACTGCGCAGCAACTTTGTTTCCTAACAACCCTGCTTAGGGCTAAAGCCCTCACCATCTCTTGTATTTTGATAGAAACACTCCCTGCAAAAACACCCTTTGTATTACCAGAGCAGCTTAGCTGCTCTCGTCTTCCATAGTCTTCGACTCACATAGGACGTTAAACTAATCAATCAATCAATCAATCAAGCAGCCAAACAGGTCATCAGCAAAGGAGCTACTATCAGCATTTACTGGGTCCCTGGACACCAAGACATAGCAGGCAACGAAAGAGCAGACTGTCTAGCTAAACTAGCTGCCAAAAAGAGGCCAGCCACGACACAGAGTCTATAGTAGAGATGGACCTAAATGTCCCTAGCTCTCCCGACCCTCTAGGAGAGCTAGACCCTTCAACACACTGCCCTACACAATCCAGCTACGCCTTTACTGCCAATGCAGCTACTGCTACCTCCCACAAAAGAACTGCTAGCAGTAGATCTGCTATCCCTGACGCCCTACGACCAGCCCCGTTCCAATTCACAGCTGCTAGCCGACCCTTAGCCCAGGCACCAGTAGCCAGCACCTGTGAAGAAGCTCTCAGCATTGCTAGAAGCATGGTAATCCAAGCATCTGCTCTCGCCACATCTCGTAAGACCCAGACAGATCTTCTGGATCTGCTCGAAGTTTTTAGAGACTACACAGAGAATAACAGAGTCAACAAACACAGCGTCTCTGTCTTAGCCTCGCAAGTATCAAATCTGGAATCAGTATCTAGAGCAATTGGATCGAAAACCAAGCTCCTACAGAAGCCAGCTTTGGCTTCCGTTCCTCAAGCCCTGCCTCAGCGCTCTACCCCTGCTGCCTCCACTCCTGCCTCTACTTCTGGGTCCACTTCTGCCTCCACTTCTGCCTCCACTTCTGCCTCTACCACTACGGCCTCTTCCTACGCTACTGTTGCAGCAAAGGGTCAACCAAAAACAGACTGGCAAACAGTTGCAAAGAAGACATCTATTCCGACACCTAAGAACTCGCTTAGCACTCGCCAACTTGTCTTGCTCCAGGACCAACAAACTAGTACAAACTCTACTACAAACTCCTTTAGCTCTCTTGCTATGCGTAATGCCTTCAACGAGGCCTTTGCTAGCAAAGGAGTAAGCTCCCCTGTTGTAGCATCAGTAACTACTAGCGTAAAGAAGAACATTGTTCTGACGACTACACCCTCCTTCAGCGCCAAGTACCTACTTGAGAACATACAGATCTGGAAGAACATTACTGCTTTCAAAGAGGCGCTACCTATCCAGCCTTGGCACAAAGTAGTGCTCCACAATATACCAACCTCTTTCTCTACCAATGAAAGCCTAGAGGTGCTAAAAACAGAGATCTCTACATTCAATAGAGGGTTCCAGACTGTAGGCAACCCCTACTGGCTTACTAGCAGAGAGAGAAGACAAACTCAGCACACAGGCTCAGTGTGCATTGCCTTTGCAACAGAACAGGAGGCTGTAAGAGCTATTCGAGGCAGACTCTACTTACTAGGCATTAGTGTTAGAGTAGAGAAGCTGTACTCTACGCCTGCCTCAACACAATGCCAGAAGTGTCAACGCTTCGGTCACCTAGAGACGAGGTGCCTACACAGCACTGCCTGCAAAATCTGCGCAGAGCCTCACGCTACAGCTCTGCACAGATGCAACACCTGCGGCGCTAAAGGCAAGACCTGTGTACACACATTACCTGTCTGCGCAAACTGCAAAAAGGCACACACAGCAGACAGCAGGCAGTGTGAGATGTACACGGCTACCTTGAACGCGCCAACAACAACAGAATGTTAGACAACATAAGAGTTCTTCAGATTAATCTAAACAAGAGCGCCCAGGCCACTGAAAGCGCTCTTCAGATAGCAGTAGAGCTAGCTATTGATCTTGTTATTGTACAAGAGCCTTGGCTTGTTCTACCGCACCAGACGCCTTTAGATTTCTCAGAAACGCGCTCAGTAAACCACCCCTCGTTTACGCAGCTTCTACCTACTCTCCCTCATTCATCACTACGCCCTCGCGTCCTTATTTACATCTCTCGCTCTCTTCAGGCTCAGGTGAGCCCTCTGCAAAATCTAGTAGCCGATCCAGACTATCTAGCAGTTGCGGTAAAGACAAGAAACTCCACCTTCCACATCTACAACCTCTACAACGAGCAAGACCAACAAGGCTCCTCGGCAAATACTATCGAAAGAGCACTATTGACAAACACTCTCTTACCGTCTTCCATTCTCCTAGGCGACTTCAACACACACCACCCTTGGTGGGACCCTCAGTCAGCTACTATCTCTTCTAAAGCTAGCGTGTTCGTAGACTGGATTGAACGACAGAATCTAGAGCTGCTAAACACACCTGGAGAAGGCACCTTTTTTCGCTCAAATATGAGCAGAGAAAGCGTCCTAGACCTAGCTTTTGCTACTCCAGACCTTGCAAGCAAGATAGAAGACTGGCAAGTAACAACCAGCATTGGCTCTGACCACTTTGGCATTCTGTTTGCCATCAAGGTTCCTGCTAGACACAACAACAATCTCTCTACACTGAGATATAACACAAAGAAAGCGAACTGGGACCTCTTTAATGGCAGGCTTGCTACAGCTATTGCTCGCAGCTCCACTCTCAGCAATCTTCATAGTCTCCCTACTGTCTCTACAGAATCTTCAAGGTTGCTTATACAGGAGCAGAACCCTGCTCTACAACAACAACTAGAGCAGCTTGGAAATGAGATTACTGCTGCTATCATAGAGGCAGCAACAGCTGCTATTCCACGACTAGCAACAAGGCCAAAGAGCAAGCCATGGTGGAACCAAGACTTGCACTCTCTACGAACTACGATGCTAAACAGACAACGCTTGTTCCAACGCAAGGTAGCTGCCTCCTCTATTGTAGAAGGTTTTCTATGGAAGAAAGACTATCTGGTAGCTAGAAACGCGTATCTGCGAGCTATCAAAGCAGCAAAACAGGACCATTGGAACCAGTTTCTGGAGAAGGAGGATGCGAAGTCTATCTACAAGGCAATGGCATATACTAAGCCGACTGCTAGTCAAAGCATCCCTGCAATCCAGTCAGCAAACAGGCTCGAAGAGTCGTTTCAAGGCAAATGCTCTGCCTTTAGAACTACGCTCTTTCCACCTCCACCAGCATCTAGCGCGATCCAGTGGAACACCTACCAACAGGGCAATTGGGATTGGCCAGCACTCACTAGAGCAGAAGTTCAAGCAGCCTGCTCACCTCAAGTTAAGAGTAGCAGTCCAGGACCAGACGCTATCAACCAGGAGATAATCACGGCCGCCTACAAAACACAGCCAGAAACTATCTTTCAGGTATTCTCTGCTCTCTTCAACCACGGCTACCACCCAAGTAGATGGAAGCAAGCTACTGGCATCATTCTAAAGAAGCCTAAAAAGCCCGACTACTCAGCGCCTAAAGCATACAGAGTAATTGCCCTACTCAACTGCCTAGGAAAAGTAGCAGAGCGTCTAGTAGCTAAACGTCTAGGCGCGCTAGCAGAGGTTTCGCACCTCCTACATCCTTCGCAAATTGGCGGTAGAATCCAGAAGTCTGCGATTGACGCGTCTCTGCTCCTACTCAACCAAGTGCAGCAAAACAGAAAACAGGGACATACTACCTCTACAGTCTTCTTAGACATTAAAGGAGCCTTTGACCACGTAGCCCGGAATCAGCTACTTGCTATCCTGCAACAACTAAAGCTACCCTGCAGCCTAATAGCGTGGATCCAGTCTTTTCTCACAAATCGCCAGCTTCGGCTATCGTTTAATGGAGAAACAGAAGACTTTAGCAACATATCAGCAGGCATCCCACAAGGCAGCCCAGTATCACCAATTCTGTTTCTGATATATATCAGACCTCTGTTTTCATCAACCGTCAACTACTCACTTTCGTATATGGACGACCTCTCCATCTCTGCTTCTTCAACAAGCCTACAGAAAAACATACGCCTGCTAGAACGCGACATAGCTAGTCTCTTTACCAAAGGAGCCAGCTGTGCTATACAGTTTGACGCTGCAAAAACAGAGCTTATACACTTTACTACAAGTGATAAGGCTTCCGCAGCATCACTCACGCTCCCAGATCAATCTACGGTCACACCAAAAAAGACAGTCAGATGGCTAGGCATCTACTTTGACAACGCACTCGCATTCAAGGAGCATGCTGCTATAAGGATTAGCCAGGCCAGGTCAGCCTTCTACAGGATGTGCAGACTAGCAAACAGCGAGAGAGGACTCTCTCCCTACGCTATGCGGCAACTCTATCTAGCTTGTGTAACAAGTGTAGCCGACTACGGATGTGAGGTCTTCTGGAGAAAACAAACTGCCATCAAGAAGCAGCTACAAGGACTCCAAAACATGGCTCTTAGAAAGATACTAGGCACCTTTCGCACCTCACCAACGATTCCATCAGAGGTAGAGGCTGCGCTACCTCCGCCAGCGATCAGGCTTAACACTGCTATCAGAAAATACGCCTTCAGAGCAAGGAAGCTACCAGCTAGTCACCTAGTTCGCATCGCTATCCAAGCTCTAAACGAAGCCCTACAACCAGAATCAGACGCAGACACAGATGTAGAAGACCTTGGACGCCAACTCAAGAAAGGCCCGCCTACGCAACTCACTCAAATTATTCAATCTATTCAGACTGCTGTATCAAGCCCTGAAGAGAAGCTACTCGCAAACCACTACCAGCCATGGACCAAAAATATGCCCTATACAGCTACACTCTCTACACTACCCAAGGACGAAGAAGCAGAGGCTCACAAGGCTTACATGCTATCAAGACTAGGAGACAACATGCTCGCTATCTACACAGACGCATCGTCAATCCAAAAAGGGACAGGAATTGGCATTGGCCTAGCAGCGTTCGACTACGCTCAACAAGCTCTAGAAACACACTACGAGACGCACAACATCGGCAAAGGCCAAATTGTATACAATGGGGAGCTAGAAGGCATCACTAGAGGCTTTGAACACGCTGCGACTGTAGCTGCCCCTACCAGGAGATTCAGATCTATGCGGACAACCAGGCTGCTATCCATAGACTGAAGACGCCCTCTAACCTACCTGGACAAGCGTGGCAGATACGCTGCGTAAAAGCAGCCAAACAGGTCATCAGCAAAGGAGCTACTATCAGCATTTACTGGGTCCCTGGACATCAAGACATAGCAGGCAACGAAAGAGCAGACTGTCTAGCCAAACTAGCTGCCAAAAAGAGGCCAGCCACGAACTCTACTAGCCTCGCCATGACTAGTACCAGGATCAAGAAGCTAGCAACGCAGGAATGGACAAAAGAACTCAAAAACTACTCCTCACAGGCAACACTACGCAATCCAAATACCTACTCAGCTAGGTACAGCTTGTCAATTCAGAAGAGAGTCAGAGTCCCACCAGGAACAAGAAGAGAGATTGCTAGCGCCTACTATCAGCTCAAACTTGGCCACGGATACAACAAAGCATACCTATTCCAGATAGGCAAAGCAGACCACCCCTATTGCAGCTGCGGAGCTAAGCAAACAGTGGAGCATCTACTACTAAGCTGCAAGTGGTACAAACAAGAACGCAAAATCCTCCAAAAATACGTGAGAGAATCAAGGCTGACTCTGCCTCTTCTCCTACACACAACACAAGGAATAAAGGCTACTCTAGCCTTTATAACAAGCACAAAGATAGGCACTCGCAAGTGGCATCTCAACCAGGACGTAGAGGAATAACTTTCCTTTATATCTCTTTACTGCGCAGCAACTTTGTTTCCTAACAACCTTGCTTAGGGCTAAAGCCCTCACCATCTCTTGTATTTTGATAGAAACACTCCCTGCAAAAACACCCTTTGTATTACCAGAGCAGCTTAGCTGCTCTCGTCTTCCATAGTCTTCGACTCACATAGGACGTTAAACTAATAAATAAATAAATAAAAAATAGAGGCCAGCCACGAACTCTACTAGCCTCGCCATGACTAGTACCAGGATCAAGAAGCTAGCAACGCAGGAATGGACAAAAGAACTCAAAAACTACTCCTCACAGGCAACACTACGCAATCCAAATACCTACTCAGCTAGGTACAGCTTGATTGATTGATTGATTGATTGATTAGTTTAACGTCCTATGTGAGTCGAAGACTATGGAAGACGAGAGCAGCTAAGCTGCTCTGGTAATACAAAGGGTGTTTTTGCAGGGAGTGTTTCTATCAAAATACAAGAGATGGTGAGGGCTTTAGCCCTAAGCAAGGTTGTTAGGAAACAAAGTTGCTGCGCAGTAAAGAGATACAAAGGAAAGTTATTCCTCTACGTGCTGGTTGAGATGCCACTTGCGAGTGCCTATCTTTGTGCTTGTTATAAAGGCTAGAGTAGCCTTTATTCCTTGTGTTGTGTGTAGGAGAAGAGGCAGAGTCAGCCTTGATTCTCTCACGTATTTTTGGAGGATTTTGCGGTCTTGTTTGTACCACTTGCAGCTTAGTAGTAGATGCTCTACCGTTTGCTTTGCTCCGCAGCTGCAATAGGGGTGGTCTGCTTTGCCTATCTGGAATAGGTATGCTTTGTTGTATCCGTGGCCAAGTTTGAGCTGATAGTAGGCGCTAGCAATCTCTCTTCTTGTTCCTGGTGGGACTCTGACTCTCTTCTGAATTGACAAGCTGTACCTAGCTGAGTAGGTATTTGGATTGCGTAGTGTTGCCTGTGAGGAGTAGTTTTTGAGTTCTTTTGTCCATTCCTGCGTTGCTAGCTTCTTGATCCTGGTACTAGTCATGGCGAGGCTAGTAGAGTTCGTGGCTGGCCTCTTTTTGGCAGCTAGTTTAGCTAGACAGTCTGCTCTTTCGTTGCCTGCTATGTCTTGGTGTCCAGGGACCCAGTAAATGCTGATAGTAGCTCCTTTGCTGATGACCTGTTTGGCTGCTCTTACGCAGCGTATCTGCCACGCTTGTCCAGGTAGGTTAGAGGGCGTCTTCAGTCTATAGATAGCAGCCTGGTTGTCCGCATAGATCTGAATCTCCTGGTAGGGGGCAGCTACAGTCGCAGCGTGTTCAAAGCCTCTAGTAATGCCTTCTAGCTCGCCATTGTATACAATTTGGCCTTTGCCGATGTTGTGCGTCTCGTAGTGTGTTTCTAGAGCTTTATTTATTTTTATTTATTTATTAGTTTAACGTCCTATGTGAGTCGAAGACTATGGAAGACGAGAGCAGCTAAGCTGCTCTGGTAATACAAAGGGTGTTTTTGCAGGGAGTGTTTCTATCAAAATACAAGAGATGGTGAGGGCTTTAGCCCTAAGCAAGGTTGTTAGGAAACAAAGTTGCTGCGCAGTAAAGAGATATAAAGGAAAGTTATTCCTCTACGTCCTGGTTGAGATGCCACTTGCGAGTGCCTATCTTTGTGCTTGTTATAAAGGCTAGAGTAGCCTTTATTCCTTGTGTTGTGTGTAGGAGAAGAGGCAGAGTCAGCCTTGATTCTCTCACGTATTTTTGGAGGATTTTGCGTTCTTGTTTGTACCACTTGCAGCTTAGTAGTAGATGCTCCACTGTTTGCTTAGCTCCGCAGCTGCAATAGGGGTGGTCTGCTTTGCCTATCTGGAATAGGTATGCTTTGTTGTATCCGTGGCCAAGTTTGAGCTGATAGTAGGCGCTAGCAATCTCTCTTCTTGTTCCTGGTGGGACTCTGACTCTCTTCTGAATTGACAAGCTGTACCTAGCTGAGTAGGTATTTGGATTGCGTAGTGTTGCCTGTGAGGAGTAGTTTTTGAGTTCTTTTGTCCATTCCTGCGTTGCTAGCTTCTTGATCCTGGTACTAGTCATGGCGAGGCTAGTAGAGTTCGTGGCTGGCCTCTTTTTGGCAGCTAGTTTGGCTAGACAGTCTGCTCTTTCGTTGCCTGCTATGTCTTGATGTCCAGGGACCCAGTAAATGCTGATAGTAGCTCCTTTGCTGATGACCTGTTTGGCTGCTTTTACGCAGCGTATCTGCCACGCTTGTCCAGGTAGGTTAGAGGGCGTCTTCAGTCTATGGATAGCAGCCTGGTTGTCCGCATAGATCTGAATCTCCTGGTAGGGGGCAGCTACAGTCGCAGCGTGTTCAAAGCCTCTAGTGATGCCTTCTAGCTCCCCATTGTATACTGTTTCTAGAGCTTGTTGAGCGTAGTCGAACGCTGCTAGGCCAATGCCAATTCCTGTCCCTTTTTGGATTGACGATGCGTCTGTATAGATAGCGAGCATGTTGTCTCCTAGTCTTGATAGCATGTAAGCCTTGTGAGCCTCTGCTTCTTCGTCCTTGGGTAGTGTAGAGAGTGTAGCTGTATAGGGCATATTTTTGGTCCATGGCTGGTAGTGGTTTGCGAGTAGCTTCTCTTCAGGGCTTGATACAGCAGTCTGAATAGATTGAACAATTTGAGTGAGTTGCGTAGGCGGGCCTTTCTTGAGTTGGCGTCCAAGGTCTTCTACATCTGTGTCTGCGTCTGATTCTGGTTGTAGGGCTTCGTTTAGAGCTTGGATAGCGATGCGAACTAGGTGACTAGCTGGTAGCTTCCTTGCTCTGAAGGCGTATTTTCTGATAGCAGTGTTAAGCCTGATCGCTGGCGGAGGTAGCGCAGCTTCTACCTCTGATGGAATCGTTGGTGAGGTGCGAAAGGTGCCTAGTATCTTTCTAAGAGCCATGTTTTGGAGTCCTTGTAGCTGCTTCTTGATGGCAGTTTGTTTTCTCCAGAAGACCTCACATCCGTAGTCTGCTACACTTGTTACACAAGCTAGATAGAGTTGCCGCATAGCGTAGGGAGAGAGTCCTCTCTCGCTGTTTGCTAGTCTGCACATCCTGTAGAAGGCTGACCTGGCCTGGCTAATCCTTATAGCAGCATGCTCCTTGAATGCGAGTGCGTTGTCAAAGTAGATGCCTAGCCATCTGACTGTCTTTTTTGGTGTGACCGTAGATTGATCTGGGAGCGTGAGTGATGCTGCGGAAGCCTTATCACTTGTAGTAAAGTGTATAAGCTCTGTTTTTGCAGCGTCAAACTGTATAGCACAGCTGGCTCCTTTGGTAAAGAGACTAGCTATGTCGCGTTCTAGCAGGCGTATGTTTTTCTGTAGGCTTGTTGAAGAAGCAGAGATGGAGAGGTCGTCCATATACGAAAGTGAGTAGTTGACGGTTGATGAAAACAGAGGTCTGATATATATCAGAAACAGAATTGGTGATACTGGGCTGCCTTGTGGGATGCCTGCTGATATGTTGCTAAAGTCTTCTGTTTCTCCATTAAACGATAGCCGAAGCTGCCGATTTGTGAGAAAAGACTGGATCCACGCTATTAGGCTGCAGGGTAGCTTTAGTTGTTGCAGGATAGCAAGTAGCTGATTCCGGGCTACGTGGTCAAAGGCTCCTTTAATGTCTAAGAAGACTGTAGAGGTAGTATGTCCCTGTTTTCTGTTTTGCTGCACTTGGTTGAGTAGGAGCAGAGACGCGTCAATCGCAGACTTCTGGATTCTACCGCCAATTTGCGAAGGATGTAGGAGGTGCGAAACCTCTGCTAGCGCGCCTAGACGTTTAGCTACTAGACGCTCTGCTACTTTTCCTAGGCAGTTGAGTAGGGCAATTACTCTGTATGCTTTAGGCGCTGAGTAGTCGGGCTTTTTAGGCTTCTTTAGAATGATGCCAGTAGCTTGCTTCCATCTACTTGGGTGGTAGCCGTGGTTGAAGAGAGCAGAGAATACCTGAAAGATAGTTTCTGGCTGTGTTTTGTAGGCGGCCGTGATTATCTCCTGGTTGATAGCGTCTGGTCCTGGAGTGCTACTCTTAACTTGAGATGAGCAGGCTGCTTGAACTTCTGCTCTAGTGAGTGCTGGCCAATCCCAATTGCCCTGTTGGTAGGTGTTCCACTGGATCGCGCTAGATGCTGGTGGAGGTGGAAAGAGCGTAGTTCTAAAGGCAGAGCATTTGCCTTGAAACGACTCTTCGAGCCTGTTTGCTGACTGGATTGCAGGGATGCTTTGACTAGCAGTCGGCTTAGTATATGCCATTGCCTTGTAGATAGACTTCGCATCCTCCTTCTCCAGAAACTGGTTCCAATGGTCCTGTTTTGCTGCTTTGATAGCTCGCAGATACGCGTTTCTAGCTACCAGATAGTCTTTCTTCCATAGAAAAGCTTCTACAATAGAGGAGGCAGCTACCTTGCGTTGGAACAAGCGTTGTCTGTTTAGCATCGTAGTTCGTAGAGAGTGCAAGTCTTGGTTCCACCATGGCTTGCTCTTTGGCCTTGTTGCTAGTCGTGGAATAGCAGCTGTTGCTGCCTCTATGATAGCAGCAGTAATCTCATTTCCAAGCTGCTCTAGTTGTTGTTGTAGAGCAGGGTTCTGCTCCTGTATAAGCAACCTTGAAGATTCTGTAGAGACAGTAGGGAGACTATGAAGATTGCTGAGAGTGGAGCTGCGAGCAATAGCTGTAGCAAGCCTGCCATTAAAGAGGTCCCAGTTTGCTTTTTATTTATTTATTTTATTTTTATTTATTAGTTTAACGTCCTATGTGAGTCGAAGACTATGGAAGACGAGAGCAGCTAAGCTGCTCTGGTAATACAAAGGGTGTTTTTGCAGGGAGTGTTTCTATCAAAATACAAGAGATGGTGAGGGCTTTAGCCCTAAGCAAGGTTGTTAGGAAACAAAGTTGCTGCGCAGTAAAGAGATATAAAGGAAAGTTATTCCTCTACGTCCTGGTTGAGATGCCACTTGCGAGTGCCTATCTTTGTGCTTGTTATAAAGGCTAGAGTAGCCTTTATTCCTTGTGTTGTGTGTAGGAGAAGAGGCAGAGTCAGCCTTGATTCTCTCACGTATTTTTGGAGGATTTTGCGTTCTTGTTTGTACCACTTGCAGCTTAGTAGTAGATGCTCCACTGTTTGCTTAGCTCCGCAGCTGCAATAGGGGTGGTCTGCTTTGCCTATCTGGAATAGGTATGCTTTGTTGTATCCGTGGCCAAGTTTGAGCTGATAGTAGGCGCTAGCAATCTCTCTTCTTGTTCCTGGTGGGACTCTGACTCTCTTCTGAATTGACAAGCTGTACCTAGCTGAGTAGGTATTTGGATTGCGTAGTGTTGCCTGTGAGGAGTAGTTTTTGAGTTCTTTTGTCCATTCCTGCGTTGCTAGCTTCTTGATCCTGGTACTAGTCATGGCGAGGCTAGTAGAGTTCGTGGCTGGCCTCTTTTTGGCAGCTAGTTTGGCTAGACATTTTATTTATTTATTTATTAGTTTAACGTCCTATGTGAGTCGAAGACTATGGAAGACGAGAGCAGCTAAGCTGCTCTGGTAATACAAAGGGTGTTTTTGCAGGGAGTGTTTCTATCAAAATACAAGAGATGGTGAGGGCTTTAGCCCTAAGCAAGGTTGTTAGGAAACAAAGTTGCTGCGCAGTAAAGAGATATAAAGGAAAGTTATTCCTCTACGTCCTGGTTGAGATGCCACTTGCGAGTGCCTATCTTTGTGCTTGTTATAAAGGCTAGAGTAGCCTTTATTCCTTGTGTTGTGTGTAGGAGAAGAGGCAGAGTCAGCCTTGATTCTCTCACGTATTTTTGGAGGATTTTGCGTTCTTGTTTGTACCACTTGCAGCTTAGTAGTAGATGCTCCACTGTTTGCTTAGCTCCGCAGCTGCAATAGGGGTGGTCTGCTTTGCCTATCTGGAATAGGTATGCTTTGTTGTATCCGTGGCCAAGTTTGAGCTGATAGTAGGCGCTAGCAATCTCTCTTCTTGTTCCTGGTGGGACTCTGACTCTCTTCTGAATTGACAAGCTGTACCTAGCTGAGTAGGTATTTGGATTGCGTAGTGTTGCCTGTGAGGAGTAGTTTTTGAGTTCTTTTGTCCATTCCTGCGTTGCTAGCTTCTTGATCCTGGTACTAGTCATGGCGAGGCTAGTAGAGTTCGTGGCTGGCCTCTTTTTGGCAGCTAGTTTGGCTAGACAGTCTGCTCTTTCGTTGCCTGCTATGTCTTGATGTCCAGGGACCCAGTAAATGCTGATAGTAGCTCCTTTGCTGATGACCTGTTTGGCTGCTTTTACGCAGCGTATCTGCCACGCTTGTCCAGGTAGGTTAGAGGGCGTCTTCAGTCTATGGATAGCAGCCTGGTTGTCCGCATAGATCTGAATCTCCTGGTAGGGGGCAGCTACAGTCGCAGCGTGTTCAAAGCCTCTAGTGATGCCTTCTAGCTCCCCATTGTATACAATTTGGCCTTTGCCGATGTTGTGCGTCTCGTAGTGTGTTTCTAGAGCTTGTTGAGCGTAGTCGAACGCTGCTAGGCCAATGCCAATTCCTGTCCCTTTTTGGATTGACGATGCGTCTGTGTAGATAGCGAGCATGTTGTCTCCTAGTCTTGATAGCATGTAAGCCTTGTGAGCCTCTGCTTCTTCGTCCTTGGGTAGTGTAGAGAGTGTAGCTGTATAGGGCATATTTTTGGTCCATGGCTGGTAGTGGTTTGCGAGTAGCTTCTCTTCAGGGCTTGATACAGCAGTCTGAATAGATTGAATAATTTGAGTGAGTTGCGTAGGCGGCCTTTCTTGAGTTGGCGTCCAAGGTCTTCTACATCTGTGTCTGCGTCTGATTCTGGTTGTAGGGCTTCGTTTAGAGCTTGGATAGCGATGCGAACTAGGTGACTAGCTGGTAGCTTCCTTGCTCTGAAGGCGTATTTTCTGATAGCAGTGTTAAGCCTGATCGCTGGCGGAGGTAGCGCAGCCTCTACCTCTGATGGAATCGTTGGTGAGGTGCGAAAGGTGCCTAGTATCTTTCTAAGAGCCATGTTTTGGAGTCCTTGTAGCTGCTTCTTGATGGCAGTTTGTTTTCTCCAGAAGACCTCACATCCGTAGTCGGCTACACTTGTTACACAAGCTAGATAGAGTTGCCGCATAGCGTAGGGAGAGAGTCCTCTCTCGCTGTTTGCTAGTCTGCACATCCTGTAGAAGGCTGACCTGGCCTGGCTAATCCTTATAGCAGCATGCTCCTTGAATGCGAGTGCGTTGTCAAAGTAGATGCCTAGCCATCTGACTGTCTTTTTTGGTGTGACCGTAGATTGATCTGGGAGCGTGAGTGATGCTGCGGAAGCCTTATCACTTGTAGTAAAGTGTATAAGCTCTGTTTTTGCAGCGTCAAACTGTATAGCACAGCTGGCTCCTTTGGTAAAGAGACTAGCTATGTCGCGTTCTAGCAGGCGTATGTTTTTCTGTAGGCTTGTTGAAGAAGCAGAGATGGAGAGGTCGTCCATATACGAAAGTGAGTAGTTGACGGTTGATGAAAACAGAGGTCTGATATATATCAGAAACAGAATTGGTGATACTGGGCTGCCTTGTGGGATGCCTGCTGATATGTTGCTAAAGTCTTCTGTTTCTCCATTAAACGATAGCCGAAGCTGGCGATTTGTGAGAAAAGACTGGATCCACGCTATTAGGCTGCAGGGTAGCTTTAGTTGTTGCAGGATAGCAAGTAGCTGATTCCGGGCTACGTGGTCAAAGGCTCCTTTAATGTCTAAGAAGACTGTAGAGGTAGTATGTCCCTGTTTCTGTTTTGCTGCACTTGGTTGAGTAGGAGCAGAGACGCGTCAATCGCAGACTTCTGGATTCTACCGCCAATTTGCGAAGGATGTAGGAGGTGCGAAACCTCTGCTAGCGCGCCTAGACGTTTAGCTACTAGACGCTCTGCTACTTTTCCTAGGCAGTTGAGTAGGGCAATTACTCTGTATGCTTTAGGCGCTGAGTAGTCGGGCTTTTTAGGCTTCTTTAGAATGATGCCAGTAGCTTGCTTCCATCTACTTGGGTGGTAGCCGTGGTTGAAGAGAGCAGAGAATACCTGAAAGATAGTTTCTGGCTGTGTTTTGTAGGCGGCCGTGATTATCTCCTGGTTGATAGCGTCTGGTCCTGGACTGCTACTCTTTATTTTTTTTTTTATTTATTAGTTTAACGTCCTATGTGAGTCGAAGACTATGGAAGACGAGAGCAGCTAAGCTGCTCTGGTAATACAAAGGGTGTTTTTGGCAGGGAGTGTTTCTATCAAAAATACAAGAGATGGTGAGGGCTTTAGCCCTAAGCAAGGTTGTTAGGAAACAAAGTTGCTGCGCAGTAAAGAGATATAAAGGAAAGTTATTCCTCTACGTCCTGGTTGAGATGCCACTTGCGAGTGCCTATCTTTGTGCTTGTTATAAAGGCTAGAGTAGCCTTTATTCCTTGTGTTGTGTGTAGGAGAAGAGGCAGAGTCAGCCTTGATTCTCTCACGTATTTTTGGAGGATTTTGCGTTCTTGTTTGTACCACTTGCAGCTTAGTAGTAGATGCTCCACTGTTTGCTTAGCTCCGCAGCTGCAATAGGGGTGGTCTGCTTTGCCTATCTGGAATAGGTATGCTTTGTTGTATCCGTGGCCAAGTTTGAGCTGATAGTAGGCGCTAGCAATCTCTCTTCTTGTTCCTGGTGGGACTCTGACTCTCTTCTGAATTGACAAGCTGTACCTAGCTGAGTAGGTATTTGGATTGCGTAGTGTTGCCTGTGAGGAGTAGTTTTTGAGTTCTTTTGTCCATTCCTGCGTTGCTAGCTTCTTGATCCTGGTACTAGTCATGGCGAGGCTAGTAGAGTTCGTGGCTGGCCCTTTTTGGCAGCTAGTTTGGCTAGACAGTCTGCTCTTTCGTTGCCTGCTATGTCTTGATGTCCAGGGACCCAGTAAATGCTGATAGTAGCTCCTTTGCTGATGACCTGTTTGGCTGCTTTTACGCAGCGTATCTGCCACGCTTGTCCAGGTAGGTTAGAGGGCGTCTTCAGTCTATGGATAGCAGCCTGGTTGTCCGCATAGATCTGAATCTCCTGGTAGGGGGCAGCTACAGTCGCAGCGTGTTCAAAGCCTCTAGTGATGCCTTCTAGCTCCCCATTGTATACAATTTGGCCTTTGCCGATGTTGTGCGTCTCGTAGTGTGTTTCTAGAGCTTGTTGAGCGTAGTCGAACGCTGCTAGGCCAATGCCAATTCCTGTCCCTTTTTGGATTGACGATGCGTCTGTGTAGATAGCGAGCATGTTGTCTCCTAGTCTTGATAGCATGTAAGCCTTGTGAGCCTCTGCTTCTTCGTCCTTGGGTAGTGTAGAGAGTGTAGCTGTATAGGGCATATTTTTGGTCCATGGCTGGTAGTGGTT